>OX411771.1:23862803-25106970 GCA_948252455.1 Acleris cristana
CAGTTTTTAGACACAGCAAAAGCGCTGTCACTTTGACTATCGTTGAAGGAAGTTCCGGTTTCCATGTCTAGAAGCTTGCTTTTAATGGCGTCCGCTGTCACTTGAATGCCCGAATGTTCTATCGCCATTATCATGGGCGAAAATTTCTCTGGTAATCCAGCTAGGAGCAGCGAGCCAATCCACTCGTCATTAATTGCAAATCCTGTTCCACACAATTTTTGACCTGTCTCAATGATCTGTGTAACATAAGACGTCATGGAACTGCAATTCTCTAATCGAATTGATATTAAATTTCGTAAAAGACTTATTCGCCTTGTAAACCCGGAATCGTCAAAAAGTGATCTTAGCTTCTTCCATAAATCTTCTGTAGTTTCAACTGTTTTTATATGAACATATAAAGACGGATCGATCGTGAGAATCAACTTAGCTTTTGTTCGCGCATCTTCCGCTGGCGTAGTTTTATTAGTTACTGCACCATTTTCGTCATGTTCTGGTTTGATACACTTTATCATTCCTTCCAGAATTAGAAAATTTTCTGCCGCGAATACCCATTCGTCGTAGTTTTCTCTGCCTTTAAGCTTAGGCACATTGGCTATATAGCTCGTTGACGCTGCCATTTTGCAGTCACTTAGCACCAATCTGCACTAAAAGGTTCACACTACTTCCTGACTAACTAGCTTTTAAATCTAACTGCGAAATTCTATTTAACATTGAAATACACCACTTATCGCGATTTATAAGCATAATGGGCCAAAGAAACCTGAGCACATAACCTATTAATAAAACAACCGTTGTGAGGTGAAGCCACAGACAAGACAAGTTTATTTTTTTTAAATTACATACATAGAATAGACACAGATAGTACACATTTTGATATAAGTTCAATAAACCCTAACAACTTTTTTCAATTCAAGAATTGTGTATGGATAATTTTAAACCAATAAAATGCGTGTGTGTGGACCATTTTTTGTAACCGCCATAATATTGACACAAAACATAATATTGGATTATACTGAAACTTCTGTCAATTCAATACTGAGTCGTACTTTTATTAGTTATTATATGAAATATATATTAAATATGTACTCTCAAACTCTCAGTCACTAAAACCCGGGCCAGACGTCAGCGTCCGCGTAGGTACCGAGAAAAACCTCTTAATACTTAAGACTCGCAACACTTGCAACTCGGAAAGACTGAATCAAATATTTTACTCATAAGCCGCGTATTTCTAAATACTTGTAGAACTAGTCTTTGGACCTAGTCTTTTTGTGGACGCGTACTCGGAAGACTCAGTACGTGATTTGCCTAGTACGTCTCACCTGTAGATCTTTCCGCGAACAACACGTCCCTACGTCTGAGGTGGGTAGCCAGGTGTTGTGGCTATTTGATTTACCGAAATGAATTTAATAAAAATTTCAACGTCCACCTCGGCTCATTGCAGCCAATACCCCCTACACCAAACAAATATCAGTGGCCGGTATATAAACAATCTGGATGGAACAAACGATTGCGCGAGTTAATGTACAACTAACGCCATCTTGTCACAAAAAGTTTACTAATATCGTGAAGGCGCGATTAGATTGCTTACGAACGCCATCTGATGTCGAGTAGGGGTAAACGGAGTTAACTTATATCGAAAAGGAGTGATTATATTGCTTACTAACGCCATCTGGCGTCGAGTGGTGGTAAATAGTGTTACAAGTTTCAAAAACCAATACAACTCAACAAGATTTTCAACTAGTCTTTCCGTTTGCAAAAAAAATACAACTTGCCGCCTTTAAAAAAAGTGTATTTTACTTTTAAAACACTACAAGCTGAAACAGCTTGTAGTGTTTTAAACTACACATTTCAAAAAGCTAATTTAGCTTAATGTTTTTTTCCAATCAATGTGGCAAATGCGACAAAAATGTACGGAATGTATTCCTGATCACAACATTTAAAAAAGGTTTTTTGTAGATTTTTGGTAATTATGTGTTTTATTTTCAATTTACCAACGCTAATTATTAACTCTTAATGATGATTTCTTTTATAAACATTCGCGAGGAAATTTCAATGTACTGCATTTTTTTTTCTTTTTTTTTCGTTTAAGTGGCATATCATTTTGAAGAGTATTAAGCAAAGAAGTTTTTTAATTAACTTAAATTTTTTTGTCACTTCTGTTTTTTTTTAGTACTTGTCGTTACTTAAATTTCATTTTATTTTATTTTATAGCTTTAAGGGCCCATATTATTATTTTTGCATTGCCTGTGGGTTTTGGTTTTGTTTTAAAATAAAACCTGTAGCGAGTATAAACTGGCTACACTAAGTTGATAATTAATGATATTCGAGTTCCGGGCGGCAGTGATGATACAAAAAACAACCGCGCTGATTGAAATCGTTTATTGAACTGACTTAACAATAATTTCATATGACCTACATAATAATACATTTCATTTGTGCCCACGTAAGGTATGGTTCTCCGTACATCTTGCCCACTTAAAGAAAATTACACAACAGCTGATTCAATTTGGCTGGTTCGGGGAATCTCAAATTTGATTCTGGTGGCCCTGGGCGACGACGTTGTGCTGCGCACGCTAGTGGCGCTGGCGGCGCGCGGCAGCGGCACAGGCGGCGGGGTAACGTCGGCCGCGCGCTTTGGCTCCAAGGGAAGGCGTGGCCATCTCTTCCAAATGTAGGTGATAGCTCCACTCATCAGTATCAATGCGCCCACCATTATGTACAGTAGATAATAATGATGTACGTCGTGGGTACTGAGCGATACGGCGGAGGCTTGCTTTAGATGATCGATTTGGATCTTCAGATTATCCCAGGTCTCTTGGTGATCTTCTAACGGAATGTCTCGGTCTAAGCTGGATATACTTGTATTGATTACCGAGTTCAGATTGGATATCTCCGGAGTCCCCATGACGTCAGGTTGGCTCTGCACGTGACTTAAAAAGTTGTTATGCGTATGTACTGTATACGTGTCTCCCTTGATTGTGCAACCCTGACCTAGGCTAATAAGGCCGCTTCCTGTTACACTCTTTATCTCTATGCCAGCTGTGCAAAAAATGCTTACTTCGCACTCACCGCAACACGAGTACAACCAGCTGTTTTGCCGGTACAATCTGATCCACTTGTCGGTGAAACACGCTAATAATTGCGCGGCACATGGTGTCGGGTTAATTGTCTCTGTGTTTACTAACTTAATATCGCAGATCGTATGCTTTATTTTCAGATCGTAAACTGGTGTGTCCACTGTGCATAGTAGTCTGTCCATTTGGGAGTGAACACATCCTTGAACATCCGTGTATGATAGAAAGAACACAGAGTTTCCTTTTAAATTGACCGCGATGTATGGGAATGTCGGAATTATATGCTGCATTAGCTTCTTTTCTTTGCGGTATAGTGATAATATGATCTAGTTCGTATAAGTCATTACTGACAAGAGGGATTCGCACCTCTATTATAAGGTAATCTTCGACAACTCTAGCAAACACTTTTAACAGTCGGTATAACTGTCGAATGTTATAATTGTCGGTGGGCAATTGAAGGTCGATGCCATTCAACTGACCTTGTATAATGTTGATTTGTTCCCTTAACTGCTCTGGCGGAAACAGGTGTGTGTCGATGCGGCCATGGGCAATATCCATTACGGTGTTTATTAAAGTTTGTTGTGTTCGTCTGAGGTTTGATAACATGATCGTAGCTGATAGTGCGGATGACGTCGCGTAAAGATGACTCGTAGTGTCCAGCCGAACCTGGTCGACTTCTAGTGACATATTTCGAAGATGATCCTTTATAAAGTTGAGTTGGTTGTTCATGGTGTTTTCATTGCGACGGAGTATGCTGCACTCTGACTCGATAACAAGTGTCTGATTTTTTATGAGATTTTGTAGATGGTTTTCGTTTCGAGCTACCTTTTCGATATCCTCTTTATAATTTTCTGCAAATCTTTCATCCAGAACACCAAACAAAGAGTTTGCTAAATAGCCGACGCCATTCACGAGTCCTCTCCTTTGCCTCTTATTTTGGACGGTGAGAAGACTATTATAATGATCAATTTCATTAATGTCGTGTTGTAGTTGTCTCAAAATACTTCCGTACTGAGCGCCTATTGATTACTGCACACTCCTTTTAAGTGTGAAACATAGTTTTTAATATCTGATAATCCATGTTAATATTATTATGTTGTCATATTGTAATAAATAATTAATTTCCACTCATCTCTGATGTGTTGTAAATCTGCTATCTTATCAAAGTACAGGCCATGGTGTTCGTTCAGGACGGTGATGTTGTAAGGTAGACTGCTTTGTGTTCCTGATGATAGAAGCCCGAGGATCACTAAAAGTATCATTGATATAAAGTGAGTAAAGGCACATTTCTTACCACAAGGGCGCCTGCGCTTGATACCGTCTTGGTGTGTATCAGTAGTATAATATTGGGCATTCTGGCCCACCTCGTTCGATCGGGCGAAAATTTCGCCCTCCTCACTCGTGTGATCCAAATGCCCAATATTATTTTGTGGATTTCAAAATTTGGGTTTGCGCAGAATGAAATTCATGAATGCATTCTGTCCCACCTTTTTCGATATCGAGCGATATTTGTGGATTTCAAAATTTGGGTTTGCGCAAAATTAAATAATCGCGCTAACGTGCGCGTTTCGCGACATGTAACGGAAATTGGGTTTGTGCTTAAAATAAAACGATTATCTCTCGCGTTAACATGCGTATTTAACAAATAACAAGTCGTAACGTAAATTGGGTTTGCGCAAAATGAAATTCATGCATGCATTCTGTTCCACTTTTTTCGATTTTGAGCGAATTCGCCCTCCCCACTCGTATGATCCAAATGCCTGACATTATTTGTGGATTTCAAAACTTGGGTTTGCGTGGGTGTCTATCATTTTATCGAAATTCCTGTCATCGAATTTCATATCGACGAAAACTATTCCACGAATGTAATTACGTTTTATTTTCTATACACATAATTTTAAATTCATCGATTTTCAAATAGTCGAACAACTTTTCATCATAAATTGTTTCGAATATGTTGTAACAGCGATCAACTGAAGTTCGATGAATGATTCCTAAGTCATAACGACATTCTGCGAATAGTGTTCTGGGAACAGATATTCGATGAATCGATTTTCTGTAAAGTGATAGATTACCGGTTTGCGTAAAATGGTGGTATAGATTTTATACATTCTTAAAGTCCAAGTTAAACTAAGAATATTAGTTGATTTCGTAAAATGCAAAAGCTTAAACACCTCGCACTTGGCCGGAGCGCAGAGGCGTTTGTACAACTTGTCGTGAAGGTGATCAGCAGGGGTCGGATTATTCATCGCATGGTGAGATGAAAGAAAACTGTGGAGTCGATATTAAAGCTAAATTTTAATTCATATTCATACTCATTCATTTAATTAAGAACGAAATTAAATTATAAATAAAATAAGTCATATGAGTAGAAATAAATTATATCGTAAATAAAAATAAAATAAAATATTACTTTTATAATATGCTCCTAGTTTCCAATATCCATAAAACTTGTAGATATAGGAATGAGTGCCTCAAAATCTTGACAAGGTATGGCATGTGCATTGTCCATTTCAAAATCACAATTGTAAAACGAGTAAATAATGCTAACTTTTTCCATATTTTCTGGGCTAAAACTGGTTCTATATTGGTTGAAAATCCACTTGTGACTTGAAAAAGATCGTTCTACGTCAACGGAAGTTAGCGTAGCATATTCTAGAACTCGCTCAAATTGTTCAGTACTTGCCATGTGCCTTAAATGTATGAAGTCCGGATTTCTGTTGAGTACACTTTCCAATTTATTCTTGGCTGTTTCAGGGCCGAAAATAGTTAAAAATTGTCTTACGTCGTCTAATATTTGAAAACTTTGCTTAATCGACATATTAGTACACTGCAATTTTGTGATTGAATCAACAATGATTTCAAAGTTATCTTTTATATAACTTAGCTCATTTGGCATATTAACGTTCAATAATACAGTTTGGACGTTTAAAATTGCGGCGGCATCTCTACTGTTCAATGATGAAATAATATTTTTAATTTTTTCGTAATGAGTAGCATAATAAAATGCAGCACTCAGCCACGTCCCCTATCTGGTTATTATAGGCTGTGGTGGTAAGGGCACATCAGGGGCCATCGTTTTAAATAGTCTTATCCGTTGTGGCGATTTTAGAAATACCTTTTTTACATTGGATATTAATTTAACGTCCTCGTGTTCTGATCTTATATGTTCAGCAACACGATTGAGTGCATGTGCTAAACATGTAACATGTCTCATATTATAAAATTTCTTTTTTAATATTTTACCTGCAAGAAGCATGTATGCAGCACTGTCCGTGCATAATACTAAAAATTTGCATATATTCCTTTCGAAATCATCTTGCCACAAAAACATTAAAGATCTTTCTACCAATTCTGCAACCGAAATCCCATTTACTTTTTCTAAAACCTTGCACGATAGCAAATAAGGTCGAGATGGAAATCCTCCTAATGACTTCACAATAACATTAGTAATGCAATTGCCAACAGTATCCACCGTTTCATCTACTGAAAGCCACAAGTAACAATCATTCAATGAAGTTCTTATTTTACTTATGATTGGTGTGTAGACTTTTTCAAGATAAATCTTTCTTAAAGTAGATTCTTCTGGAAGTTTTCTATTTGAACATTTACAACAAAGATACTTGTTCATAAACTTTCTAAACTCGGGATGTTTGAGTCTTTTCCATGGGATATTGCATGTAATCAAGAACAAACAGAGATCTATGTAAAAGTCGTTCGTAGTGCAAAATTTATTTTGATGTCGGGCAGAATTTACGTGCTTTAGGACATTATCTTTTTTTAGTTGAGTTATAGTAATGTCACACAGAGTACACACTATAGCTGATTGGTCAGCATCGTACCTTAGCTCGTGAAATGGTTCTATCCAACTCTGAATAAAAGACGACGTTTGCTGAGATTTCGTTTGGTGCAGAATACTATTAACATGTTTTAAAATAAATATGTTTTAATTGCGTTAGCTCTACTCCACAACACACACACACGACACAACACATTTCTCATGATCGTATTTTAGATCTTTGTAAGGTTCTTTCCAGTACAAAATTGCAGAAACATGCGGATCAGACATAATTGTTTACGTAATTATTGCACGTACCAATTGCAATAAATAATTAAGTGACACATCGCGTCGTGAACGATTGACATGACATTGACATGCAAATGATTTATGATAAAGCAGCTAGTAATTAGCATTACGTTTACCGCAACAAAGTAGTCTGAACCAAACAAAAGATTAACTAATTTGATATAGTTACAGGGTAAATGTAACCCTTTACCAAGCAAAAGGCTTAACACTTCCCAAATCATACTACACAAATAATTTTAATTACATTGAGTAAGATTAATTTTCGATTAACATTTTCGATCTGTCAACCTGCACAAGGGACAAAAGTATTACGGGACTAAGAAAATTGGTGAGTATGAGTATGAATATGAATTAAAATTTAGCTTTAATATCGACTCCACAGTTTTCTTTCATCTCACCATGCGATGAAAAATCCGACCCCTGGTGATCAGGCTCCACAGACAAGATCGGGTCACCCAGGACGCTTAGTTCCCGGTGGTCGTATGACCGCTTTTGTGTACATGGTGAGTTTGCATCCTTCACCAGGGACGAGTTCATCCGTTATCTACCACCGCATAGTAACAGAATCCCTCCCAAATATTCGAGATAAGTTCAGCAATACTCAGTGCAAGGGTGATCAAATCGAGCATCGAGATTGACAAGCTGGGACTTAGCACTACCAAGCCGGTAGGTCACAAGGAGTACTAAGATACTTATGCATTTGGTAAAGTTCTTACTATATATATCAACTGAGTATAAAAACTTCAATAGCGTGATGTAGGTTTTAACTGGTTTTCGGATGTATAAAACCAGTCTTATCATCATTTAAATTACGAAACTATAAGATGTTTTATAAACAATTCAACTGATTCTGACTGAAATTACGAAACTATAAGATGTTTTATAAACAATTCAACTGATTCTGACTGTTTTAGTTCAACTGATTTTTGGTTTGTAAAACCAAAACGCAAGAAAACTATGCATACATGTGCTCCAGTTAATGTTAATGCTATTGTAATGCCATCTATAGGAACGTTATATATTAATACATTTCTAAAAAAACATATCTCACTTTAACATATTGATGTAAAATCAGTTTTATTGTGTGCAAAATTAAGCTTAGCTAAAAATATAATCGAATGCGACATACAATGTTTTGCGTAATTGCAATAGAGATGCGCAAAACAGTGCTTTGAAAAGTAATGCCATATTTCAATACATCTCCAGAAACGTGATATTACAATGTGATATCACATCACTCGAAACATCACCCGTTGCTGAACATTGTAGTCGGACCGACCGACGACCGAGAAGTAACACCCGCACTTCTCGCTCGCACGCAGAGCGCGCGGAATGGCATAGCATTACATGGCATTACTTTATTACGCGCGGCATGTGATATCAAACCATCTCTTTCATGGCGTTGAGATTGAATGAGAGCCGATCGGTCGTCTCACTCGGGTAATATATCGCAACGAGTGATGTTTAGCGTGATGCTTGTTTCTTTCGCGTAATGTGTAATATGGCATTACGCGGTCAAGTGATATGTCACTTGTGATATTACTCGCATTACTTACACATGTCTAAATTGCAATTAGAACTCGAAGACCGTCCGGTATGAGATCCGCGATCACATTTCAGCCATGGACGCTCGCTATTATTGTGATGATTTCACGCAAATGAACATAGGTGGCGTAGAATAACAAATATTTTGCTTAATCTATCGGAATTAATCGAAACCATTTGCAACCTATATGAAAGTGTAATGTATTCATTAAGCTAATAAATTAGTTCAGTACTTAGCCTGCAGAGGGCGCTTATGATGAAACCATTGTTAAATTCTTTATATTGGTAATATTTAATATTTATTACATGGGTGAATATACAGATCTCTATATTAAAACTGACGTTTTGCTTTTGTCAGACATATTTGAAAATTTTCAAAAAAATTGTAAGATTCGTTATGAATTAGATCCCGCATTCTATTTAACCGTGCCGAGTTTGTCATTTGACGCGATGTTATTGAAAACTGGTGTAAAATTAGAGTTGATATCTGATTTAGAAATCATTCGTCTTATTCAAAAAGGCATTCGAGGCGGAATTTGCATGTGCTCTACCAGACATGCTCTTGCTAATAATAAATATATGAAAACTTATTATGACAGTAAACCCGACTCGTTTCTTGTATACATTGATTGTAACAACTTATACGGATATAGTATGAGTCATTCATTACCCATATCTGATTTTCGCTTTCTAGATTCTGAGGAAATAGAGCAATTAGACTTTATGTCAATTTCAGACGATGCAGAATTTGGATTTATTCTTGAGGTCGACTTAGGTTACCCTAAAGAGTTACATCATTTGCATAACGATTATCCCTTCTGTGCACAAAAAATTGTACCACCAGGAGGGAAAAATTCGAAATTAATCCCAAATTTGTATAATAAATATGAGTACGTCATTCATTATGTACATTTAAAAACGTGCTTGCGTAATGGTTTGACTCTTAATAAAATTCATCGGGTAATCACCTTCCGACAAAGCCCCTTTTTGAAAAAATATATAGATTTAAATACAGAACTAAGAAAAAATGCAAAAACTCCATTTCAACAGAATCTTTTTAAATTAAAAAAATAACGCTGTTTTTGGCAAGACTCTCGAGGATAGTGAACGACGTGTAGATGTTAAGTTAGTAAATCAGTGGTGTGATGAGAGAAACTCTACAAAGAAGTTTGTAACAGCAAGTAAATTAATAGCACGACCAAATTTTCACAGCGCCACGATATTTTCGGATAATTTAGTCGCTGTTCAAATGAAACCGGAGAGAGTTGTCTTAGATAAACCGATATACATAGGATTCGCGATACTCGAGCTGTCTAAGAGTCACATGTATCAATTCCACTACTCTGCAAAAAAGTGAAAATTCCACTAAAAGCGAAAATTCATTACTCAAAAAAGCAAAAGGAGTAAAAAAAGCCTGGTGTCCGAGGATTAACATTAGATGACTATAAAGATGTTCTGTTCAAGAATACGGTAATTAGGAAAAAAAAAATATTTAAATCTATTAAACATGAAATCTTTACGCAAACTGTTAACAAAATTGCATTATCCAGTAACGACGATAAGCGACTTACATTAAAAGACAAAATTTCAACTAAAGCATGGGGTCATAGATCGATATTGTAGTTTTTATACATTATAAGCGAATGTATTCAAATCTCGTTTAATAAATTGAATTGTAAATCTACAACTTTACCAGAAATGTATACCATTATAATAAGTAATATGTTAGTATTAAGAAACAATTTATGATTACATGGTATGTAAATACCTATTAATACTGCTATTTGAATAAACGTACATATGCCTAGTGCAATTTGTGTTTGGATTTTTAATTTCCTAATTACTCATAAATAATTGGTTCTCCATTTCACAAGAGGTGTATGTTTTTTTGTATTTTTTTATTTAACTCCAAACTAATTAGTGAGCTATTTGTGAAATGAATGAACTTTAATTTATATGAGTAAAATACAAACCTATTCATTAAAATTATTTTTATTTCTTTTTTTAATTAAGTGAATTTATTAGCTAAAGAAAGAAAGACAGTGAAATGTTAAAAATAGATTTTCTTCAATGATAATCAAAGTTTGCGTGAAAATAAAAAATACCGGTATTCTAAAATTTATTGTCTTTCTAACTAGCCGATAAAAATACTTACTTAAAATGAAATGTTAAAATAAGCATGTTAGCTGCTGACGCCTTGTCGAGTCAGCTATGACCGCGTTATACGATACTGACTGAAATTGTTGTGTAATTTTTATGATTCATGAATTCTAATCGTTATAAATAAAGGCTCATATAATACTCAGCCAAACATCAGTCTATCTTCAGAACGAAGTTACAAGTTTTTACAAGTTGTTACGAGCTTCATATCCTCAGCCCCGGTGTGGTAAGTAAACATTTGATATATTTATATATTAACAATTTATTCAAGTTATACTGGATCTATTTATGTAAATGTTATCGTCTTGCATTTTTATTTTTATTTTTTTGTCTACTAATAGCAAGCATGTGCTAAAAATAGTTATTTTGATTTATCTTGTTTCAGAATATGGAAGGAACACAAGACACTTTCCTATTTTCGCAATATGCTCAGGATCCATTGGAGGAATTCCTAGTGGAAGAAGAAGAAGACAGCGAGCTGGTGAAGAAACTTAATAGCGGAATCCAGAAAAATAAAGAAAAAAGATCAAAACGAAATTTTTCCAATAAAGTTTTTAAAAGAAGTGGTCACGACCGTCTGCCATCATTTATTATAAATAATAAAGCAGGGAAAGGTACGAGACTACTAAAAATACAGATAATTGACCTGAACAAAGACAGTGATGATGAAGACAAAGTGATGTTGAGTGCTCAATATTTGGCGGACGATAATTACGATGAAGTTCATATATAGTATAGATCATGCCGAAAGTGTGATAAATAAGATTTCAAAAAAACTGAGTGCATACAGTGCTAGTTTGTAGTTTTAGTTTAATTTTAATAATAATAATAATAATAATAAAGTTTGATTTTCAGGCATTAAACCCATATTTCAATTATATATATATATTATATATTAATTATATATTATTATATTTTGTTGTAATTAACATAGTAAGTAAATTTGTTGTTTCATTTTGAAGTTATTAATGGCCCCTTGCAGCTTGTTTAAATTTCGATATAACTTTTAAACTAGATTTAACAGTAATAGTACGTATAGTAAGAAAAAGCTGCAAATGACCTTAAGAGTTTTTTTTTTTACCGGCACGTTTTTCTTCATCTCGACTGTTAGCGATATTAATTCAATTTAGTGGAAAAACTTTTCGGTAATTGATAATTCTCTTTGAATAGGTGAAATAAAAAATATGTTTGTCAATAATATCATTTATTTTGAAATCAGATATGAGAATACAATTCTAAATTATTTTCAAAGTACCATTTTTTAATGCATAATACATTTTTTAACGCACAAGTTTTTTTATGAATTAAACAATTATATGTGCCGCTGTTTGTACAATATTTTTGATGCATTGATTGAACATTAGGAAGGCCTTTTTCACCCAAGTCTATTACAGTACAATTATCACACAAATCTTTAACCCATTTAATTTTTTCTAACCCTTTTACAAATATTTTCTTATTTTCTAAGTGAACATAAATTATTCTTTTAAACTCTCTATAATCAATGAATCCTTCACGCCATAAGATACCGAGGTTTTTCTCTATCCATATAACATTACTTTTTTCTTTTTTCGATAAAGTAAAAAATGCATACGGGGGTTTTATTAAAAATACTTGCATGTATTCATTTGTACTATACGCAAATTCTTTAAGAATAAATTCATTTGTAAATGATTTAAACCCCTGGAGATCTACAAACAAGCAGTCTGAGCTCATGATATCCTTCGGGTAATATTGGTCAACGGTTTGTATTCTACAATGCTATCATTCAAAATAAGACAGTAAGCCGCAGTATTACCGGGTATGTCCTGTTCACACTCTAATTCAACTCTCACATCTATTGAACCCGTTTTTAAGGTTTCGTTTTGCCGAGAGCAGTCGATAACAAACAGAGGTGCTTTATCCTTAAATTCTTGCGGACTTAGCAACGGCGCTTGACTGCGGTTATAATACGACTGTTGGAATTTAGCATACTGATCGTATAATATAGCGAATTTGCACGATCTTTTTCCAAGCACTTCATTAAATTTAACCTTTCCCGATCAGAAACTTTTATATGTGGCATACGCTATACTATTTTAGATATCGTAATGTTATCTATATATTCATTTGTATTTAATGTTACGCTATTTAAATTAGTATTGGATCTCAAAAGAATAAGTTCATGCTTACAGTTTATAACTATTTTATTCTAATCCTCTGCAAAGCCAAGAATCTTGTTTAAAGGAATGCATACAGAAAACGACCCATGCGTAACTTTTGTACCGTTAACATCCCAACCCCATTGACTTTGACATCCTCGATTCATGTTCATTTAGAGATAAGAGAGATTTCATAGTAGTTGTAACTCCAGCATTTTTAATTTTGTCTATTTCGATTCCATTAAGCTCATATCGAATATCTTGAAACAAATGAAGTATAGGGTTAGGTATTAGTAAACTGAACACTGGCCACCTGTAGTTTTGTTTCTCTGTTGACTACTACCATGTTTCCCTCTATGTATAAGGCACTCTCAGAAGGTAACACGTATAGATCTTGTTGGTTTATTGGTATACGGATTTCATCATTAAAATTGAAACTTGTTACGTAAGGTTTGTAGGAATGGAATTCAAAACTTTCTATTGTGTTATCGTAGCCGAAAGTTTCTGTTAAGTTTAGAATACTCATTTTAATAAACCAATAGTTTTAAGAAATTCTTTATTTTCCTTGGAAAGCCTCGTAAGCTAATTTTTAGGTGTTCTTTTCTTGACAGCACAATGCGTACTAATAATTGTACTGCGCGAAACTAATCTTTTATTGAAATCTATCATCTTTTCCTGAGATGCAAATATATCTGGATCTCTTCACCGCGTAAATTGATTAAGTTATCGTTTATATCCAATATTCTTAACTTTAAAGAGCTTAAACTGTTTTGATTAAGGGAAAATAAATAACGTTTTTAGGTGTTTCTATAATCCGATAGCCTGGTGGTACATTAGGCACAAACTCGTGAATAATATGACTTGGTTTTCCGTTAATAAATGAACCACTCACAATGTCACATTCAACTCGCACTATAGTTGTAGAGAGAATGGACACAGGAAAAGGAGACTCTGTTAATATATTAGCTTGAATAGTTTCTTGACCGAAACCTAGTAAGTTACCAATCGAATGTTCTTTATTAAAATACACATTTTTAGAACACAATATAGATGTCTTTAACGTATTATTATTACATGTCAGTGAAAATGAACATCCTTTCAGATGTCTTTTCAGGTAATCGTCGAGGTCTTGAAGTTCGTATGACCCTTCAGGAATTTCAACTACTTCATTTTGGCCATAATTAAACATATTATTTCTATAGTCTATATTAGATATAGAGTTAAAAGTCGAAAAATATAGTAACCCGCATTCATATTCACCATTTAGTTGAAAAGCTGGTGAATGATTTGTGATTAGGGTAGAAGAGGTTCCAGTTATGGACAAAGTGAAAGACATCGTATGAATGATATGGTTTTTATTGAACAGAGATATTTAAACGGTTACTCCAGAATTGTTTTAAATATTTCAAACATAAATGACCGCAATTTACAGTATTAAACTTTTGATAAGTGACATAGTTGTATGAAATAATTTTATTTTTTAAATACTTTATTAATTCTATTGGAGGCTGAAGATCGCCGTAACTATCGAAATATTCACAGTAATTATTATCTTTGACATAGGCTACCCAGTGAGTCCCTTAGTTTTCAGAACTATCTAAATTAATAATTGCGCACTCTACTCTATTCGAACGCTTTGGCAAATTATCTCTCATATAAACGCCACGGAAATGAGGAATATCTAAAGAGTGTTTTAAAATATCTATATTAGTGAGAGCACGTCTGGGAAGCCTGTCGACTAGTTTTTTGAGTATTCTAAACACAATCCCTTTCCATTTCTGTACGGTTTAATGTGCAATCCTTTACCTAATGCAATAGATTCCATCATTTTGTTGTGACGTTGTGATTCGGTTAAGTTTTTCTTTGCAGCTTTGTAATCACCAACAGCTTTAGCTATCCCAGCAGCTCCTCCAGCCAATGATCCCAACGCAGAAAGTCCCGCAAAAATAGGTATCAGTGGTAATATACCGCCAGTTTTCGGAATCGGTATTAAACGCGGAATATGAATTTTACTGTTTCTAGTAAATACTTTCTTTGCGAGCGCAAGAGCTCGTGTGATTGTAGTGCCTTTATCTTTTGATTTGTTTCTTTTCAGTTCCTTCCGCATCTTTGTAACCAAACCTTTAAATGATTTTATGCCTGCACCAGCTTTCATTTTAGATTTCATCACTTTGCTAACTAACCATGAAGCAAGTTTTTCTCCTTTTCCAGCACTTTTCGACTTCAACCTCTGTTTAGCCATTTTATAAAGTTCTAAATCTGCGCGGTGTCGATCTGTTAGGTTAGAATGTTTATCATATCATATCATATCATTATCGTACCGTCCGTCTGTCACAAACGGAGCTGGCTGAAAATCAGCGCTGCAGGTGTTTGACACCTCAGCATTATGCTGAGCCAGTGTCCGATTCACTGCCGCGAAGACACACTCACTACTCTTTTTATTGCTGTTTTCTGTTTTTAATTTTTTATTATTTCTGTGTGTTTTATGTGTGTAGTGAATAAATGTATTTTTCTTTTCTTTCTTCTTTCTATAAGCTATATCGTGTTTCATGCACGCGTCATCCAATTCATTAACTCCTTTATCACCTCTTAATAACCGTTTATGCAATTTAGTGCCTGGTTCGCAATAATTGTAACCAGGTAAGTGTAATTCAAAAGGCAAGTGATTAATTACACTGTTTAAAAGTCCTCTTCCTTTCATATCCTATATGTTAATGACATTTTTTTTGTGCGAGTAACTATATAAATATATTCATACAATGGCACTTCTATTAATCCAGCTGTTCTCTCTATCATTAAGTCCTAACCACTTAACGTATAATTTCTTCCCTTTTTTTTGATCACCTTTTCAATGAGATAAACGTCCGGGTACTTAGTTTTTTGAAGTTCTTGTTCGTAAAATGTGCCCAGAATAGTGTTTCCTCGCTGATCTTCTATATGATACGTAAACGGTTGAGTGTTACTGACTTGTTTAATAGTAAATAGCTCTGTTGACCAATTAGACGTATAACTTTTATGGAAAGCGCTTTTATACATGCTTATACGTACACGATCTCCCACATTGAATTTATTTAATTTATGATGTAGATTTTGTTGACGTTTCTTAATATTGTTCTTTACTTCCGATTCATTCTCAAAATAAACATCATTTGGTCTAAATTTTGTTGTACTATGAAAAGTTTCATTGTAAGATTTGACTATATCATCTTAAGGTTTTCCAACCCATTTATAATTTCCAATTAAACTAAAATATTTGTACAGTTTGTTTTTAAGCGTCTTTATTAACCTTTCAACAATTGATGCCTTTTTAATTGAATAAGTTGAATAATGATTTATTCCTAAAGATCTTAAATAACAATCAAATTCACTATTGTAAAATTCTTTTCCAAAGTCTGTCTGCAAGTTTCTAGGAATTTGGATTGCTGACTTTATAATTTGTTGAAATGCATTTTTAACTTCTTGTCTAGTTTTCGATTTTGTTGGAATACACCACGCGTACTTTGAAAATGCATCAATGACAACTAAAATATATTTATTTCCTTTATTTATTTTATGGAATTTTTGTAAGTCAATCAAATCTGCTTGCCACAAATCGTGAATGCCTTTTAAAACAACTGCTCGTCGCTTAAAGTTTTTACGAGCTGATCTGTGGATCTCGTTCACTACTTGTTCTTTTGCCATTGCTTAATTGTTTTACAATGTTATCTACCTCGTTTTTTGTATAAAAGTTCAATTTCAACTGAGTTGCAAGCTGATGAATTTGAGAATTTATAACTTTGATTAAAGAATCTAGATACTTCTTGTCATAAATGTTCTGAACGAGCTAATCGACGTACTCCTTATTTACTGCATCATCAGCCGACAAAGGATGAGCAACACCTTTTAATCTCAGTGATTGTAAATCAAAATCTCCGTCTTCTGAACGAAGCAAAGCCTGACTTTTAAGTTCGTTGACTTCAGATACACCTGCTACACGTAAACGTTTATGAACATGGTGACCAAATTTATCTATGTTCATTTTATGATATATTTTTACGCCAAAAGTTCTGCTTCGACTAACGATAATAGTAAAGTAACTGCTTTATATATTAACATTGTTCACTAATCCCGCTTCGTGTAGTTCTTCAATAATAGATATGATTTCATTGTCCAATCCTGTATTACCAGCATCACGAGAAGCTATAAGTAATTTTAACCTTTCTACTAATTCGTTTGGGTTATCCCAATATACATATGACACATCGTTTTTAACATTTTTCATCGTCGGTAATCCTTCACCACTTACTGAACGTTTTCTTTAGCTAATTTAAAAAGAGGTCTTATTACATATAAATATTTCATGCCTTTGTTGCTTTTTATTGGTTTATTAGGATTAAGCTCTCTTCTATGTGCATTAGTTTCTAATAATAAGGTTTTATAATTACATCTATCACCCTCAGTTACAATATCTAAATCCGGTACTTTCTTATATAGCAGTTCGAATAAACCTGGCGTTAAATAGTAAGTATGACCATTTACTTTCAGTTTTTTGTCATTTGTAGTGTATACCGGACAGGTTCCCAACATTAGCTTGTCCCGTTCCGTTCGAATACCAAATGGTATATTTAAGTTGGTAATATATTGCTTTTGAAATTTAGGATCGTCACGAGGAGAAGCGTAAGAATCAGTCGTCTTAAATGAAATATTATTTGAAGAATCCTGATCATTAAAATGTTCACTTTCCACTTCATCGCTTACATCACTTTCATTATCTTTTGATGTCTCATCCTCATCATTTTTATTAACAAGGTGTAACGTTGCACGTTCATGATTAGCACTCTTAAGTTAGCTTATTTTAAAATACTATTATTTTTACCTTAAATTATGAATTAATTATACATTATTACCGATATTTTATGAATTAACAATTTTAATTAATTATACCTACCCAATTATATTTACAAATAAAATATCATTATTTTAATACAATTAACAATTTTAAAACTAATTACTTATAATCTAATACCTCTATATAACTAAACAACTATTTTAATAACAAATACAATAAAATAAATAAAATAATATATTACAAATGCTTAACACTTGATCAGCGCGACTGTACATGCGCGCGCAGCCTGCGCAATCGCTCGAGAACTTTCGATGCGCCCTGCGCCGGCGCTGACACCTCACCGCGACGTCTTCCAAGGCGGACCTACGTTTGTTGCGCGTTCACTAGTGCTACTACGTGTCATCTTACGTGCTAACGAACTATTGAATCTTCCATTCTATTTAATATCGGTGGCAGTGCACACCCTAGTTTCTGACGTTATCAGGAACATACTCAAGTGTTATTTCGAGCCCCAATAGGGTAAGTGTTGAACAATTTAAAATATAAGTGAGCCCTTTGTGTTAGATTTATAGTGTAAAATCTTATACGCAACGCTAGCCCTTACTAATCTCTTCCTAACCTTATTTAATAATGCCAAGTTATTGTGTAATTTTAATTGTCGTTAATTCTGCTTGAGCGTTATTATTAATTGCCTAATTGCATAGCCTCCAGCCCCGCTTGTAAATCCGTTCTGATTGAGACACTTACACCAACTATTAGCCGTTACTTTCATATTACGCTTTTGGCTTCTTCGGAGTGTTCTCAATCGATGAGCGACGTGGCCAACTAGTGACACCGTGCGTTATTCACAGGGTGCTACGTTGTAGCTAAAGACTACGGCTGCCGGCAATTTGTCCGTCATCTCAGTGACGTCACGCTACGCTCCCGTGACGTCAACGCCTCCAGGAGCACAACTGTATCACCGGCCTCATCATCTTCACCCGCGTAGACCATCTTGCGTACAGGGAAGTACCGGACCGCGGAGGCAAAATTTTAGACGGGATTCGAACCCACGACCATTTCTTTTAAATAATAAATTTATATAATCTTGCTGATCTGAGTTGTTGATTTATTTTAATCCACCAACCTGAAAGGTCACAGTGGCGCCTTTAACGTGGTTAAATGGTCAAATTTTGCTTCCGCATTAGTTGTGTGTTCTGTGTGTGGTGTTTTTTTTTGTTTTGTGAAACGTTTTTTTTTCATTTTTGGTTGCACGCAACTAAGGTGTATCTGTGATATTAGTAATAATAATTTTCATAATAAAATATCAATTTTTGTTTGTCATCGTTCATGCATAATTATTTTAACACACTGTATATAGTGGTTTACTCGTTCGAGAAACGGGTACAGTCAAGTCACAAAAGTGTTAACTCATAGTTTAATATTGCTTGTGCTTATTAATGGTATAATATACAGTACACATTAGTTGCAAATTAATTTTTAACAGCGCTTATTTCATTTTATTTTTTGTGATTGTTTTTTTTATAATTTTAGTTGCGCATTTTTTATTTTTTATGTTTTTAGCTTGCCAACCATGACGTTGCTTTTTTCTTACTAATTTTGTAACAGAACGGATAATTTATTCAATTTTCAAGTTCAACACTTCCCCAATTGCGGTTATTTTTTTTAATTCCGAAATAATTTCTTATTTTAATTTTATTTCATACGAAAACAGATTTATTTTAAATGGCTTTTCCCGTTAAGTTCCTATCTCTACAGAAGTCAGAATTAGAATATGAGGTTTTAATTAGAGGTTCCACTCCTCCTGCTACTGTTCAAGATTTGCGGAAACAAATATCGAAGTTAGGTCCGCTCTTTCCTTCGGAAGACATTCTTGAATGTCAGTTGTCAGCTAGCGACGATCTAAAGGGAGTTAGCGATGCACTTTCTAAGGTCAAGTCATATTTAGTCCAGCCGCTAGATCGGAACCAATTGTTACGGGGTGAAAATCTTATAAACCACCTTTATCACCGGCTTAATAGAATAATTTTTGACAGTACAACTGAACAAATTTTCCAAACCTGCGTTGCAGAATTTAAAAGTCTTTCGGAACAGTATAATTTAGTTAAAGACCAGGGCTCTGACTTGCTTTCGCCTTCCACTCCTTCAGATCCTCAAACAACAGCCCCACCCGTTAACGTCAATGTCACTTGCGATCGTGGTGTGGCTGGTGAAGTAACTAAGGTTAAATTTGATGGCAAAACGTGTGTCCGTGCGTTCATCCAACGCATTACCGAGTTAAGCAAGGCTAGGAACATTACAAATGAAAAGTTACTGTCCTTTTCTACGGAAATTTTCACCGGAGATGCGTTGCATTGGTACCGTGGTGTTCGGGATCGTGTGTCTGATTGGGATGAACTCCTACTTTTATTAAGAAAGGACTTTGATCAAGCCGATTATGACTACAAGCTTCGTTCCGAAATACGTGCTAGGACTCAGGGTGAGGCGGAAAACATCACCATTTATATGTCTATTATGACTGGGATGTTTTCTCGCTTATCAAAGCCAATATCCGATGAGGAAAAGCTAGAAATAATTTTCCACAATATTAGGCCGTGTTACGCGAGCACTCTAGCTTCTGCTCCTGAAATTAAGGACTTAGACACCTTGCGGTCCTTATGCCGTAATTATGAAAATTTCCAAGCACGTCTTGCTGGTTTTAGAGAGCCTCCCAAAAGGACAACCGACACCATGGCACCAGAATTTGCTTATATTGGTCAAACATCTGCAAAAACAAACTACAATTCAAATCAAAATTTTAATAAACATTATCAGAACAACTATTACGACAAAAACACATCTTATTTTAATAACAATAATAATAATAATAAAAATGGAAACTATAATAAAACTAATTATACTAACAAAAAATACGTGCATGCTATTCAGGAATCTAAGATAAAAACGCTTTATTGTCCTAGGTGTCGTAATAACACCCACAATCTGCGCCAATGTCAGGCAAATAAAGAAAAAATAATCTGTTTTGTGTGTGGTCATGAAGGCGTCAAGACCCCTCAGTGCCCAAATTGTAGCAAAATAAAAGCAGGTACTTCAAAAAACTCGTAGGGATGCAGAATTGTGGTCTAACTCAACAAATAAGTAAGTTTGATAGCGAGGATTGGAAACAGTGGCTTCAAACTATTAACTTTTATTTCAACTCGTACAAGATAGACACAATTCTGCAAACTAAACCAGTGAACGACCCTAGGCCCTATGCTCCTATAAGTATAAATTCATTAAAACTGTTTGGTCTATTGGACTCTGGCTCTGCAGTTACTATTATTGGTAATAATATTCATCAGTATTTGAAAAATCAGGGCGTAGTCATTCACAACGACCACTGTATTACAGTTACTGCTGCTGGGGGCCAGTCTATGACTAGTATCGGCTACATGAATCTGCCCATAACTTTTGAAAACGAGTTCCATATTATTAAAGCTTTCGTTGTGCCCGACGTTAACATAGACCTAGTCCTGGGAATTGACTTCTGGCATAAATTTAAGATTTTCCCAGATCATTTCAGCAGCATTACATTTTCTAATGCAGCTGTCATAAATGCTAGTCTGAATGTCAGCCAGCCATCGGTTATTCAAGCGTACGATAATTTGAATACTTCAGAAAGAGCAATAGCCGACAATATAATTACCCAATTTAAGGAAATCTCGGCCGAATGTGGAGGTTTGGGTGAAACCAAGTTGATCACTCACCGCATTGACACCGGTGACGCAGAACCAGTTCGTCAACGCTACTATCGCATGTCCCCGGAAAAGCAACGCATTTTAATTGACCAGGTGGATGAAATGTTAGGCCTCGACGTTATTGAGCCATGTGAGAGCGCGTGGTCCTCTCCAGTCCTTATCGTCAACAAAAAGAATGGACAACCCCGGTTTTGTTTAGACAGTCGTAAGTTAAACTCGGTCACGAAGCGTGACGCGTACAATTTGCCATACGTCTCGGAAATTTTAGATAACCTTCGCGACGCCCGCTACTTATCTAGCATCGACCTCTCCAAAGCGTTTTGGCAAATACCGATCGCACCTGAAGACCGAGATAAAACCGCTTTTTACGTGCCAAGCCGAGGAACCTTCCGTTTTAAACGTACTGCATTTGGGCTGACCAACGCGCCTGCCACGCAACAGCGATTGGTGGATCTTCTGTTTCGGGACTTCGAACTTAAAGTCTTTGCGTATCTGGACGACATAATTATTATCTCGAACGACTTCGATTCCCACGCCTCCCTTTTGTTACAGGTGCTACATAAATTAAAGCAGGCCAATCTAACCGTAAACCTGGAAAAATGCAAGTTTTTTCGGAGTCAACTTAGATATTTGGGCTATGTTGTTGACAGTTGTGGACTACGTACCGATCCCGAGAAAGTAGAGGCCATTTTACACTATCCGACACCTTCTTGTCGGAAGGACATAAAACACTTTCTTGGGACTGCTACTTGGTATCGTCGATTTGTCCCCAACTTCAGCACTATAGCAGGCCCTCTTAATAGGTTGACGTCGAACAAAAAGGGCGGCCCACCGTTTGTTTGGACTCCTGAGGCTGATGCTGCATTTCGAAATCTTAAGGAATGTTTGGTTTCCTCTCCAGTTCTTTCCTGCCCTGACTATGACAAGCCATTTGAGGTGCACACCGATGCCAGCAACTACGGTGTTGGCGCTATGTTGACGCAAACCGTAGACGGTAAGGAGCATCCCATCGCTTACATGAGCAAGTCATTGTCAGCGGCGGAGAGGAATTACAGCATCACGGAGCGTGAAACCTTAGCAGTGGTAATAGCTTTAGAACACTGGAGATGTTACCTGGAAAATGGGAAGCCGTTCACTGTCTATACTGACCACAGTGCTTTACAATGGTTTCTCTCACTTAAAAACCCTACCGGTCGATTGGCACGCTGGGGCGTTCGTTTGTCGGCATTCAATCTCGAGTTCAAACATCGTCGTGGAGTTGATAATGTCATCCCGGATGCTCTTTCTAGGGCCCTTCCAGTTAGCGCAATTAGTACTGCTAATTTTAATTTACAAACTTCAGATGCGTGGTACAAGAACATTTTCAACTCTTGTGCGACTAAACCACAAAATTTCCCAAATTTTCTAATCAAAAATAACGTTTTGTTCAGACTGTGTAAAAATAAACATGAATTGACAACTGAATTCTCATGGAAAGAGGTTATACCCAGCGAGCTACGTGAGCAGGTTATCAGCGAAAATCATGCCGAACCTACGGCTGGTCACTTTGGCGTCTTTAAAACGTACCGTCGTCTTGCGTTACGCTACTTCTGGCCAGGAATGCATCAAGACGTCGTGAAATTCGTTGGTACGTGTTCTAAGTGTCTCACCTATAAGGCGCAAAACCACCAAACCTTGGGTGAGATGGGTCGCCCTAAACAGTGCTCCAGACCATTTCAGATGGTGTCGATTGACCTGATGGGTCCATTGCCTATAACTAGGAAACAAAACAGCTACATTTTTGTCATCACTTGCTGTTTTTCAAAATTTTGTTTAGTTTTTCCTTTGCGCGCGCGCTGCTACCTCTAGTTCGGTTTCAAAAATTCTAGAAGATTCATTATTTTTGGTTCATGGATGGTTCCCCCAAACCATATTTTTAGACAATGGTAGCCAATTTATCAGTAAAATTACAGAGTCTCTATTCAAAAAATATAACGTTCCAAATGTTTTTTTCTCTCCAAAATACACGCCACAGGTGAACACGGTCGAACGCTACAATAGAACAATCGTTACTTGTCTTTCGACATTCGTGGACGACGATCATAGGACATGGGACATTTTTATCCCTAAGGTACAGTTTGCCATCAACAATTCGGTGAATGAGGCAACTGGTTTCACTCCATCGTTCTTAGCATTCGGCAGAGAATTAGTTACTTGCGGCACACATTATGTTGATTCCGATCTCGGCGATGAAGTTTTATTCCTTCCTCGTGACATTTACGCCGAGAACCTAGGCTGTCTTTCTGAAGTATTCAAAACCGTTGTTCACGCCTAGTGGCGACACCTACCGGATACAGCGCCAAAAGCTCTTCCACCCCCTCTACATGACTAAGCTCAAACACACGCAACTTAACCGCTACAAGAGCGCCATTGATTTTTATAATATTTAATTTTTCGTATAATAAACGCTTTGTAATACGAAATAATCGAGTACATTCAATTGGACACCCTGAAAGCCACCGAATCCTGCACATAAATGGTCCTGCGACCTCGGATATAAGAAGATTGGAGAAGTCATCTCGTCAGGAAGACGAATTCCCTTACGAAGAAGACACCAGCACCTAGCCAGCGTCTGCAGCAGTGAACGGTCAGGCTTTCAATCCTGTCTACTCCATTCCTAATCGATTTGTGTTTAAAACCGTGCTATTTGTGCATTTCAGTGCGATCTCGTAACGTTAACCTCGAGCGGCAGCTCTAGCTACCCACCGCACTGCCTGTTTCTCACGTAAGTACCTTGACTTTACCTCTGGGTTTCCAAAATGAGTTCAGAGCCTAGTGCAAAAGGGGCTATTCCTTCCGTTTCTGCTAAGAAAAATACGAAAGAAGATCAACTGTTAGAACTTCGCAAACAAAGAGGTCATTTGAAAGGACGGTTGACACAATTTAAAAAATCCGTTGACTCCTTTCAAGAGGCTACTCTTTCTAAATTTCAAGTCTCTGAGTTAAAGTTTAGAATGCAGGCAGCTTCCGATACGTTTAAAAGGTTTAACGAACTAGAGAATGATATTGAGTTACGTAGTGACGAGTCTGAAATGCAGCTTCATGACGAATACGTTGAAGCAATAGAGTTGTTATATTTTGGTACTATGGCTACTGCTAATTGTTTAGTCGAGAGTGTTGAGACCGAGAGCGGCGCTAGCCCAGCGAGTTGTAACTATACAGGTTCGGATAAAGCACGGTCAAACATGAAATTACCTGACATTAAACTGCCCGGTTTCGATGGGTCGTATGACCGTTGGCTCGAGTTTAAAAATTCATACGTTACAATGATTCACAACCATTTAGATCTGAATGCAATTCAAAAATTCCATTACCTGCGATCCTCACTCAGCGGTAGTGCTTTGCAAGTAATTAGTGCATTAGAATTCACGGCTGCTAATTACATTCACGCATGGGAGTTACTCGAGAACCGTTTTCACAATCCTAGGCTTTTAGTGCACAATCACTTGAAATCACTTTTTAATATTTCACCTTTAAAGCAAGAATCGCCGTGGCAAATACGAAAACTGATAGACACCGTTCTACGCAATTTACGAGCTTTAAAAACGCTAGATGAGCCCACCGAGTCATGGGACACTTTAATCATCTATTTAATCGTCACGAAACTTGATGCATCCACGGAACGCGAATGGGAGCATTATAAAGGGTCTATAGGTTTTAGTACGCCAAATAATGTATCAAAAAAGCTCACTTTAGACGATCTCATTTCATTCTTAAGAAACCGTGCCGATATGCTTGAAATGATAAGCGCGAATCACACTAAAACACCATCCGCGACACCGAGCAGCAAACCTTATCTCGCATCGAATAAAAGTTCTACCCATGTAGTTAGTTGTGTTTCCGCAAATGTCGCCGGTGCTACTAAGTCTAAACCACTTCATAATAAACGGATTCGCGCTTGTGTCTTATGCAACGAAAATCACGCACTTTTCATGTGTGTTAAGTTTTTAAATATGACAGTACACGATCGGTTTAGCTTCATACGAGATAAAAACTTGTGTCACAACTGTTTACGCGAGGGTCATTCTTTAAATGAATGCCTATTCGGTCCGTGCAAACAGTGTCAACTTAAACATAATAGTTTACTTCATACGGACAGTAGCCACGGTGAGAGTGTGTGCGTACGCTCATCAAATGCGCTTGCACACAGCAGCGGCTCGCTAGCTAACACATCTACTCACTGCGCGTCAGCTGATTATAATTACTCGCAAACAGCTGAGCGCGGCGCCTGCGTTCCGGAGGGACCGCAGTTCATTCCTCGACAGGTTCTTTTATCTACGGCATTGATAGAAGTTGCTGGAGCTGATAATCAATTCTATACAGCTCGGGCACTTCTTGACAATGGCAGTGAACATTGTTTTATTACGGAAGACCTACGTAAACGTCTAAATACGGAGAATATACAGTCCACTATTCGGATATCGGGTGTAGGGCAGTCTATAACACAGTCCAACCACTCATGCGCTATTTCAATACGGTCGAGAACTAGTGACTATATTGCGTCGATTAAATGTTTTGTCTTGCAGCGCATAACAACCAGTTTGCCCTCGACTAAAATAGATTTCGATTTTATACATATACCAGAAAATATTCAATTAGCTGATCCCAACTTCAACGTGCCTTCTAAAATCGATTTACTAATAGGCGCGGATAAGTTTTGGGAACTTTTAGACGACAATAGGATTCGATTATCAAATGGACCATACCTACAGAATTCGAAATTAGGTTGGCTATTATCAGGTCCTGTTTGCACTCGGAACTTGCGCATTCACAATCAAGTCCAGTGCAATTTTACTCAGAGTGTTGACCTTGAACTCCGGAGGTTCTGGGAGTTGGAAGACATTCCGCACCTAGGTAGTGTTCTCACCTCTGACGAGCGTCAGTGTGAGGAGCTATTTATCAAGACGACTCAACGCGATAAGGATGGCAGATTCTCTGTCCGTATACCGCTAAGGGAATCGGCTGACACACTCGGCGATTCTTATACGTTAGCGAAAAATCGATTTTTGTCACTAGAACGTAAACTTGAACGTTTACCAGACTATAAACGTATGTATAGTGACTTCATGCGCGAGTACGCGCGCATGGGTCACATGACCCTTATAAACGAATATAGGAAACCTTGTTATTTTCTTCCTCACCATGGGGTGTATCGTGAGGGCAGCAGTACAACGAAGTTACGAGTAGTTTATGACGCGAGTGCTGCCACCACCTCCAATAAATCGTTAAACGACATACAGCTGCCGGGGCCAGCACTTCAAAATGACATTTTTTCTATTTTACTAAGGTTTAGGCAATATAAATTCGTAGCATGCGCCGATGTAGAAAAAATGTTTAGGCAGGTTCTGATTCAGCCGGACCAGAGATTCTTACAGCTGATACTCTGGCGCGAGAATCCTACTGACCCCTTAGACGTGTATCAGCTTAATACTGTCACGTATGGTACGGCATCTGCGCCTTACTTGAGTATGCGAAGTATACGACAGCTGGCATCAGAATGTAACGATGACGTCATCGCACGCGTCATCAATCAAGACGTATTTGTCGATGATTTAATTACAGGTCATGATGATATCCAAAACCTACTTGACATCTGCCAAAAAACTCATGACATTTTGCTGTCGGGATGTTTCCCGTTACGTAAGTGGACCTTTAACTGTGACGTAACGCATGACAAGACCAAGGAACATTTTATCGGCGAGCACACGCAAAATAAGACTCTCGGGTTGGGTTGGAATAACGTAAGCGATCAACTGTACTTCACGACTAAAATCGACCAACAGATTGACTTGTCTAAATTAAATAAACGGACTATGCTATCTACGATTTCTCAGATATACGATCCTTTAGGCTTGCTTTCACCGGCTGTAATTATTTCAAAGATATTACTTCAGAGACTATGGTTGAGTAAAATCGACTGGGACACTCCTGTACCTCGTGACATTGCTATGACTTGGAATAACTTTGTTCAAACTCTCAACTGTTTAGGCGACTTACGGATTCCTCGTCATGTCAGGAGTGACCAGACTCAGCACACAGAGCTACACATATTCACAGACGCGTCAATACAGGCTTATGGGGCGTGTGCATACATACGTTCATACGATGAAGGGTCAAAGGTCACTGTTAAGTTACTATGTGGCAAAAGTAAGGTTGCGCCCTTAAAGGCAGTTACCATTCCTCGTATGGAATTGTGCGGTGCTCTCATAGGCGCTCGATTATACAAAAAGATCGTGGACTCATTAAGGCTCGTATTCACTAGTATTTACTTCTGGACCGACTCGACAATAGTCATGGGATGGATACGTATGTCTCCGCATTTATTAAAACCGTTTGTACAGAATCGAGTATCCGAAATAAACGAACTAACAGGTGACTCGATCTGGTTACACGTGAGAAGTAAAGACAACCCAGCCGACTTATTGTCGAGAGGACTAGGATTAGATGACTTAATAAAAAACGATCTTTGGTGGAATGGACCTACTTACTTACAAGATAACAATTTGGATTTAATCGAAAGTAGTTCACCACAAAACATCATATTAGACAATTTACCGGAGGTACGAACTCAAATAACTAGTTTAGTTTCTACTCCCTGCGACGATTTATTTGATTTCAATAGATATTCGTCATACATTAAACTAATTCGCGTCGGCTCGTATGTACTCCGCTTTATGCGAAACTCACGGCTTCGTTTAGAGCGTAAAAAATTCCGAGAAACCGGTTCCTTATCGGCGGACGAGCTCAGTGCATCACGACGCATGCTAGTTAGATTCGCTCAAATTCAATCATTTCCGGATATTTATGACAATTTAGTTAATAAATCAAACAGCAAACAATCGAGTCGCATAGCCAGTCTTAACGTGTTTCTAGATTCGGAAGATAACGTAAGTGTTATTCGAGTAGGTGGACGGCTGTGTAATTCATTTAGTTTCGATTTTAGCAAAAAACATCCGATATTATTGTGCAGTAAAAACCGATTCACAGTGTTGTTGTTCGAGCACGAGCACAAGCGACTGCTCCACGCAAGCCCGCAGATTCTCCTGTCCACCATGCGCGAGTGTTGGTGGCCATTAGGTGCCAGGAACTTGGCGAGGAAAATAGTGCAACAATGTGTGACTTGCACCAGATTTAAAGGTAAAGTTTTGCAGCCTATCATGGGTAACTTGCCGTCGGAACGTTTAGACCCCGGGTTCCCATTTGTTCGTACAGGCGTCGATTACGCCGGGCCAATGCTCATACTAAACCGAAAGGGCAGGGGCGCGCAACTTATTAAGTCGTATGTTTGTCTCTTCGTCTGTATGATTACACGAGCAATTCACTTAGAACTAGTTACGAGTCTCACCACTGACGACTATCTTTTAGCACTTAAGCGTTTCATTAGCAGAAGAGGTAAACCTCAGGTTATTTTCTCAGATAACGCGAAGAATTTTGTAGGTGCAGATAAGGATCTTCCAACGTTTTTAAATAGCAGAGCGGGGGAAATAGTCGATTTTGCCACCAATGACGGCATTAAATTTACTTTCATTCCGCCGTATTCTCCGCATTTTGGAGGCCTATGGGAGAGTGGGGTACGGTCATGTAAATACCATTTGAAACGAGTAGTAGGCACCGCTAGGTTAACGTACGAAGAGTTTAGCACGGTTCTAACTCAAATCGAAGCAGTCCTAAACTCTCGTCCCATGTCACCTATGTCCTCCGACCCTAACGATTTGTCTCCACTTACTCCCGCTCATTTCCTGATCGGCCGACCACTGACCAGCCCTGCGAGCGAAGACCTGACAGCTGAGCAGCCGACCCGCCTGGCCCGATATGCCAGGATCGAGCAACTTCGTCAGCACTTCTGGCAGCGGTGGTCCAAAGAATATATCTCAGAGCTACAATTAAGGACCAAGTGGAAGACAAACCACGGTGACATCACACAGGACAGCCTGGTTCTAATTAAAGAAGACAACCTACCACCACTTAAATGGCGGTTAGGACGCGTCTCACGATTGTTCCCAGGCAAAGACGGCGTCTCCCGCGTCGCTGATATCCGTACAGCGACGGGCACAGTTCGACGTGCTTTTTCAAAAATCTGCCCGCTACTGCAGCTGGCAAACATCGACGGATGAAGCTTCCAGTTCCTGTTGGAAGTCGGTGCTTCCAAGGCCGGGGCCATGTTCACGCCTAGTGGCGACACCTACCGGATACAGCGCCAAAAGCTCTTCCACCCCCTCTACATGACTAAGCTCAAACACACGCAACTTAACCGCTACAAGAGCGCCATTGATTTTTATAATATTTAATTTTTCGTATAATAAACGCTTTGTAATACGAAATAATCGAGTACATTCAATTGGACACCCTGAAAGCCACCGAATCCTGCACAACCGTACAAGCAAAACTTTGGCATGCTCACACGAAAAACACGGCTCATTACAACCTTCGTCGCAAATCCACGGAATTCAGCGTGGGCGATATTGTAATGAAACGTGCATATGTCTTGAGCGATAAGGACAAATATCTTAGCAAAAAGCTAGCCCCAAAATTTATTAAATGTCGTGTTACACATAAAAAGTCTCCTTTGGTGTATGTTTTAGCAGATATGACCGGAAAAGACTTGGGCACCTGGCACATCAAAGATTTAAAACTGATAGGTTTAAATAGATAATTTCTTTTGTATGAAACTTAAAGCAGTACCTCGCTATTTTCGTCGTTTTTTATGTCACCTTATAATCTTTTAAGTGTTTGTACGGGTAATCAGTTCTAATTTTGACTGGCCACCCTTTTAAATGCTAGGTCGCGTAAGCTGCCTTATAATGGTTGTTTTAGCTTATTTAAATGCGTGATGTATGAAAGTTCGAATTTTGAAAGGAACAATACAAACACGTTACTTTAAGAGCGGATTTTATTTTTTTAATGTAGTAGATAAAATCCTTTTTGCGGCGCGCGGGGTAATGTAACGTTGCACGTTCATGATTAGCACTCTTAAGTTAGCTTATTTTAAAATACTATTATTTTTACCTTAAATTATGAATTAATTATACATTATTACCGATATTTTATGAATTAACAATTTTAATTAATTATACCTACCCAATTATATTTACAAATAAAATATCATTATTTTAATACAATTAACAATTTTAAAACTAATTACTTATAATCTAATACCTCTATATAACTAAACAACTATTTTAATAACAAATACAATAAAATAAATAAAATAATATATTACAAATGCTTAACACTTGATCACCGCGACTGTACATGCGTGCGCAGCCTGCGCAATCGCTCGAGAACTTTCGATGCGCCCTGCGCCGGCGCTGACACCTCACCGCGACGTCTTCCAAGGCGGACCTACGTTTGTTGCGCGTTCACTAGTGCTACTACGTGTCATCTTACGTGCTAACGAACTATTGAATCTTCCATTCTATTTAATATCGGTGGCAGTGCACACCCTAGTTTCTGACGTTATCAGGAACATACTCAAGTGTTATTTCGAGCCCCAATAGGGTAAGTGTTGAACAATTTAAAATATAAGTGAGCCCTTTGTGTTAGATTTATAGTGTAAAATCTTATACGCAACGCTAGCCCTTACTAATCTCTTCCTAACCTTATTTAATAATGCCAAGTTATTGTGTAATTTTAATTGTCGTTAATTCTGCTTGAGCGTTATTATTAATTGCCTAATTGCATAGCCTCCAGCCCCGCTGGTAAATCCGTTCTGATTGAGACACTTACACCATCTATTAGCCGTTACTTTCATATTACGCTTTTGGCTTCTTCGGAGTGTTCTCAATCGATGAGCGACGTGGCCAACTAGTGACACCGTGCGTTATTCACAGGGTGCTACGTTGTAGCTAAAGACTACGGCTGCCGGCAATTTGTCCGTCATCTCAGTGACGTCACGCTACGCTCCCGTGACGTCAACGCCTCCAGGAGCACAACTGAATCACCGGCCTCATTATCTTCACCCGCGTAGACCATCTTGCGTACAGGGAAGTACCGGACCGCGGAGGCAAAATTTTAGACGGGATTCGAACCCACGACCATTTCTTTTAAATAATAAATTTATATAATCTTGCTGATCTGAGTTGTTGATTTATTTTAATCCACCAACCTGAAAGGTCACAAAGGCTAGATTGAGAAAAATTCCTCACAACCGTTTGATCAGTTATAGATTCCTTCTTTTCTTCACTTGGGCTATATTTAATTCTTTTTACTAACTTTCCCCATTGCAATCCGTCATCAAAATCATCATCATTAGTATTGAAGTAATTATTCTCATTTTTAACTTTAACTATTTCACTAAGCGGTTCTGTAATTGGTTTTAAAACAGATTCCAGAATCATATCATTGTTTGTTTTTACATCGCGAATAAGTTTAACCTTCTTTTTTACTGCTTCGGCTGACCGGAGTATCTTTTCCTTTAGTACTTTATCTTCATTAACTTTCTCGACTTTCGAGCTCATGTCCGTTCTCTTTGGATTCATTTAATATAATAAACGATTATTCGAATACTATTCAATAAGTATGTACTTAAGTATATTAATCTACAATAATGAATGTATCAAACCCCATTCTATAACATCCAGAATTTTTGTTACAATCCTTGTTTATAACCAAGTAGCTGAAAGGTGCGTTCCATATTTTAGCGCAAATTTCACGAAACTGCGACCATGACATATCAGTTCCAACGTGCTCATCATAAACATGACGTAAATTAACATCATCTTGCTTAAAAAGAATTATTAAATTAGCATTATCCCTTATTAATTGTTTTGGTACTTTACTGTACGTTTGATTTAAATAAAAGCTATCAATATTTTTATGTCTTCCCATTGCAAAGTAATCCCTTATGTTGTTTTTGTTTTCACAAGCCACATCATCAAATATCATGATTGAGTTATAGTTAGCTTCGTTTGGGCTAAGTATTTCTTCACTTTCACAATATTTTTGAAATTTAACCGTGGGAACTAACGCTAATACTTCTTCTAAAAATCGATACATAGGTTGGAAAAGGGTTTTTGAGTAAACATAAACATTTTGGTATCGTAACCCTTGTTCATGAAGTAAAAGACCAACCATTAAATTAGTTTTTCCGCAATTAGAAGGACCTCAAATTATACTGCGAATATTGTAAGGTAAAAGTTCACCATGACGTACACAAGGCTTATTGCGAGCTGAAAAAACAAGATCCAACTGCAAGCTCTGATTTTGTTTTACAAACTTCATATTTCTTCAAAATTTCTCAAGCGATGCATAGGTACGTTTTACTTGCATGAAAGACTTATTCCAATTAAGGGAAATCACGACTACGTTTTCACATATATATAACAATTTTGATGCGATTGTTTTTAGCTAATAATTCCCGTTGCGAACGCGCACGTTAACGCGATCATTTCATTTTGCGCAAACCCAATTTACGTTACGACGTGTTATTTGTTAAATACGCATGTTAACGCGAGAGATAATCGTTTTATTTTAAACACAAACCCAATTTCCGTTACATGTTGCGAAACGCGCACGTTAGCGCGATTATTTCATTTTGCGCAAACCCAAATTTTGAAATCCACAAATAATGTCAGGCATTTGGATCATACGAGTGGGGAGGGCGAATTCGCTCGATATCGAAAAAGGTGGAACAGAATGCATGCATGAATTTCATTTTGCGCAAACCCAATTTACGTTACGACTTGTTATTTGTTAAATACGCATGTTAACGCGAGAAATAATTGTTTTATTTTAAGCACAAACCCAATTTCCGTTACATGTCGCGAAACGCGCACGATAGCGCGATTATTTAATTTTGCGCAAACCCAAATTTTGAAATCCACAAATATCGCTCGATATCGAAAAAGGTGGGACAGAATGCATGCATGAATTTCATTTTGCGCAAACCCAATTTACGTTACGACTTGTTATTTGTTAAATACGCATGTTAACGCGAGAGATAATCGTTTTATTTTAAGCACAAACCCAATTTCCGTTACATGTCGCGAAACGCGCACGTTAGCGCGATTATTTAATTTTGCGCAAACCCAAATTTTGAAATCCACAAATATCGCTTGATATCGAAAAAGGTGGGACAGAATGCATGCATGAATTTCATTCTGCGCAAACCCAAATTTTGAAATCCACAAAATAATATTGGGCATTTGGATCACACGAGTGAGGAGGGCGAAATTTTCGCCCGATCAAACGAGGTGGGCCAGAATGCCCAATATTATACTACTTGTATCTGGATGCGGTTGTGGTTCATTAGCATCATTTGTCGTTGTCTGTTCACTTTCGTTATAAGTGGGGATCAAAATCAGTTTGCTAACTGGGCGCTTTATGATGCTGCTTTGCGTCTACACGGAAACAACTCTCACAAAGCCATCCTTCCCCGAGTGCACTTCTTGCACACGCCCCATCGCCCATTTGCCGGGTGGGAGGTTATCTTCCTGGAGTATACCTATGTCGTTGACCTCCAAATTCTTTCTTGCTCTTCTCCATTTTGACCTGGCCTGTAGCTACTGTAAGTATTCACCCGACCACTTTTTCCAGAAGTATTTGTTCATGGTTTGAACTAGTTGCCATCGAGTGGGAAGATTGATATTCTCTGGATCTGTTTGAGGTCTTGATAGTAGTGAATCGCCCACCAGGAAGTGGCCAGGTGTTAGGAAGTCATCTTCAGGGTCCTCAGTCAACTGACACAGAGGGCGTGAGTTCATACACGCTTCTATTTGGTGTAGTAGGGTGATGAATTCTTCGTATGTGAGTTTCTGATCTCTTAACACACGCTTAAGATGATATTTCATGCTTTTGACTGCTGCTTCCCATAGGCCTCCTGCACTGGGCCAAGCAGGCGCATTAAAATGCCAGGTGACTCCCATGTTATTGACATTGCTGAAGCAGTCTGCGTCGATGGTTTTCAAAATCTCCTTGTACTCCTGTTTTAGTGCCCGAGCTGCGCCAACAAAATTAGTCCCACTATCAGAATACATGTGCTGAGGGGTGCCACGCCTAGCCAACATACGTCTAAAGGCTGCGAGAAATGCTGCTGTACTTAGGTCCGACACTAACTCGAGGTGATCCGCCTTGGTTGCTAGGCAGACAAAAACGGCCACATAGCCTTTCGTGGTCTTGATTCCTCTTCCCTTATTAGACTTGATTTCCACATGTCCCGTAAAGTCTACGCCGGTATTGGTAAACGGGCGAGATGGGGTGACCCGCGCATTGGGTAAGTCTGCCATGATTTGCTGGTTTGTTTCTTGGCTGTATCGTTTGCACTTTACACACGAACGAAGGTGCTTTTTCACGGTCTGGATACCGCTGATAATCCAGTAGCGTTGTCTGATAAACGATAGAGTGAGCCGAGCTCCACCGTGTAACGTCAAAGTGTGCGCTTCATTAATAATAAGTTCAGTAATTCGACAGCGAGAAGGTAGAAGTACAGGGTGTTTCGCAGCAAAACTTAAGTTTTAATTTTTAAGTCGTCCACCAACACGTAAAATTCCTTGTTCATCGAGAAAGGGATTTAGCTGTGATAGTTTACTAGAACATCGGACAAGATGGTTTTTCTCCAAGTGGTAGATGTCGTCTTTAAATTCTGATAATTGTATGTGTTTAATTATTAAATTATGAGCAGCCTGTAGCTCGACGGTCGTAAGTAGGTTACTTGTAGCAGCTGTAGCTTTATTTTTGTTGTTGACTGCGTTCTTCCGATTGCGCAAACGTGCGAAGTAGAAATAGAAATAGAAATAGAAATAGAAATAGAAATAGTTTATTTGACACAAGTTTGGATACATTTATAACAACAAACGTTTTTTAAGTAATGCTGTATTTACTTATTATTTCGCTAATAAGTGTGTTTTGATATAATGCTGTGTTTACATGCACCTTCTTTAATTCGTCTGTCGGCATTTCGATTTCTACGTTAGGTTTGTTATAGAATTGGCCTGTAGTGAGCCATTGTGGACGTTCCCACCATAGTTTTTCCTACAATCTTGTTGACGTCCATTCTCTCGTGGCGCAGTCTGCGGCGTTATCTTCCGACCTAACATGGCGCCACTGTAGTGCTGGTATGATGTCAATGATTTGCCGTACTCTGTTAGCCACAAATTGTTTCCACCTTGATATGTCACCATGAAGCCAACCCAGTACGACCATAGAATCAGTCCATGCATTGATGGTGACATTTTCAGCTGAGATGGACTCGATGATCTTCTCTACAAGTTGTGCTAACAAAAGACTACCAATTTGCTCTAATCTTGGTAACGATAACTGTTTACTTTGCGGAGCCACTTTTGTTTTCACGGCCACTAGCCGTGATGTGCACACGCCTCTATCGTCAGTTGTCACAACGTACACGGCGCAAGCGTAGGCCTTTTCTGACGCGTCACTAAAGCCGTGAAATTGATATGTTTCTTTATTGCCTAGGTAGGTATCTTGATATATTGATTTTTTCTATGTTTTTCAAATCTTCTCGTAGGCACCGCCATTCATTTAGGATGTCTTCTGGAAGCTCTGCGTCCCACTGGATGTTATTTAACCAGGTTCTTTGGAATTATATTTTCGCCTTAATAGTGATAGGGGAGCGCCAGCCAAGAGGGTCATAAACTTTTGAAATATCCGATAAGAGTTGTCTCTTAGTATGACTCTTGTAGTTTTCTTGATATTCAATTGTATTTTTGAAGGTAAATGTATCTGATGATGGGTTCCATTGGAGTCCCAGTGTCCTTGAAATCAAGTGGTGTATACAACTGGTTTGATGGTAAATTCTTAACAAGTTCAAGGTCATTGCTGGACCATTTGCGAATGTTTAAGCCTGCTCCACTTAGAACCAGGATTAATTGTGACTGCAATTCCTTTACTTGTTCTAGTGAGTCATGTCCTGTCATGAGGTCATCTGTATAGAAACAGCTCTCGAGTGATGATGCTGCTAGAGGGTACTGAGATGAGTTGTCTCTAGCAATTTGTCTTAAGGTCCTCATCGCTAGAAAGGGCGCTGCTTTAGTCCCATAAGTCACAGTTGTGAGATGATATTCACGAAGAGGTTCTTCTGGCCCTTTTCTCCATATTATAGTTTGAAGATGTTGATCAGCTTCTCTGATAAGGAACTGGCGAAACATTTTCTCAATGTCCGCTGTCACTACATATTTATGTGTCCTCCATTTCAAAATGAGTCCTTGAAGATCTTGCTGTAAATTTGGCCCACATTCCATCAAGTCATTGAGACTGTAACCTGACGATGTTTTTGCGGAGGCATTAAACACAACTCTTAATGCAGTAGTAGCAGAGTCCAATTTTAACACGCCGTGGTGCGGAAGGTAACAAGGTGACTGTGACGTCAGCGAGTCAGCTAAGCGCATATGTTGCAATGCTTCGTATTCATTAATGAATTTCGTGTAAGATTCTGATAAGGCCTCGTTTTTTGACATCCTTTTCTCTAATTGTTTAAATTGCGAAATGGCCTTTGGTTTGGACGCTCCGAGTTTCTCTTTATAGCCTGGCTTCATTGGGAGGGCTACGTACCTGCCGGTCGCCAGACGTCGAGTTTTTGCCTGATAAAAGTCTTCACAGAATCGTTCCGACTCCGTCATAGTTGAGTGGGTCTGGGTTATATCTCCCAGAACTTCGATATATCATCTATTCCGTTGGTAACCACGCTGCAGTTAAATGTCTTAACATTGCCTGATAATATCCATCCGAGTTTTGTTTGTTGGGCGCTAGCGGCGCGCCCTTGATAAGTCCGTTCATAATAATCTCTGAGTAAACGCTGGCATCTAACAACAAGTCGATAGGTTTGGATATATTATAGTCAGGGTCAGCAATATTGATATTCTGTAAATGTGCCCAGGAACGCTTTGTAAATGAAGCGTTGGGCAAGTTGTTTATTACCCGTGATATTATCAGTGCTTTTGTCGTGAAATGGTAGTCTCTATATATCGATTCACATTCCAAAGTTATTCTTCCTTTACTTTGTTTGGAAGATACTCCAATACCTGATACAGCCGCTTGGAAGCGTTGTCGTTGCAGGCCTAGCATTTGAGCAGCATTTTCAGATATCAGTGATTTTTGTGAACCTTGGTCAAGAAGCGCTTGCAGTGTGAGGTAAGTATTGTCCGCTGCTTTAACTCGCAGTGATAAGGTCGTCAAATAGAACTTCCTCATCTTCAGCAGCCACGTGACTAACGTTGTGTTGCTTGTCACTAAGGGGCTTAGTTCCGATCACGTTTTTCGGCGATGACGAATAATTTGCAGATGATAAGGTTTTATTCGCGATTGACTGTACTTGCATGACATCGTTATGAATTAGCGAGTTGTGCTCGCCTTCGCAAATTTTACAACGACGTTTCGAAATACACGGTTTGTCGTAGTGCTTATACATGCAATTTTCGTAATTGCTTTCATCTTACATTCCGATGATAAATTAAGGAACCGTTTGCACTTGTATAAATCGTGCATGGCTTCACACAAAGGACATTTCGGCGTATATGTAGAAACTGATTGATCATTTCTCTGGAATTTACGGTTGTTGAATGATCCTTTAGGAGCGTAGGCAGAAGAAGAATTACTGCTGTTGTAATCTGACACTTGTTTATCCCTTTTGTTAATAGGCTCCAGAGCTGTGAACTTGCTCTCTATAAAATGCATTAGTTCGTCAAAGGATGGCAAATCTCTTGGCGACTTGCGTGCTTCCTTATAATCCTTGTAGGTCTCACAGTCCAGCTTTTTATCAGTTAGATGTACAAGAATTGGATCCCACGTAGTGGTGTCTATTCCTAGGTTATGAATCGCATATATACACTCCATCGTAGTGTCATGTAGGCGTTTGAGTTCAAAGGATATCTGCTTGTGAATAGCAGGTTGATTTAGGAATGTCTCAATTTGGTTATAAAAAAGAGCATTAGGGTTGTTGTAACGATGAACGAGCAAGTCCCAAGCGGTGTCGTAATTTTCTGATGATATTTGCAGGTGATGGATGAGCCTCTCAGCTTCACCCTTGACTTTGCTCTTCAAGTGTTGCATCTTCTGAGATTTGCTTAAGCCATTATTATTGTGAATGGTTTCTGTAAACAGATCGAAAAAAGTAGGCCAGTGTCCATACTTCCCAGTAAATATAGGAATCTCCACCTTCGGGGTAGATTGTTGTAGATGGGCGGAGGAGGCCAACTTGCGATTCAACTGTTTGCGAATGTTGTTGTACTCAGCTTCAAATTTGGCAAACTCAGTATCATATTCTTCATTCTCACCCTGCAGCATGTTATCTAGGCGCAGATGTAGATCGTCTATAATGCGCCAACGGTATAGCAGATCCTTAAGCTGGTCTTCAATCTCCCATTTTTCCTCCATGCCTTCCACCGTAATATGTTTGGTAATGCGTGAGAATGCTCTAAAATTTGTCCTCTGTTGAGATAGAAGTTCTTCCACCGGGCCACATGGAACGGTACCTCGACTTTTCATGCTGCTTTTAGGAACCTGAAATTGAGGCCCTTTAATGTCCGACGGTTTTTCTTTCGGCGTCTTCGTGGTCACGGGGTATGCTGATATAACTTTTATTTCCCTTTCATAATATTCGACCATTGCACCGTAAATGTTCTTCGTGAAGTATTCGCTACTGACGTCGTCATAGGCAATCATATCCAAGTTATTTTGTTCAAATTCCTTCCATAGATCGTCCAACGAAGACAATTTTGACTTGATGTATTCCTCTGTTTTCCTTCCAGGACCATCTTTGCCAAAATTAATGCGGGTCCTCTCGATATCATTGATAATCTGACTTTGACGAGATAATAGGGCATCCATGACGATAACAGTTCTTTCAGTTACTACCAACGGGAATAGAATTTAGATATCACGCCGGAACAAATCTGGGAGTGTGTACGTAATATGAAACGTGGTAAGTCACCTGGTCACGACGGTATTAGTATTGAGCACATCATTCATGGCGGGCCTCTCTTGCATAAATATATGGCAGTGCTTTTTAAAATTGCCATAGCACATAGCTACTTACGCGCTGATCTTATGAGGACAAATGTCATACCGATTGTAAAGAATAGGACTGGTGACCTTAGTGACCCTGATAATTACAGACCGATTTCACTAGCCACTGTTATGTCTAAAATATTGGAACGCATAATTAATCCAATGATTACGAACGCGGTCAGTTTGCATGACGCCCAGTTCGGGTTCCGTCCGGGTCACTCGACAGACATGGCTATATTATGTTTAAAGCGGACTATCAAGCATTATTTAAAGAGAAACACATCTGTATATGGCTGCTTTCTAGACCTCAGCCGTGCCTTTGACACTATAAATTACCAAATACTGTGGGCAAAATTACTTAAGGCAGGGGTGTCCAAGAAAATAACATGTCTGTTGAGTTATTGGTACAAGAACCAAGTGAACACTGTACGCTGGGGCGAAGCGAACTCGGACAGCTATAGGCTTAATTGCGGTGTTAGGCAGGGCGGACTGACGTCATCGGTCTTGTTTAACATTTACGTTATTGCTCGGTTTCTGATCATAACGCGGTCATGGCAGGACTTCAGTGCCTAAAGTCTAACAGGTCCTCAAATCGGTGGACCACAAAAACTAATTTCACAGCAGTCGTGAAGGCTCTCAGTGACGTGGACTGGTCAGTCACAACTGTCGTCAAAGATGCCGATACCGCAGCCGCACGTTTTAGCGACATAATCTCAACCGCTATTAAGGAAAACTCCAGGATGGTTAAAATTAGTCGCTCTAAATTTTCTTTAACCCGTCAGGTGTCCTGCGCACAACAGTTGTGCGTAGAAAAATTTGGCCGGTCATGTCCTACGCACAACAGTTGTGCGCAGGACGGCGCTGTGATTGGAGAATTTAAATTTCATAAACGAAGACCCTGCTAGTGTAAAAAAATAATCCTATTGATTTGTCACTTATTTGGCAACATACTGGATTTTTTTCCCCAAAAACCAAGCATCTGAACAAGCGAAAAAATAATAAAAACGAAATTATTGCCCAATAGAACGTGCTCGTCCGCAATGGCCGCCGCCTGCGCCTCTCCGTAAACAAATAATTTTTGTGATGTTCTTTATGTGTGTAGTGATAAATAAATTGATGAATTCGGCGCGTAAACTTATAATGGTGATAATTAAACAATAGAAAAGTGAAATGTGGCAATATATTAAGTGCAGTGTGTCAAAGAATAAACCGATCGGTTGAAAAAAATATCAAAACCTAATAATAATATACTTTATTAATTCAATAATTTATTTTCATCAGTAAAATGTAAGTGTATAATCTTTATTCCATTGCATTTGCGTTGCCTGTTCTTTTATCTTTCCATTGATATATAAATCATAAAATATAATTATACCAATCGTAAACAATTCACCTTTTTCTAAACTCAAACAGAAAATAAAAATATCTCGAAAATTAGCTGGACATTTCGTGCACTTTTGTAAATCAAGGGCCGGACACTTGACGGGTTAAAACCCTGGATAACTGCCGGCCTTATCAGGTGCATGAGACACAGAGATAGGTTGCACAGTCACTGTAAAGCGTCACCAGATAATCAAATAACTCGACAAATCTACAGTCGCTACAGGAACTACTTAAATAATCTGTTATATGATTTAAAATCAGCTTACGAGAGCGAACAAATAAATCAGAATAAAAATAACCCCAAAAAGCTCTGGAAGACAATAAAATCTTTATGCGAAACGCCTCCCAAAAAGAGTTGCACCAGTGAGTTAACTAAAAGTCTGAGCTCAGTCAAAGAATCGCTTAACTCCTGCAACCAATACTACACATCCATAGGGGAAACTCTAGCGGATCAGATCCTTGATAAACTCTCTGAGACCCAAACAAACAAAAAACAAAAAAAAAAACAAACAAACAAGCTGACAAATTTAAATCAGACAATACCCCAACATCCTCCTTTTTTATGCAACCAACCGATGAAGTCGAAGTAAATAAGTTCATTACCCAGCTAAAGTCGGATAGTGCCCCCGGACTTGACGGTTGTAAACCACTGTTAATAAAACAAGTTAGGCAAGTTATCATAGGCCCACTTACTTATGTATATAATCTTAGTCTAGGGAGTGGTTGCTTTCCTAACTGTTGGAAGTTGGCCGTGGTCTCTCCCATATATAAGAAGGGACAAAAAAACTCCCCGGCTAACTATCGTCCCATTTCATTATTAAGCGTTTTTTCTAAAATACTAGAAAAAGTTGTCAACACCCGGCTCTCAAATTATTTGGAAAGTAATTCGCTAATCTCGGAAAAGCAGTTTGGTTTTAGGCCGGGTAAATCAGCGGAAGATACAGCGGTTTTACTGGCCAACACAGTATTTTAGCGTCTGGATAGTGGAAATAAAAGCCTAGGAGTATTTTTAGATTTGGCTCGTGCATTTGATACGGTATCCGTTACGATTTTACTTAAAAAGTTAGAAGCCTTGGGTATCCGTGGAAGAGCTCTGGACTGGTTCCGTGGTTACCTGACTGACCGCCGACAAGTCACTAGAGTTGATAACCACCTCAGTAGTCAATCTTACACCAATTTTGGGGTCCCTCAAGGGAGCATAGTTGGACCAAAGCTTTTTACAATATACATGAATGATATCCTCAAACAAAATCTTCCAAACACAGATATTATTTGTTACGCGGACGATACTGCTGTTCTTTTCCACGGCGGATCTTGGGAGGAAGTGTTTATCACTGCCGAAAACGGACTCTCTCAAATCGCTGCCTGGTTGGATAGTAACCTACTCACTCTTAATGTTGAGAAGACGAATTACATTGCGTTTTCCAAAACATCTAGTGGTTCTCCCCCTTCTTCTACGAAACTGCAAATACACCGTTGTCACTTTAAGAAGTCAGTCTTGCCAAATAACTCTACTCGGCCTTGCTCTTGCGATAAAGTCACAAGAAGCGAGTCAGTCAAATACCTGGGTCTCGTCATAGATCAGCACCTGTCGTTTAAGCAGCACATCACATCACTCTCGAAAAGGGTCAGAAAGCTCATTTATGTGTTTAAAAGATTACGAGACTGCTCCCCTTTAGATGTGCTTTTGCGTGTGTATGACGGGTTATGTGTCTCCATCTTGCAATACTGTGTAGCAGTCTGGGGCAGTGGTGGAAAGACTTCTATGTTAGAAGTAGAACGAGCCCAACGTGCTGTGATTAAGGTGATGCTAAAAAGGCCTTTTCGTTACCCAACCGACTTACTCTACAAAGAAGCAGGTTTGCTGAGGGTGAGACAGCTTTTCGTTATTAAAGCAGTACTCCGAATACACCGTAGGACACATGCGATACCGAGTCTCGCACAATTAAATAGCAGACGGCGAAAAAATATTGCATTACCCACCATGAAATCTAGTTTTGCCAGACGCTCTCCTGCGTTCTCACACACCTTTATATATAATGCGGTGAATAAAGTCTGCGATATTCAAAATTTAACTATCTTTAAGCTTAAATCCGTACTTAAACAGTGGCTCAAAACGTTATCTTATGAAGAAACGGAACAGCTTTTGGTATAGAGACGTCGTCACACACAAAACCACACAACACAACACAAACACACACATACACACACAGACACAAAGACACACACACACACACACACACACACACACACGCACGCACACACAATCAGATCTTGCAAGCTTCCTTTTATTGTATTTTTAGTTTTACTTTTATTTTATTTTTACTTGTTTTGGTACTCATCTGTACGTAGCGCTGATACAATGAGCTTAAGTTTGTTTCTATGTTTAAAAAAAGTATACCTACTTATGATGTTTCGTTCATCCTTAAATGTCAATATGTGCTTAACTTCACTCACTGGACGCCCAAGATACAGGCTCTGCCTAGTTTGGGGTCCGCCGGATATTACTTTTAAGAACAATGTACCTTATTGTTAATAAATCATTACTTACTTACTTACTTACTTACTTACTTACGTCAACGATCTCATAGGGCAGCTCAGCACAGCCGCAGTAGGGTGCCACATCGCGAGAGAGTGCGCCAACAACTTTAGTTACGTGGACGACATGGCTCTGCTGAGCCCCTCTGTGAACGGTATGAATAGGCTACTGGATATTTGTCACCGGTATGCGGTTTCACATGGACTGAAATATAATGTTAAGAAAACTAAAGTAATGGTATTTAGGTATGGTAAGGGACCAGATTGTATCCCACCTGTTGTACTGGATCGAGCGGAATTAGAGTTAGTGACTTCATTCAAATACCTAGGTCACATTATCACGGACAAATTAAGAGATGATGAAGATCTCGAGAGACAGCGTCGCTCGATATCAGTAAAGAGTAACATGTTAGCGCGCCGATTTTCATATTGTTCAGACCAAGTGAAAATTACATTGTTCAGGGCTTACTGTCAGGCGTTTTATGCAAGTCTGCTGTGGGACAGTTATACGAAACGTGCGCTTAGTGCGTTAAGAGTGCAATACAACAACGCATTCCGCATGCTGCTCGGGCTGCCCTGGCGTTGCAGCGCGTCGGGCATGTTTGCCATTAACAGGGTTGACGATTTTTTCGCGGTCATGCGTAAAAGACAGTTGTCTTTTATGCAGAGACTCGAAAGATCGAATACGAAATCATTAGGAACACATACTCTGCTTGCTATTTTGTAATCGCATCCTCTGCTCTAAAACTTTAGCTTTTAAACAATGATTGTACCGACATTTAATTTAAATTTTTATTCTTATTTTGTTTTGTTTTATTTTATTCTGACTTTAAATTTTAATTTTTTTTTTTTATATTTTTTAAGTAATTGTAAACTTTATGGGATTAATGCCTAAATAAATAACTATTTTATTTTTATTTATTTAATACTTCTTTTGATGATGATATGATATGTTGTCGATGGGCTTCCTCTTAGCACCACGGTCACCTCTATGCAGTTAAGCACCTTCTCAATTCAACCGGTGAGAACCGTTTGTGGGAGGCTGGATGAACCGATTTGCTACTGCACACAAGATGAGCGCACGCACTAATGTACACAAACCACACTGTCAATCCTTCAGAACCGCGCCACAAGTATACGAAACCGGGGCACAAAGAATTCCAAAGTTCGAAGGACCAATAAATGTAGCGAGTATAAACTGGCTACACTAAGTTGATAATTAATGGTATTCGAGTTCCGGGCGGCAGTGATGATACAAAAAACAACCGCGCTGATTGAAATCGTTTATTGAACTGACTTAACAATAATTTCATATGACCTATACAATAATACATTTCATTTATGCCCACGTAAGGTACGGTTTTCCGTTCAAAACCATTATTAGAGCATCATTAGAAAAAAAATTGGCGGTTTAAGTTGCTTAGGAATGTAATTATGAAGATTTAAAGGTAAACTTTCGGGATATTTTCAAAAAACGAAAAAAATATTTAAAAAAACTATCAACTTTAGCAGGGGGGGTCACTATGACAAATGTGTTCCAATTGGCCCCAAGTATTTCCCATTTTTGTTTGTCAAACCCGCTACCAAACATCCTGTACATAAACACATACATACACATACATAATTATATATTAGGTCGGGGAAAAGGTCTTTTCGCATATAGCATGTATAAACTTGTAATAAAATCTCCTTTCACTTCTCATGCTCGTAAAATCCTTCTTTATGCTGGGTATTGGCTGCATAAAATCGCATTTTATGCACTAGTGCATAAAGTGTCGTCGTCATCTAGACTAAGACTTGTTAAGCCCTACAGCTAGACAGACGAGGTGACTGCATTAAATAAACTTGTTATTTGAATACATTTAATTTAATTTATTTTACTCAAAAATGCTACGTAATCTTGCCATAACACCAGTAAAAAGGAGCCAGTAGGTTGACGTTCCTGGACAACTGGAAAAGTGTCAAGTAAAGTTGAGGAATTTCGAAATTGGAATCAAAAAGTGTCCAGTAAGTAAGTATGGAAATTCCATAACATATCATATTATTTGAATTTGGAACTACTTATCTGTAAAGACTGTGACAGCCTTCAAAAAGGCTACTTATACTACATGAAAAGCTGATCATTCAGCTCCAAAAGTACCAGGGCATCATAAACCAAAAGCGTTATCTCGTTCAGACCAGACATCGCGCGATTTCTCTTCATTTCAGCATCGCTTGCTCCGCACCATCTCAGTTTTATGTGCGCCTAGTACATCTCGGCCGGTATGACGAGTTGTGAATCGTTAAAAAAATTTCAAAAAACCGGGTAAGCGACCGGCTAAGAGTCGGACTAGCGCCCTGAGGGTTCTGCACATGTGGTCATCAATATTTGACCATATTTTTTTTAAATCATTCTACTTGTTCTATTTTTGAGTAAAGCACTATACATGCTTCGACCATTAAGAGCCATCCTGGACTCGTATGTATAAAAGCCCTCGCCTGGCGGCTCGGGCTTTTACCTCATACTCGTCCAGGAAGGCTCACTTACTGGTCTTTGCAGTAATGTACTATGTCTTCTATTGCATCTACCAAAAAAGAAATGAAAAACTATTAAAAACACGTATTATTAAAAAAAACATTACAAATTAAACGTATGACTTGGCAGTATTGCGTTCAACCTTAGTTAAAAATCTCATGCAGAAAATTTAAAATAAAAATAAGAAAATACAGTGGCGGGAAAGTGATTTTTGTCCATAGTTTTGGACTATTAATTAGGTAGTTGTTTTCTTTGCAAAACTTGTGGTGTTACGGAATTTATTGAAGAGGAAATAATGTTCACACCTAGCTGTAACGGTCCAGATATGCCCGTTCAAATTCACAAATATAATTAGAGTTAGTTCAGGCTCTAGCGAGAGCTGATTAATATGCAAAATCTATTTTTAATAAAATTGCATTATTTTTAGATATTTATTCACGTATGAATACCGAGCTAAAGTGAGTGGAAGGGTCGGAAGGGGCCGCCCTAGGCGTACTTTTTCGAATCAAATCGGAGAAATACTGGAAAAGGCCCGAATTTTAAGTACCCGAAACCGACGTGCGTGCATGACTCGATGTATGAATGTGGAAGAAGCGAAAGAGATTTGTCAAGATCGTAGCAGGTGGAAAGAAGTGGTCTCTGCCTACCCCTCTGGGAAACAGGCGTGATTTAATGTATGTATGTATGAATACAATAATAAGTTTGAGCGCCTGCTAAAAACAGTCCCCAAAATTACATCATAACAAGTGTAATGCAATAAAAATCTAGAAGGACTCTCACCATTTTAGTAAGCTTTTAATCAAGTCATGTTTTAGTTTTGTAATCTTATTCAATTAAATATTTGCTTAATATAAGCTTTAGAATTATAAATCTTATTTATTTCTTCAATAGACAATGGTTATATAGAAGAAATGAGAGTGTTATAGTTTTTGAGTAATGAACACGAGAGAGAGAAGGAAGGAACTATATAGGTTGTCTCAGTAGAATCGGACCAAGCCGATTGCGTAAACGAACATCACCGAGTAGATGGCGCCTTATGATTCTGGTGGTACAAGCGGGCAGCGTCTGTCATGTTCGAATTGGTAGAATACGACAGTGACGGAGATAGACGCTATCAGAATACGGACTCGAGCAGATATTAAAAACGGTAATACTGGGAATAATGGAAAAATTTACTGTGAATTGAATAGCATAAGGATTAGTTTCAATTATCAGTGTAGAATCAGGAGATGTAGGAATGTAATGATTAAAATGACTTAGCGATTGGAATGGGGATTGAAAGTATACCTTATGTTATTTATAGTAAGGGATAATTTTGGAGCTAATGCATGACTTGTACGAGTGGTTCAACTTGCATGAGTTGCATGAGTTGTTCAAGTGGTCTGAGTTGCACGAGCGCGATGGCCGCCGTTGAATCTATATATAGAGTTTTCGAAGGGAATATGGGCATTATTTTCTGGGCATTCATCGCGGAACGTTTTGTATTTTGACTTTATCACGTCATTCAAAGGGGATAGGCTCGCTCACTGGGGAACGTCTTGCGTAAAATTTACTTACGGTTCGTAGTTACTTTAATCGTGTTAAATTCGTTTTGGGTTTTATATCGTGTTGCGCCAGTTTATTTGCTATATTTTGTGTAAATTTCGGTTAATTACGAGTTTTATAGAGAAATAATAGAACGACGCGTTCGCTGTTAAGTTCATGATTCAGTGCTAGTTTTACAGTAAAATTAAAACTACTAGTATTCGGTTTAATATTTGCGATCTTTAAAGTGTTTTCAATTGTATCGTTTGTATAGTTAACGTTAATTTCATCTTTAGAGCTAGTAGTGAGGTATAAGATACGTAGGGTTTAAGTACGTGCGATTCATTGGCTAACTATTGTTTTACCGGCTTTAAATAGGTTTATGTATCGCTTTGATAGTGTTTGAAAGACGCGTTTTCACAGTTTAGTGTAGTAATTAAATTCTTTTCGCGAGGGGATAGGGAAAACGGTTTGTTTAGGGAGTAGGCTATAGGTATTATTGTGTGGGAAATGGTTTTCTGTCATGTATGGGAATTTTTATATATGATTGGTGTTGGTTGGGGGGTTGTGCTTTAATCAAAAGATTTTGTTTTTCAGATTCACTCCAGTAGACGGGTGGTGGGAACTTTTATATTTGAAATTGGTTTATTTTGACATTTTTATTTATACCTTGGTAAGGAACTTTTGATTTATTTTTCTCTTGCTACTGTTAATCCTGGTTTACATTGTATTTCTATTGTTTGTATTAGTGGGTAGAAATCCTTGCTGGGCCAGGACACCTTTAGCTAACCACTGTGATCAGAGTCCGGACATAGCTGGCGAGGTTTCCCAAATACCAATACGTGTACTAATATATCTTTCTGTGTACTTTTCAGAAACCTTGGGTTGGTTATCATTCGTGTCTGGTACAATATATTAATTAGCTGTAGATTAAAGAAAATTCCTTGTATAGTGGGGAATTTTTGTTGAGTTAAGCTAGATTAGCATACACTTGTACCAGAACAGTGATCAGGCTACCACTAGTAAATGTCTGACAAGTCCGAGGAAGCCTAACGGAGCCTCTAATTTGGAACTATTAGAGTCTAAAAGAGCCTTGGGCAAGCCCGGATGTCTCTTTACAAACATAGACATCCGTAGAAGTCCCTACTTAGTCTCAATGCCAGCCTTTAAAGAACAAGTAAGGATCACTAGTTGACATGCCGGCGCGCGCTTACTGAAGCTTTATTGGAGTTGAGGCTGGGTCCCGATAAATCTATTTTTTATGTATATATACTAAACCACACAATATGGCGCCTTACTCTCACTGTCCCTGAGAACTACGGTTCACCAAAAGTGAGGGGGGAGGTAAACACAACACGAGCGTTTAAGTTGCCTTCTCAGTCGACTCAGCTGAACTTTCCAGATTCCCTAGGGACCTAGCTAATTACCGGATGAGGTAAGCCCTTAGGTATAGCAGGTAGAATAGGACTTATCAGTAGATTTAGGGTAGCTTCAATGTAGGGAAAATAGGTGTGGAGTTATAGCAATGAAAGGCAGAGCTGTCGTAAGAGACAAATTTATTTAAACCTATAACTTATTTATACATTATGTCTAGCTAAGAACTAGTGTCCTAAGTACCGAGGGGAGCCTTGGTACCGATGCGAAAACCTTGCTGGTGTGCCTGCGCCGTCCGTACACGAAATGCGTGAATGTGTGCGCGCTATAAATACGCCGGCTCCGCCGCGGCTCGTCAGTGCATCTAGGAAAGCGGCGGTGAATGCATGTCGGGCGCTCGCCCGGTATGACCTATATTGCACACGTAAATGCTCTTCACTTGGCCGCTACATTCACTCCCCCGTCAGCGAAGCGTATGGGTCTTCTAGAGATTCGTCCCGATCTCGTTACGTATTGTCCCGGGGTATATTCACGTGATGATTCTGATTCTGTGTTGACAAAATACGCCGGTTTCAGTCTGTCGATTGACATGTTTGTATGTCTGTTTCGTAGTTCTACGTTGAAATACTAATTATGCCGCTCGATGACTTTAAATGGCCCATCATAGGTCGGCGTAAGCGGCTTATGTATAGCATCGTTCCGCACAAATACGTGAGTACATCGGTGCAGATCTTCGTGTACAAATGTTGCTTGCTTTTGAGTGGCCTTCCTTTGGGCTTGTGCTTTCTTCAATGCTTCGCTTAAATTTTCCAAAAATGGTGAATGTGAATTACTTTGAAGTGTTGGCTCTCCGTAAAACTCGCCGGGTAATCGAAGCGCTTGTCCGTATAGTAGCTCCGCTGTGCTCGCGCCGACGTCTTGCTTGCTCGCCGCAGTCCCAATAGGACTGTCGGGAGCTCGCGCGCCCAGTAGGTCGTGTTGAGGCGCGCAACTAGTGCGGACTTCAGCGAGCGGTGCCATCTTTCTATTATTCCGTTTGCTTGTGGGTGGTAGGCGGTTGTTCGCGTTCGCTGAATACCCATCCGTAGTAACAATTTGTTAAATAAGTCTGACTCAAATTGTTTGCCTCGATCGGTTGTTATTGTTGTGGGGCAGCCGAACCTTGCTATCCAACCTTTGTAGAACACGTCAGCGACCTTTTCTGCGGTTATATTTTCCATTGGGAAAGCTTCCGGCCATTTTGTAGCTTGATCTATCATGGTAAGTAAGTAACGATATCCGTCGGAAATAGGTAAAGGACCGACAATATCGATGTGAACGTGCGACAGCCGGTCAACAACCTCAAACCTTGCGATCGGTGATTTTGTATGTTGTTGAGTTTTTGCACGTTGACAAGGTATGCAGGTTCGCGTCCAATTATTAATGTCGCGATTCATTGCAGGCCAAAAATAACGCGTCGTTACGAGTTTTCTTGTGGTCCTTATTCCCGGGTGGCTAAGGTCGTGAATGGCTTGATGAGCAGCTTCACGAAATTTTCTCGGTAAGTAAGGTCTCGCAGTGCCCGTAGATAATTCGCAGGTGACAGTCGACGTCGTACCGGGGACGGTGATTCTATGAAATTTTAATTTAGTGTTTTTTCTTAATTCTTCAAGGACTCCATCTTCGAGCTGCGCCTTTGACAGCGCGTCGTAGTCGATTGATGACGGACATGAGATAGTTTCTATACGAGATAGGGCGTCTGCTACCGGGTTAGCCTCACCAGGTACATGACGAATATTCGACGTAAACTGTCCGATATATTCTAGATATCTTGTGCGCCTGGGGGTCTCATTTTTGCTGTTTGCTGTAAGTGCGTATGTCAGAGGTTTGTGATCCGTATAGATGACTAATTCGCGGCCTTCGAAAATGCGGCGGAAATGTCGTATTGCCAGGTAGATTGCCGCTAGTTCTCGGTCGTAAGCGCTATATTTTTTTTGCGCATCGTTAAACTTTTTCGAAAAGAATCCAAGTGGCTTGTAGCTGCCTTGGATTTTTTGCTGTATCACTCCTGCTGCGCAGTTGTCTGATGCATCAGTGAAAATCGCAAATGGTGCGTTTGATGAAGGATAAGCGAGTAGCACCGCGTTCGCGATGTCTTGTTTACATTCGTTAAAAGCTTGCAACGATGACTCATCCCATTGTACTTTTGTTCTGTCATTTTTCTTTGCGTTATGTAGATATTTGTGTAATTCTTGTTGGCGAGAGGCCGCTTGTGGAATATTCTCTCGGTAAAAGTTTACCATTCCGAGGAAACGCCTCAGGTCTTGTACTGTATCTGGTAGTGGGTACGTCGTGATGGCCTTGACCTTCTCTTGTGTAGGCGTAATTCCGTCTGATGTGATGGTATATCCCAGGAAATCGAGTTTGTTCTGACCGAATATGCATTTAGCCACGTTTAATTGCATACCGTGTTCGTTTAGGCGTTTGCAGACCTCTTCTAAATCGCTCTTATGCTCCTCTTCAGATTCTGACGCGACTAATATATCGTCGACGAATGGGAATACGGGTAATCCTCTCAGTACGTTGTCGATGTGGCGCTGGAACGTCTGACCAGCATTCCTGAGTCCAAAACACATCCTTGGGAACTCGTATAAGCCAAATGGTGTAATAACGGCTGTTTTCTTGATATCTTCTTCGCGAGTCCTAACTTGGTAGTAGGCCTTTTGTAGATCAATTTTTGAAAATATTTTTTTGTCACGCAAATTGTACGTAAAGTCGTGCAGACGGGGTATTGGGTATCGGTCCGGAATGGTCACAGCGTTTAAGCGCCGGTAATCTCCGCATGTTCTGTATGCTCCGTCCTTTTTTAGCACCATGTGTAAAGGGCTTGCCCATGGACTGTTTGAGGGTCGACAAATACCTTGCTCCATCATTGCCTTGAACTCCTCTTTGGCTATTTTGTATTTATGGGGCGGCAAGGGTCTTGCTTTTGCATAGGTGGGTGGTCCTGTTGTCTCAATGTGATGTTCAACTGCGCTGTAATGCAATTTATCCAAACTGGGTCGGGTGATATTCGGGTATTTTGCGAGGAGGTGGTGGTAAGGCTGCTTGTCGTCGATGGTGCGGATGCTGCCCTCCGTTGTCGGAGAAAGGTAGCCGGTGACGAAACTATTGGTGAGATTGTCTATCAATCTTCTTCCGTGCAGATCAATAATAAGGTTGTGATGTTGTAGAAAGTCAGCTCCTATTATCGGACGGCTGACATCCGCGATGACGAATCTCCAGTTGTACGGGTTCTTTAGGCCGATGTTAAGAGCAATGGTTCGTTCGCCGTAAGTGGGTATGGTTGTACCGTTGGCGGCGTAGAGGTGGCTGTGCACGTTTTTACTACGTTTATCCAGCACTCGTGCGGGTAGCACGGATATATTCGCTCCAGTGTCGATAAGGAATCGTAGGCCTGTAGAAATGTCCTTAATGCATAGACGGTTTGCAGATATTTCGTCGACTTCGGCCCCCGTCGCGGCTTGGGTCTTCGTTAGTTTTCCGACGGTTTGTTGGAATTGTTGCGATGGATACATGGACTGCGACATCGAAAAGCCTTTTTGCCGAAACGACGGTGAAAATAGCAGACAGTATTCTCTTTCTGGTCTCTGGTTTGTTTTGAACGCGATCTGGAGCGCGTTCCAAATGGCTGCCGATACTGGTATCTCGTTCTGCTCATTCTTAAAGCTGCTACTTCGTTACGAAGATCTTCTATCATGGATATGATGTTGCTGCTATCCGCTGTTGCTTGACTTGTTTGAGCTTGTGATGTAGATGGCGTAGAATGTTGGCAGCATACGGAATGTACTTCCCTAGTTTGCTCGTGCATTTTATCCGCCATAGCGGCCAGTGCGTCTAAATTTTCTTCTTCGCTTATGGCTAAGACAGTCCTTATTGCTGCTGGTAAATGTCCCATCCACAACATACGTAGCGTTGAATCTGGTATTTTGCCTCGAGCTAGTCCTTTCATTCGCCGGAGGAGCTGTGATGGGCGTTGGTCGCCGAGCTCTGTTTCATGGAGTAATTTGTATAGTTGATCAGTTCCGCATTCTTCATAGACGGCCAATAATCGCTTCTTGGTTGATTCGTATCTTCCGGTGCTGGCTTCTGACAATATTATATCGCTGATTTGCTCTACTTCAGTCTTCTCTAGCTGCGTCACCATGAGCCCAAATTTGTTTTCATCGCTGAGTTTTTGATTAGCGACGATAGTTTCAAATTGAGCGAACCAAAGTCTAGGTTGGTCGCGCCAAAATGGAGGAATCTTGGACTTAATGCTTATGATTCCTATGTCTTCGTTCGCCCTTGGGGCACCGGAAGGTAACTCGTCCTTTGACATCGTTGGGTTCAGAAGTTGCGCGTTCGGGTCGTCGGGGTCACCAATGTGGAGTTATAGCAATGAAAGGCAGAGCTGTCGTAAGAGACAAATTTATTTAAACCTATAACTTATTTATACATTATGTCTAGCTAAGAACTAGTGTCCTAAGTACCGAGGGGAGCCTTGGTACCGATGCGAAAGCCTTGCTGGTGTGACTGCGCCGTCCGTACACGAAATGCGTGAATGTGTGCGCGCTATAAATACGCCGGCTCCGCCGCGGCTCGTCAGTGCATCTAGGAAAGCGGCGGTGAATGCATGTCGGGCGCTCGCCCGGTATGACCTATATTGCACACGTAAATGCTCTTCACTTGGCCGCTACATAGGGAACTAGGACATAAACCAATAGGAATTCAACTAGGCATGTAGGATTAATTCTTGAGAATTAAAAATATTTTTTTGAATTCATCTTTGTTTGGTCTTATACCGTTACTATATAGGGAAAATAATAGGAAGTTTAAATTAAATATGTTATCCGCCATAACTAAAGAATCAGTGGGATATACTATTTATTCCCATACTTTTTTGTTTTGCCTTAAGGAGATTACAGTTTATTGAACATAGACTTATTCAATAATATGCATGCTAGTTTGACAGGTAGTAAATATTTCTAGTCTTTAACTGACAAACAACGTTTTTAGTAAATATCAAAGTCATATTTATGAGTTGGATTGTCTTCCCTCAGTCAATCTTCAGATGCACATAAATTGCTGTACATACTGAGATACGTCTCTACCGTCACTGCTTACGAGCACCGGTTAGTCACTGTATAGTTAATTCAATCAGCCATTCCCACGGGAATATTGCATAAAAACATGCACTACAATGACTGAGGTCACTCCTTCTAGTAAATGTACTTAAAAGCATCAAATAGTGTCAAGACTAGAAAGCTTTACTATATCTTCAAATCTATTTTACAAATGTTTAAATGAGATTTAGTAAACTGTTTTCTCCTTCAAATAATAAAGTAATTATCTACTGCAAAACCAACTTCTGATAAGTTATAACATCAATAAAAGAGCTTCTGCAAAGTAAGCTGCAATTTTTAAATAATATCAATGTAACAGATTGTACATTATATTCAACAGTTCCAGTATTCCTAAAGCTTGAACAAAGTAAGCTGAAGATACGTGATTATTTCTAGTCTATGGCAGATAGCCAAATATACTTCAACATTGAAAGATTCAACGAGATTGAATGATTTCTCTCAATTTATATTGAATCAAGTGATTTCTCTGTTTACGCTATGGGTTATGTACCCTGCTTGGTTGTTCTCAAGGGAAAACCGGCCTTATAGTCTGTGAGCAGTAGGAACCACTATTCCATTCCTGTGGGAATAAACTTCAGCATATATCTACAATTTATGATTGAAATCATCATCAGAACCAGTATTCATCAAGACTAGAAAGTTTCACTATCATTCGAGAATATGCCATAAATATATTCGCCTAGTGGCTGCTATACGGCCTCATCTCAAATTTTTTCATTTTTGATATTATTGCAGATTCGTGGTCAGAAGGGTTTAATTTACCACCTTAACTCAAAAAAATAAGGAAAACTATCCTCTAAAGCCTCTTAATGCACTTGTGGCCATACGTAAATTTCCAAAAATCGACTATCCCTTACCTGCAATACGGCCACTTCGGGGTTGCGGCCGTGTAGCATAAATTTTCGGAACAAAGTTTTGAGTTACGTCCACATCGCACAACAGTAAAGGATGATTTCCACCAAACGGCTCGCAACGCATCGGATCGGAAAGGATACGGACGGATGCAGCGACAGCAGATCGCGTCTATTAAAATTATTATTGTCTATTTATGACGAAGCCGATCGCGCGTCGCAGCATACTTTCGGCTACGATCGCGTGTCGCGGAAGACGCCCGCGGTCAAGTTGCTGTGCGCGGCTTGGTTATATAGACTTTAAATACTGTGAACATGATTTAATATCGTTTAAAGACCATAAAATTCTTTCCATTCCAATCCGTTGCGGGCCGTTTGGTGGAAATAGTGCTTAAATGGGACGGTGATTAAAATGAATGCGTCAAAATATAAACGAAATAAAAATCACATCGATCTGTCAATAGAATATCAGGCTTATTGGTGACAATAGTCCTGTACGTGATGACAGATCGATCCCAATAGAGTGTAGTACGACCATTTTCGAGAACTGTCGCCGGTGTGTACCTACTTATAGTACGGCACTTCAGACTCAAAAAGACCATATTGAAGAGCAAGTTGCTGATGGATGATTCTGGCCACGAGGTTAATGTCTGTGCAAGTACTCGCCGTTGGCCAAATGCGAACAACCGGAAATTATGTGTCTGAGGGACTTGCCGGGGCACCGGCACGCTCAAGAAGTGTCGACCCTCCCCTCAGAATATATTTCCGGGAATTTTTCGTCATTATGATCTCATCAGCAATTGCACAGACAAAACCTTTGGTTTCCCCAAAGAGACCAAGTCGTAGTCAGTTCACGGACGCTAAAAAGTCTACGTCGGGCCTTGTTATAGGGCCCGGTAGAAGCGTCCGTGTAGCTCCTTGCTCTTCCATACGTTTTTGAGGTGTTCAGTGCTCAACAACATTGATCTGCTCCAGTTTTCGTTTACCAAGGAGAGAGGCGTGAGGCTCCTATCTACTGCAACCACATGACAATGCATCCCACACCAATTGCCAAGGAAATAATCCCTGAGATTGCACACCTCGCGGTTGTGGAGATTCTAAGCATTTAAAATGCCTCGACCTCCACATTACCTCGGGATGTACAATCTCATGACAGAAGAGCGTGGGTGCAACATGCGATGTGATTTAAGCAATAGAGTATGCCAAAGGAGTATGTGAGCAGCGGCATCACCCAACTATTGAAGGCGTGCACCTTATTACCCTCCGACAAAAGACTGTTAAGAGCTTTTGTCAAGCGGCAGAAGAAGCGCTCCTTCACTGACTGCTTAAGATCGCCGTCCTTAATACCATGACATGAAAAATACATGATAACAAGATCAAGAACGTATAGAACAGAAGCGGATACTGCGACGATGAGGATTGTGCGAATATAAGCGTAACTAGCCAGGTAAATGAGCAATTGAGGAGGGCTTTGGAAGACGCGATCGCGCAGTATCGGTCCACACCCAACTCTAGGCCTCGTTTACCACGCTTGCCTGCCAGTAAACGAAATTTAGCCCTAAACGCCTTGCTGGCGTCATATTTACAAGCCACCGAGGATATTATCTATACCCGCTCAATTTTGTACTGCGTGGCCATAGCTGCGTGCCGCGTAGCTCGAGTTAAGTTTTCGGACACCGGCCGAGCTCCGCGCGCTCGCGGGTCTGTCCCCGCTTGGCAAGTGCGAATTGAGCGGCATAATGATAAGTGGATTCTCATAGGAAAGCTAATCTGCTTCAGGGGGGCAATGAACGCCCCCGAGTCATGCGTTTCGGGAACCAGGCTTTTGCTGGGACCGGAATAAGGTCCCAGCATTATATGGCCTGTGTCACAGAACGTATTGACAACCTGAAGCAGAAAGTTTGCGCGTGGGTAAGCCATATTCGTCGCTATAGAGAGCGTGTGGATAGATACCAGCAAAATCGCCTCTTCCAAAGTGATCAGAGGAAGGAGTACCGAAAGTGGGAAGGAACCGATTAAGAAGTTAGCGACGGACACCTACCGGATGCTGCTGCTATGATTAGTTTCTGGCGCAGCATCTGGTCACTGCCAGTCGTGCATACAGTAAGAGACTGGATTTTAGCTGGGCAGATGTTTAAACATAGGTAATTTAAATTATGTACCTATCTGTCAAAAGAATTTACGCGGTAGGCATACTTCGAGACATTGATTATCTCATTTAATAATGTTGTTACTGTGCCAAAGATGATTATGATTTATCTGATAACTATTTTTCGTGTTTTATTTTTATTTATTTTATTTTTATTTATTTTATTTGGGACATCAACAGCGATACAATGAATCAGATACTTAAGATAAGGATACATTTGAGTAAGCCAATAACAGATGACCACAAGAAATGCAAAAAAAAAAAATACAAGTGGAGTTATAACTAAGTAAACAAGTATAGGTGACTTTTTTTGAAGCTAGCACAATATTATCCTTATTAATGATACTAATGAAAATTAAAAAAAGATAAAGTTATTACATTTACTTAAACGAGTGTGCGCGTGAATGTGTGTGTGTGTGTGTGTGTGTGTGTGTGTGTGTGTGTGTGTGTGTGTGTGTGTGTTTGTGTGTGTGTGTGTGTGTATAGATGTGATGCGGCTCAAGATTAACAACATTACTAGGGATTCGTAAGTAGTTGACGAACACGGTTTACAAAAACAGACTTACTACAGCTGAAAATATCTATATTATAAAAACGCGTATTATACTCTCTAAGGAGACGTACAAGTGGCGAGTTTTGAGCGTACTTTGTGTGTGTTCGCGGGATACTGAATAAAGAGCGTTCAGCGTGACGGGTTCTAATAGCCGGAACAAAAAAAATTATCTGGGACAGAAGCGAAGGGCAATCCGTACGACCGGACGAAATGTCGTGGAGCAGAGACATGTCGAGCAGCAATCGACGATCTTCAAGGGATAGCACGCCGTGCCGCCTGCAGCTGAGTTCATAAGGGGATTCAAATTTTTTACAGCGAAAGTTTAGATGGCGCAAGGAGGACCGTTGTATTTTTTCAATACGTTCCTTATAAATAACGTATTGCGGGGCCCAAATACAGCTGCAGTACTCCAAGACGCTTCTGACATACGCAAAGTAAACGATCTTACAGCAGTTTAGGTCGTGGAATTGGCTGCAAACCCGCATGACAAAGCCCAAATTCTTATAAGCCCGGTTCACTATGTCGTCGACATGCTGCTCAAAAGTCATCTTAACATCTAAGGTTACACCGAGGTCCCGTATAGTATTCACACGCTGGATAGGCTGCCCACTGATGAAATACTTATGCAAAATAGGGGATGGACTGCGGGTTGAAGAGATAAGGGCGCACTTGGTGACATTGACACTTATGCGGTTTATTCTATAATAATCAGATAACCGATCCAGATCAGCCTGGAGCACATCGCAATCGCCGGGACTACCGATATCTTTATAGATTTTTTTATCGTCTGCGTACATTAAAAAGGTGCAGTCCTTGATTACAGTGTAAATATCGCAGAGGTATACATTATAGAATAAAGGTCCCAAATGAGACCCCTGGGGTACTCCTGATGAAATATTTATGAAGTCGGATCTACAACCACCGAGGACAACAGCCTGCCGTCTGTTAGACACGTATGACGACACCCACCTGAAGACATCACCACGAAGGCCCAACCAGAGCAATTTACGAAGCAGGATGATATGATCTACACGATCGAAAGCCTTCTCAAAATCCGTATAAACTACATCCACCTGCCTCCCATTCTCCATCCTGCGAAGGACAAAATTGGTAAAATCAACAAGATTTGAGACTGTTGACCGCCCTCTCAAAAAACCATGTTGCTGCGGCGGAATTCCTTTTATTAAAGTGGGGTAAATATAAGATAGAATAATTTTTTCAAAAACCTTTCCAAATTGATTTAAAATAGAGATAGGGCGATAATTAATTATGTTGGTTTTGGGACCTTTCTTATGAATGGGTACAATTAAAGCCTCTTTCCACTTAGTAGGAAACGTGCCTTCAAGAAGAGACCGATTAAAGAGGATGGACAATGGCAGATTTAAGGTTCCTGCGCAGCGACGTATAAAAAAGGGAGGGATACCATCGCTGCCCGACCCACCGTTGGGGTTGAGCTGAGAAAGAATTTTAGCAACCTGGTCAGCAGTAATGTGAAGTGAACTAACAACTTCACCACTGTCACAAAAAGGAGGGGGAAGAGGGTAGTCAGGGTAGACGTCGGCTGGCCTTACGAATACTGAGCTGAAAATTTTATTAAAGCCTTCCGTAATCCCTTGAGCTGTGTCTAAAGTGCTGTCTAAATATTTAAATTTTTTTGGATAAGCCGATCCACCACGACGGGCTTTGATAAATGACCATAGTTGTTTGGGGTTGTGTTGTGTTTAAATTTATTTTATTATTTTAAAATGTATTTTTGTATGATAGTATGCTTATTATCGTCATTTAATTCTTCTGCGATTTTGGACACATCTCGAAATTTCGTAAAAAACTTTCTGTGATATGGCCACAACACGAAGTGACTATATTTGAAGTCCAGTACTTTAAAAACTTTGCATACTTGAAAAACAATTACACATAAGGTAATTTGAAGCTCTATATAATGAAAAACAAAATAACCTAAACCACAGTGTTATTGACCCAAAACTTAAGGAATTAGACCCATTTTTCTGCCGCACACTCAACTCGCAAAACTTTGATCGGCGATTTCTCTTAATATTGGTTTTTTGAGATGTGCCCGTATAGCAGGCACTAGGCGAATATTATAAATAAACTCTTCATAAAAGTTACAGTGCAATGTTACACTTCAATCTTCATTAACTTGGTCTTTCAAGACTACTTACTATTACTATCTACAACCTAACAAACCTTGTTTTATATGACTAATTACCACTACAACCATTATCCTGACAGTTCGACTTTTTACTTTTAATAATTCAACTCCTAGTAGATCTAATGTGACATACATACAATACTAAAAGTCTATTAGATTATATTTCACTCTTGCATTGAGTATGGAGCGTAAGAAAAATCCTCTTGTCCTTTGGTTGACTAATGACAGACTACTTTTGACCAATTTACTACTGACAACTGACAAGGACTGTAAAATCAATATTTCCCACCTGGAAAGAGAAAGAAAAAAAATGATAGGCACTGGAGGGATGCCCAGTCAGGTAGACGAGTCCCACAGTCATGAGCGGGGAGTCATGGGCTCTGACCTTAGGCGCAAAATAAAATGCCATAAGCATACTTTCCAGTTTCAATCCAATAACCCTAACTAGTACCTACCAAAGACTATGACTGACCTATACATATATTTCATAAGATCAAATACCAAGGCTTCTCTCTTAGTTTAAAAGTTGTAATTTCTTTACATTTAACTATAAAATATTACATTTAACTAAATTCATGTAGGGTTAGGTTATATCCATATATTTGTACCAAACTTATTTATTTTTTTATTTTTTTATTTAACCTTTATTGCACAAAAAAAGTACAAATGGCGGACTTAATGCCTAATGGCATTCTCTACCAGTCAACCAAATAATCATACAGAAACTAACAAAAGTGGTGCACAGAAAAAGGAAGACGGAAAACAAAACAAAGAACATATTTACAAAATAACTTCACGCAAAAAGTACTTACGGAAGGTACTTACATGATATACACATATATCCATTTAAATACATATATATATATATATATACATACATAAATATATAAATATAAATACATAAATAAATACAATAATATATAACAACGGAGACTAAAACATATTCCATGATGGGTCTAGCCTAAGATTCTACGCAATATCTTGTTCCAGCAAATGCTTACGAAGCATTCGCTTGAAAGAAAGCCTGCTAGGGGCTCGTCTAATATGAAGTGTGAGCGCATTCCAGAGACGGGTTGCCTGCAGGGCGAAAGAGTTTGACATGAAACCAGTGTTGTGAAAAGGAATAGCGAGTTTAAGACAGCGGGAGGAACGCAGTTCACCCCCTGGACGGGGAGTTACGAAAGTAAATTTACGATTAAGGTAAAGGGGGGGTCGAAGGTTCAAAAAGAATCGAGAAAAGAGTGGACAGTATTCTAAGGGACCTACGATTACGAACTGGAAGCCAGTTAAGCTGACGCCGAAAAGACGAGATGTGGTCAAATTTACGGAGCCCAAAATAAAACGAATGCCATTGTTAAGGAGACGATCTAACCTGTTGAGAGAATCCTGGGTGATGTTAGTTGTGCATACATCAGCATAATCGATGAGGGGCAGCACAAGCGCCTGAACAAGTAATGTTTTGGTACTTACTGGGAGAAAATTCTTATACCGATATAGAGCGCGCAGTGTGCCAGTCACCTTGCGACTCACCTCGGAGAGCTGTCCATCCCACCAGAGAGAACAGTCGACGATAAGGCCGAGATCCTTAACCTGTTTTGACAGGGGAATGACAGCGCCATTAAACGATATCGGTGCAACAGAAATACTATCTAACTTCACAAGCTGACGTGGACTTCCCACGATGATGGCCTGGCACTTAGCAGGATTAACAGAAATGCCAAATCGACAAGACCAGTCAGTAATTATTGCCAGGTCATCGTTGATAAGCGAAATTGCAGTAGTGATGTTAGATACATCAGCTTTGGCGTATAATTGCAAATCATCTGCATACATATGGTAAGAGCTGCCAAGCTTAAAGGTGATTTAATTAATAAATACAGAAAATAAGAGAGGGGAGAGGATTCCACCTTGTGGTACTCCAGTGCTAAGGTCACACCAGTCCGAAATCATTCGACCGGCTCGCACAGCTTGGACGCGACCACAAAGGTATGAGAAGAACCACTTAGTCGCTTCCGAGGAAACCCCCAGATGAATGAGCGTGGCGAGGAAAAGGTCGTGGTCTACGACGTTGAAGGCATTAAAGAAATCTATGAGAACCAGGACAGTTACCTGCATTGACTCCATACCTTGTCTAATATCTTCAACAACGTTGAGTAGGGCAGTAGTCGTGCTGTGTCCTGGGCGAAAACCAGATTGATATGAGGATAGAAGCTGGTTACGAAAAATGAATTTAGAAAATTGGTTGTGGACTGTAGCTTCTAAAACTTTAGAATGGAAGAATTGAAATGGGCCTAAAGTGATTAAGGGAGCTGGGGTTTGAAACTTTAAGAATAGGGATTACAAACGCTTTGCGCCAAGATGAAGGAAAGACCCCAGTTGAAAGAGAGGAGTTGATAATGTGAGTAATGACGGGCAGAATACAGTCGAGAATGAGAATAACCATGACACGACCCACATCATCATGGCCAACGGCTTTAGATTTAATTGACATAATGATCTTACGGATTTCCTCATCACCGACCAAGTAGAGATTAAAAGGTGGGATGTTGGGAGACGGAAGGGAAGCAATAAAGGATATGGTTTCGGCTTTAATCGCAGGATTCAAAGTGGAAGATGTAGAAAAATGAATATATATAGTATATAGAGAAAAGGAAGAAAAGTCAGGTTCAGTCTTCGGCTTAGAACCTAGGCCGAGAGACTTGAGAAATTCCCACGTATCCGCTAGTGAAGAAGACAGTACATTTTCATGAATATAGCGTCGTTTAGCAGCTCTTACCATCTGGTTACATCGATTTCTGGCAATTTTAAAGAGACCCCAATTCTCATCGCACCGATCCCGCTTGTAAACCCGGAATGCTCTGTCACGCCTCGTCATCGCCATACGGACACCTCGCGTAATCCACGGGGTTGGGGGTCGCTTTACCCTGACCGCACGAACCGGTGCATGGGCGTCAAACAATTTCAGAATAGTGGAATTAAATAGTGAAACTTTTTCATCAATTGTTGACGCACCATACGTGAGCGCCCAGTCAGCCGAGGACGCATCTTGCTTGAGCTCGTCTACGTCCAGGCCCGCGAAACTACGGAGGTATACCACAGCTGGCCTACTTTTAGGCGCCTTTAATCTATAAGTTACGAAAATTAGATCATGCCTCGAGAAGCCAGGTGCTAAAAGTTGACCAGATTGGATTACGTTATCAGTGGAGGACGTGAGAATAAGATCCAACCACGAGTCAGATGAGTCCGAGTTACGGTGAGTAGCGCTAAGTATGATGATGGAGAATTTATTTGACTCAGTTATCGATCTCAGCTTCCTGGATCTAAGATTGTCCCTCAGTAAGTCCGTGTTTAAGTCACCCATGAATATGTGATGTGCGCACTCAGTGCCAACGGCAGAAAGAAGGGCATCAAAGGCGGTAAAATAATCGACAGTGGGAGGACAGTATACTACACCTTATACCACTTTTATCCCCCTCACTTTCGCCTCAACAACCAGGTGTTCCATCGAACCGGAACATATAGAAGACGAAGAATCGATTACTTTAAAGGCCGATTGTCAGACCGAAGATACAAAGCAACACCTCCACCACGTTTGTCTGTGCGATCATTGCGCAACAAAACAAAACCGGGAAGACTATAGGAAATGGAAGAGAGATTAGGTTTCAGCCAGCTCTCAGAGATGAGAATAACATGCACATTACATGAAGAAAAGGTCTCTAACAGGTCAGCGTAATGACTTGGTAGACTTTGGGCATTTAAATGACAAACGTTAAGGAATTGGGAGGCTATCTGAAATGCGCGTCCTTATGACGTTCCAAGTGTTTCGATAGATTCATCAAGAGAGTGAAATGGTGTAGACGAGTCACTAGCAGAATAAAAAGAACAATCAGATTCACCATCATACATAGAAAATAGTTGTCTATAGATAATATGTTGTAAATATATAAAAATAAATAATATTTTTAATAAAATTAATTTACAACAAGAACAAAAAATGCAGGTTCTGTAAACCCGCCAGACGACTGATCATAATCAGCACAAAAAGGGCTAAATATAAAACAAACGCTGAAAACATTATTGAAAAACACAATGACAAAACAGGCAGCCGACGGTTTCTGAACGCATAAGAGGAAACGTCATGTTGACGTTTGACGTTTGACAAACAAAATTTCCTTTGCTACTCCAAGAAGTAAAAGTAAAAAATATATGGGATAAAATGACTGACACTTATTATGCTTAATAAAAAAAGCGGTAGTTATAAAAATACAGTGTACCTATGCATAAATCGAGAAAAACAAGACTTAAATAAACCGTGGTCTGCAGTTTTAGCACTACTAAACATATTTACATGGGAAGATTTATATCCAAGTCCCACTAACGAGCTGCATTAAGCTTTGTGGCGTCCTGCACGTTCTTGACCCTCCTTGCGGCCCGTGCTGGCAACTCCGTCACCAAAGCCGCCGACTGCGCTGCCGCCCGCGGCGCGGCGTGCTTTGCGCTCGGCCCTGGCGCCACAGCAGCAGCTGCCGCAGCCGCGACTGGATGATCGGCTATCAACTTCTTGAGCTGCTCCGATGAAGTGAAGCGGTGCTTCTTACCGTTGGACAGCCTGACGAAGATGTTGCCGTCGAATGTCCATACAGAGCGCATGCCAAAGTGCTTGCGGGCACTCAAAAAGATGGCTTGTCGTTGGCGGGTTAAAAATTCGGTCAATACTATGGAGGAGCCCTTAAGAGAGGTTTTCTTTTGCCAAATTATACCTTTAAGTGCCGACTCAACACACCTCACTAAAATTGGCCTAATGCGCTCCTCTACAGCAGTGCCAAGCCTGTGACAGACTGAAAAATTGGCTGAGGTTGTGTCAGCCAGTCTCAAATGGTCACGACAAATAGCAGCAACTGATTCCGCAATATCACCCTCATTAGACTCTGGAACACCACCGAAAAGCAGATACTTGCATCGGTGACGCATCTCCAAGGTATCAACGGTATTACTAACTTCTAGAATCTGCTGCTTACGAAGGCTCATCATGCTCAGAACAAACTCTTTATACTTGCGGAATTCGTCACTTAAAGCAGCAAGTGTGTCAATCCGGCTCTCCGCAACTGAGGCAGATTTGAGTGCAGCATCAAATTCAGCAAGTCGCTAGAACACACTGGCCTCCAAAGATTGCTGAGTCTCCACTATAGAGTCGAGAGTAGCCATTTCCTCTTCCTATTGCTTAGTGTTAAAGTGTTTGTGAATGTAGAGATGACTAGTGGTGTCGCTGGCAGGTGCTTACAGGTAACTTTCTAGATCCACATGGAAAGTAGTTGCCCACACATTATGTTCTCTCTCTTGTTGTAAGAGTGTATTTGCAATCAAAATATTTGTAAATAAATTTAAGTAGTTATTAAAAATATAAGAGCATCTAAAATTACTGCTTTACTTTTTTATGCACCTACCAGAAAAACATATATATATAATTGATTTATATATGTATCTTCTATCTATACATATAATAAAGCTGAAGAGGGTCGAAAGTCTGTACATGGCAGATATTTCAAAAAAAGTTGGCTGGGGATACTTAAAATCGAGAACAGAACACGTTTCAACAGTTTTTAGAATTTTTGTCTGTTTATCTGTTTGTCTGTTTATTTGAACGCGCATCACGTGAAAACGGCTGAACGGATTTTGATGCAAACTTTACTAATCTGTCGAGAAAATCCCCGGCCAGGTTATAGGCTATAAAAATATAGGTATCTATATCTATTTCTATACATAATATAATAAAGTTGTAGAAAGGAAAAAAGTGTACATTCGAGATATGAACTTAAAAATACTATAGGGGACCTCAGAATGAGCAGCAGAACACGTTTCTACAATTTTTAGAGTTGGTATCTGTTTGTCTGTTTGTCTGTTAAATTTTGTTTCTCCTCGCATCAATTGAAAACCACTGAACCAATGTTAATGCGGTTTTCACTAAAACGTTTCAATAACCGGTGACCAGGTTTATATATGTATAATAAAAAATTAAGATATGAAAATCAAAGGGGGGGGAAAGAGGGGTCAAAGTTAGTTTGGAAAAAAGTTAGGGGATTGAGCTGGTCACTTGAAACTCTGTATAATTACTCTTCGTAACAAATAAAAGTACACCTATTTCAGCATTTCTCGATTAAAGTTAAAACAACTAAGACATTATCAAATTAGCCCAATCGTAAGTATTTCTTTAAAACCCTATTCGAGGGCCGTCGATTACTTTACGTGATTACAAATATCAAAATTTCATTCTCCGTTTATTACATAGAAACTTAATTTAAAGATTTTTAAAAATTCAATGTACAAAATGCTATAAAGAAGCAAAATAAATAGTTCCAATTTGTTGTTGTAACAAATGTGACGCCATGATAATGTGACATCAAAGACAAAGACAACCATATCCCTCCTATAACTGGAGCGATCAAGACAAAAAAAGTACGCGATCATTGATTAACGTTACAGAAGCGACGCTGTGATTGAAACTAACGGTGTCACGTTGTTGCTTGAAAACGTTGTTTTAATGGGTAATATCGAGGGTTAAAGTTCGAATACATATTATTTAAGACAATATTTCGAAAACCAAACTCCTATTTTTAACTTAGCTTGGGTTTTACAATTTGGATCAATAATTTATTCTCTTCTTTAGGTTCCGCAGCATTATAGTAAATAGAGAAACCTTAAAATTTCGTCATTTCCATGTATAACATAGGTCACAAATATCAAATTTTTTGAGTGTTAGTTATTTATCAATCAGATTATGAAGTAAAAAAATAATTAACGGCAAACTTTTTTTGAATTAATGCATTTATTTCAGGATCATAGATTGTTACTAATATTAAATCTCATTCTATATTAGTCATTATTGTCTGAATTGTAAAATTGATTTATTTATTTCTCCTATGGCATCTGTCATGTGGGTGACAACATGGGACAGTCTTTGTACATTCTTTTTTGTTAGTCTATGTAAAAAGAAGTAGTGTCAGATTGATGTTGACAGCGTTGACATATCCAGATTTTAACATTTTTCCGCCTTTTTCATGACTAAGACTAATTCAAGGCGTAAGTATATTATTTCTACGGCTGTTATTTAAATATTAGGGCGGTTATGATTTATGATCACTTGAAAAAATCGTGGTATTTTTAGATGACGAATTTAGACAGATTCTCATCTACCTACCGGTGATAACTAGGGGCACGCTGCCGGATAAAATAAATGCTAGTAAAATGTGGTTAGGTATATGTAAAAATTTTTTATCACACGGTCGGGGCAATATGCGGCAGTTCTACAAAAAATTGGCGAAGATTGTATGGCAAGAGGTAGTAACGATATGATTACATTAAAAAGCGAATTCTGTAATATTGTACAAAACACAGATGATCTAAAAAATAACGTGTACCTACCCAGATCTACAAACCAATAAAAAGAAAAGAGAATGATTGTGTGAAAGGGCAATATTAGCACCGAAAAACAAAATTAATAGGTAGATAAATAAAAAAAACCGGTCAATTGCAAGTCGGACTCGCGCACTAAGGGCTCCGTATTCAAGATAATATGCTTGGTACCCGCAAAAGAAAATACTCATTTGGTTATGAACTTTATTGTCTATGAAATAAGGTCCATTTTGACTAGCCTAAATTTTAATACAGATTTTCAAAGTTTTTTTGATATTCCTCAAAAACTGTGAATAATGAACACTTCACAGACATGCCAGACAGACAGACAACAAAGTCTCACCATAAAGGTTCCTTTTTTACCATTTTGGTACGGAACCCTAAAAATATCACGTAGAAGGCGTGCGAGTATCTCTCGAAAGACAATGTCATAGACACAGCAAATAACTCACAGGTGTAATGTCGGCCTAATGATGTCTGGAATTGCTAAAGGAGATAATGTTTTTATTCCCCGCATTCCTATAATTCCGATAGATTTACCATTTAACTTTAAAAGAGTGCTCTAAAAACATATATTGCCATGACCATAAGCAAAGCGCAACGACAAACAGTATAAGTAGCCGGCGTACATTTTGAAGCAAACTGTTTTTCCCATGGGCAACTATATATAGCATGCTCACGAGTATCCAGCCCACCAAATCTTCATGATCTAGCGAAAGATGGCAAAACAAAAAATATTGTAAGTATACAAAAATGTATTTACCTAGATGACGTTATCCAATTCAATTTCAATTTAAATGTGGAGCTCAATATTACATAAAAGATCATCCTGGCCTGGGAGGATGTTAAACTATTACTTAAAACACTTAACTGCGATAAACGAGTTCTACGTGGACGAAGTCGCGGGCAAAAGCTAGTATATATATATATATATATATATATATACATGCATGAAAAGTTCTTAGGTTACTATCTATAACGGTTCACAAAGTAGGTTCCTTGACACTTGACGATCATATGGCCATTGCAACAATATTAATCATTCTTACTCAATAGGTATATTTAAAGATAGGAAAGCTGATAGGTAGCTTATAAGCTTAGTAGTTTTACTTAGAAGCTTACTCAGGATAAATTAAATACGAATTTTCATAGCTTTCATTTCAGTGTTTCAGTATAGAGTGCTAGGCTTATCTATAGACTTAAAATGTTGGCTTTACAGTTTTATTAATAGCTTTAGGCTTTAGTTAGGTTTTAGTTAGTTTAATTTTTGAGAGGAGAGTTGGATGGGGGGGGGGGTTACAATTTAGCGTTCCGTGACCAAGATAATGAACTTGAGTTTTTATGTTTCTCTTTTGCAAGTTTTATTAATATTAAGTTAATACTCCAATATAAAAACTTGTATAATTTACAAAAGAAATACAATAGGTTAGGTCACGTAAGTTCTGTAGGGAATAGTCAATTCATGGGCACGTTCAACACTTTATTAGATTGGCATCTTCCATCTATACCGTGATGGGTCGTGAATACTATGTAGATATTCTCGTCCATTTTATTTATTTGCCACCATCACAATAGACTTAAAATTTAGTATCTAATAGTTCAGGTTAACACGACATGTTACATATTGTTATGCTCCTAATTCCATTTTTATGCATTTTAGATTAGGCACTTTAAACTTTTAAAAATAAATTAAGTAAATAAACAATCAGACAAAACTAATTTAGATAAAGGTAGGGCGTTGTCATTTGTCACAGACAATTAATACAGCAAAGACTTAATTGTACTTAATTGTACAAAGAAAATTGCTATGGTTAAAATATTATATAACTCATGATAGAAATTAGGGATTAAAGATTACTATTACATTAATATTTAAACATACATACATACATTAAATCACGCCTGTTTCCCAGAGGGGTAGGCAGAGACCACTTCTTTCCACCTGCTACGATCTTGACAAATCTCTTTCGCTTCTTCCACATTCATACATCGAGTCATGCACGCACGTTGGTTTCGGGTACTTAAAATTCGGCCCTTTTCCAGTATTTCTCCGATTTGATTCGAAAAAGTACGCCTAGGGCGGCCCCTTCCGACCCTTCCACTCACTTTAGCTCTGTATATCTCTTTCGTCAATCTTCTTTCATCCATCCTTTCCAAATGACCGAACCATCGAAGCATGCCCTTTTCAATCTTAGTCACTACATCTTCTTTTAGTCCACATTTCTCTCTGACTTCTTCATTTCTTACTCTATCAGTCAGTTTCACACCACACATACTACGCAAAGAGCGCATTTCAACTGCATTTATACGACTTTCATGCTTGTCCTGCCACACCCAACATTCACTACCATACATCAGTGTAGGGGCTAGCACTCCATTGTGAACAGCCAGTCTGGCTTTTTGTGAAACGCCCTTTCTGCTCACAAAAGAGTACAGGGCCCCATTTATTTGATTTCCCGCATTCACCCTCCTCTCGACATCCTTTTCACACTTACCATCTCTTGTATGTTTACAGGTACACAAATTCACTCACTTGCTCTACTAATTTACCATTTATATTTATTACGTACTCTGTCATCTCCTCGTCCTTCTCTATCACCATGACCTTGGTCTTGGCAACATTTACTTTCATCCCCTTTTGCTTAAATCCCTCATTAATCATTGTCACCATCTCCTGCAACTCAAGTACCGATGGAGCAAGTATAACTTGATCATCGGCATATAAGAGGCATTTGATTAGCAACTCTTGCATACGCAAACCCTTATCATACTCTTTAAAATCTCGCATACAACTGTCCATGAATAGATTGAACAGCCATGGTGAGGCAACACACCCCTGTCTAACACCTCGAGAGATATTAAACCAGGCAGAGTATGCCCCATTGATCCTGACACAGGCTCTGGAGCCCTCATAAAGGGACCTCAAAGCCTGCACCAGGTTGCTGCTCACTCCATACATAGACAGCACCTTCCACAACTCCTTTCTATCTACCCTATCATAGGCCTTTTCCAGGTCCACAAAAGCACAGAAAACCTTTTGGTTGACAGCCAAGAACTTTTCTGTGATAGACCGTAGTGAAAAGACCTGATCCGTACATCCCATTCCCTTTCGAAATCCCGCTTGTACATCCCAGATTTTGTCATTCGTAACATTCAATACCCTTTCAATTAAAATCTTCGCATATACTTTGCCGACAACACTAAGGAGGCTGATACCGCGGTAGTTTTTGCAGTCTTGCTGTGACCCCTTTCCTTTATACAGAGGGACGATAACGGCTTTGACCCAATCTTCCGGGACTCGGCCGCTACTCCAACATGCATTGAAAAGGTGGTACAATAGACTACCCACTACGCCATCCCCTCTCCTCAGCATTTCTATCGACACTCTATCACAACCTGCCGACTTTCCCGCTTTCATACTTTTTAAAGCTTTCACGATTTCACTCATGTTAATCACACTTTCATCTTCGCTACTTGCATCCTTACTCATGTTTTCTGGCTCAAGAGGAACATCTTCGCATTCAAACAAACTTTCAAAATAACTTTTCCATCTATCAAGCATTTTTTCTTCCGCACATATCAAGTCTCCACACTCATCCCTCACCGCGCTTAATTTAGTTTTCTCTGATTTCCCCCGAGCCGATTTTATCAAGCTCCAAAAGAGTTTAATATTCGACCGGAAGTTGTCAGAGAAACTCCTATCACACTTTTCATTCAGTAAATCTTTCTTTCTAGCTACAACTTCTTTCACTCTTTTCTTTGATCTATTATACTCTTCTTTCTTTCTGTTGCTTAGATCTTGTGCTGACTCTACAGCTATAAAATCCAACCAACACTTTTTCTTTTCTTTCACTGCATCATTTACCTCTCTATCCCACCATTCCGGACGTTCATTCTTGCTCTTTCTTCTCTTTACTACACCGCATACTTCAATGGCCGATTTAACCATTCCATTCTTCATAATCTCCCATACATTATTTATATCATTCTCAACTTCACTGTCATTCATCTTATTAACACATTCAAAACAATCTTTCAGCTTCCTTACGTATAATTTATAACTTGATCATTCAATTTTTCTACTTTTATCCTCTCTAACGCAGTTGTCGGTACGGGAACACGATGGCGCCAACGTGTGAACAGACCCCTTACTCGTGTTACCACTAAGTAGTGATCTGAACCTACGCTAACCCCCCGAAATGCTCTGGTATCTACGACTTTGTTACGCAAACGTTCATCCACAATCATCAAGTCTATCATAGACTTCTCATTCTGACGTCTCCACGTATACTGATGAATCTCTTTGTGATCAAACAAAGTGTTTGTCACGCAGAGATTCTTAGCCAAACATACATTGAGAAGGCATTTGCCATTCTAGTTCACTCGCTCATCACCATACTTTCCTAGTACCGATTCATAACCATCCCTTTGCACGCCCTGTCCAACCATTAAAATTGCCTAATAAAATAATCCTTTCATTCTCCTTGCATTTTGTTAAAACCTCATGCAGACTTTCCCAAAACTTCTCCCGCTCTTTTTTCGATTTATTCCTATCGGGGGCATAAGCCCCAATTACGAATAAACGGGTGATACTTACCTACCTTGAGTCTCACCCAGAGAAGTCTTGGGCTCACACATTCATGCTCTTGCATACATTCAGCCATTCGCTCTGTGAGTACGATACCAACTCCCTGACGACCGTGCTCGGATACCGGAACCCCGGAACACAATGCCGTCAAGGTTCCATGTGTGGACGTACTCACCCCTTTTTTCTTCGTCTCAGTCACACATAGAATATCTATTTTTCTCTCTTTCAACATCATACATACCTCATCTAATTTATGTTCCATTCCTCCACAAACATTCATCGTAGCAAGGCGGCTTTCTGCGGCCCGCTTTTTGCCAATCCCCCTTCGAACACGGCGTGACGCGTGGCAAACGGCATCGCCACCGTTCCGATCCCCGGAGGGATCTGAACATCCTTTCACTATTTTGCCCCCCCCCAGAGTACGAAGGGCTGCCCAAGCTAGGCCTGGGGAGGGATTCTCTGGCATTGCCAGTACCTTCCTGGGGTAAAATCCGTTGAAATAGTGCTAGCATGGTCCATACTGCAGGGTCGGGTTTGAATTCAGAGTTTTCCTTCTCCTAGATAGGCAGCAGCCCAATGCTAACGACGCCTATCCCGCCGGGTTTGAATTCGGAGTTTTCCTTCTCCTAGATAGGTAGCAGCCCAATGCTAACGACGCCTATCCCGCCGGGTTTGAATTCGGAGTTTTCCTTCTCCTAGATAGGTAGCAGCCCAATGTTCACGACGCCTATCCCACCGAAATATTTAAATATCTTCTATAATTTATTTGTTCATCTCTTTCTAATTATGATGGTTTCATAAATATTTTAGATATAAAAATAATAAAGTTTATAAAGGCAGCTTTAGAGAACATTAGAAAATACTCATAGTCGTATTTTTCAATATGTTTTTAGTATAGGAAAATTATAAAATTCTTAATCTATTTAAAAACTTAGCGGAAAATTAAATAATTAATTAAAATTTAACCAATAAAATGTAGTTATAATTTTAAACTTTCTTAAGTTACTTATATATATATTTATAACTTTACTGAATGAAGGATAGGGTAGAACTTATTTATTAAAATTTTAGATTATTATCTGTAGATTTATGATTAAAAATAAATTTAGTATACATTTGACAGTATGAGCATAAGTTTTATTATCTTTAATAATAAAAAAAAGAGGCTAAAGATAAAATTATCCTGCCATGATCCCACCTCCCTTTAGTAATATTTAGTATAAACTCTGTAAACTAAACTTACTTTTTGAATGATTCGGATACCACATATGTATGATTGATCTCCTCATTTGGAATATGTTGGGAGTGTACCTAAATCTAGACTGGAACCTAGATCAAAAGGAATAAAGTAGACAATTTCGGTTGTAATTTTAAAACGGTATGACAAATGCTTGTTGTGTGCAATTAGGAAAAAGAAACATTAATTAGGTAATTGTAATAATCAAAGCAGTGACTTTTATTACTTATTCAGTAGTAGTTACTATTCAAAGTTTAAGAAATGACCATGTCATTAGATTGAAAGTCGGGGGGTTGTTTAGTTATAACTTAAAACTCAGGTGATCAGATGTATATTTTAATTAGAAATTAAAAAAAATATACTTAGGAAGCAAACCTTATAAAAAAACAACAGCTGTTCTATCATTATACAAAATTTCATAAAGCTTTCTAAGTAGTAGGTTAGTAATTTGGTTATTAGAAAAGAACTATACTTTTACATAAAATCACTATATTATTTAATATAGATGTTAATAGGCCTTGTTAAATAGCCAAGTCTGAATACTAAAGTAATATTTAGTACTGCGGTATCAAATTTGAAACTTCTCACACATAAGTAAACTCAGGGGGTTGTTAGGGCATACAAGAAAATCTGTGTATTAAACAAAGCTGTTTATCACCAAGCTCACACATAATAGAAAATGCAGGTATTAACAGATTCTATCAAGTTAGAATTTGAACATTGTAGATTGCAGCAATGTATGAATAAATTATGTTTAGTTAGGTAGGTAAAAGGAAAGTTGCGTTGGTTTCTGATGGGTATAAAAAGTTGGTTCCAGTTTAAATGACGAAAATGCACTTAACGCGGGATTTTACAACTTCTTTTGTTGCTAAATATGAAAGAAAAAGATAACAAAGGGACGACCGAAGTATGGCACGTGCCTTTGAGTAGCTCAACCCTTCTTGATCATTGAAATAAAAGATTTTTTTAAGCCGTCTATATTGTAATGCAAAAATATACTTAATAAATATTCCAATATTATGTAACATTCAATATAATTTTAAATTGTCATTATTGATACATAATAAATCAACACAACACTAATACCTATCGCTTATTCTTATGGCTAACATGCAATAAAAAAATATCAAGATTGTTTGTTCACAGTATACTTTGGCCGTACCGACACACCTTCGTAATTGTTTTACAACCCTACTTGAAGATAACAATTGAACAATAGATTTTGGTAATGGTTGGTTTTAAGTGCATTTTCGTCATTTAAACTGGAACCAACTATAATTTCCGCTTATATAACTGCAGGGGTATCATTTTTCTCTTTTGCTAAAACAAAACAAATTATTCCATTAGTTACTGAAATCAACATTAAGTAATTAAACAAACAGGCCCTTATTATCTAACAACTTTACTTATTATTAGGTAGGATAGGTAGACTAGATATTTTTATTAGTTAATTTAAATTTTTGACAAATATTATACAACAGTTGTGCGCGTCAACATGTACTAAGGTTGATAATAATGAGTATAAGTATAACTTTCAAATACATGGAACAAGATTAAAACAATGAAGGAAGTCAATTGTTTACTTACCTAATACGAATAATTCCCGTTATTTGGTAATCACTCTGGTACATTGATGTTGAGAGTAGATACAATTCCGTTATAATACTTTTCCATTATCTCTTCAATGACAGCCACAGAGCCTGGCATTAATGTCAAATACAAGTAATACAATAAGATAGTGAATAAATTATTAAAAATGAAAAACACGAGGTTTCCTTAATATTCTGATAAACAATATTAGGCTGCCCATAGAATAAGACGGACAAGACTTTTTTTTTTTAATGAAGCTTTGGCTACTAGGCCATTAGCTTAAAACGAAACAACAAACCACTTATTCTAATAACATAAAAATATCTATACATTTAACTACCTGTTTACAAAACAAAGCATGAATATTTAAAGCCGTTGGTGAAGACGGTGTGGGTTTGGATATGCTTATGCTCGTGGCGGAGCTTATTACTCCCATCCTATCCAAAATTATTAACTTTTCTTTGTCATCGTGCTGTTTTCCCTCTTTGTGGAAATCTGCCCATGTCATTCCTCTTCCTAAGACCACAAATCCCTCTTCCTTTTCCGAATATCGTCCAATTTCAATTCTTCCAGTCCTATCGAAAATTATAGAACATTTTATAAATAGAAAACTGTCTCGGTTCCTTAACTTTCACAAACTTTTCAATTTGTTACTATCTGGGTTCCGCCCCGGGCATAGCACTGTCACTGCCTTGGTCAAGGTCACCGACGATATTCGTCTTAATATAGAAAACAGAAAACTCACTGTTCTGGTCTTATTGGACTTTAGCAGTGCTTTTAACACCTTTGACTTTGACATCCTCCTCGGCAGCGGCATCCTTAAAACGTTTAATGTCTCTTCTACGGCTCTCTCGTGGTTCCAATCATATCTCCTTGGGAGGCGCCAGCTTGTTAAGGTAGATGACACTGTCTCTTCCTGGAGGGATTTGTCCGCTGGTGTCCCCCAGGGAGCTGTGCTATCCCCGCTTCTGTTCTCCATATTTATTAATGGCATCACTGCTTCCCTCCAATCTTGCTTTCACCTTTATGCAGACGATTTGCAGATTTACGCCTCGGCTGGTATTGATGATTTTCCCTCCTTAATAAGCCTAATAAACGCTGACCTTGCGACTATTCGGGACTGGGCAGCTAACTACGGGCTTAAAATCAACGCGAGAAAATCGCAAGCAATTGTTATCGGTAGTCCACATTTTATCGCAAAGTTGTCTGACCTTGTACTAGGTACTATCATTCCTTTTTCAACCACTGTCAAAAATTTGGGTCTCACAATGGATCAGACGCTTTCCTGGTCGGCTCATGTTTCTGAAGTTAGTCGTAAACTCTTTAGATCTCTCCACTCTCTTAGGCGCCTGCAGAATTTTCTACCCCTTCGCACCAAGATTACTCTTGCGCAATCTCTTCTTCTCCCTTTATTCGACTATGGTGACATCGCATATATTGACGCAACTGAAGAGCTGCTCTATAAGCTGGAACGGCTTCAGAACGTGTGCATTCGGTACATTTTTGGCTTGCGGAAATTTGACCATGTGTCTGATTTCCGTACTCAGCTAAAATGGTTGCCCATTAGGTCGCGTAGAAATGTCCATATCCTGTCGTTGCTATTTAATATCCTTTTCAATCCTCAATCCCCTCCTTACCTTGTCGAACGGTTCTCTTTCTTAGCTACCGGCTCCCAGAACCGCTTACGCTCGAGTGCCAACCTACTCCTTGCTTTTCCTGCTAGCAAATCCAAATGTTACTCTAAATCCTTCTCGGTACATTCTGTTCGTTGATGGAATAGTCTTCCAACTGACATCAGGCAATCACAATCTGTTGCTTCACTTCACAGATCTAGGCTTAAGAAGTACTGGCTTGACTCTTGTTCCTGATCTAAGACTGTATGTCCTTTCTACCTTTCATACTTATATTATATATATATATATATTTATTTAATTATGTATTTATTTATATTTATACAAGTATACATTCATTTATTTATCCTGTTTAATATATATATTTATATATACCTATGTATTTATTTGCAATTATTATTTTAATCTTCTGTATAATTCTGTATAATTGTTGTACGTTTAGCCATCCGTTGTTTTTATTAATATCTCAATCACTCAGAGGTTAACTGGAAGAGATCCCTTAAAGGGATAAGTTCGCCTTTGTACATACCTACCTTTTGTGTTTCTGTTTCTTTTTGATTTGTTACTTTCTGTTTGTACAATAAAGAGTTTACATACATACATACAATATTAGTACCTAACATTAAACTAAATAAAAATTATTCTGAAAATTTTATAATTACAAAGAAAATCAAGTTCTAACAAATTTTAACATAACAAATAAAAAGAATTGAATTTTTTTCATAACCCGCCCACTGTGCCCAAAATAAAATCATATACAATATAATATACTTCCGAAAGCTTCATAAGCTCTTTAACAGAACTCGGAATATTAGTTAACCCTATGTTCTTACACAAACCAATAAATAACAATCTTGAAGTTTAAATCTAGGGCAAACGAAAAAAATATGATGTAGATCACAAAAATTACAATCACAATATTTACAATCGGAACTATTACTTAAATTTAATCTATACAAATGTGCAGGAAAGCGACAGTAACCTATTCGCAATCTGCTAATAATAGTTGTAAATTCTCTTCCTGGGAATTTATTGAGTTTATCAAACCAGGAGATAGTAGGTACTGGGTACAGGAACTATATCTGCCAACCATTTACCTTTAATATTTCTAGTAGATAACAAAAAGCGGGACCAGCGTTTTAACATTATTTGTTTAATAAATGGGACAAGGTCTACAGAAGGAACTTTCAAATTACACTCATGAACATTTTCAGAAGACTTAGCCAGGCATCAACTAGCTCGTTACGGACAAGACAATGACGTACCATAGATAGCGTAGCTGTCGGAATCGTTCGGAAACCAAGACGTGTAAGTTTAAGTAGACAAATATTAAGACCATTATACACAGTATGTCAAGGGCGCAAATAATTAAACAATTGAAATATAAAATTTTATTCTATTTCTAATTACAGTAATATTTATTGATATATGAAAAAAATTTAAATGTTAAGTGATATTAGAAAATTATTAGAAAACATTAAGAAATAAAGTTGTGAAGGAATTGAGTCAGGGTTGCCAGTTTCATTTTTCATTTTGATTAGCATCATGGAACTGAATAGATTTATATTTATCGCAACACATGAGTTGTTTGTAAAAGGTTGCGACTAAATTAGGGTATCATTTTCAAAAGAAAATAGAATGTTCAATATTCGACAAGTAAGTTCGTGAGTCTCTTGTGTTGTATGTATGTTGTATAAAAAAAAAATGGGGTTACGACATAAACAAGGGTATTATTGTTATGAAAAATTTAGGGAACATTATTACAATACGTTAAGTATGTATGTATGTAAGTTTGTCAAGTCATATGTATGTAAATTAAAGTTTAAAAAGGAATAAGGGATTAAGGAAATATCTCGACAATAATGTAGTTTGGTAGTTTGGTTGACGTGAATTAAAAATCGGCTTGGTAATACAATTTAGTACAAAAAAAGGGGTATTTATGTAGGTAAATTTATGTTGCATAGAAAAAAAATGCTTTATGTTATTTCTCTGGGAATTAGTTATCTTCAAATAGGATTTATAGAAATAGATTAACCATGAGAATCAAATTTAGAATTTTAAATTTTAGAATGTACTTATAAATATCAAGATTATACATATGGATGTTTAGCCGTCAACTTATATTAAATAAGGAAATTAGATCAGCATGAATTAGTTAGACATATCTAATATTAATTAATATTAAGCTCTCACTAAGACTTAGATTAACATTCGAACTAGTGAGGCTTAATATTGAGTTAGACATATCTAACTCAATATTAAGCCTCACTAGTTCGAATGTTAATTGAGCAAAAATGTGGACACACAGGATAGGTACGCGAATTATCTTACAACAATGAAGTATTAGTGTTGTACTATATAGTGTGCGCGAGATATCCCTAATAAAAAAAAAAAGAGAAGGAGGGAGGGAATCAATCAAATAGTGGTACTATTTTAGAACTTTGGTGTAGTACACATTTAATTAGAAACGGTACAACTGAAAAATCATTAGAAAATCCTTTTGAGTTTCGTTAATCATTAAATAATGTAAAAGAAAAAAAAAAGATTAAAACGGTTTATATGCCTAAGTATATATGTATATATATTTCTTTTTTTCTTTTAAGATAAGTGAAGTGGATCAAAATGCCAGGAAGGAAAGGAACACGTAACCGTAAACGGCCAAGCCGGTTTGAAGAACAACTACCGGCAAGTACAGAGAGGGAATTAGAAAGCGAAATAGAAACACCTCCTGCAGCCGTAGAAGAGATTATAGAAGCTCCGCCTCCGCCGAAACGAGCGCGAAAGACACAAAAAACATCGCAAGCGCAGGGGGGTTTAATGTATAGATTGATTAATACGCTAACTAACAAACTAAATCAGATAATTGGGGAAGCAAAAAGTACAAAAACCTTAATAGATTCGCAAAATAATACAAGAGAAACTTATGAGGTAGTAGAGGATAGTCAGGGACAACCCACATCCACAAATTTAGCAGGAGTTGAAAGTTTGGAAGAAACAAGGATAGTTGCTGAGAAGGAAATAGACATGCCTATGAATTCTTTAGAGGTGGAGAAAATCCTAGATAGCAATGAATATAAAAGTGTAATCTATAATGTTAGGAATCCTTAATGTTGAAAAACCAAAATTTGGAGTAAGGACAGATTATCATCCAGTCACCTTCATCGAGGATTTGGATAATTACATAAAGAAAGCACCTAAGGAAAGCAATGATTTAGATACAATTCAAGAATGCTTAATAGGGGACGCCAGAGATTGGGCTCGAATATATAAAGATAGGTGGACAACAATTGAAGATTTCAAGGCTGACTTTTTCAAGACGTATTGGGGGGAAAACGAACAAAGTGAATTACGACGACAAATAGTGCAAGGAAGTTGGGTTAGATCTGATAATCTATCAATGTTAAATTATTTTTTGCGAATTACAGTAAGGGCACAAAAATTAAGTTATAAAATACCCGAAAAACAATTAGTAGATGATATGATCAAACATTATTCCTGTTATGTGCAACAGGCTTGGATAACGGCTAGAACAGATAGTATAATAGCAACGGCTGAATTTATAAGAAATATGGAAAGTGTTGATACACAGGGCTATAATGCTACAGTCGTGAACAAACAAGAGAAAAAATGAAAGTCAGCAGCAATATCGGCATTGGCGTAAACCTCAAGTGGAAGTATAAGAGAGGAGAGCAAAAGAAGAATACTGTCAATTTAGTAGAAGAATCTTCATTAGGAGAAGGTGTTAATATGGCGTTAAACTAGAGGAAGCTGATGTACACGTCCCCAAGTCAGCTTCAACACTAGGGGACAAAATTTGGCGTATTATTACTAAAATGAATTGGAAGCCAGGACAAGTTTTAGGGAAAAGTGTTAGGGGAATTAAGTTTCCTATAAAAGGAAAGTTACTAGAAAAGGAGGAAAAGGAGGGATTAGGATACAAAAAACCTGAACTTAGGGAGTTACAGGTGTCACATAAAATTGAAGATGTGTTAAAATTAAAAGTAGAACAGGAACTAATTAGCGAAAACACTAAATATTCAATAACATCAGTGTTTGAAGAGGATAAAACAGATCAAAGTAGTAAGAATAATTTTAGATCGGAGGTAGCTATTCAAATGTTTGATTTTGAGGTGATAGGATTAGTAGATACAGGTAGTGACATAACGTGCATTTCAGAAGAGTTTTGGCAAAATTTTAAATCGAAAGGGGAAATACCTTTAATGCCAGTAAGACCATTTCAGATAAAAACAGCAGTAGGCCATAAAAGTGTAGACATTCGTAATATGGCATTGTTATCCATTACACATTATGTTGGCAATTTTGAAATGAACATTGGAGCATTAATTGTACTAGGATTATCTAAACCTATCATATTAGGCTTTGATTGGTTAAAAGCTAATAATGTAGATATCATTTTAAGTTCTGCAAATAAAGGTATGATACTACAACAAAACGGGCTTAAACAAATGGTCATAAATTTGACCTTTTGTTTAAGCCAACAAGAATATAGTCAAATAGAAGAGGGAAAGGAAAATGTAGGAGAAGAAAATATAGGGCTAGAACCAGATATTGTAGAAGAAGAGAACGTCTTAAAAACAGGGATAGACTTAACTATAAGGGACAGAGGAAAATTAGAATCATTATTAAAAAAGTATGAAGGGTTATTTTCAAAGGAGTTAGGTAGGGCAAATTGTTATGAACATGTAATTAAAATGGATTCAGGAAAGTCAATAGTTAGGAAAACTTATCCGGTGCCTTATGTCTATCGGGAGAAGGTGGAGGAAAAGTTAAGGAACATGGAAAATCAGGGTATTATTAGTAGGTCATCTACTTCATACTGTAGTCCCTTAACATTTACTTTAAAGAAGGATGGGTCTATAAGGGTATAACTAGATGCACGGGAAATGAATAAACAAATGATATCAGAAACAGAAAAGCCTCCATTACAGCTAGATGTAATGAATTCCTTTCATGGAGCAAACTTTATAAGTGTAATTGATTTAAATAATGCTTATTTTCAAATACCAATATCAGAAAGCAGTAAAATGTACACTGAATTTACTTTTAATGGCAAATCCTATGTTTATAATGTATTACCACAAGGTCTAAAAACTTCAGTAGGTAGTTTTAGCAGAGCAATGGATACAATATTAGGTCATGAAGTAATAGATTATTGTGTAAATTATTTGAATGATTTAGCTATCATTAGTACAGGGTCTCTAGAACAGCATTTAGGACATTTAGATGTGGTATTAAGCAAATTAAGACAAGCAGGGTTAACATGCAATTTTAAGAAGTGTGAATTTTTGTGTAAACAAGTTAAGATGTTAGGATATATTATATCAACAGTAGGGTTACGAACGGATCCTGAGAAAGTAAAAGCGATTAGAGATTTCCCAGTACCTAAGAAATTAAAACATATTAGAGCTTTTTTATGGCTTTGTAACTTTTATAGAAGATTTATACCGCAGTTTAGTTCACAAACTAGGGTATTATGTGACTTGTTAAAAAAGGAGAAACAATGGAAATGGGGGGAAGAAGAACAAGAAGCCTTTGAAAGAGTAAAATCATTATTCCTAGATACCATACAGTTACACCATCCAAATTTTAACGAGCCATATTATTTGCAAACCGATAGTTCTGGAATAGGGTTAGCAGGAGTATTATATCAAAGGGATCAAACAGGGGAAATGAAGATATTAGGGTTCCATAGTTAAGCTTTAAGGGGCGCGCAATTAAATTGGACAGTAACCGAGCAAGAATTTTATTCTGTTATTTGTTGCTTACAAAAATTCGAAACATACTTATGAGGGTCAAAAGTGATAATACAGACAGATCATAAGGCTCTTACATTTGTAAAAAATTGGAAATTATTCAATGCAAGAGTCACTCGTTGGGTACATTTTTTGGAGCACTTCCAATATGAAGTTGAACACATTAAAGGCAGGGAAAACCTAGTTCCAGATATTTTGTCTAGATACCTACCAGAAAAGGATTGGTTACAGGAAGATAAGCTTAAATTACCAGAGATTTTATATATGGAATCTAAAATTAATAAGGAATTGCTATACAAATGAAAGAAATTGCCAATTTTGCAAAAAGAAGATGAAGAAATTAAAATCATTTTGTCAAAAGTAAATGAACAAGAATCTTTATCAAATAAACAAGTAAGAATTATTAACCGATGTTCATTAGAAAATGGAATTTTGTATTTCAACCCATCAAATACGGTTAGGGGGGTGATATATTTACCCAATGTATTGAGGGAAGAAGTAATTAGACAGGTTCATTTGGAAATGGGACATCGGGAACATACAAAGTAATCAAATATATTAGAGATAGATTTTATTGGAAAGGGATAACGAAACAAGTAAAGAAAATAATTAGAGGTTGTCATGATTGTCAAATAACTAAGACTGATACAATAAAATATGTAGGACCTTGTTGTTCCATTATTACCAAAGATATAGGAGATGTAGTAATAGTAGATTTATATGGGCCTTTACCTGGGATTTATATGGGAGCATTAATTATATTTTGGTCATCCAAGATTCTTTAAGTAAATTTGTTAAGTTTTATGAGCTCCGGAAAGCTACAACTAGAACAGTATTAGGCAAAATTAAAAAGTTTTTTGACATAATAAAACCTAAAGTAATAATGTCTGATAATGGTTCACAATTTGCAAGCAAGTTATGGAATGAAAGTATGTCAAGGGAAGGGGTAAAACCTATATATACTACGGTACGAAATCCGAGACCTAATACTACAGAACGGGTAAACAAAGAGCTAGGATGACTGTTTAGAACTTATTGTAGGCATAATCATAAAGGGTGGGTTTCAGTTCTACCTAAATTAGAGATCCTATATAATAACACATTTCATGAAAGCATAGGGTACACCCCTTGTGAGGTCCACTTAGTTATCATTTGATGATGAAAAAGGGAATAGTGTAGAAACCAATCATATACATCAAATACGAGAGATCGTTAGGGAAAATCTACAAAAGGCAGGGGATAAGCGACAGTTGAAATTTAATAATAGATTCAGAATAGAGAATGTCAGCCGGTTTAGATTTTTGGCTTAGCGTATTCTTCATTAAAAACAAAAAATAGCTGTAAAAAAATCATTTCGATACGTCAAATAGTTTTCGAGATATTGAATTTTAAACTTCGTATGCGGCGCTCGAAACTCGGCGACTAGCGCTCACGAATGATGACGTCATCGTTTAACAGCGGTACGCGCTCTTATATGAACGAGTAAGTTTACAGGGCTATATATTTTTAACCGTAATAAGTAGCCAGTTGAAATTTTCACAGAATACGTGTTATTATAAAATCTATCGTTTAAAATTATAAAATGAACAATAAATCAAATCCCAAGAGGGGTCCCCATACAAGAAACATGAAATAAAATCTTTTTTTTAGCAAATTTATACGGATTGTATTTTTATACTTAATGGCTTCTTATTTTGATGCTATTTTAAGCTTAAATTGTGGTCTAATTTTCATTGTTTACGACTAAATAGCAATCTTAAGTAAAACTTCTACAAATATGTGACAAAACTTATTATCAACACGATGGTTTAGGCGATCACCCATCCTGTTTTAGACTACGCTTGTAGTTGCTTAACTTTGTAAGTCGTAATAGGTACTCGTAATTATTTTTACGAATTCGTTTTGATGTTACTATGGTAGTTATGGTTATCTATTGTTTTGTATTACATACAGTTTAACTAAACAAACTGTCTGTCACTGACCGGCTTTTCTGTTTGTAATGTTTGTCGAATAAGTTGGTAAAATAAAATTAGAAAAATAATCAAGCACTTTTAATTTTGGGTTCACCGTTTTTTACATGAAAATACCAAAAAAGTATACTATGTTGATAGCCAAGGTGAAACATGCCAAAAATTAAAAACCAAGTGCGAGACGCGGGACGCAGGCGGCAGAGCCCGCAGCGGTAGGTACCTACCGTCGAGTACAAAGATATGTATACATTTGTGGCCCGGCCCTTATTTCAATGGAATAAGGTGAAAAAGTGTATACATATCTTTGTACTCGACTGTACTATTCAATAATTATGATTCACGCAGTTCGCTACGCGGGCGCGGTCGCGTACAGCGTACCCGTAGTTTTAAGGAATCTTACTCGTTTAAAATGTCGGAGCCGCGGAAGTCAAGATTGTCCTCTATTGTATCAAAGTGTATAAACGGGCGTTGGTCCCACAAAAAAAAAACGAATACACACACTACCTTGCATACCTACACGAAATAACACGGTAATAAATAAAAGTAATAAATAATACTCAAAAACAGTTCAACACTACCTACTGGCTACTACCTACACTTGGCGTGGCGGCCGCTAATGCCTAGACCTAGCGAAGCGAGAGTGTTGTAGGTATGTAGGTACCTATCTAATTGCGAGTGAGCGACTTGGTAGCGCCCGCGCGCGAAATTTGAAATCGATGTAATGAATACACGAAGTATCAGAACTACTACTAGGTCAATCAAAAATGCATGTTTTATAGTTCGTTCTTTTATACGGTAGCGATATTAATTACCCTACCTACCTACCACCGCCTACCACCAAAGTTGAGCAACCACCGCTTACCTAAACATCGTGTTGATTAAAACTAGGTACTTTTAAACATATTTACGAGAGATTGACTACAGTTTACTGTTTGGTTGTAAACTATATATGTTAGTATAGAGTTGAGATTATTATTTAAGCACCGACTCCGAAATAAAAGGCTATCATACAAATACAACCCGTACTTCGTCTTCCAAAATTAAGCAACTACACGCGTAGTCTAAAACAGGATGGGTGACCGCCTAAACCATCGTGTTGATAAAATCAGTTTTGTCACATATTTGTAGAAGTTTTACTCAGGATTGCTATTTAGTCGTAAACAATGAATATTAGACTACAATTTAAGCTTAAAATAGCATCAAAATAAGAAGCCATTATAAAAATACAATCCGTATAAAAATGCTAAAGAAAAATATTTTTTTTCATGTTTCTTGTATGGGGACCCCTCTTGAGATTTGATTTATTGTTCATTTTATAATTTTAAACGACAGATTTTATAATAGCACGTATTCTGTGAAAATTTCAACTGGTTACTTATTACGGTTAAAAATATATAGCCCTGTAAACCTACTCTTTCATATAACGGCGCGTACCGCTGTTAAACGATGACGTCACTCCAGCAAGATGGCCCCCACGCGCTTTAATATTATTGACCCAAATTTCAAACGTTTGTAGAATCAAAACTACTGGGTCTATTTGAATGAAATAAAAAGTAGTATGTTTGTTTATTTATAAACATTACTGTAACAAAGTTTCAAGCGATTTGGCGTACCTACTGACATTCTTCATTATCCAATTCCAATTAGGGGATTTAGTTAAAATTAGGAGACTAAATAAATCCAGTGCAGAACAAAATATCACAAAAAAAATTGAACCAATTTATGAGGGACCCTATATAGAAGCAGGGATACCTTATCGAAATGTATATTTATTAGTGGATCCAAAAACTGATCAAATAAGAGGAAAATTTAATACAATACATTTAACTAGATACTATAAATAAAAGGAACTGGGGTTGAGGCTGATTTGGGGAATTACTATAGCTCATTCATGAATTTATTCATATAAAGTATAAAATAATTAATTGATTTAAAAAAAAAAGTATGATTGAATTTAAGTTTTTTTTATATTAGGTATATATATTGAAAGAAAAATAAAAGTTAATTTTGTATAATTTTAGATTGAGATAGACAAAGTTTTATGTTGTAAAAAATATAATTCAAAAGTAATATAACGTTTATTTGAAAAAGTTTAACAAGATTTACAACATAACTAGGTTATCTACTCATTTATTTCCAACAATATCCAAAATTACAAATTACATCCACAACACAGGTTTCGTCAGGTACACAAACAAAGACACTTAACCACTAAGCCTTACTAAATACTACATGGGAAAAACTCAGCTGCAAGTTTGGTCACACACGCACACACACACACACACACACACACCCTAATTCCCCCCACGATTGACACCAAAAGTGCCGAAAACACTTGCAGCATTGCCCCGCTGTATGGCCAAAGAAATCTGTTGGACAAGGTATGTCCCGGATCGGGGGTCACAGCCCCTGTCCCTTAATCTGCGCCCTAGGTCCCTAACAAACCATTTAGCTTCAGCACACCAAGCCCCACCCGTTTCAACCGCCACTGGCACAAAATCATACGCTGACTTCAGGCTCGAGTACTTATCGTACTTGTGCCTCGCAGCTCTTTCTGCCGTAGCTCCCGCTGAACACCCCGTACCACCGATGTGACTAGGCGCAAAAGTGCTAACGCAAGTCGGGGATGCGACTTGCGTTAGCACTTTTGCGCCTAGTCACATCAAGCTGCGACCCTTTGCCCACGGGACGAGCGTCAAACCATCTGGCCTCTTCCCATCTGTCCGACTCAAACCCTGGGGCTCCAGAATTAATGGCACATTCGCCGACACCATTGCCCGTCGAATTATTTCATTTATGGCATGGTGTCGAGAAAATCGCCCTGCACTACGCGAGCAACTCAGTCCATGATGGCCGTTGACCTCAACCATAACACCGCACACGCAAACGTGTGGTTCACACACCTTGCTCCCAAGCCTCAAAGCTGCCCCCACCCTCAGAGAGTCATTATCCAACAAAGTCCCCAAATGAGGTGAGGGCAGAGCATGCAGCCAAGCTCCAGACTCGGGTGCCGCGGCGGCCATCAAACGGGCTGCATCTGCAGTATAAGCAACGTCCAGCAACCTTTGATAAATTTGCTTACAGGCAATGTCATCCCATAGCCTTTGCAAAGCCAAATTATCAGGCTGTAACCCTCCAGGACAGCGAATGGACCACTCAACCAAGGCCTCCTAAACAAAAGGCACACGGATGCTGTAGTTGCTGCCATCCGAGGATAGTATCCGAGTGACAAGACCTACCGAAGCATGCGCGGATGCAAGAAAAGCTACCAAACCAACATCGCGCATACACCGAACCCCCAAACCACCAAAACGAACCGGCAGCGCAGCTTTGGGCACTTACGTTAAGGATGCCCTCCAGACCCTGGGTCAATATCGTATCGAAAAGAGTCACCTCCTGCTCATACATCCAAATAGGTGTAGTTCTCAGAATGTAGGTCAAACGCGGTATTGACAAACAATTCCGCAATAAAACTAATGCTACATGCACCGAAAGGTGTTCTAGATGCCCCAGGGAGGCTAGATGATCCGCGAAATTTGGTGCACCGAGGAGAGAAAAGGAAGTTTTATCAACTGTTCTAATCCCTGGTAACAAAGATCCAAAGCGAGACACCAAAGAATTCTCCACTGGGCCACAGAAAAAAAGCTCGCACTTATCAGGGTTGACCTCTAGACCCAAAGACGCCAGAGCAGGAATAAGCTTATCCAAGTCGTCGAGAACACTCTTAGGATCTCCCCCGATAGTCCCATCATCCAAGTACCACAGGTTAAGGGAGGACTCCAATGAAGCGACTAGTTTCTGGATTGCCAGGCAAAACATCAGCGGACCCAAAGGATCTCCCTGCTGAGCACCCACCTGTGATACAATCACAGACTCATTATAAAACAGACTGCTTGGAGACGTGATCCTTGACCTCCCTTAAAATAGCGTCCCTCTCTACACTATTAAAGGCATTCTTTATGCCTATTTTCAAAATTACCCTATTAGAGTGCTCACGCTCCACTGCGAAATGCCTAGTTGCATGGATGGCTGACTCGCACCCCAAGGGCGTACCAAAACCAATCTGACATGGCTGAAAATAAGCCGCCATTTCGTCCCTCACCGAACGGCAAGCCAACCTAGCCACAAGACGACGCAAAGTATACCCTATGGCTATGGACCTAATTCCCCCACCCTTCTTCGACAAGGCACACAGACTTGCACCATAAAGGAAGGGACACACCTGCAGGTTAACCATCCCTCTCAACATGAAATTGCATAACTTTGTCAAGGACTCAAGCAGCTTCATGCCATTATTACCGGCACTTGAGGAAGTAAGTTCCTTTAGGTGCTGAGGACGAAGGCCGTCCAGACCTGAGGCTGAACCATTATAAAAAGAACCAATCGCATTCACCACATCCGGAACCGAAACGGTTAAAAAAGGACTAGCTAAGTCCGGTTCCGTGGGGAAAATGAGTTGCCTCGAAGGAGAAGGATGCCTCTCCATCAGCATACGCAAAGTGTCATCGTTAGCCTGAGCAAGAGAATCATCCGAAAGCAACAACCGGACTGCCCCCCTCAAGTCCCCGTCATGCACTTTAGCCTCAATTAGTACGATGAATAGAAAATGGTCGTTTACCAACATCATCGGGAAAATACAAACAGTCACTCCCTATGTTTTCCTTTACTTTTGATGTTAACGATTTCCCCGGACCAGCTTCTGGAACTCTTAGGGCAGCAAAGGAAAAAGAGAGAAGCTGGAACCAATCCTTTTGCTCATTTGTATTCAAGCAAGATTCAATAATACCGCACAACCTCCCGGCAGCTATACTTCTAGCGCCCTTAGGAATGTGCTTTAAAACACGCACATTTCTTTTAAGCAAAGGCAACCTTCTGAAAACTGCCCAATCACCCACAACCCCAACCGAAGAAGCAACGACGGAAACCGAGGTGGCCACGGAGTCCTTGTGGACCCGACTGATATGTACATTTAACCCTCTAGGGGCAACATAAAGCTTCGAGGAACCGGGGCAATGCGGACAAGAAACCTTGACGGGGCTGCTCATAGTGTCAGCAAGTTTGGTTTCATTTTTAATCAAAGTTAATAACATCAAACAAAAAAATACAATCAAAAACGTATTAACAAATAACGGAGCAAAAAGCCTTCAATAAAATGGCATTAAACCTACAATAGATAAAACAACAATCTCATACAAATAAAATGGTAAAACAAAATGGTGGCCAATAAAAAAAAAACCAATATAAATCACAGTAAACAATTAAAATGAACATATAATTAACAATAAAACAAGTATACTAAATAAAACTGTTTCCTTTTTTAATTCAATATTTAAATTCCGACATTCTTGGTCTACACTACAACAAGCTAAAGCCGGGTCCGCTGCGCCATGTTATTCGTGTTTTCCTAACATGTTTGCCGCGGGGGATGGATAACATCCCCCGCGTTCGCCTGCGGGGGGGTGGACCTAACATGTTAGGTGTTAGAAAAACACGAATAACATGGCAACACGCAGCGGACCCGGCTTAATTAGGCGAACGTTAGCGAACATTTATTTCTAATTATTTATACTCCACCAATAACCATTGAAGGTACGTAAGTACTTAAATTAAAACTATTGCCATTATCCAAAAGATACTTACAACAAAAATAAATAAGTTCTAAAATGCACAAATGTCAAACAAGATATAAATTAAAACAATTAAGTGTTAACGGCACTCAATCACTAGTAAAGATTTTTTAAATTAGAATTGCACGTAATTAGTAATAATAAGAATAATAAAACATATTATATATTTATAGTATCCAAATAACAAACCCGTTCAAATAAAAATAGTAAAATTTAATTAAAAAAAAACAATAAATTGAATTTAAATTCTAAGATTATAAAAAGATAAAATCCAAAAATTTATTGATCCCGGCACTGGATTCGAACCCACAACGCTAAAGCTTCGAAGAACTTTTCTACTGTAGAAGCCGCCCCTCAGACCGCTCGACTATCGAAGCGTACGACCGGGTTGACAAATCAGCTAATCATTCAAATCATCTCGAAAATGACGAGGCGGTAGAAATAACAACCCGATTTATGTTCACCCGCACCAACACGAAAAAGAAATCACTCACAACTGCATGTAATAGGCCCCGTTCCCACTATGCCGGACCGGCGAATTTGCCGGATGCCGGTAAGGCTAGTGGCTTATGACGCTGTTCACACGGCATAATGTGAACAGCTTCATATAAATTGTACAGCCACTACACTTACCGGATCCGGCAATTTTGCCGGATCCGGCATAGTGGGAACCAGGCCTTACGCTCCCGCAGGTTTATAATAAGTGATAAGCGCGCAGACCGTAGCTCCAAAAAAACACACTGTGAACCACCACGAAGTGATAACGGCGATAACTGGAAGCCACTGCCCCCGACGAAAAATCCAGGTAATTACGCCTTCTTACACATTTTCCACAATTATATAAATTGTAAGTAATTAAATATATCCATTTGATAACTTCTTGTAGAGCTCAGGTCAATTTATTAATTTAATTAAACTTACAAACAATGCAACGAACCTTTCACAACAAATGTCAATGTCAAAAAAAAAAGTGGTAATTCAAAAGTAGTCTAAATGTGATAATGTAGATATTAATTATATACAAAAACTAAAAATATTTGTAAATAGAATTATTAACATAAGAAATGAAAAATATGTAAGCAATCTAAGTATCAGAACAATGTTCAGAATACTTAATTGTATAAAGGAGTAATAAATAACTATTGAATTATATAGAATCAGTTGGGCTTGGGAAGGGCTCATCTATACTTATTAACTCAGGTTCTTGTTTTTTTTAAAAAAGAGAAAGAATTAAGAATTAACAAAAAAAGGGAAACTGAGATAAATATAGATGGAGGGGAGTGTTGGCGGCCCTTCTAAAAAAAAAGAGGTACACAAATATTAAGGTTTAATACAGTAAGAAAAGAAACAGAAAAGGGACTGTTGTGAGTAAATCAACTCTTTTTATAGGGTGTCAACCTGGAAAAAAGAGAGGGGGGAGATTATTAAAAGCACAATAAAATTAAATAAAGAAAAGGAATGAAAATATCATAATTTAAATTGTCAGAAATTAAAGTGAACGAAGGAGGAGAATTGATATAATTATATCAAAATTGTGTTAATTTAGTGTTAGGTATAAGAAAATAAATTATTAATGAAGAGTAACAAGTTTACCAGTTCAAAAAGAGATAGGTACAAAGGGTCTTCTACAGATGAAGATTCAGGGACTTCACCTTATAAAAATAGAGATTCCTCTGTAGTTAGACTTATCTCCTCTAGAAGCTGAAACAAAAGTTAAATACAACATTCCAAATTCAAAAAAATTGTTAGGTAACGAACATTAGAAAGTAACAAGATACAATTGATATTAAATGAGTAAAGCTATTATATCTTATGGGGAAATAGTTTAGAACATTAATTCTTACAGGGGTAGTGGCTGTCAATTCTATGGAATGCGAAGGAACAGTTGACGAGTCATCCAAAGTAGGGTTAAGGTTGGCAGTCTGTTCCCCGCATAAGTCCAAGTTAGACCAGGACAAGATAGGGTCACAGGTGATATGGGTGGTCGTTTCATTTGCTGTCGTGGAACAGGCTGTAGTTTGGTTTTGTAACAGGGCCAAGTCTGGGACACTACAACTTCTGGACACCTATAGGGTGGTATAGGAAAGTAAATCAATTAAGATAGTACTAAAATTAAATTAATAATAAATAATTATAACAATGATAAGGAACTTACCAACGTTGGACGTGACTAAACTTGTTTTTTTTTATCAAATTCCGAAACGCCCTGATTCGATTTTTTAAATGAGACTCAGTAATCTTAACACCAGAGGTGGATTTGAATAGAGAATGTCAACCAGTTTAGATTTTTGGCTTATCGTATTCTTCATTAAAAACAAAAAATGCTGTAAAAAAATCATTTCGATACGTCTAATAGTTTCCGGAATATTGAATTTTAAACTTCGTATGCGGCGCTCGAAACCCGGCGGCTAGCGCTCACGGATGATGACGTCATCGTTTAGCTGCGGTACGCGCCCTTATATGAATGAGTGAGTTTACAGGGCTTCTATCTTTTTAACCGTAATAAATAGACAGTTAAAATTTTCACAGAATACGTGTTATTATAGATTCTATCGATTAAATTTTTAAAATGAACAATAAATCAAATCCCAAGAGGGGTCCCCGTACAAAAACCATGAAAAAAACCAATTTTTTTTTTGCTTTTTTATATGGATTGTATTTCAATAATGGCTTCTTATTTTGATGCGATTTTAAGCTTAAGTTCTAGTCTAATTTTCATACTTTACGACTAAATAGAAATCTCAAGTAAAACTGCTACAAATAGGTGACAAAGCTGATTTTATCAACACGATGTTTTAAGCGGTCACCAATCCTGTTTTAGACTACGCTCGTAGTTGCTTAACTTTGGAAGTCGTAATTTTTTACGAATTCGTTTTGATGTGACTATGATAGTTATGGTTATCTATTGTTTTGTTTTACATACAGTTTAACCTGTTTAACTAAACTAACTGTCCGTTGCTGACCGGCTTTTCTGTTTGTAATGTTTGTCGAATAAGTTGGTTAAATAAAAATAGAATAACAATTAAGCACTTTTAATTTAGGGTTCACCGTATTCTACATAAAAATACCAAAACATTAATGCAAAAAAACCGGGCAACAGCCTGTCGAACCATGCTCAGTGTAGGGTTCCGAAGCCGTTACTACAAACAAATTAGACCTCGCGACAAACTTAACTTTGCCGTTGGAAAACTGTTATCCCCATACATCGATATAGGTCGCGGTCAGTTTACCAACACCGCAAATAAGTTTTCGGCAGGTATAAACATTTAAACCGTTTAACTCAAGAGCCAATGAAGTCTACTTAGTCGTGATAGTTTTCCTTTGAAGATATTTTTCATATTTTTTAACCGACGAAAAAAAACGGAGGAGGTTCTCAAGTCGACGCGTATATATATTTTTTTTTAATGTATGATCACGCATAACTTTTCACAGCGCGGTCCGATTTTAAAAATTCTTTTTTGGTTTGATAGAGTATACTTCCGAGGTGGTCCCATTGACACCAAATCTGAATCTGATGAAGGGATCCGTGAGGAATTGAGGGAACTCTTCGAATATTAAATGCATACCTATAGCGATTTTAGTATTTTTAGTAACAAATCCAGCATTTTCATTCAGAAAGTATCATTTGGTGAAGTGGAACTGATGATGAAGACCACAAATGGCTACTATGGCTACTATACATGATCACGCATAACTTTTTACTGAGTTATCTGATTTCAATAATTCTTTTTGTATTGGATAGAGTATACTTTGAAATTGCTCCCATTTAATTTGGAACTCCCCCCCCCCCCCCTCCGTCAATGGTAGAAATATAGGAATTGATAGTTGAACCCATGAATTTTTATCTGTGAACCGATTATGTTCAAACTTAGCACACATGTAATTCTAATGACACTACAACATGACGGAGACTTGATGTTGATCTGATAACTGAGACGGAAGACAGATGAGGGAAATCTTCAACGGATTACAGCAGCTACCTCGTGATTTCTCTTATTCATGCATCTCAATGAGAACTTTATACCTAACTTAATATGTATGATGCACGGATTATGACTACCATCGAGGGTCTGATGATGGGGTTTGATGATGGAGTTAGAAGGCTGTCGAGGGAAGCCCTTATTTGTTCGGAAATTAAGGTATAAGGGTATATACTTTGAAGTTGCTCCCATTTAATTTGGAACTCCCCCCCCCCCCTCCGTCAATGGTAGAAATATAGGGATTGTTAGTTGACCCCATGAATTTTTATCTGTGAACCGATTGTGTTCAAACTTAGCACACATATGTAATTCTATTGACACTACAACATGACGGAGACTTGATGTTGATCTGATAACTGAGACGGAAGATAGATGAGGGAACTCTTCAACGGATTACAGCAGCTACCTCGTGATTTCTCTTATTCATGCTTCTTAATAAGAACTCTATACCTAACTTAATTAAGTATGATGCACGGATTATGACTACCATCGAGGGTCTGATGATGGGGTTTGATGATGGAGTTGGAAGGCTGTCGAGGGAAGCCCTTATTTGTTCGGAAACTAAGGTTTTTAAATTATTAATCAGAGTGTAACAAACCTATTGCGACGTAATTGTGTGTAGTGTGTAAACCTCTCAGTTTCTGCATTTCTGCTAAAGCTCGTTCATCGTGTGGCTTTTGTAATACCTACCTTATTTCGCTCTAACTCAGATACCTTCAAGTAGTTTAACTATACTAAGTGCAACATAAACCTGCCCATTGGCAAAAAGTTAGTTTCTTTCCGAGGTCGATTACAGCTTTATCAAGTGTTATTACCATGTTGTTGTTGTAGCTAACCCCATGTGTTTCTGTTTAGTCCACCAGAGTAAATCTCTTTAACCGAACAATTGTCCTCGCGTGTGATATCCATGGACTTGTTTCTCTAATAAGTCCATGGCGATTGTCTAAAACTCGATACTGGCGAAATACACCTTGTTAAAACAGGGAGTGAAAGCCACTAATTAAGAAAAAAAAAACACCATTGACGAGGCCCACAGGTATATGTTATATGTTAGGTGATATGTTACCTCTAAGCATGACACGGGATTCGGTAGCTAATTTTAGCTCAGACAAAAGACCGCCACAGTTGTTCACATCTTTTGGAACAACATTATCGGGAGGTTTCTTCCCATAGGTATCAACTTCACGAGACTCGTCTATGGAACGAATTGTATAGACACGGTTGTGTTTTGTAGCGAAACAACGAATAGTTAAATTAAGTAATCAAAGAATAAGTATCTATTAACAGAAAGAAAGTGAAAAGTGAAAAATAAAAACTTTTTACCAAAAAAATTAAACCGCCGAAAAAACAAAAACTGAAAAGCAAAAAATAAAACAGAGCCTTTTAAGTCTAACTAAGCTCCTACACTAATGTTAATACCTTAATAAATAATTTTGAGTCGGCGCCAAACAAACAAACAAGCATGGCAGGCACCGACTTCAAACCACTCAGGAGGTAGCACATACCATCACACACACATACATCATTTTAATTTACGAAATAGTTAATTTGCTTGTTTGTTTGTTTGGCGCCGACTCAAAAAATCAAAGTGCGGGTTTTAAGTCTGCTTCCATAGAAAAACTCATACTCTACCGGCAGCCCACAGTGGCTATTGTCATATATTTTCGGCAACTTCACATGTTCCAAAGTAGATAGAGATTGATGATGTGGTGAGACTTTTAACTTGGATATGAAAACTATTGGATTGTTAGCATTTTAGCTATCAAAGGCATTTGGTTTCTAGAGGGGGGGGTTTTTCCAGAATCACTTATGGCTTGGGCAAAGTAGGCCAGACTCATAGACCGGGCAATGTGGTCGCCGAATCGTTGTGAAGGGGCAAGACCATACTACTAGAGTAGATTTGGATTCACAACCCAGGTTCCTCTTGCTGAGACCTTGTGTTCCTTGCGAATAGTGATGATAGTTTATGGTTGGCATATCGACAGGTTGAGGGTTGCATTCTAAAATCGATTTCTATTATTTTGGTTTCAATACACATCACACCATTATTGTAATGGCTTTTACAGTTGAAAGAAAGTGTTAACAAATGAGTAGAGTATATTTGCGAATTAAAGAGAGATTAGAAAATTTACTCCGGTTAAACAATTTGTCACCTGTGTAAATTTTGGGGGTTGATTGTAACGGTCCAGATATGCCCGTTCAAATTCACAAATATAATTAGAGTTAGTTCAGGCTCTAGCGAGAGCTGATTAATATGCAAAATCTATTTTTAATAAAATTGCATTATTGTTAGATATTAATTATATTTATTCACTAATGAATACAATAATAAGTGATAAAATGCGAATGCAACAAGTTTGAGCGCCTGCTAAAAACAGTCCGCAAAATTACATCGTAACAAGTGTAATGCAATAAAAATCTAGAAGGACTCTCACCATTTTAGTAAGCTGTTAATCAAGTCATGTTTTAGTTTTGTAATCTTATTCAATTAAATATTTGCTTAATATAAGCTTTAGAATTATAAATCTTATTTATTTCTTCAATAAACAATGGTTATATAGAAGAAATGAGAGTGTTATAGTTTCTGAGTAATGAACACGAGAGAGAGAAGGAAGGAACTATATAGGTTGTCTCAGTAGAATCGGACCAAGCCGATTGCGTAAACGAACATCACCGAGTAGATGGCGCCTTATTATGATTCTGGTGGTACAAGCGGGCAGCGTCTGTCATGTTCGAATTGGTAGAATACGACAGTGACGGAGATAGACGCCATCAGAATACGGACTCGAGCAAATATTAAAAAGGGTAATACTAGGAATAATGGAAAAATTTACTGTGAATTGAATAGCATAAGGATTAGTTTCAATTATCAGTGTAGAATCAGGAGATGTAAGAATGTAATGATTAAAATGACTTAAGCGATTGGAATGGGCATTGAAAGTATACCTTATGTTATTTATAGTAAGGGATAAATCGGCGGGATAGGCGTCGTTAGCATTCGGCTGCTACCTATCTAGGAGAAGGAAAACTCCGAATTCAAACCCGGCGGGATAAGCGTCGTTAGCATTGGGCTGCTACCTATCTAGGAGAAGGAAAACTCTGAATTCAAACCCGACCCTGGAGTATGGACCATGCTAGTACTGTTTAAAACGATTTTACCCCAGGAGGGTACTGGCAATGCCAGAGAATCCCTCCCCAGGCCTAGCCTGGGCAGCCCTTCGTATTCTGGGGGGGGCAAAATAGTGAAAGTATGTTCAGATCCCTCCGGGGATCGGAACGGTGGCGATGCCGTTTGCCACGCGTCACGCCGTGTTCGAAGGGGGATTGGCAAAAAGCGGGCCGTAGAAAGCCGCCTTGCTACGATGAATGTTTGTGGAGGGATGGAACACAAATTAAATGAGGTATGTATGATGATGAAAGATAGAAAACTAGATGTTCTATGTGTGACTGAGACGAAGAAAAAAGGGGTGAGTACGTCCACACACGGAACCTTGACGGCATTGTGGTCCGGGGTTCCGGTATCCGAGCACGGTCGTCAGGGAGTTGGTATCGTACTCACAGAGCGAATGGCTGAACGTATGCAAGGGCATGAATGTGTGAGCCCAAGACTACTCTGGGTGAGACTCAAGGTAGGTATCACCCGTTTATTCGTAATTGGGGCTTATGCCCCCGATACGAATAAATCGAAAAAAGAGCGGGAGAAGTTTTGGAAAAGTCTGCATGAGGTTTTAACAAAATGCAAGGAGAATGAAAGGATTATTTTATTAGGCGATTTTAATGGTTGGACAGGGCGTGCAAAGGGATGGTTATGAATCGGTACTAGGAAAGTATGGTGATGAGCGAGTGAACTAGAATGGCAAATGCCTTCTCAATGTATGTTTGGCTAAGAATCTCTGCGTGACAAACACTTTGTTTGATCACAAAGAGATTCATCAGTATACGTGGAGACGTCAGAATGAGAAGTCTATGATAGACTTGATGATTGTGGATGAACGTTTGCGTAACAAAGTCGTAGATACCAGAGCATTTCGGGGGGTTAGCGTAGGTTCAGATCACTACTTAGTGGTAACACGAGTAAGGGGTCTGTTCACACGTTGGCGCCATCGTGTTCCCGTACCGACAACTGCGTTAGAGAGGATAAAAGTAGAAAAATTGAATGATCAAGTTATAAATTATACGTAAGGAAGCTGAAAGATTGTTTTGAATGTGTTAATAAGATGAATGACAGTGAAGTTGAGAATGATATAAATAATGTATGGGAGATTATGAAGAATGGAATGGTTAAATCGGCCATTGAAGTATGCGGTGTAGTAAAGAGAAGAAAGAGCAAGAATGAACGTCCGGAATGGTGGGATAGAGAGGTAAATGATGCAGTGAAAGAAAAGAAAAAGTGTTGGTTGGATTTTATAGCTGTAGAGTCAGCACAAGATCTAAGCAACAGAAAGAAAGAAGAGTATAATAGATCAAAGAAAAGAGTGAAAGAAGTTGTAGCTAGAAAGAAAGATTTACTGAATGAAAAGTGTGATAGGAGTTTCTCTGACAACTTCCGGTCGAATATTAAACTCTTTTGGAGCTTGATAAAATCGGCTCGGGGGAAATCAGAGAAAACTAAATTAAGCGCGGTGAGGGATGAGTGTGGAGACTTGATATGTGCGGAAGAAAAAATGCTTGATAGATGGAAAAGTTATTTTGAAAGTTTGTTTGAATGCGAAGATGTTCCTCTTGAGCCAGAAAACATGAGTAAGGATGCAAGTAGCGAAGATGAAAGTGTGATTAACATGAGTGAAATCGTGAAAGCTTTAAAAAGTATGAAAGCGGGAAAGTCGGCAGGTTGTGATAGAGTGTCGATAGAAATGCTGAGGAGAGGGGATGGCGTAGTGGGTAGTCTATTGTACCACCTTTTCAATGCATGTTGGAGTAGCGGCCGAGTCCCGGAAGATTGGGTCAAAGCCGTTATCGTCCCTCTGTATAAAGGAAAGGGGTCACAGCAAGACTGCAAAAACTACCGCGGTATCAGCCTCCTTAGTGTTGTCGGCAAAGTATATGCGAAGATTTTAATTGAAAGGGTATTGAATGTTACGAATGACAAAATCTGGGATGTACAAGCGGGATTTCGAAAGGGAATGGGATGTACGGATCAGGTCTTTTCACTACGGTCTATCACAGAAAAGTTCTTGGCTGTCAACCAAAAGGTTTTCTGTGCTTTTGTGGACCTAGAAAAGGCCTATGATAGTGTAGATAGAAAGGAGTTGTGGAAGGTGCTGTCTATGTATGGAGTGAGCAGTAACCTGGTGCAGGCTTTGAAGTCCTTTTATGAGGGCTCCAGAGCCTGTGTCAGGATCAATGGGGCATACTCGGCCTGGTTTAATATCTCCAGAGGTGTTAGACAGGGCTGTGTTGCCTCACCATGGCTGTTCAATCTATTCATGGACAGTTGTATGCGAGATTTGAAAGAGTATGATAAGGGTTTGCGTATGCAAGAGTTGCTAATCAAATGCCTCTTATATGCCGATGATCAAGTTATACTTGCTCCATCGGTACTTGAGTTGCAGGAGATGGTGACAATGATGAATGAGGGATTTAAGCAAAAGGGGATGGGATGGAGGGGGGTAAATGTTGCCAAGACCAAGGTCATGGTGATAGAGAAGGACGAGGAGATGACTGAGTGCGTGATAAATATAAATGGTGAATTAGTAGAGCAAGTGAGTGAATTTGTATACCTGGGAAGTATGTTTACAAGAGATGGTAGGTGTGAGAAGGATGTCGAAAGGAGGGTGAATGCGGGGAATCAAATAAATGGGGCACTGTACTCATTTGTGAGTAGAAGGGGTATTTCACAAAAAGCCAGACTGGCTGTTCATAATGGAGTGCTGGCCCCCACTCTGATGTATGGTAGTGATTATTGGGTGTGGCAGGATAAGCATGAAAGTCGTATAAATGCAGTTGAAATGCGCTCTTTGCGTAGTATGTGTGGTGTGAAACTGACTGATAGAGTAAGGAATGAAAAAGTCAGAGAAAAATGTGGACTAAAAGAAGATGTAGTGACTAAGATTAAAAAAAAGGGCATGCTTCGATGGTTCGGTCATTTGGAAAGGATGGATGAAAGAGGATTGACGAAAGAGATATACAGAGCAAAAGTGAGTGGAAGGGTCGGAAGGGGCCGCCCTAGGCGTACTTTTTCGAATCAAATCGGAAAAATACTGGAAAAGGGCCGAATTTTAAGTACCCGAAACCGACGTGCGTGCATGACTCGATGTATGAATGTGGAAGAAGCGAAAGAGATTTGCCAAGATCGTAGCAGGTGGAAAGAAGTGGTCTCTGCCTACCCCTCTGGGAAACAGGCGTGATTTAATGTATGTATGTAGGTATGGATAATTTTGGAGCTAATGAATGACTTGTACGAGTGGTTCAACTTGCATGAGTTGCATGAGTTGTTCAAGTGGTCTGAGTTGCACGACCGCGATGGCCGCCGTTGAATCTTTATTATAGAGTTTTCGAAGGGAATATGGGCATTATTTTCTGGGCATTCATCGCGGAATGTTTATATTTTGACTTTATCACGTCATTCAAAGGGGATAAGCTCGCTCACTGGGGAACGTCTTGCGTAAAATTTACTTACGATTCGTAGTTACTTTAATCGTGTTAAATTCGTTTTGGGTTTTATATCGTGTTGCGCCAGTTTATTTCCTATATTTTGTGTAAATTTCGGTTAATTACGAGTTTTATAGAGAAATAATAGTACGACGCGTTCGCAGTTAAGTTCATGATTCAGTGCTAGTTTTACAGTAAAATTAAAACTTCGTAGTATTCGGTTTAATATTAGCGATCTTTTAAAGTGTTTTCAATTATATCGTTTGTATAGTTAACATTAACTTCATCTTTAGAGCTAGTAGTGAGGTATAAGATACGTAGGGTTTAAGTACGTGCGATTCATTAGCTAGCTATTGTTTTACCCGCTTTAAATAGGTTTATGTATCGTTTTGATAGTGTTTGAAAGACGCGTTTTCACAGTTTAGTGTAGTAATTAAATTCTTTTCGCGAGGGGATAGTGAAAACGGTTTGTTTAGGGAGTAGGCTGTAGGTATTATTGTGTGAGAAATGGTTTTCTGTCATGTATGGGAATGCAGTGCGAAAGCTCTGTATTTTTATATATGATTGGTGTTGGTTGGGGGGTTGTGTTTTAATCAAAAGATTTTGTTTTTCAGATTCACGACGGGTGGTGGGAACTTTTATATTTGAAATTGGTTTATTTTGATATTTTTATTTATACCTTGGTAAGGAACTTTTGGTTTATTTTTCTCTTGCTACTGTTAATCCTGGTTTACATTGTATTTCTATTGTTTGTATTGGTGGGTAGAAATCCTTGCTGGGCCAGGACACCTTTAGCTAACCACTGTGATCAGAGTCCGGACATAGCTGGCGAGGTTTCCCAAATACCAATACGTGTAAGTAGTTATATATTGGGCATTCTGTCCCACTTCCACTCGTTCGAGGGCGAACTCGTTCCAGTGGGACAGAATGCCCAATCCACTTATTTGAAATCTCGTCCGAACTCGTTCCAGTGGGAGAGAATGCCCAATCTACTTATTTGAAAACTATTTCAAAAAACGATACCGTTAACATAACGCATTTCTCTAAATGGTAGCCGTTGACGCAACCCATTATTTAAGTCCAAAGACAACGTTTGCGGTGTTGATACGTTATGATAGCATGCGTTCGACTTTTTCAATATTTAATTATTTGCATATAATTTTTTTACTAGATTATTTCACAGTTAAGTTGAGCAAAACTGTTGCTTTTACACGTGACAATTGTGGTCAGTTAATATTTTGATTTTCAATTGTCAGGCGCACAAACAGCAGTTGAATCAAAAGATGTACACAACGCGTCACAGGTCGTCACCAGACACGTTTGTAAACACAGCGCGTCACAGGTCGAAACCAGACACGTAGTGTTGGCGCCTCACACATCAATGAACTAGCTACGAACATTGAAGTGAAGAGGTGTTGAGATCTCCGAATACTATCGAGCGCTATAGTAATGGATCTCACTACGTCGGTACTGTGATTCGCCTACTGCAACTCGCCACAGTACTAAGTCGCCACTTGGTTTTTGCGTCGGTACTGTGATTCGCCTACTGCTACTCGCCACAGTACTAAGTCGCCACTTAGTTTTTGTGTCATTACTGTACTTTCACCCCGCTCATTAGAGTTATTAAAAGCAAGCTAGGTACAGTAACACGCCACCGCATTACCAAGCCGTCATCAAAGAGCTGGCCAGGCCACTAAGACAACGAAATGGTAAGAGTCATCATGAACTAGCGCTCGTGCATAGCCACGAATTCTTCGACAACTCTATCATTCAAACTTGTATTTATATGAAGTATGTTAAAAACTTCGATAGCGCGATGTAGACCTGACACTCTGATTGGCTAATTCGTGTGACGTAGATGTGATGCATTGCACGCTCGTTGCTAGCAGAGAAAAGTTTGTAGAAATGTAAATAAGTCGTTACTCAACAAATTAGATAACCTGATTTGTTTATGATGATAGGCTTATAGGCCTGTATGATTTAGCATCACTGTAATCTGCCTTGCCTGGTTTTGGCAGGTAGATTACTTTTACAAGCCTCCATACGTGTGGCACGTGCCCGAAAGCTAAGCACGCTCTGTACAGCCTGCTTAAATGCGGAACAATTACATTTGCGCACTCTTGTAGTAGGATTGGGTATACCACGTCCGGGCCCGGCACTTTGTACGGTTGGAAAGTGGATAATGCCCACCGTATCTTGCTGTCGTCTACTACCTTTTTAGCAGTGTCCCAATTGTATCTTGTTGTTCGTTCTGTCTGCTCTGACACACAAATTGGTACACTGTCTACTTTGCTCTCACGTATTATGGAGCCGGGAAATTGTGTGCTACACATAACTTTTAGGGTATCCAAACCTGTTTCCATCATCCTTCCCTTATCGTATTTTATTGACATTAACGGAGTTGACCTTGCTACTGCTAGTGCTTTTTTGAGCACTAGCAGTAGCCACGAGTGAATATTTTCGTAAGTGTGGTTAGACGCCACCGTTATGTCAATTACCTCTCCACGTCTCGCATTGACGAAAGTTGGGCTATTATTAAGTAATTGTAAAGGAGAGCTCACCAGAAAGTCCAGTAACTTCTCTCCTCGCCTGTTGACATCCGACCTACCCCAGATGAAGTGGTATGCATTGGCGTCGCAGCCAATGATCAGGTTGGTGTTCACCTGACTGCCAGTTGCGACAAGACTCCGGAGTTAAGGTGTGATGGGTCCGTCGCTTCGTATGGGAGGTAGGCAGACAAGATGATGAGAGCCTTGCCTAACTCCGTCTCCTGGATCTTAATAGTGGTAAGATCGCTAGAACAGTAAGCATTATAAGGCATGGCACTTATGCCGTTTTTGACATACACACAAGTCCTCATATTATTCCCAGGGCAGAGGTAATAGATAACCCCTCCCGTACCATTTAGTCCCCTGATCTCGCCTTTGTATAAGTATGGATCTTGAATCAGGGCAACATCGAATTTATGACTCTTTAGCTGCCTCGCCAGAAGGGCTGTGGCTGCCCTATTGTGTTGCAGGTCGATTTGTACCATAGTATAAATAGAAAAGTAGATCGTCTTCAAACAAAGGTACATCGCGCAGCTTGCATGTGTGCGTTACGCCGACCGTACGGCTGTGGGCGGGGCGAACCTCCCACACGAAACTACAATTAGAGGTGCGGGAATGATGACTAGACGGGGCCGCGGCGTCATTGCGTTCGGTCACGTTTGGTTGTAGTGCGCGTTAAAACATCGAGCGACAGTGTCTTTGCCGAAAACTCGTAATATTGTTCAGTATACGGGTGTCTAATAAATGGTTTACAAAATCCGCAGCTATCGTTCTTCAACATACTTTTGGAGTCGGAAGTTTGTGTTGAGAAGAATGCTGTTTATTTTTTGATAATTATAGCTTATAGCCCACTTGCAGCTTTTGTTAAATCTATTTTATTGTCAGCGTGACATTTTTATTTGTTTCAAAATGCCTAAACTGTGCCTAAACCTAGTTTAGGTAGGTACAACTATATCCAGATTTAATAAAAACTACAAGTGGTTAATGTAAATACCTAATTAATTAATTAGGTATTTCGTACCGGCCTGCCTATAGTATACCTATGTGATATAAATACGTATTAAGTAGGTAATTTAAGTTATTGAGTGTGACGTGACAGGCAACATGTGACATGTGACCACGTGAATGGCCTAGGTAGTTGGTAGTGACTAAGTACCTAATGACCTTGCTTACGAAGCTAGCGGTCCTGGGTTCGATTCCCGCTCAGGGCGTGTGATGAGTGCGAGTAGGTATTTGTTTCTAGGGCGGGGGCGGGTCCAACTCAACGTTAGTTTGCGACCGGTCGCCAGGTGATATGGGTCCGTCCCTATGTCAATCTACTTGGCCGGTAGTTGGCATGGCTAACGGCCGAGGGTGGAGCTCACAGTTGCGCTGATACCCTAGGCAAGACTAGTTGTGTTCCTTCTCGAGGTTGCTGCCTGTCAACTACTCGGTTTCCCCGGATTAAACGAGTAGAACCAAAACAACCAGTCGAATTCCTGATCGTCCTATATTCACCCCTTCATGCCTCCTATATTTCCTATCCAATCAGCTGCAAGCGATGTTGTGGCATGTCGCAGCGGGCCTCCTATCCGGCAATAAAGGATGGGTAGCGGTAAAATGCCACCCGCGTGTTTGTGCCGTGCGCGGGGACCCGTACGGGTGGAGAACGAAATCCTGGTAGGTTGAGTTTGAAGAGGGTCGGAGTCGTTACTCTCGGATAACAACACGCCACTTTGGCTCGGGATTCATCTCACACGGGAGGTTCTGGCCCAGCCAGTCAGTATCAATCGGCTGTCGCGTTTACAGTAGTCTGGCCGCGGGCGAGTGTTCTGGGGTGTTGAGGTCGGTAGCCGGCGGGGTACGGCCCCGAGTCGCTGTGGTAGGTGACGGAGGGCTTGACACCGTGCGGGCTCACTCGGCAGCTCACTTTAGGACGCTATATCCAGCTCGTATTCCTGATGCGTCAAAGCATCCCCAGTAGGAGGGCTCCAAGGAGGGTGGGTTACGAGTTGCATGAAACTTTAGATGTGATTTATGGACAATAAAAAACCAAAATCGACGAAAGCCGAAGCCTCCGCAAGGAGTGAGGCGAAGGCGCTTAGCGCAAAGGACGACTGTGAGGTGAGACGCCGACCTGTCGCAGACAGGGACGCGGGATCCGGTAACAGTGCAGCACGCGGGCCCGCAAGGGCGGATAGGGCGCTTAACGCCGATAAGGGCAGCAGCCAAGGTGCAACCGAACACCCCAAAGGCACGAGCCGACTTCTCCCTTTGGGGCTGAAGGAAGGACGCGCTGGCCTCCCTACCAAGGGAGCGACCGGCGTAGGTGCTGGCAGGGCTGACGGTGAAACCAAGGCAGGTTGCAGTAGAGAGGGCTTCCCTATTCCTCTTAATCTGGCCTCTCCGAAACCACCCCCTGCAAGCTTTCAGCCGGAAGGGAGTGTGAAGAAAAGGAGCAGGAGGCAGAGGAAGAGGGAAGCTCAGGCTGTGGCACTCCAGCGTCTGGATGGCGGCCCATCTGAAGCGAGCACATCTCGGATGCAGAAGAGGCCGTTGGTATCACCATCAGCCGAGGGCGACTCCAAATGGACGAGGGTAGGGTCTTATGCGGAGGCGCTATCTAGCCATAAGGTGGCGGTGATACCAACGACCTTCCCAGCCAAAAAGATCCTGGCGTGTCACATGGCGGCTATACAGGGGGTAGTGATAAATCGCGTCCTTGTCATCCCTAAACCACTTCCCGACATCAACTTCGGGAACATTGTGGGAGGCGCTCTACACATCAGTTGCGGTGACAAGGCGTCTTCCACGTGGCTCACCTCCCTCATAAGCACATCGCAGGGATGAGCCTCAAGGTCGTGGATGCCAAGGATATTCCGACACCTGTAAAGATGGCCTGGAAAACGAGGATCATTGGCATCCCCGATGCAAAGGTAGTGTTTCAGCTGCTCCAACGTTTCAACGAGCGGCTGAACACTGACCAGTGGAAGGTGGTCGACACCTCGGAGACGGCGGCTGGCACCCGGCGCATCATTTTGATGGACCGGGAGTCGGCGGACGTAATCCGGGAGGCCGGCTACACTCTAAAATCGGGGATCGACGTCAGCACCTTTAAACTCCTGGACGATGCTGAGAAGAGGGGTGCTGTGCGTCGACCCTAAAGAGGCTCCCCGAGAGATCGTGGCCACTGAGGTGGTAGCGGACGAGAAGTCGGACGAGGTGGATGAGGTTGACGGGGTTGGAGTGGATGAAGGGTCGCGTGGGTGTCGGGAGCCATCACCGGTTTCGGTGACGACATCCGAGAACCTGCGGGACCTAGAAGCCCTACCTACCTCGGAAACCCCTCTTCACCCATGTCCGAGGACTAAGAGCCGCCGGCGGAGGCTGCTGATCTCAGCAAGCCTAAGCCCCCGCAGATTTAACAAGCATAAGGTGCGTACAAATAAATTTGCAACACAATAAGGCAGCCACAGCCCTTCTGGCGAGGCAGCTAAAGAGTAATAAATTCGATGTAGCCCTGATTCAAGAACCATATCTTTACAAGGGGGAGATCAGGGGACTAAACGGCACGGGGGGAGTTATCTATTACCTTTGCCCGAGAATAACATAAGGACTTGTGTGTATGTCAGAAATGGCATAAATGCCATGCCTTATAATGCTTACTGTTCCAGGGATCTTACTACTATTAAGATCCAGGAGAAGAGGTTAGGCAAGACTCTCGTCATCTCGTCTGCCTACCTCCCATATGAAGCGACGGACCCCATTACACCTCAACTCCGGAGTCTTGTCGCAACTGGCAGTCAGGTGAACACCGACCTGATCATCGGCTGCGACGCCAATGCACACCACGTCATCAGGGGTAGCTCGGTCAACAAGCGGGGAGAGAAGTTACTAGTAGTAGGGAATCCCCTGTACTGCCCCCGACTCTGCTCCCCCGAAAAAAATGGTGCTCTGACGAGCGAGAGGCGGGGTTTCGCTCCTAAAAAAAAAAAAAATTAGTATTTTTTTCGGTGTTTATCCCCCCATTTAGAGCGTTTGGGGCGGGTCCCGAGACTCCCAGATCACTCCTTCCCATAGCTTGCAATAGTCCATGTACTCAATACAAAAGGTTATCAACTACCTGGGTACCCTGCTGTCCCTTTGCTCGCCCAGCCTATTGTTCGCCCGAACGTCAGCCCCTTTGTTCTCGGTGGCGTCAAACACCATTGTCTTGCATTGGGCGCGTTCCTACCTTTTATTACATATTACCTGATTGCGCTATTAATTGTTGTAATGCGATTTTTAATTTTACCTACGTGTTTCTCATATTATTTAATTAAGTAACCATAGTGGTTTTCTTAACATACTGTTTTTAAGGGTCATAGTTCTAACCTAACCTAACCTAGCTTGTTGAAGTTAGCCTAACATCGTGAAACCTGTCCTAGCTTAACATACCTACTGTTTTTTAAGGGTTACAGTTCTAACCTAACCTAACCTACGTTACTGAACATACCTACTGTTTTTAAGGGTTACAGTTCTAACCTAACCTAACCTACCTTACTGAAGTTAACCTAAAATTATATAACCTAATCTAACTTAACATACCTACTGTTTTTAATACTAACCTAACCTAGCTTGGTGAAGTTGACCTAACATTATACAACCTAATCTAACTTAAAATACTTACTGTTTTTTATACTTTGAAGAAAATAAAGATGAACCAACCAACAAAGAAGTTACGAGTGGTTTTAATTTTTAACACCCCATGGTCGACTATTTTGAAGGATCACCTAACTTTACATGAGCTTAACCTAAGCTAAGAGCTGATTTAAATCTAGCTTTAGTCCTAAGTTTCACTTAATTGAATTTACCTAAGTTAATTTTAGTAAATCTAGCTAATCGTAGTATTCGTAGTATTATCTTAAGTAGTGTATAATTGGGGCATCTGGATCAGAGAAGATCCAGACGCTCCAATTATACATCGTTCAAGAAGTAATCTGATTCAATTCAACTGAATTATTGATCTATTCGAGAACTATCTTGAATCGATTCAGCTGAATTATCTGTCTATTCGAAAAGTAATTTGAATCGAATCAACTGAATTATCTACCTATTCGTGAGCTAACCGAAAAGAAGTAATCTGAATCAATTCAACTGAAATATTGATCTACTCGTGAGCTATCTTGAATCGATTCAGCTGAATTATCTGTTTACTCGAAAAGTAATTTGAATCGAATCAACTGAATTATCTACCTATTCGTGAGCTAACCGAAAGAAGTAATCTGATTCAATTCAACTGAAGGTTTTTAGGTTCGTAGTATAATGAAAAGTAATAAAAAACCGTTTATATTTGTAGTGTAGTTTTATTTATTTAACAAGAGTACACATTAAAAATTATGATTATGCTTATATATAATTCAGAGTAATAAACATTATTAAATAATTTACAGGTTTTATAATATTGTGTAACCATGTGGAGTCGTCCCCAAGATGCTGCCCTCAATTTTATCTATAACTCTTCGCGTTGCCTCGTACACATCGTCTAGTAAACCATTTCTCACAACATATTGCGTACACAGATCAGCGTCACATTTGCATACATGGTCACAATTTGCATCTAATTTTTCACCATCATAAATTTCAATTTTGATTATTTTTGCGACGCCTTCCCGATGTGGTTTCTTTACAAACGAGTAGACCGTGGGTTCTGCTCTTCTCTTCACCGACAAACCTAGCCGTCGCTCGCGCACATTACGGCTCGGGCTGGGCAGGAAGTTAAATTGATGTTCCGAAGCATCCTGGTGGAGAAAAGGCTCAATTAATTAAATTAAAAAAAAACTTTAAAACATGATTATTTAGTTTTCGTTACACACATTTAAATATTCATTGCAAACTAAATACAACAGTTAAAGTCTCCAAGAAATATTTACCAGTATCGGTTTAATAAATAGTTGAATAGTTAGTTATAAGTTATAATTGATTTAAACTTATTATTATAAATTGGTATTAACTTAAATAAAAATTTACTTACCGACATTGTTATGTCGTCCGATCACTTTAAAAAATATTTTTGAATTAATTGTGTAACATATTTTCTGAATTTATATCCGAGTTTAATTACGTTATTAGAGTTCAAAATCAGTCGTTTTTAATATACTGACTTGAATAATCCTATATGGAAAGTAATATGGAGCGTTCGCTGCGCCAGTAAGATGATTCCGTCTGTGTTGATCTCCATGTACGGGGCGCGCTTGCTCTAGTCGGATTAAACGCAGTTGAGCTGACGTGAAAGATTGAACCTTAACATGTATGTGTTTTGATTTAATTTACACATTGGTTTCGACTAACTTTACTGCATATCAACATTTACAATGCGACAAAAAATAATACTAGTTATCGCCCCCGGTTTTTGCTGAACACAAATTTTACTTTTACAAGCTATTATTTAACTGCAATGTATGAACATATGTGTGCATGTATGTTTGTTCACGTCAAATCTTATTCTTCGTATATCATCATGGATAAACGCACATTTCTGTTTATTGTTATTATTTTGTTCGAGGACATATATAATTTTATGTTCAGTACTACATAAAATATTATAAAAGTAAAACCGCGGCATAAACTAAGTAAGTGGAAATATTGCTCTTCTTTTAGGCTTTGTGCTGATTTGCCAGATCTTCTCGGAAACGATCTATTTAGGCTTTCTGCTGATACGTTAATACTACATATATGGGATAGAGTCCACGTGGATTTCTGCTACTTAAGTCGAGAGCGTGGCCCTGTTGTCACCATTACGTTTTACACCGAGCCAGAAAAAGCTAGCAGCCACCTTCCACCACAGGAGCATAACAACATTTTTATACAATGTAAGTGTTACTCTCTTTACTTTATTCTAACATTTAAATAGTGGTGTATTCAGTGTTACATTATATATGTGCAATTAATTATCAATCAATATAACATTTCTTTTTCTCGAATTGCATATAATAAATCTTTATTTGAAGCACTTTTTATCAATATGTACGGAAAGAGGTTGAGTTTCGCGGGGATGTGAACGGGTGCAGATTGCATAAGCATGTATGATAATTATTCGAATAACAGTGTATACAGTTCTTTATTTTGAATCGATGGTATTTAGTTCGGTGTCCTCCGGTTTAATTTTTTAGATGTAGACATGTTACTTACATTCTTTGAAATATTCGATATCATCATTTGGTGATCACTCCATGATTACAGCTGAATTAGTAATCACTTACCTTGTTACTCATTTACCTTGTTATTGTTTCAGGTCGAAGCACACGTCTAACGCTGAGGAATTGTTTCTGTCGGAGGAGGAGGAGGAATCGTTCATCCCACAGGAGGTGAATGATAAGAAAAAGAAGCGGAGCAAACCCTCCACCTCAACGAGTTCAAGCAAGAAAGTTAAAATTAACCCCGTGAAAATAGCGCACGCCACTGCCGCTGAACTATTCGGCATTGATAGCGATGAGGAAGTAGAACCGCTACCACCATCAAATGGGGGTAAATTAAATTCATATATTTCTCGTCGACTAGCGAATGGACATGGACGGCAGTCATTTCCTGACAAAAAGGGCACCCACTTTGTCGAGGTGAAAGTCTACAAATCCAATGAAATTGAGAAAATAGCACCGGTTAACCGATGGCGTCAAGCTATTATCAACATCAAAACCCAGACCAATGATGATACCGAAGCTTGGAATCACTTATCTAAATTTATCTCTGCGACGCGAAAAGAATTTACTTCATGCGCGCCCACTTTCGTTTCTAATTACTATTAAGTAATATGTTTGAAGTGTACGCTGAATAATTATAAATGCTTACTTATTCCAGTTATTAACCCCCCTTTATTATAATCAGTATAGGTAAAACGTTGAGTCTAAGCTCGTTTATTAATTATGTTACCTGTGTATAGTGTAAGGATACAAATTATTAATTAAATAAATATTACCCTAAATTATGTATTTTTGTTTACAGAACGAACAAGTAACCTCCCGTCAGCAAGCACCCTTTTAACGCGATGTGATAAATGTCGAATTGAATTGCCTAAAGACCGATATAGATTTCATTTAAGAACAAATTTGCATAAATCGAATTGTTTACTGAATACTGAGCTTGCTGATATTGACATAATCGCTACAGCATTTAAAAATAGAATTGTTACATACCGTTTAAATCCAACTCAGGAAATCCAACACCTCACACCAGAGGCGTTCCTGTGTGCGATGCGAACTAATATTAGGAAAGTTGTTCAAATGTCCTTATTAAAACATAACAGCGTGAAAGTTAATTGTGAGCTGTTTGTGTATTTTACATTACCCGGTTCAGATGAACAACAACTCAAGTCTTTTAACACCAAATACGAAGTAATTTATAGCAGTACTGATTTGAATGACTTTTACGAGAATACTATTGAAAGTTTAAAAAATAAAGTAATCGAATTCGAACATTGCGAATCAGGCTGGTCTTTTTATGAAATTAGTCATTTAGAAATTAATGTAAATAAGTATTGCCCTCTTAGAGGTGGCACTTATATGCCGTTACCATCTTTTATAAAAAACACAAAAAGCTGTGTGAATATTCAAAATAATGACAAATATTGTTTTTTATGGAGCATTATTGCGGGCCTTTATCCTGCAAAGAGTAATGTATGTCGGATTAGCTCTTATCCACACTATTCTGAAGTTTTAAATATAGACAGGATGTCATTTCCGGTATCAGTAAATGATATAAAGGCATTTGAGAAAAATAACGAAAATATTAGTATCAACGTCTATGGATTAGATAAATGTAATGTAACAGGCCCCTTGTATATGACAAAATCAACGAAAAAGAATCACTTCAATTTGTTATACATTGAACAAAATGGCAAGGGTCACTACTGTTTAATAAAAGACCTCGTGCGCCTTGTCCGCAGACAAGTGAGTCGACACAAGGGTCGCACCTACTTTTGTGACTCGTGTTTACAGTTTTTTATAAGTGAAAACAAATTTAATTCGCATTATTGTTCTGAAATCATTTCAGTTTTACCTGTTAGAAATTCCGCTTTACGGTTTAAAAACTATGACCGTCAACAAAAAATTAACTTTGTAATATATGCTGATTTTGAAAGCATGTTGATAAAATGCGAAACGGGCAGTATGAAAAATACGAAAAACCTTAAAAAACATGTCCCTACCTGTTTCGGGTATTATATATGCTGCTCGCACGATCCAAGTTTAAATAAATATGTTTCATATCGTGGTAAAGATTGTGTAGAAGTTTTTATAAAATGGCTAATTAGTGATATTCTCCATATTAATGTGATTCTATCCCAAAATAATCCCATGAAAACTTTGACAGTCGAGCAAGAAAGTGACTATAAAAATACAAAGACATGTCATATTTGTAAACAATATTTATTTGGAGATAAAGTACGAGACCACGATCACATCACTTCAGAATATAGAGGCGCCCCGCTCATGCACTTTGTAATTTGAGACACAGAGCGTGTCCGTTTATACCAGTTATTTTTCATAATTTGGCTGGGTATGATAGTCACTTGTTTATTAAAGAACTGACGAAATACGATGGTTCAATAAAAGTTATAGCACAATCTAAAGAAAAATACAATTCAATTACAAAATTCATATATTCAACAGACAAATCGCAAACTACACAAGTAAAGTTTATAGATTCCTTCCAATTTCTTTCTTCAAGTCTATTCGAATTAAGTCAAAATTTAAATATAGGGGATTATAATAATCTATCAAAAGATATAACAGACCATAATCAGCTCCATTTATTAACTCGTAAAGGTATATATCCTTACGATTATATAGATTCTTGGTCAAAATACGCAGAAAATCAGTTACCGTGCAAAAACCAGTTTTATAATTCTTTAAAATCAGAGCATATCACCGAAGCCGAGTATGAGCATGCACAAGCGGGTGTGGTCTTTGTTTAAAATAAGAAATCTGGGAGAATATACCGATTTATATTTAAGATGCGACGTGTTATTACTATGTGATATATTCGAACATTTTAGAAATACAAGTTTACAGCATTACAATCTTGACCCTGCCTATTATGTGTCTGCAGCCAGTCTAAGTTGGGATGCTATGCTCTTATGCACAGGCGTAACATTAGAGTTAATATCCGACTTAGATGTATATCAAATGATAGAAAAGGGAATACGCGGAGGGCTAGCACAGTGTTCTCTTCGAAATTCGCACGCGAACAATAAATATACCCCCAATTACGATGCCACTAAACCATCCTCATATTTAATATATCTCGATTGTAATAATCTTTATGGTTACGCCATGAGACAAAAAATGCCTATATCTGATTTTGAATTTTTAACTCCGAATGATCTTATAGATTTCGACATAATGACCATACCAAATAATGGGGAATATGGATATATTTTAGAAGTAGACCTTGCTTATCCAGAATATTTACACGATTCTCATAGTGACTTACCTTTCGCGCCTGAAAAATTTATACCACCCGGGGGGAAGTCAAAAAAATTAATTGCTAACTTGTATGATAAATACAATTACGTCATACACTTTGTAAATTTAAAAGAATGTTTGAAAAATGGTTTAGTTTTAAAGAGATTGCATCGTGTCCTTCGGTTTAGACAGGATAACTTCTTAAAAAAGTACATTGATTTAAATACACAACGCAGACAAAATGCTACGACGATATTCGATAAAAACTTCTTTAAGCTGTTAAACAACGCAATGTTTGGTAAAACAATTGAAAATAAACGGAAATATGTAGATATTAAATTAGTTACAAAATGGAAAGATAGCAACAATAAAACAAATAAATACTTAGGTGCGGAAAAAATATTACTAAAACCTAACGTAAAGAATGTATCAATATTTACAGAAAATTTTGTGGCTATTCAGCTAAGTCCTGAGAAAATCATTTTGGACCGACCAATATACATTGGTTTTACTGTGTTAGAATTCGCTAAGCAACATCTTTTTCGTTTTCATTACGATTTCATTAAATCAAAGTATGGAGGAAATGCTAAACTTTGTTATACCGATACCGACAGCCTTCTATATAATATAACTACTGATGACTTTTACAAGGATCTACTTACTCACATCAATCAATTCGATACTAGTAATTATGAGGCGGATAATCCATACGGTATACCCCTGTTGAATGCTAAAATACCCGGCTTGTTTAAAGACGAACTTGGGGGATCGCTTATCACTGAATTCATAGGGCTAAGAGCTAAACTGTATTGTTTAAAAAGTATGAAAACTACTATCAAGAAAGCAAAAGGTGTAACCAAACCTATTACTAATCGATTACGAATTTCTGACTTCAACAAAGCTTTGCATTCCAAAAAAGTGTACAGTCATAAAATGAATATGATAAGATCTATTAAACATATTTTGTATTCACAACAAGTTAAAAAAGTAGTTTTGAATAGCAATGATGATAAAAGACAAATATTGTCTAATAATGTGAACACTTTACCTTGGGGTCACTATAGGACTATATTTTAATTAGTAGATTATATTTGTTTCTTTTTTAAAGTTTTTTTAACCATGCAAATACTTAAATATTACTAATGTATAGTTGTTTGGATTATGTTACGTATAGTTTTCATATGTTATAATTTTCTTGTATATATTAATGTTTTGGTAAATAGCATCAACTTCACTGGTTTGTTATATTTTAATTGTATTTTAATAAAATTGATTGTACCGTTTGTATTCAATCAATAAAAAGGAAATGATGTGTAAATGAATTTGTGTGTAATTTTCCTACCCTCGATATTTATTTATTTATTTAATAATGCTTACATCTGACAGTTAATCATAAAATCGAGAAAGAAATATCTATTTAAGTATTAGGTATATAAAGAGATGCAAATGTTTCCCTGTTTCACATCCACGATGAAGTTTATTAAACATAGACAAACTCTTGAAGTGAAAAATATAAAATTAGAAAACCATGCACAACAAAGAGTCAAACATAGTGCATTGTTTCATAATACAATCCGTTGCATTATATGTGGTCCCTCAAATTGTGGTAAAACGAATGTAATGTTAAATTTACTGTTACATGAAAATGGATTAAAATTCAAGAATATTTATTTATATTCAAAGACAGGTTTTCAACCGAAGTATCGATTTCTTCAGCTAGTTATAAACAAAATTCCAAACGCTAAATTCTTTATTTTTCGTGATAACAATGAAGTAATTCACCCAAACGATGCATTATCTAATTCAATAATGATTTTTGACGATGTTGCATGCGAAAATCAAGTAAATATTCGAAACTACTTTGCTATGGGAAGACATAGACAAATAGACTGTTTTTATTTATCTCAGACATATTCGAAAATACCCAAACAACTACTCAGAGATAATGTTAATCTTCTGATTATATTTAAGCAAGATGACACCAATTTAAGACACATATACAATGAGCATGTTAATACGGACATAGACTGGATAAAATTTAAAGAGCTTTGTTGTGCTGTGTGGATAGATAAATATAGCTTTCTTGTCATAAATAAGGATTGTGCAATAAATGAAGGAAGATATAGACAGGGGTTTGACACATTCATTTACTTTTAAATTCAACATATAAAACAATGATTTAAAAAAAAAAAACATTTTAAGACGAGTGTCTGAATTAAGTGGTTGAGATTAAAAGTTCATACAATGGACATAAATTTAAAAGCGCAGCTTATAAAATCAGTGAATAACATAAAAAACAAAATAAAGATGATTACAAATGAAGAAGATGAAAATAATCTTAAACTCAAAAAGGTCTTTAAACCGATTACAGATCCTTTAGAAACACTGGTCAGCATAAATGGGAAAGTTAATTCACATATTAATACCCCCTCACTGTTGAATATGAATAATACAAACGAGAATTTGTACTCGTCTGCAGGATATGAAAAATTTAAAGATTTATTAGATGCTGATTCCAATCAACACTCAGAATATTATGACTATGATACTGATGAAAATGTTGAAAATTTGATAAAAGGAAATGACGAAACACTTTTGTCTCTGAAAAAGGAAGACATGATTGATATGTACGAGAATATAAATGTACCATTCGGTATTCGTAGTGTTGATAAGAAACTTATGATGGGAAATACTCCTGTAAGCTTATCATTTATTAATGATGCTACTAACAGGCAAAAAAAATATGTGGTTACCGTCAATCATAAAAAATATGAATTAACCGTGGGTTTAAAGGAGCTTTTAATGCGTAACAAACCTGATCTTAATCTTGTAACTGAAAAAGATAAAACCGAGTATAAAGAAATGTTAATTATAACAAATGTACACAAACGGAACTGTGACCCCGATGGACAATTAAAAGGTGACAAAGGACAGAAATATTGTCAAATTATTAAACCTTTATTTATACAACAAATTGATGCAGATGGTGGTGTTCAGAAACAGACACAAAAATTAAAAATTGGTGGTCATTTACCTGAATTAAAACGGTATAAAAAAAACACGGATTACATTTATTGGGATGATCCGAATGAGTTGATTGAAAGATTAAAACTTTTAATCGCATCTAGAAACGCTGGTAACAGCAATCATGACAATGAAATTATGTCAATCATTGAAGAATTAAAAGAGTCTGGTATTATAAAAGAGTAAAATTGATAAACAATTATCATTTTGTCAAGTAATCTAACACATATTAGACATGAACATCGAGCACACTATAGAAATTGCTGACATTGATAATTATCAAATTGAAAGTAATAAAATCTGGTCTGTGGAAGAGCCTGGCTTGATAAATAAAGTTGATAAAGAGTATGTTGATAAAATAGTAGAGGATTTTTTGAAAAAAGTATCATATCTTAGCAGACAAGTTATAATTTTAACAGAGCAAATAAAACAAATTGAAAAAGATCTTGCGTATAAAGACCTTGAAGTAAAAGTTAGCAAGCACCTGTGGCGAAGCAGACGTTAAAAATATAGAACTGGACTAACATCAAAATTAAAAATAATAATAAACAAATACTATGAGTAAAGCAGATGTTGTAAATGAAATTCATAAAAATGCACGAGTGAACTTCCCACGGAGAAGTGTGATATTAAAAGATATAGATGATCTTTGGCAAGCAGATTTGATAGACATGCAGGTCATGTCAAAATTGAATGCTGGTTATAAATACATATTGGTGATTATCGATGGTTTCTCAAAATATGCTTGGGCATTTCCACTTAAACAAAAGACTAAAGAAATCGTTTCTAAACAGTTACAAACTTTGTTTGCAAAGGGGCGTTTCCCTAAAAATTTACAAACAGATAATGGTAATGAATTTTACAATAATACATTTAAAAAAGTTACTGATAAGTACAATATTAATCATTACTCTACATTTTCTACGAAAAAAGCTTCAATCGTAGAAAGATTTATAAGAACTCTCAAAAATAAGCTGTACAAAGAATTTAGTTTAAAGGGTAATTATAAATGGATTGATGGCAATCTTGAGAAGAAAGTTTACGAATATAATCACACTTTTCATAGAACTGTGGGAAAACGACCATCAGAAATTAATCATAATAATAAAGAAACTGTCTTGCAGAGATACATTAACAATTCGCTGTCTAAGAAAATAGCAAATCGTAAAAGATTTCAAGTTGGTGATTTCGTAAGAATCAGTAAACATAAAGGATGTTTTGAGAAAGGGTTTACACCTAATTGGTCTACAGAAATATTTAAGATTACAAAAGTCCAGCTCACTAAACCTACTACATATTTATTAGAAGACGCGAGGTCAAGACCTATTTTAGGTGCATTTTATGATCAAGAAATCCAAAAAACTAAATACCCTGAGGTATATCTTGTCGAAAAAATCTTGAAGAGCAAAGGAAGCAAAGTATATGTAAAATGGTTAGGACTACCATCTAGTGAAAACAGCTGGATAGATAAAAGAAATCGATTATAAATGTAAATGTTGTGTATAAATATACAATTTTTCGTTTCATCTACTCATTAGTATTCGGTTATTTATACAATCAAGAACTCTTCAAATAGAATACTTAATATTATTTAATTTTTACCGAAAATGAGACCTAAAGAAATTAGTTTCGACAAAGTAAATAAAAAGCAAACGTTAACACCAAACATCCTGAAAACTGGAGCTGGGCTGAAGAAAAGTTTTACTAATATTGTTTCGCATGCTAAAAGACATATTCGTAAACTGAAGCCCAAATGCAAGAAAATATTAACAGAATTAGCATATGCAGCTGCACAAGAAATAGCTTCCGAATTGCCTATACAAATACCTCGTGTGATACCTGTACCTAAAACTGGCGGAGTCCTACCATTAATTCCTATTTTTGCCGGTTTATCTGTTGCGGGTGGCTTAACCGGTGGTGTCGCTGGAATTAGCAAAGCTGTTCATCATTATAAATTAGCTAGAAAGCAATTCGCAGAGTCAAAAAAACATAACATCAAAATGGATACAGTGTGTATTGGTGGTGGATTACATCTTAAACCGTACAGGGATGGTTTTGGACTTTATGTTTCAAATAAAAAAAACTAGTAAGTAGGCTACCCGATAGACCATTAAGTAATATCGATATACTAAAGCACTCAAAAAATATTCCACATTTTCGCGGTGTATTTATGAGAGATGAATTACCAGAAGTGGCATGGCCGATAGAATGTGGCGTTATCAATTTAGATTCGTCTGAAAATTCTGGTACTCATTGGGTAGCCTATGGAAAAGTTAATGATTACATTGTATATTTTGACAGTTACGGTAATTTGAAACCACCGAAGGAATTTATAGCATATGTCGGATCTAATATTCGGTATAATTATGAAAATTTACAAAAAAAACATTTATATCATTGCGGGCACTTATGCTTGAAATTTCTTAATTCATTTTGGAAGAATAGATTTAAAAATAAATACATAAATAAATAAATAAATAAATATTAGTGGACAATCACACACAAATGATGTAATAATTCTCTACAATAAAAATGATATGATAAATGAATGGTATACATTCCTTTATTAGCAGTGTACAGGATTGGGTGTTTAGTTCTTAATAAGTCTTAATAAAACTATAAAATTTTAAGGTTTAGATACTACCTGTCTCCAAATTAGGCATGTATGTTTTCAATATAAACCCCCACATATTAAAAAAATCTAATATTCAACTACCGATACTCAAAGAAACAAGACGGTTAAATGCAAAGAGTATTACTAAAAGGAATAAAAAGTTTCTCAACTCTCTTGGTTTTAAAATATTAAAATAAAATGTTGCAAATTACCGATCCGCCGCAACAAGACAACTCTATCGAAAGCTATGAGATCCACAGTTACAATCCCTACAATCATAGTTTTAAAGAAAATGATGAAATTAGAATACCTATTCATCAGCAAGATGTTTATGTACTACCATCTGCAAGCTCTATATACATTGAGGGGTATGCAAAGGTAACCGGGTTAGATGCAGCAGGAAAAGTAATATTGAGGGATATTAATTTTACAAATAATCCAATAATGTTTTTATTTCAAAATATAAAATACGAACTGAATGGTGTTGAAATAGATAGCATTAAAAATGCTGGAATAACAACAACAATAAAATCTTATATATCTATGAATGATGGAGAGAGTAAAAGTGCACAATTATGGGGTTGGAATTTAAATGAGAACGTTCAAAAGAATGGACATTTTTCTGTTATCATACCCTTAAACAAAGTACTAGGGTTTGCGGAAGATTACAACAAAATACTTGTCAATTGCAGGCATGAACTTATACTTCATAGAAGCAATTCTGCTTTAAATAGTGTTTTGTTGATTGATAAAAATGATAAAATAGAAATGGAAGTACAAAAAGTTCAATGGCGTGTACCGCATGTTAAAGTTTCAGATCGTAATAGATTATCATTACTGAAACATTTGGAAAAAGATCGAGCCGTACATGTAGCTTTCCGAAATTGGGATTTATATGAGTATCCTCTTTTACCTAGAACCACCAAACATTCGTGGTCTATCAAAACAGCCTCTCAGTTAGAAAAACCGAGATATGTTATATTTGGTTTGCAAACTGATAGAAAATTAAGCAAAACAAAAAGTTCAGCTCTGTTTGACCATTGTAACATAACAAACGTGAAGTTGTTTTTAAATTCGCAGTACTTTCCTTATGACTCACTCAACTTAAAATTTAATGAAGGCAAGTACAGTATATTATACGAGATGTATGCCAATTTTCGTCAGTCGTATTACAACAGCAGTATTGATCCCTTGCTTAGTTTAAATGCGTTCGGAAAAAAAACTACACTTTTTGTTATTGACTGTTCGAGACAAAACGATACACTGAAAACCGGACCAGTCGACGTACGATTAGAAATCGAGTCAGCGGAAGACATACCTGAGAATACAGCGGCTTACTGTTTGATCTTAAACGATCGTCTTATCGAGTACAAGCCTTTGAGTAACATAGTTAGAAAAATATCATGATCGTGATTATGGATGTACAAGGCTTCAAAGATGAGCACAATAAATTTATCCCGAAAGAAATAGCAATGATCTACAAGAATAGTTTTCTTGTTATGTTGATCAAACCACCATATCCATATTATGAATTAACAAAGACAGAAAAAATACAGGTTGCATGGGTAGAAACAAATAGAGGAATTTTATGGAATGAGGGTTATGTTCCGTATTTTAAATATAATAGTGAGATAGTGAATTTTTGTAAAAATAAACATATTTATACAAAAGGTTGTGAAAAAGTCAGATGGTTGAAGGAGATATTAGAAAATGATAATGTTCATAATTTTGAAGAATTTATTGACTGTCCTAATTTAGAAACACTTCATGAAAAATATGCAACATCATCCGATATTCAAAATTGTATTTATCATTCTAATACATGTGCATTCAAAAATGTAGCTTGTTTGAATAAGTGGTACTTAGAAAATATTTTTTATAAAATAAACGGAATATAATGTATAAATATGTGTTTGATTTTTCTATACTTCTAAGAATAATTCTTGACTTCACAACCATTGAAAAATAAAAAATTGCTTAATCTAATCTGTGCTCGTATTACGAACACACAAGTTCCAGTCAGCGAAAAGGATAAATATATACGTCTGTTATACCTCTATCCTTAGCTGTAATACGGCGACAGATTAGATTAATTGAATACATCATCTACTCGTGTACATGTTACCTAAGTAATTGAATACATCAATAATTCAGTTAAATTGATTCAGATTACTTCTTTTCGGTTAGCTCACGAATAGGTAGATAATTCAGTTGATTCGACTCAAATTACTGTTCGAATAGACAGATAATTCAGCTGAATCGATTCAAGATAGTTCACGAATAGATAATAATTCAGTTGAATTTGATTCAGATTACTTCTTTTCGGTTAGCTCACGAATAGGTAGATAATTCAGTTGATTCGATTCAAATTACTTTTCGAATAGACAGATAATTCAGCTGAATCGATTCAAGATAGTTCTCGAATAGATCAATAATTCAGTTGAATTGAATCAGATTACTTCTTTCGGTTAGCTCACGAATAGGTTAATAATTCAGTTGATTCGATTCAAATTACTTTTCGAATAAACAGATAATTCAGCTGAATCGATTCAAGATAGCTCATGAGTAGATCAATATTTCAGTTGAATTGATTCAGATTACTTCTTTTCGGTTAGCTCACGAATAGGTAGATAATTCAGTTGATTCGATTCAAAATACTTTTCGAATAGACAGATAATTCAGCTGAATCGATTCAAGATAGTTCTCGAATAGATCAATAATTCAGTTGAATTGAATCAGATTACTTCTTTCGGTTAGCTCACGAATAGGTAAATAATTCAGTTGATTCGATTCAAATTACTTTTCGAATAAACAGATAATTCAGCTGAATCGATTCAAGATAGCTCACGAGTAGATCAATATTTCAGTTGAATTGATTCAGATTACTTCTTTTCGGTTAGCTCACGAATAGGTAGATAATTCAGTTGATTCGATTCAAATTACTTTTCGAATAGACAGATCATTCAGCTGAATCGATTCAAGATAGTTCTCGAATAGATCAATAATTCAGTTGAATTGAATCAGCTTACTTCTTGAACGATGTATAATTGGAGCGTCTGGATCTTCTCTGATCCAGATGCCCCAATTATACACTACTACTATCTTAAGCTGTTGTTACTTAGAGGCTATTCTAAACAACTATCAAAACCATATATTGCATATAGGTATTTCTAAATGAATTACCTTCACTTAGGTTGTTAAAAATATAGTGGTTAAATGCAATCTAACCTACGTACGGGTATGTATCTACGAGCATGTATCTGCGGCTAACATTGGGTATGACATTATCTATCTAGTACGTATATGTGGTTTACCTTCACATACATTTTAATTTTATTGTAACACACTAGTATGTAAAACTTAAACGAAGCATGTAAACTGGTTCTGACTTGATTCAAAGTGCTATGGAGTAGGTGTATCAATCAAAAAAGCCTGTATCGACATGTTTTGTGTACCCGAGTGCACTGTTATAACGGTTTAATTGTTTTATTGGTAGCCGCCTATTATGTTTTATGGTCACAACGGGTGCGATTGTTACTTGTGCGTTTTATTATTTTGGGTGTTGCTGAATAAGCGTCGTCTGTGTTAGATGAACTACAAGTTCAAACACGTTTTTAGGAAGACGCTTAACTTACGGAGCGTATAAAAGCGGTGGGGTATTGTGTCTGAACAACTATTAGCCGCGCAACAGTCTTCGTTACCGGAGCTCCCTGTACTTAAAGTAGTATATAGACATAATAGTGTTGTGTCGTGCAGTGAAGTGTTTATAAAAAGGTCTAATAATGGATGTGAGTATGTACAAATATTTTAACTTAATTGTGTGTTTTTTAGCATTTGTTCACCGTGTTTTTGTTAAGAGTATTGTATTTAAACAGTTGTGTAATTTATTGTTTGATATTGTTTCAGTTCTCTGAAAATACTTTCAAGAACTATTACTACCCGGAAAATAAAGATGAATCAACCGACGAAGAAGGCACGCCTGGTTTTAAAGTTAAGCAGGCCATGGCAAAAAAGCGTTCAGTAAATAACATCGACAGCTTTTTTGAACCTCCCAAGAAGAAAACTAAAGTATTGAAGCGCTCTTCCAATGTCAGCCAAAGTTCTCCTGACGGGGTGGGCTATATATCAACCGGACAAGACGACGGGGCATACGCTTCTCACTTGATTAAAATCGAGATATATGATTTGCAAAAAATTAAAAACATTCCGCCCACTGAGCACTGGAAACACGCAGATGTGAGATTAAAATTCTACGCGCCTTCTGAAGAAGACACTCAGCTCCAAACTACACGTGATGTTATATTTAACATCACAAAGCAAGTAGCTTCTAAAGATAGTTGTATGAAATATTTTATTGACAATAAGAAACAGTGATAAAAAGTGTTTGTGTAGGTTAAACAAAAGCTTGTTATTGTATTACATGTAAAAACCTTACCTTTTAAGAATTCAAGACCTTTTCCAGTCTAAACAATTATCTTTTCTTTGTAAAATTAAATTGTGCGAAATACTTTATTTACTATAAGATGCAGTGATAAAAAGTGTTTGTGTAGATTAAACAAAATGTTATTGTATTACATGTAAAAATAAAAATCATATTTTATTTCACATATTCTTTTATTTCACAAAAAAAGTCTTAAACATATTTCTTAATATAAGATCATTACATAATGTATTTTCAGAAAACAAACTTAGCAAATCTTTCATAGTTTTTCCATGAAACTTAAAATACAAATAAACTAAACAATATTCCCCACAAACAGAGGTAAAATGGTTTTGAAGTGGTTTATAGTTATAAGACCAGCGCTTGGTATTCCTTTTTAAAAATAACTTATGATAACCTGAAGGTTTCCGAGCAAAGGAGTCAAAGTATTCCCCTATACCATTAATGTCAATATGTATAGCAACCCAGTGGGAGCCCGGTTTCGAGTCTGGGTCCAAATTACTCACAATAAAGACGGGAAGATTAGCCCAAATAGGAATTTTTTTAGCAGTAAAAACGTTTAATTCAAACGAAGGGCTGATTTTTTTCATACAAAATTGAATTTCATTTGTATCCATTTTTAATAAAAAAATATGAATAATTTGATGATGTTGCCAACAATGGCTACAATGAAATAAACTAAATTGATTAAAACATTGTATTTATGTGTTTACTAACTATTGTAATCTACAGATATATCACGATTTTTGTTTATTTCAATAACGTTATCAAATTCTGCATACACAATACAATTAATGGTGCAGGGTAGAGCAACATCAAAGCGAATTTCTAAGCGAACACTTCCATGTCTTACAAGATTCCAGTGTGAAGTTGAACTAGCAGATAAATCAGGGGTTAAATCAAAACATAACAAACAATAACCTGCTCCATAATCCGTTCTGCTTATATCATTACCTTCGTTGTGAAAATGAATACCAGTTCCGGAAAATAAAGTGTGATATGATGATGCTATTAACCCAGATCCAGAACCAAATGATGGTTGTAATGTTTTAGAAGGAATTTCATGACCATCGACATATAAACTAAACGAATTCATATTATAGTGTTGAAAATTAAATGGATTCATAGCTAAATTGCCATTAAACCCTGAATTTGATACAAAACCAATAATACATCTTTTAGGAATTTGCCCGAGAAATATATTATCCAATGTTTTACCCTGTATCCCCAACGGTAATGTAAGAACCTTAACTTCTGCTCTTGTAATAGGATATTTTGCAGTCGTTGTTGCCAATACTTTTTGATGTGCTAACAAAACGCTAGGATTAATTCGTGCCCTTCTTATAATGAGGCTGGCATCCATTATTTGCACTTTAAATTTTTTATCTTGGTGACAAATTAGATTAAATGACTCCTTCGAACGTACTAACTTAATACGTATTTCGACACCATTTATTAAGAATTTCTCTTGGTTAAATATGTCGGCATGTAAATGCCCCATCATTTCCACTTCCTTACTCTCTTTGGTAAATTCTAGTCTTTTGTGAAACCCTTTGTTATTTGCATCAACAGTATCCATATGATTTGCAGTATCAGCATACCACAATCCACAAGTAAGGTGAGTTTCTTTGGCTGCTGGTCCATAGTTTAGAAGATTTTCCATATAAGCACGGTAAGCATATGTATTGTTTGGGGGTGATATGAGTTTTTGATTTAAATATACATCTATTTGACTCAAAAGGGAATGTAACCAGTTATTGACGGGTGCAACCAGGGTATCTGGTTTTAATTTTGTACCATCCTGATTCAATATTTTAGCATTAATATGTAACATTGTGTGGGATAGATCAACATAGTCATCTCCTGATCCGGGAACTTGGAATTCGATGGGAGCGTCATCACTTAAAGATGAAATTGGTTTGTAATGAACCCACTGTCCACTTTCAATACTTGTTTGAGTTGATGGAAGGGCAAATATATCTAATTCAGATTTCGCACATTCACAAGAATGACTATGTAGGAATGACATTATTTAGTTTGTAAATATATCCTCAAGAGTTTTGTTTTTATTTTTTTTACTTCCTCTTCGTCTCGATGCTTTCAATGTAATGAGCGGTTCCCTTCTTTTAGATGTCATTTTATACCCAGATCCCGACATGAGGGAATCAATTTTTTCATCGGCTTTTCTTTTTAAATTAGCACTTGCCTCCTTGAATCGTGATCTAATCGAACTATCCATAGGGCGTGAATTTACCATATCGGATAACAAACCAACCCCTGCACCTAACGTTTCTTTTCCAATGGTTTTCAAACCACTAGATAACAAAGGGAGCACTGATCTTAATAGCCCTCCCAAAAAACTCCCTATACCATGCCCTCGTTGAAATGGAACTCCTTTATAGACAATTCCTACACCAGAGCCGGCTTGATGCGAATAATAATGTTGGTAAGGGCAAGAGACTGACGATCTGTTATAATTCATTTTACTCGTTGAAAGTGTAGCTTCACGCAGGAGCTACCAAATTGGAATGGTACATTAACACTGGTAGTTGTTCTTATATCTATTTCAATAGTATCGAACTCCCTACGTAAAACCGGTACATAGTGAGCAGGTGAGAAAATGTGAGTTTTATATGCACCATAAATAAACTTAGTTGGATCTAGTGGTATTATTCTAAGCAATGCTGTTATAACATCTCCAACTACTTGCGGATGAATTATATCGGTGTAAACAAATATTTGTGGTGGTAACCCTAAATATAAATTGGCAGGGTTTTTTCCATATGTAACTTGTTTCAAATTTGATCTCGTTTTGAAACCCAGCTGGAGGCTTAGTATCGGGGTTGTTATGATAGAGGTTATTTCATTATTTGTTGTTGTTACTCCAACCATTTTTGTCAATGTATCATACCTAAATTTGACATTATTTTTTAGTTGAGGGTTCTCATTAAACGCTTGAAGGAAATGATCAATATTATCGTATGTAGTGGCTGGTATATGAGTTTTTATATCAACAATTTTTGTTGATTTGTTTGCGGGTGACACCACCTTTTTCTTTATGTAAATTATATTTTCATGATCTTGAACATTATACATGGAACACGGGTATTGAAATTCCACTAATCCAACTACCCACTCCCCTTCTAATTTTATGTTCTTAGGTAATTTAGTTAGAAAATGTGCAGTCGTGTTGTCCGTATAGTAATCCGTTGAACTGTTGCTTAACAAAGTTAAATAAAAGCTATTTTCGTTCATATTTTTTTCAAGCTTGATGCGAGTATCCAAGAGTTAAATTTATTGGGATAACCTTGCCACTTCACTAGTATTTCCTTTATGCCTCTAATATGACGCGAACGTATTATTTTATCAATTTTATACTCGGTGGAGGGGAGGTAAGTCACTTTTTGTAACTCTTTAGAATAAAATGTACCAATGATGGGTTCGCCTTCCAAATCCTTTAACATATAAACAACTCGCGGTGATCTATTAATAATTGAATTTATTATAAATATTTCATCACTCCAGTTACTTTCATAACCCTTTTGGAATACATGTTTATATTTAGTTATTCTAACATGATCGCCTACATTAAATTTTGGTGTTTCCAATGAAATTTGTCTATCTTTTTTTCGATAATATAAATTATTCCAAACGGTCATAATATTACCAGAATTAACATCAATTGGTCGCATTTTAATGCTAGAATGATAGGTATGGTTGTACGAATGAAGAAGATCTTGTAAAATTTTAGTGTAATTATATGTATTATTATGGGTGAAGTAACGCCACATTTTCATTTTAAGAGTTCTTTGAAACCTTTCTACTATACTTGCTTTAATGTCGGGGTTATTAGTAGTATAATAATTAATGTTTTTGCTCTTAAAATAATCTCTCACTACCTTTGAAACAAATTCTGTACCTTTATCAGATTGTATATGACGAGGTACAGAGTTGGCTTCGGTAAATATGCTTTCAAAACATTCTTTAACTGTTGATGAATCTTTCTTTTTCATTGCTCTCGCAAAAGCATATTTACTGAACACATCAATAACACAAAGAATATATTTGTATCCATGATTATATTGACTATACGTACTCATGTCACTTAGATCAGCTTGCCAGAGTTCATTAAAATTAGATAGGATATATCTATTTCTGGTGAATCGCTTATGAATAGGTTTATGTAGCGTGTACGTATCTTGAGATTATAACCATTTGTTTACTTCCTCTTTGTTCATTTGTTCTTTCATTTCCTTCGCTATATTATTTAAACTACTATAACCAGCTGGATTGGAGACATCATAGTAGATCCTATTAATATCTAATAAGGAGTCCATTTTTCCCAATCAATTTTCTTATGATGACGCTTAAGTTGTCCTGTAGTAAGTGGTGTAGCTCTATGTTTTTCTTTATCTGTTGACGATCTCGTACTTGTAGATGCAGGTAATGTAATGGGTTCAATCGATTGAGCTGTTTTAATAAATTCCAAGTTTGCAGGATTGCCTATGCAGCTTAAAGGAACTCTTATATCTCTTAAAAGTAATGCAAACTCTTCCCATCCTGTTGGTTTAGGACGTTTTAGAGATCTAACCGTGTCACTTATCAGATCAGTAATATTACTATTTGAAATGGTGCGGTTGTTTATTACAACTTCACCAGTTGGCTTCCACCAAATTTTTGGTTTACTTAAAACAATGCAATCCAACAAAGTTCGAGTTTTTTTCTCATATGATTTGGGTAATATATCTATAATTTTTGATGGGCTAATTGGCATCGGTTCTGGATTTGTTTTACCAATCGGTGTAACTGCTGTAGTACCATCTCCTTCTGGTAAAGGTGGTTTTGCAACTGACTCATTATATTCATTAACCTCCTTTTTGTTCACTTTTGACTTTAGATCATTACTTTCGTAGTTGAGTTGAACCTCCCCCTCCGTTACGATTGGTATTCTAAATGGTTTTCGATCTGTTTCAATAAAATGTAAAAATCGTTGCAATGCTTGTGAATATAAGGTCCACTTTTCACGATCATTCATTTTACTTTTAAGGATTTTTTGCATCTCAGCATCTAGACGGGATGATGAATTTTCAGGTAGGCTCTCATTGCGTTTGAGTCTTTCAATAAAATCTGATTCTACTAATAGCATTTTTTTCGTATTTTCCATTTTGTTTATGATAAAGAGTTAACTAAGGCACTTAAAACTGCTCCTAATATAATAGGTAGAAATGCACCTCCCTTTTGAATTATAACAGTTTTTCTTATTTTATGTTTTCCTTTTGAAACTAATTTCCGTAAGATATCTTTATATTTTTTTAATTTAGATTTTTCTTTTTTTTCTAAAGGAATTTTTCCATTTAGGACGTTATAAATGCACTCACAAATAATGTTGATCTCATCATCATCACAAGATTTAAGTAACGCCGTGCGATATTTTGGTTTAAGCAACTGCAATGCTTCAAGTAAATGTTTATATGTGTTTACTCTCGCATGCATCATGTAGAACTGACTAAAATTTGTTGATTTTTATCGTATTTAAACCCCTTTTTAGGAACATACACTGTGCAATGTCCATCAAACGGAAATATTTTTGTTTTAAAACGACATATGTCATTTGTATTTTGTTTCAAATCAATCATGAGGTAACCATGTGGTTCTTTAGTAGCATCTTTGTACAAATTTTGGGTTTTCCGGGTAAACTTGTCGTGACAAGTAGCGTATTTGGGTTTTGTCCCTGGGATTCTTAAAATATACAATGTAACTTGTATTTAGTGAAATATCTCGTTGGCCTCTCCCCTGATGAAATATGTTTTGAGTAATATAAAAAACACTTAAGTTTCTATGATGGCTACCTTTTGTGAAAATGTCGACTATTCGTCCATCTGATTCTCTCATCAGGTCATCTATTATAAGAAGCTTAGGTTTCTTCCCATCAAACATTGAAAAATCTGGTATTCCCTGACTATAATTTACATTTTCCAGATTGTACAGGGGTTGCATTTCATCATAACACCAAATAATTTCATCGAATTCAACATTACATACATCTTTGAAATTATTTAAAAAGTTTGTGACAAATTGAGTTTTGCCACATCCACTTGGACCAGCTACAATGGTTGTGAAAGGATGATAAAAATGTATCATAATTAAAACTCGTAATACGTGTTGATATGAAAACAGATAAACTTGAAATGACACAATTTATGAACTCAATTACTTTTTAAATAAATCCACCAAAATAAGGGTAAACACATTAAACAAAACAAAGATATCATAGTCAAATATTTTTTTTATTTTTGAAATTTACACTTTTCTGAGTATCATTTTTTTTTTAAAGAACCAGTACAAAAACTCAACATAAGTCTCTTTTCAAGTTACTATAAAATAATAACTAAAAAACAAATACAGAGTACAACCACTTTATTTTAATTCACCTTCACCAATTTATATTTACAAAAAACTAAAATGTATTTACATTTTCTACAATTATTACAATTCACAATTCACAATTAAAAATTAAAAATACACAATGTAGAAAAAATAAAGTTGAAATTTTTGAATGTTCTGTGATTATAAATTACATGGAATAATTATTTTGTGATGATCCATGGGGTATTTTATAATGCCCCCACGCTAGAGTGTCCGAAGAGTTTTCTAACAAGTACCGTTTTGTATCGTTATGAGATAATGATACTTTATTTATATTTTGAGTAAATATTACATGTTTTATTGATTTAAATCTCAGCATTTGAGCATGTTGCATATTTTTTTCAAATAAACACTTTTTATAATCGTTGAGGGTCAGTTTTTTAGTAACACATTTATTGACTCCTTTAGCTTTTGATATAAGACTATGATTCTCAACATCTAAGGCATACATTTTAGATCGTAGGCCAACAAACTCTTTAAAAATTTTACCATTGTTTTCATCTTTGAAAAACCCTAACCGCTTTTTATTTATTAATGGTAAACCATATTGATTGTTAGATGGATAGTCTGATGTATCAAAATATAAATCGAGCTCTGATTTTATGTCCTCATAATAGTTTTCAGTGAATATTTGATATACTAAACTATCGGTATCTGTATAAAGAAGCCTGAGATTTTCTTGATATTTGGTTTTCATGTAATCGTAATGAAATTTATACATGAAAGTTTTAGATATATCTAAAATACAAAATCCTAAGTAAATTGGTTTATTATAAAAGATTTTAGTTTTATTCAATTGAATAGCAACTAAGTTCTCCGAAAATACTGATAAAGATAAAAGATAAAAGATAAAAGATGTTTATTCAGTAAGTAGGCCGCACGGGCACTTTTACACGTCAATAATCTACCAGCGCTTCGCAAGAGACCACTGCTGAGAAGAAACGCCGCAAGAAACTCAACAGTCAGTCGTTTTTTAAACATTTCTTATGATATGATATTATACAACGAAAAATAAAACTTAACCTAGTATTATATAAAACAATGAATGTAACAAAAATATGTCTATATATATCATGCGTAGTTGAGCAGGAAAATGTGTCAAAACTCAAAATTTCTACAAGAACTCATAAATAGTAAATATAAGAAATAAATAAAAATTAAAAATTATACTTACCTATGACGGTGCAAAACAACACATAATTAGTTTCGATACATTCCCCTACAGAAACCGTGTCCCCTAGACAATACACAATGTTTATATATTGGTATGATTAGGTTATTATTAAGATATTTAGGTGTTTAATTTAGGCCAAGCATTTTTATCTGTTAGATAGTCTTCGACCCTATAGTAAGCTTTAGACATCAACGACTTTTTCAAGTAATTTTTAAGTACTGGAAATGGTAACTTTAAAACTTCGTCAGGTAATTTATTATAGAAATGAATGCATTGACCTACAAATGATTTATATACCTTACGGACACGAAATTTTTTAATAGCAATTTTATTCTTATTTCTTGTATTCAAATTATGTATGTCACAATTCTTAATAAAAGAGTCTTGATTTTTAATGAGATAAATAATATTCTCATAAATAAATTGTGATGCTACTGTCAAAATATTAATTTCTTTAAATAATAATCTTAAAGAATCACGGGAGTTTAGGTTATATATAGAACGAATGGCTCTTTTTTGTAACACGAAAATAGTTTGTATGTCAGCAGCTTTTCCCCAAACAAGAATACCGTACGACATAACACTATGAAAATAACTATAATAAACTAAGCGAGCTGTCTCAACATTGGTAAGTTGTCTAATTTTCCTAACAGCATAAGCTGCCGAACTTAATTTACCTGCTAGTACTGCTAAATGGGGACTCCATTGCAAGTTTTTGTCTATAGTTATTCCTAAGAAAAGTGCCTTATCCACCATTTCCAAACACTCATCATTTAGAAAAATACTAGATTCTACCGGTCTAACATTAGGCAAAGCGAACCTAACACATTTAGTTTTCTTAGCATTAAGTAGCAAATTGTTACTAGTAAACCAATTAAGTACTTTACCTAGCGTCGCGTTTAACCTACTATAATCAACGGATTTTCGGTCTACCTTGAAGATCAATGATGTATCATCAGCAAATAGCACAATATCGCAAAGGTTAACTACCGCGGGTGGTAAGTCATTTATATAAACGAGAAATAAGAAAGGACCTAATATAGAGCCCTGTGGCACACCCAGTTTAACAGCCGCTCCAATGGACTTTGTTTGGTTTACAACAACCGTTTGTGTTCTATCACTAAGATATGAAGACATAAGATTTAGAGAATTATTTGACAGACCATAATGTTCTAATTTTAATATAAGAGTCGCGTGATCTACACAATCAAAAGCTTTGGAAAGGTCACAAAAAATTCCTATTGCATCACAAGATGTCTCCCAAATATTGTATATATATTTAATGAGTATAGATGCTGCATCAGTTGTGGATCGTCCTCTGGTGAAGCCGAACTGATTACTGTTAAGCAGTTTATTTCTATTGAAGTGACCTAACATATCTTTTAACATTAACTTCTCAAAAACTTTACTTAAAACAGGTAGAATAGAAATGGGTCGGAAATTCGTTAAATCACTCCTCTCGCCCGATTTAAAAAGTGGTAGGACTTTACTATATTTCATAAGATTTGGAAAGACCCCCTCTAAAATGCAATTATTGTAGATTAAAGCTAAGTGAGGTGCAATTATATCTATGACATGGTGGATGACTTTAACTGACGTTCCCCATAAATCCTCCGTTTTTTTCAAACTGAGCGATTTAAATGCCTTAATAATAGAAACTGAATCTACGTGGGTAAAATCAAAGCTTATATTACATTTAGTCACATTAGCACAAAGTAATTTTTGAGCTCCAATCGCAGATGATTGAAGACATTTCGTGGTATTAATGGCTATGGTGGAGAAAAAATCTTCGAACGCTAAGGCCACGTCTTTATTTGATGTGATTTGTTTGTCACCCTTGTTTAGGGTGATTTGATTATCGCGAGTTTTTGTATTACCCGTTTCTCTATTTATAATTTTCCACACAGTTTTTACCTTATTGTCAGAAGCTTTGAGTTTAAGACTTAAGAAATTTGACTTAGCAGTTAAGCAAACTTGCTTAAAGGTCCTCGAATAATTCTTAACGTAAACTACGAAGTCATCGTTCTTGTTCTCGATAAACTCTGGAACTCAGGTTTCGCTATCATGGATTCAACCCCCTGTGATTTCCCATGATTTTTCCAATGATTTAACAATTTAACGTTAACATATTTCAAAACATTTTCCATGGTCTTACCGAACATTGAATTATTCATACTTTTATAGTGATCTTTATCAGAATCACAAGTTGCCTGCGATCGCATGCGTGTGTTTAAATCTATGTAACTTTTTAACCACTTAGATTGTTCGAATCTCAAAATGCGATGGATTTTAAGTAATTGCAAACCATTCTTCAAACATTGTTTAAGATTTCTGTAATGTAGAACATAATTCATTTTCCTATTTAAATTAGGTATCATTTTTTTTTCATTGGAATTCCCTAAACAAACATTTTCAGGACAGAATGGTAAATCCGAATGAGAGTCATGCAATTCATTAGGGTATTCTAGATCGACTTCTAAAATGAATCCATGTTCAGCATCATCAGAAACATTAAAATCAGTATCTACATTTACCCATTCAAATTTACCAGTAGGGAGACATTGGGACATAGCCCAACCATAAAGATTATTTGCATCCAAATACATAAGATATGAAGAAGGAATATTTTGATCATATTCTGACATAAATTTATTATTAGCTTTTGCGTGTCTTTTACTGCATTGTGATATGCCACCTCGAATATTTTTAGTTATGAAAGCTATTTTATCAATGTTGGTTAAGAGTTCTAGATTTATTTTTGTAGTTTTGAGCATCGCGTCCCAACTTAATCCCGGAGCAGTTTAGTAATGGGCTGGATCTAACCCATAAGTTCTAAGACATACATTTCTAAAATTTTCAAATACATCTGTTAGTAACAAAACATCTGTTTTTAAATACAAATCAGAATAATCCCCCATATTTTCACAATGAAAATGGGACCAAACATCTTTCGCATGTTTATAATCGTCTTCTGAAATGTTGCAATCAGTCAGAGAACTGTAGAATTTATCTTGAGAGGGAAGAGAAGTTAACTTTAACGAGTCATATGATGTCATGTGTTCATAGGGGTAGATACCCTTTCGTATTAATCGTTTAAAATCCTCTTCACATGGGAAACTCAATTTTAATTCACGAAATTGTTCGGGTGTCAAGGTTTTGGCTAATTTTTCAAGACTACAACTCATAAATTTAAGTGAATCAAGAAATTTCAATTTTATTGTGCGATTATTCACTTTCAAGGATTTAGTAAAGGAAATGTATTTCTCTTTGTTCTCTGGTATCAATTCAATGTTTCCTTCCTCAAATCCAAGACCATGTACTATAAAATGACTATCATAGTTGCTCAAATTATGGAAAAATACAGGTACAAAATTAGGTGCCCTGTATTTTTCAGAACAAATTTGATGTGCTACTCCTTCATAAAAACCTGTATGATGATTATAAGAAATAGTGGATTCACCGTTTAATTTTTTATCACAAATGTAACATGTGATACTCTGAGCAACATCTAAATTATTTGCATCAGACAAAGGTAAAGGAGTTTTGACAAAAGTATTACTCCTACAAATGTTTTCTAAATCTTTTTTAATGTATTTCATAAATGTCTCGGCACAATCTTTACCTTTATATGTTCTATATATTGACAACTTATCATCATAAGAACACTTAATGTAGTATCCAAAACTATATACCTCATGTTTTTGTATATTTGTTGTAGAGGATGTACTAGGATTATTGAAACATGAAGGAATTGGATTTAAAAAAGCCTCAAAATCGGCATAAACAACAAAAGGTACCCTTAATTTACGATCATAATTATTGAAGGTAAGTTGGTTAGATGGCACATTTTCATTGAACCAGTTTTTCCTTTTATCCTGTTCTGAAGGTAAATTTGTACAAACATGGAAACAGTCATTTCTTTGATGATTCAATAAATTTTCATTTGATGTAAAGCTTGTTAGACAACCATCGCAAATATGTACAGCATGTTGTGTATTATTCAGTTGTGTAGATACTAATCTAGATAAATTTTTGATAAAGCAATAATGTGCTTCGCTACCTTTGGTTAAATATAATAAGTTTAAGTGCCTAGCTTTTTTACATTTAGTAAAGTGTAATGGTCCTATCACATCATGTTTTTTACTTTGTAAATTGTACTCGAGTCCAAAAACATTTATGCTTATATCATTTATTTTTTCAAATTTATGAATATCAGTTAATTTAAATGGGAAAGTAAAATTTTCAAAATTTAATTTATTTTTATGCAATATATATGAATTCGTTGTATTTGTATGATGGTTAGTAGGTGGATATAACCCCGACAATACAGCCCATCTAAAACATTCATGGCCATTGTTTTTCATGTTAATAACTGCCTTTTTATTCATTATATCTCGCGGTAATTCTATATAGGAAGAACCACGTAATGGGTTAAATTTATTTACATTTACATCTAGATAGTTGAATTTTACTAAACTCCAACCACTATCTTTTCTCTCAAAGTTAGATAATCTTGTCAAAATTTAGTTAACTATAGTTACAAAAATATAATTTTTGTCGCTGCTATGATTCACTACATTGTTGCTAAATTGAAAGTCAAACGTATTATTTAGTTGTTTGCTATCTTGAGTAAAATCTGCATTGAGAATAAAATTTACTTTTAAGGCACAATGATCAGCAAGTGATCGATCCAATAATGTAAAGATTTTTTCTTTATTGTTTTGTAAAATTGTTTCGGGGGTAAATGGATTGTGAACATTTTCATTAAGCAATATTCTATACGTAGCCACCCTATTCCTAAATGCGTTTTCAATTAATTAACTGTACATTAACCCACTGATCGTCGGACCTTAAGACATTATTTTTGTGCATGTTACTATTCAAATGGTTGAAAAAATATCTTTTGGATACAAACTTACTGCACACAGAACATTCAACATTATCATTATTTTTTGTACTCACATTTTTATCTAAAAAAAATTCGGGTGATATTGATTCTGCATCGTGACTGCTTGAAGGACGGTTTTTCTTTGTCAGCACGTCTTCTGACTCCGAAGCTGTCCTCTTTACTCCACGCCCGACTTGAGAAGATCTATAAACATAAGAAAACATGAAATTAAACATAATGTATGTGTTAATAACAAATACAGACTTATGGATTAATTGGTTGGGATACTATACTAACTTAAATCTTGGGTACATTGTTGGCAGTATGCTTGCATTGTTAAAACTCCATCAATCACATTTGATGATGAACTATTCTGTTTGCCTTTAATATGTCCATCACATGGTGTAAAATATGGTCTTATATCAGGATCTTCTAATAGTGTGGCGGGTAATTGATTTGATATAAACCACAACCGTATGCTTCTATGGAAATTAGCTATAATAAACTGTTTACACTCAATTTGATCACGGACTAAATGGATTATGACGAACACCATGATGGAATAAACAGGCACTTAGTAACTCAAACACAGCAACCAAAACAGTGAATGATTTCAACATCGGGTACCTCGGTTATATAGGAGCGCCCCTCCTAATTGTTTCCATAACAATAAGATCAAGTCTCAACGAGTCGGAAACCCATCCTTCGTCAAGTATTGCTCAAGAACTTATAAACAGGTTAGAACAGGAATATTAGGAATCAAAAATATTACTTACGCGTCACGATGAAGTTGGCTTATAAATTCCCCAATGGCGTATAATTCTTGATCTTCTTCAAGCTCTTCACAGAGTCTGATGAGTTCGGCATCATAGATGTCACAGTTCAAACTATCCATTTTGTTTTATCTACACAAACACTTTTTATCACTGCATCTTATAGTAAATAAAGTATTTCGCACAATTTAATTTTACAAAGAAAAGATAATTGTTAAGACTGGAAAAGGTCTTGAATTCTTAAAAGGTAAGGTTTTTACATGTAATACAATAACAAGCTTTTGTTTAACCTACACAAACACTTTTTATCACTGTTTCTTATTGTCAATAAAATATTTCATACAACTGTCTTTAGAAGCTACTTGCTTTGTGATGTTAAATATAACATCACGTGTAGTTTGGAGCTGAGTGTCTTCTTCAGAAGGCGCGTAGAATTTTAATCTCACATCTGCGTGTTTCCAGTGCTCAGTGGGCGGAATGTTTTTAATTTTTTGCAAATCATATATCTCGATTTTAATCAAGTGAGAAGCGTATGCCCCGTCGTCTTGTCCGGTTGATATATAGCCCACCCCGTCAGGAGAACTTTGGCTGACATTGGAAGAGCGCTTCAATACTTTAGTTTTCTTCTTGGGACGTTCAAAAAAGCTGTCGATGTTATTTACTGAACGCTTTTTTGCCATGGCCTGCTTAACTTTAAAACCAGGCGTGCCTTCTTCGTCGGTTGATTCATCTTTATTTTCCGGGTAGTAATAGTTCTTGAAAGTATTTTCAGAGAACTGAAACAATATCAAACAATAAATTACACAACTGTTTAAATACAATACTCTTAACAAAAACACGGTGAACAAATGCTAAAAAACACACAATTAAGTTAAAATATTTGTACATACTCACATCCATTATTAGACCTTTTTATAAACACTTCACTGCACGACACAACACTATTATGTCTATATACTACTTTAAGTACAGGGAGCTCCGGTAACGAAGACTGTTGCGCGGCTAATAGTTGTTCAGACACAATACCTCACCGCTTTTATACGCTCCGTAAGTTAAGCGTCTTCCTAAAAACGTGTTTGAACTTGTAGTTCATCTAACACAGACGACGCTTATTCAGCAACACCCAAAATAATAAAACGCACAAGTAACAATCGCACCCGTTGTGACCATAAAACATAATAGGCGGCTACCAATAAAACAATTAAACCGTTATAACAGTGCACTCGGGTACACAAAACTTGTCGATACAGGCTTTTTTGATTGATACACCTACTCCATAGCACTTTGAATCAAGTCAGAACCAGTTTACATGCTTCGTTTAAGTTTTACATACTAGTGTGTTACAATAAAATTAAAATGTATGTGAAGGTAAACCACATATACGTACTAGATAGATAATGTCATACCCAATGTTAGCCGCAGATACATGCTCGTAGATACATACCCGTACGTAGGTTAGATTGCATTTAACCACTATATTTTTAACAACCTAAGTGAAGGTAATTCATTTAGAAATACCTATATGCAATATATGGTTTTGATAGTTGTTTAGAATAGCCTCTAAGTAACAACAGCTTAAGATAATACTACGAATACTACGATTAGCTAGATTTACTAAAATTAACTTAGGTAAATTCAATTAAGTGAAACTTAGGACTAAAGCTAGATTTAAATCAGCTCTTAGCTTAGGTTAAGCTCATGTAAAGTTAGGTGATCCTTCAAAATAGTCGACCATGGGGTGTTAAAAATTAAAACCACTCGTAACTTCTTTGTTGGTTGGTTCATCTTTATTTTCTTCAAAGTATTAAAAACAGTAAGTATTTTAAGTTAGATTAGGTTGTATAATGTTAGGTCAACTTCACCAAGCTAGGTTAGGTAAGTATTAAAAACAGTAGGTATGTTAAGTTAGATTAGGTTGTATAATTTTAGGTTAACTTCAGTAAGGTAGGTTAGGTTAGGTTAGAACTGTAACCCTTAAAAACAGTAGGTATGTTCAGTAACGTAGGTTAGGTTAGGTTAGAACTGTAACCCTTAAAAAACAGTAGGTATGTTAAGCTAGGACAGGTTTCACGATGTTAGGCTAACTTCAACAAGCTAGGTTAGGTTAGGTTAGAACTATGACCCTTAAAAACAGTATGTTAAGAAAACCACTATGGTTACTTAATTAAATAATATGAGAAACACGTAGGTAAAATTAAAAATCGCATTACAACAATTAATAGCGCAATCAGGTAATATGTAATAAAAGGTAGGAACGCGCCCAATGCAAGACAATGGTGTTTGACGCCACCGAGAACAAAGGGGCTGACGTTCGGGCGAACAATAGGCTGGGCGAGCAAAGGGACAGCAGGGTACCCAGGTAGTTGATAACCTTTTGTATTGAGTACATGGACTATTGCAAGCTATGGGAAGGAGTGATCTGGGAGTCTCGGGACCCGCCCCAAACGCTCTAAATGGGGGGATAAACACCGAAAAAAATCCTTTTTTTTTTTTTAGGAGCGAAACCCCGCCTCTCGCTCGTCAGAGCACCATTTTTTTCGGGGGAGCAGAGTCGGGGGCAGTACAGGGGATTCCCTACTACTGTTACTGGATTTTCTGGTGAGCTCTTCTTTACAATTACTTAATAAAGGGAACAGCCCAACTTTCGTCAATGCTAGGCGTGGAGAAGTAATTGACATAACGGTGGCGTCTAACCACATTTACGAAGATATTTACTCTTGGCATGTTTCCAATGAAATCTCACTTTCAGATCATAGGTATATATGCTTTAGGTACAAGACCGACATACCAATTGAAACTGTGCGTAAAAGAAATCCTAGGAACACTGATTGGTCATCCTTTAAACGTGACCTGAAGGTAGAACTAGGGGATCCAAAAGGTAAGCTCAATTCTATTATCGACATTGAATTTGAAGCGGACAACATAGTACGGGCGTTACACACCGCTTGGACCAATAACTGCCCGGAAAAAAGGGTGTTAGCCAAGAAGATACCCTGGTGGAACCCTGAGATAACCAAAATCAGAAGTGAAACCAGGGCGATCTTCAATGACGCGAAGGCGACGAAGGACTTTAGCAACTACGCTCACAAGCTCACGGAGTATAATAAAGCTGTAAGAAAAGCAAAAAAGAGTGCGTTGCGGAACCACTGCAACCAAATAGGGTCAATACCAGAAGGTATGAGACTCACAAAAGCACTAGCTCCGTTAGCAAGGTCAGCTCCGTTAACGTCAATAAAAGACGATAAGGGAAGGATGACTGAAACGGGTTTAGATACCCTGAAAGTTATGTGTAGCACACACTTTCCCGGCTCCATCATACGTGAGAGTGAAATAGACAGTGTACCAATTTGTGCGTCAGAGCAGACAGCACGCACAACAAGATACAATTGGGACACTGCCAAAAAGGTAGTAGACGACAGCAAGATAAGGTGGGCATTATCCACGTTCCAACCTTACAAAGCGCCGGGCCCGGATGAGATATATCCAATCCTACTACAAGAGGGCGAAAATATAATTGTTCCGCATTTAAGCAGGCTGTACAGAGCGTGCTTAGACTTCGGGCACGTTCCACGTGTATGGAGGCTTGTAAAAGTGATCTACCTGCCAAAACCAGGCAAGGCTGATTACAGTGATGCCAAATCATACAGGCCGATAAGCCTATCATCATTCTTTCTAAAATCACTAGAGAAGCTGGTAGATAGGCACATAAGAGACGGACCTCTAAGGCGATATCCACTGCATAAAATGCAATGCGCGTATCAACCGGGTAAATCCACAGATACTGCGATTCATCTTGTAGTGAATAAAGCTGAAAATGCACTTGAGAACAAAGAGATCTGTCTCGCGGCATTTCTCGATGTGGAGGGAGCATTTGACAGGACTACGTTCGAAGCCATAAGCACATCTGCTGCTGGGCACGGCATTGAACCAACCATTTGTAAATGGATAGGTAACATGCTAAACAGTAGGCTAATAATGTCAAGCCTTTTAGGCGACGTCTTATTCGCCACAACGACAAAAGGATGTCCCCAGGGGGGGGTACTCTCACCAACTCTATAGAGCCTGGTGGTAAACACCAGCCCACTATGCACTGTTGGGTATGCAGATGATCTCGTGATACTTATCAACGGGAAGTTTCCGGAAACAGTATCGGGAATCATGGGGAAAGCTCTGGAAAAGGTGGAAAGCTGGTGCATTAGCCATCACCTATCCGTCAATCCCAGCAAAACTGTAGTAATACCATTTACTAAGAAACGGGACCTCAAACAGATTAAACAGCTAAAGCTGTTTGGCGAGGTACTAAAATTGTCAAGCGAGGTAAAATATCTAGGTATCATCCTATCCTACTATAATATTATAAAAGCGAAAGTTTGTGTGTGTGTTTGTTACCTCTTCACGCTGCAACGGCTAGACGGATTTGGATGAAATTTTGAATAGAGATAGCTTATACCCTGGATTAATACATAGGCTACTTTTCATCCCAGAAAATTTGTCAGTTCTTGAGGGAGCAGCGATAAAAGACTTCTACGTAGACGGATTCGCGGGCAATCACTATACTATAGTGACTGGACATGAAATATGTATACGTAAGTAAATACGGGCTACTTTTCATCCCGGAAAATTTGACAGTTCCCGAGGGACCAGCGATATACGACTTCTATGCGAATGGAGTCGCAGGCAAACACTATACTATATCCAGGAATACAGTAATATTCCTGTAGGACTACATTACCACTAATTTCCGTAACAATTTACCCTACGGGCATGGTCATTATTTTTTACTTACACACGACATGAACATGAGTTGAGTTTTAAATTCACTTTTGCAATTTCAAAGGCTTCTTCTTGAAAAGTTGTCTATACACAAACAAAAACAATAGGTACTAAGCTAAAGTTGAAAAAATGCACACAGGCCGTGCAATTTTTATAGTAATAAAATTCGCCAAAAGATGGCGCTGCCTGTCGATTAGATCACGCAATCGTTTGTTCACCTAAAATTCAATATAATATAATATGACAGCGGTTGTCGAGGTTTCAGATTCTGGAATTTGTGGAAGTGTTGGATTGTACTTGAATGATTTAGTTTCTTTTCTTTGGCAAATTGGTTTCTTTTAGGATGTCGATAGTTTGATTTTCGGATAGGTTTGTTTGTTGATCGTTTCGTACATTGACTTGGCACTTGACCTCTCTTTGTTAATATTTGCATTTCAGATTGGTTTTTAATGTATATTTGTAGGTAGGTACTTCATGGTTTGATTCTGTTGTTTAATAGATGGTTAAGTTAATTTTTATTTTAGGTTGTGGTATAGGTAAATTATTAGTTTAAGTTTTAGTTTTAGTGTAAGTTTAAGCACTTATTTTTTTTCTGATTTTGGTTTGATTCTGTTACTTTACAGTTTGTTTTGTTAGTTATAACTTTAGGTTGTAGGTTTTTCACCTGATTTTGGTAGTTAGGTTTGTGGTAGACTTACTATTTGTTATTTTTATAATAATGACTCGCAAACGCAAGTCGAATCTTTCTCAAAGCTCACTAAGAGCTCGAGCTATGAAGATAGCTAGACAGCATGAATCGTCGGTTCATGCTGAACAGCGGAGAATTGAGCAGGCGGAACGCATGGCTTCCCAACGTGCCTCTGAGACAACCGAAGCAGCGGCTTCTCGGCGTCAAGAGAATGCAGAACGCATGGCTTCTCAGCGTGCCTCTGAGACAACCAAAGAAGCGGCTTCTCGGCGTCAAGAGAACGCAGAACGCATGGCTTCTCAGCGTGCCTCTGAAACAGTCGTAGAGGCAGACGCGCGTCGACTCGCTGTTGCTCAACGACAAGCTGAACGTCGGCAAATATTTGCAAGAAACACTTGGGGAGTTTTTAAAAAATGTGGTTTTGACTATGATCAAACTTTAGACTATAGTAATCACAGCCTTATCAAAATTGATCGTATGACCAAGGTATGTAGATTTTGTGGGGCATTGAAATGGAAGGAAGAAAAGGCGGGAATGTGTTGCTCTGGCGGCAAGGTAGCCATTCCCACATTAGAAGAGCCGGTCGATCCTTTAAAGGAATTATTTTCTGGCGAGACTGATGAGTCACGGCGCTTCCTAAACCGAATCAAAAAATATAATGCATGTTTTCACATGTCCTCCTTTGGGGCAGATAGAATTCTCGCCATGCCTGGGTTTTCACCGACCTTTACGGTGCAAGGGCAGGTGCACCATAAAATAGGGTCACTTTTACCTCCGCCCAATGGTCAAGCTCAGTTCTTGCAAGTTTACTTTATGGGTGAGGATGACGAGGCGGAGACTGATAGACGGTGTCAAATAATTCAAGGAGTTGAACGGGTGACTGTACTGAAAATACAAAAAGTCCTCCATGATCACAATGTTTTGGTGAACGAGTTTAAAATAGCTCTCGAGAACATGCCCGACGAGAGCTGCAAGGTGGTGATTCACGCGGACCGCGTGCCGAGCGGGCAGCACGCGCGCCGCTACAACTCGCCGACCGCCGTTGAGGTCGCGGCTGTGGTCGTGGGCGCTGACCCCACCGCCCCGAGGGACATCGTCCTGCGCAAATACGATGACTCCCTCGCCAGGATCGCCGACACGTACCGCTTCTACGATGCTCTGCAGTATCCTAGTATGTTCAGAAAAGGGCAAGAGGGATATTATTTCAATATCCCTCAAACGAATCCAACCACCCAGCGACCAAACCCCAACAAAAAGGTGTCGTGCATGGACTTCTATGCGTTCCACCTGATGGTTCGCGAACACGACTTCAACTTACTGCTGCGATGTAGGGTACTTCTTTCCCAATTTTTGGTAGACATGTAGGTACGTGAAAATGGAGAGTGAACGTCTGAGGTTCATAGCGCTTAACCAAAGCAAGTTGCGTGCAGAGAATTACGTCCACCTGCGAGATGCCATTGCGAACGACGGCAATGTGAATCCGAATGACTTAGGGCAGATGGTGATCCTCCCGGCATCGTTCGTGAACAGTCCACGGTACCTCCACGAATACACACAGGACGCATTTACATACGTCCGGAACTATGGGAGGTCAGACCTATTCATAACCTTCACGTGCAACCCAACCTGGACCGAGATCATGGAAGACTGATGCACGGGCAAAAATCGACGAACCGGCATGACATCGTAGCGCGAGTTTTTAAAATTAAAGTGCAAAAGCTGGTGGCCCTCCTGACCAAAGGGCACATTTATGGTGAGGCGCAATGCTTCATGTATTCGATTGAATGGCAAAAGCGTGGTTTGCCCCACGTGCACTTGCTGCTGTGGTTGAGGGAAAAATTGCGGCCAAACCAAATCGACGACATCATATCAGCAGAGCTGCCCGACCCTAACGTGGACAAACAGCTATATGACACGGTCACGAAGAGTATGATCCATGGTCCTTGCGGAGCGCTAAACCCTACGTCCCCGTTAAAAGATACTCAAACGAACGAAAATGGATATCCGATGTACAGACGCAGAGCGCCTGAGGACGGGGAACGTACGGTCGCAATTAAATTGCGAGGTACAGCGCAAGATATTTTAGTGGACAACAGCTGGGTGGTCCCGTACTCACCGCTCCTTTCCAAAATGTTTAATGCCCATATTAATGTGGAGTTTTGTAACTCGGTCCAGGCAATTAAATATATTTGTAAGTACATAAACAAGGGCAGTGACCAGGCGATATTTACCGTGCAGCAACAGGGCGACGCTAATATTAACCCAAGAGACGAAGTACAGATGTTTAAAGCAGGTCGATATGTGAGCAGCAACGAAGCGGCATGGCGAATATTGGGCTTGCCCCTTCACGAGAGGCATCCGCCAGTGATACACCTTGCGGTGCACCTTCCCAACGGCGAACGCGTTTACTTCACGGAGGCCAACCTGCGCGATCGAATAGTGACACCACCCACAACTACTCTCACCGCGTTTTTCCGTCTGTGTCAGACGGACGACTTTGCCCGAACTTTAATTTATGCGGATGTGCCAAAATATTACACGTGGAACGCATCACGAAAAGAATGGAAGCGTCGGGTGCAGGGCACCCCCGTTGAAGGCTGGCATGATGTGAAGACGTCAGATGTCCTGGGCAGAATTTACACCATTCACGTAACACACTTTGAGTGTTACTGTGTACGGTTGCTGCTGACCCGCGTCCAGGGTCCTATTAGTTTTCAGGCCCTCAAAACAGTCGACGGACAGGAAAAAGCCACGTTCCGGGAAGCGTGTCAGGCGATGGGACTTCTAGAAGATGATGGCCACTGGGATGCTACGATGGAGGACGCCGTATTGTGCCGGTCAGCGGCCAAGTTAAGAGAGCTTTTCGCTATCATGTTGAGCACCTGTGGACTCTCGAACCCTTCGCATCTTTGGGAAAAATATAAAACCGATTTTTCGGAAGATATTGCACGCAGGCACCAAGGGACCGCGCAGGCCAACGACGACATATATTTTAACGAAGCGCTGAAATATATTGAGGACAAAGTTTTCTCAATGGTGGGAAAACGGCTGTCTGACTTCGGCTTACTCACCCCACAACGGATGGGAGAGTTGTCCACCGATTTGCTCAGGGAGCTTAGTTACGACACCGTAGCCTTGGGGCTCAAGTCGCTCAAACGGATCCTCAGCTATTACCTGAGCAAAGGCAAATTTTAAATAAAATTGTGAGTCGTGTAGAGAGGGAAGAAGGGGGTCTTTATTTCTTGGACGCATCAGGGGGCACTGGCAAGACATTCCTTTTGAATTTGCTGCTGGCGCAATTGCGCAAGGAAAGGAATGTCGCGCTGGCTGTTGCGTCTTCTGGGATAGCGGCAACCTTGCTCAGTGGTGGAAGAACTGCCCACTCGGTGTTCAAACTTCCGCTGAACCTTGCGAGTGAAGAAATGCCTACTTGCAATATAAGCAAGACCAGTGGTCGTGGCGCTCTTTTGCAGCAGTGCAAATTGATCGTATGGGACGAATGCACTATGTCACACAAGCATGCAATAGAGGCGCTCGATCGCAGCTTGCAAGATATCCGCGGCAACCGAATGTTGATGGGTGGAGTAGTCGTTTTGCTCGCAGGTGACTTCCGGCAGACGCTGCCGGTAATCGAGCGAGGCACTGCAGCAGACGAGATCAACGCGTGCCTCAAGGCTTCCCCGATGTGGGCAAAGGTGGAGAGATTGCACCTGACAACTAATATGAGAGTCCACCTCCATAACGACCGAGAGTCGGGGCTTTTTGCTCAAAACCTCCTCGAGATTGGCGAAGGCCGCATGGCAGTGGACGGGGAAGGCCTAATAAAATTTGAGAGCCGCTTTTGCAATGTTGTCAACTCAGAAGATAACCTTATTAATGAGGTTTTTCCGAGCTTACAACAAAATTTAAGCAACGAAGAGTGGTTGTGTCAAAGAGCAATCATGGTTCCTAAAAACGAATCGGTGGGAAAGATTAATAAAAAAATGATTAATCAAGTACCAGGTGAAGCTACCACCTACCTGTCAATCGATACAATGATGACAAGCGACGATGCAATAACATATCCTGTAGAGTTCCTAAACTCATTAGAACTGTCGGGAGTGCCACCCCACAAGTTAGAGCTAAAGGTGGGTGTGCCTGTTATATTGATGCGTAACCTGGATGCACCAAGATTGTGCAATGGCACCAGGTTACGCATCACGGAACTGAAAAGGCACATCGTGCAGGCTGTCATAATCACCGGTGGGGCCAAAGGAGAAACGGTATTGATACCACGAATCCCTATCATCCCATCAAACTTGCCTTTTCAGTTCAAACGCTTGCAGTTCCCCTTGAAAGTGGCCTTCTCGATCACTATAAATAAGAGTCAAGGACAAACGTTAAAAGTGGCCGGAATTTATCTGGACACTCCATGTTTTCCGCACGGACAACTCTACGTTGGCTGCTCGCGTGTATCGAGGGCCAGAAATCTCTACATATACGCAGAGAACAACAAGTCACGGAATATTGTTTACAGAGACGTATTGCAATAGATTTCTGGCTTTCCAAACACTTGAGATAATTAAGATATTTCCCGTGCTAAGCATAAATTTATTTACTCCTTTCTCTGGCTCACTTTGGTCTTCATTCGTCAGTCACATAAAATGTTTTTTCGTAATTAACCCTTCCTCGAAAGATTAAAGGTTTTACACATTACTAATTCTACGCGAACGAAGTCGCGGGCAGAAGCTAGTATTAGATAAAGAGCTCACTTGGAAAAAACACGTAGACAATGCAATAACCAAAGCGCTGAGAGTGTTTGGAATGTGCAGATCAGCATATGGTAAGATATGGGGCCTTAACCCTAAAGTACTGAAGTGGATCTATACCATGATGGTAAGGCCCATAATTTTGTACGGCTGCTTGGCCTGGTGGCCAAGAACAACATTAAGGACATGCAAGGACTCTCTTACTAAAGTGCAGAGGGTGGCCTGCATGGCTATAACAGGGGCATTCACAACGACGCCGACGGCGGCAATGGAGGTCCTACTAAACCTCCCACCACTACATATCGCCATACAGTCTGAGGCATGCAAGTCACTACAAAGGTTGAAAGAGACTGGCCTGTGGAACGACGCAGCGCCTAGAACCAGACACACAAAAATGCCACACAATGTTGTTCTAGACAGAATACTGACGATTAGTTGCGACAAAATGCAACCCAAGTATGTATTCCGGAGGAACTTCAAAGTCCACATTCCAACAAGGGATGAATGGAAGGATGGGTTGCATCTATCAGAGAAAGACATCTCGATATGGTACACGGATGGTTCAAAAATGAGCTCCGGTACGGGGGCGGGTATTCACGCCAAAGACTATAAAAGTAGCATCATAAGCATGGGCAACAATTGCCTAATTGCCTTTGTATGCGATAATTGCCTGCACGCAGGAGAATATTGGAAAGCCTCCACATGAGAGAACTATCTATATTCTAAGCGACAGCCAAGCGGCACTTAAGGCGCTTACAGTGCCAAGAGTAGACTCTAAACTAGTCTATAATGGAATCCAAGCCTTAAACAGGCTTGGCAGGCACAATAAAGTGAAACTGATGTGGATTCCAGGACACCAAGGCTTTCCCGGGAATTAAGCCGCGGACGAGCTGGCAAGGGAAGGGTCTAAGGGCGCATACGTCGGACCTGAACCATTTGTGGCACCCTCACTGGGCACCATAAAAGCAGCCCTGAATACGCCCTCGAGTATCACCAAAAAGAGTGGAAAACTACTATGGGCTTAGGGCATGCAAAGCTGAATTCATAGAAAGAGTTGACCAGTGCTGGACCAGGAAGCTTTGGAAACTCAGCAGAAGACAACTCCGATACATTATCGGGGTGTTTACTGGGCACTTTGGAGTTAAACACCTCCTAGCAAAGATGGGCCTTTAGGACAACACAGATTGTAGAATGTGCGGCGAAGAGGTGGAGACAATGAAACACTTACTGTGTGTATGTGATGCCCTCGCCGGAGTAAGAATGAAAATCCTCGGTTGTGGCTACCCAGAACCGAACGATTTCAAGGCACTGCCATTGCACTCCACTATCCGCTTTTTGGAAGGAGTGGAGGCTGCATTGGATTAAGCGCTAAAAGAGGGGTAATTACACAAAAGATCCCATAGGGTCGAAGTGTATCCGTAAGGACCCCACCAACAAGATAAGATAAGATAAGGTATTTGTTTCTACGTCTTGGGTGTTTTATATGTGCCTACCTACCTATATAGTAATATTAGGTATGTATTTCTCACTACATAAGTATTTTTATCGTTACCTAGTATCCAAAGGACAAGCCTAGAACCTAGTTTGGGACTACCTAGGTAAATTTGTGTAAGATTTTCCCGCGATAGATATTTATTCAATGTTGTGTAAATGCCGCACGGCGCGAGCTGCCAATGCTCAAAGGAAGCCGTGCGGCGGCGGCGCGTGCCGCCAATAATAGGTACCGTAAAATGTGCCTACTTTGCTCCAAAAGTTGCTCCAAATTTCGAAATCATTCGTTTTCTTTGAAGACTATTATGATATGGTATGTTGATATATTTGTCTAAATAAAGTTGACTATCCCTACTATCACGTTGTATAACTTAAATGACGTTATAATATAGTTTTAATATATATATAAAAAGTTGAATTAAGGAGCAATGTTACCCGGTGTTTGGGTAACTTTGCCTCTGAATTGAATTTGTGTCAAAACTGGTACTATAAAGCGTTTACCGCAGTTTTACCCCTTCCTTACTAAAACAATGCTCCAACAACAATTATTTAACACTAATTTTGAGTGAGTAAAATAAAAAACGAGAAATTATTTAAGTGTTAGGAAAAAAAACTGTCCTTTAAGTACTTAAAGTTATTTATTTTTGATATTATCACCATAATCATCAGTCTTACAGTCTTTTCACTGAGACAAAAATAATAAAAAACTAAAAATCTTCTAAAAGGGGATTACCCCGGAAATACAAAAAAATATTTTGGTATTTATCAGCCTAGAATCATTTTACTTACGTAATAATCAACAAAACATAAAAAAGTCTTCTGGGTGGGTATCACCGCGTAAATAAAGAATATAAAATATAATTAATTACCTAATTATGTAAATAAGGATAAAATATACATCCTACCCTAAAATTTGGTCGAGTTCTGGTACCTACAGCGTATATTATAGACCAGTTTTTGTCGGTGGATTTATGCACCCTAATAATTTTATTTCCAATCATACTGGACATGATAGTCATTAGTAATTACTGTCTTTTCTCTTAGACAAAAATAATAAAAAACTAAAAGTCTTCTAAAATGGGGTATTACCCCGAAAATACGAAAAATATTTTGGTATTAATCAGCCTAGTACATATCATTTTTCTTATATAATAATCAATAAAACATAAAAAAGTCTTCTGGGTGGGTATTATATATAAAATATAATTAGGTACCTAGGTAGGAAACTATCTAATTACCTAGATATATATATATATATATATATACAGGGATATAGATAATATACATCCTACCCCCAAATTTGGTCGAGTTCTGGTACAGCGTAAATTTCACGCCGACCATTTTTTTTCGGTGGATTTATGCACCCTAATATTTCTTTCCAATTATACTGGATCTCATCCTTGGGTTTAGGCCATTTCCAACACTTAAGTGACTTTTTCATAGAAGATACATATGGTCCCTTCGCAGAAATTTTTGTTATTACACCAGGAAACAATTCGCCTTCGTATGTGAATACTACGTATTGTCCAACTGCCTTCACAAGTGGCTTTAGTTTTTTTTCTTTGTTAGATTCCTCAGTTACTATATTAGTTTCCATTTCAATATCTTCTAAGTCACGGAGGGACGCAAGATCAGAAGAGGAATCATGGACAGACATGTTGACGCTTTCGGCGTAGGAACTCTCACTATCAGTCCGACGGCGAAAAGTTTTTGAAGAAGAAGGTTGTGGTTCTTCGTTTTCTTTTTCATTGGGATTAGAGTTTAACTCTTCAGTCACGCTTTTTCCAGGTGTAACGCTTAGTTTTGTACGACGTTTCTTTGTTTTGATACCTTTTGTCCAATCTGTCCTCTTTGCTTCAAGCGTTTCGAGAAAAGAATCTTCTATAGCACGTCAGAAGTTTTAGTCAACCTCTCTAACAGTGGATTGACGTCAAATGGATAAATCCCACATTTCCGAAAGCCTGATGTCAAGTTAACTTTCTGCGTTGGTGCAAAATTTTGAATAAGTCTATTTAGTAATGCTGGGAAACTACTTTTTTGAATTGTGGTGTCTCGTCTGCCTTGGTCGCTTGCCTTCCATTGGGAGAGAATATTTCTCCACGCCATTTTCATCGGGCCAAAAAAGGCAACATCGAGCGGTTGCGTCAAATGAGTGCTGTTGGGAGGAAGGCAAACGAATTTGATATTGTTTTTGTTACATGCGTTAAGGACATCCACAGAAATATGTGACGACAAATTGTCCCCAATAATAACTTTGGGACCATCAAGTTTGTTGAGTCTTGGTAGCATTTGAGAAAAGAACCAGTCATTGAATATATTCATGTCAAACCATCCCGACTGACTGTTATTGTATCTAGAATTCTGTGGACCATTCTCCGTCCATGTGTTCCACATTTGTTTAGCTTAATAAACGGTATATGGTGGGAGTAATTCACCTGCAGCTTTACCGTAAAACATTAGGGAAATTGCACTTTTCGTGGAATTCCTTATAATTTCTGGATATTTCGTCCCTCGCTTTGTTAGGACCTTTTTTTGACCAGGGTCATCTGACAGGTTAGTCTCATCAAAATTCCATAATGTATTCTCTGGTGGCACATCTTTTACAACTTTTTCTAGTTCCTGCATGTAAGCAGTAATTACATCCTTGTTAACTGCAGCTCTATTACGTTTAATATTTGCAGCAAACCTTTGTGATAAAACGGGATGTCTTTTTAAAAAACTTGTTACCCACTCAACACCAGGACAGTTATCTTTGAACTTTGTAACTTTTCGGTAAATTTTTTCCAAATATGACTTGACCACAATGCGTAAATCGAAGACCGTCAATGGGAAACCGTATTCACTCAGTTTTACTATGCAATCTACAAATGACTTTTCTTCTACGGCTGAAAATGTAGTCGGAGCTCCTGGTGGTCGCGATGGTGTTCTAGATCGTAAGAGTCTCAGCTGGTTAATAATGGTTTGTCGAGGAATACCATATTTTTCACTCGCATTTCTTTGGGATAGTTCACGATTTTCTATAGATGCCAGACATTCTCTCAATGTTTCTTCGGAGTAGTTTTTGTAACTCCGGGCTCCTATACGTTTCTTGTAAATTCTCGGCATTATTTTCTGAAAAAAAAGCGTCATTTCCTTTAAAATATTTCTATGTATTATTTATTCATTCGGATATTTAACCTCATGAGGTAACTATGCTCCTGGATCAAAGTTACCCCAACACGTGGTGCATAGTAGGTACGTAAAAATAAAAGTAAGGTTAAGCCTTGAAAAAACCGAAAGGTACTAAAAATATTGTGAATATACAATAGCTGGTTATATATAAGAAACAATTAAAAGATACTTACCGTGAATCGATGACCACCTGCTGAGATGGAAATGACTTTTCCTCATAATATTTTTTTTAACAAATTTTTACGTTGACACTGCACGACGTCAGACACGAGAAAAAAATGGCGGCGTGAAGGTTTGACGTTTAGTGTTGCCACATTAATGACAGGTGTATCGAATGCGTTCGGAAATTTTCATGAGCAGACCATAGACTTTGACTGGCAAGGCAATGAAACAAAATTCGAAATTGGAGCACAATTACCCAGTGGGGAGCAAAGTAGGCACATTTTACGGTAAGTACTTACCTAGTCAAAGGAAGCCGCCTTGCCCGAAAGCGGCATTATTAAAAGGTCGAAAAGGAATTTACATATAACATCACATACCTATAAACATAATTATTATTTTGTGTCAATAGATAAAAGTACGTAAGTAAAATAATTTAAATTTGGTACTAAGGTACCTAACAATATTAATAGTTACTTTAGGTTTGTGTAATTTATGAAAACTACTATGATTATAAATCACAGATCAAAGTATGGCCAAGTAGATGACTAAAATTGAAAAACAAGTTTGGACAACCCTGACGCCCGAGCGGCAATAGGTATCAGAATCTCCTAAAGGTCCGGAGTCGAGCTACGTTTGTATGCACCTTATGCCTCCCATGGCTTGTTTTTATTGCTGATCAGGCTTGGGCTTGCTGAGGTCAGCAGCCTCCGCCGGCGACACGCAGTTCTCGGACATCGGTGAAGCTAGGTTTCCGAGGTAGAGGTCCTCCAGGTCACGCAGTTTCTCGGATGTCGTCACCGATACCGGTAACGGCTCCTGACACCCACGCAGCCCTTCGTCCACTCCAACCCCGTCGACCTCGTCCACCCCCTCCGACTCCTCGTCCGCGGCCTCCTTTGTAGCCTCGATCGTGCAGGGAGCCTCTATGGATCGACGCCAGCACCCTTGTTCTCGGCATCGTACAAGAAAAGGTGCTGACGTCGATCCTCGATTCGAGAACATAGCCGGCCTCCCGGATTACGTCCGCTGACTCCCGGTCCATCATATCCGGTATATATATATATATATATATATATATATATATATATATATATACAGGGATATAGATAATATACATCCTACCCCCAAATTTGGTCGAGTTCTGGTACAGCGTAAATTTCACGCCGACCATTTTTTTTCGGTGGATTTATGCACCCTAATATTTCTTTCCAATTATACTGGATCTCATCCTTGGGTTTAGGCCATTTCCAACACTTAAGTGACTTTTTCGTAGAAGATACATATGGTCCCTTCGCAGAAATTTTTGTTATTACACCAGGAAACAATTCGCCTTCGTATGTAAGTAAGTAAGTAAGTAAGTAAGTAAAACATTTATTCACAACAATAACACACAGACAAGAAAAAATAACAAAAAAAAAAGAGAAAAGGAAAAGAGATGACTGTAGTGCTAGTGTTGCGAAACGGTCCCAACTCAGCATGTGCTGGCTGTGAAGCCAACGCTAGTCTTCCGTTGGGGCCGCTCGGTGAAAACACGGAAGGCCATACAGACATTAAGGTACATTTCAAACAAACAATGAAATAAAATTAAAATTAAAAAATTAAAAACAACATGCATGCTTGTCGCAACTAACAGCGCTCAGTGGCCATCAGATAAACTAAACACTATCTGCATTACTTGACATTAGTCTTAACAATTTATGTTGTGTTGTGTAGCTTATCTGTGCCAAGCGATGCGTGCTTGCAATCTGTGGTATCTATATATGCATAACAAAACAACAACAACAACACGAACGAACACCGTCAGTACAAAAAGAATACGAGTATAATAATATAAGTAACAAAACAACTGGTGGTTTACATCGAAATGAAAACTAGTTAAGATTTATCCTAATTAAAACTTAACCAATAAAAATAAAAAACAAGCAACAGATAACGGGTGAAGCAGACAATCGAAGACAAAAACAAAAAACAGAAACGCCCCACCATCGATATCTTTGCGAATGGGACATAAGATGCAGGTTTGAAGAGTTATTAATCATTATACATGAATCATATCCCGCTGGTGTCATGTTTCAGTGGTCCCTGGTTTAGTTGGTGACTGCACAAATATTTCTTTAAATTCAATTTAAAACTATTTAAATTTTGCAGGTTCCGAATAGGTGGTGGGATATTGTTCCAGCATTTAGTTGCAGCGTAGCGAAAACTTCCTCGAAAGGCAGCTGAGGTATGACGAGGCGTTAATAGCTGTATAGCGCATTGCCGAGTTCCGCGCGATCTATTACTGGACACATGTGACAACTTGACTAGAAGATACATCGGAGCCTTGTGCGCAAGTACTCCAAAAAGCAGACAGGCTAAATGAAGCTTACGGCGGTGTTGCATCTTTAGAATTGAGTGCTTATTTAGAAATGGGGTTACATGGGCCCTCAACGGAACATTAAAGCAGAAGCGGGCACAGGCATTTTGGACGCGTTGTATAAGTTTTTTAGTTTTCGCAAGCAGACGTGGGCCAAATACTGCGTCCATATAATTCAGTTTCGATAGAACAAGTGACTCTGCCAGCCTTATACGCAAACTTTCATTAATAAATGGCCGTGCCTTGTAAAGTACCTTCAGCTTGTAGAAGCAATTCCTAACTGCGAATGTGAATACTACGTATTGTCCAACTGCCTTCACAAGTGGCTTTAGTTTTTTTTCTTTGTTAGATTCCTCAGTTACTATATTAGTTTCCATTTCAATATCTTCTAAGTCACGGAGGGACGCAAGATCAGAAGAGGAATCATGGACAGACATGTTGACGCTTTCGGCGTAGGAACTCTCACTATCAGTCCGACGGCGAAAAGTTTTTGAAGAAGAAGGTTGTGGTTCTTCGTTTTCTTTTTCATTGGGATTAGAGTTTAACTCTTCAGTCACGCTTTTTCCAGGTGTAACGCTTAGTTTTGTACGACGTTTCTTTGTTTTGATACCTTTTGTCCAATCTGTCCTCTTTGCTTCAAGCGTTTCGAGAAAAGAATCTTCTATAGCACGTCAGAAGTTTTAGTCAACCTCTCTAACAGTGGATTGACGTCAAATGGATAAATCCCACATTTCCGAAAGCCTGATGTCAAGTTAACTTTCTGCGTTGGTGCAAAATTTTGAATAAGTCTATTTAGTAATGCTGGGAAACTACTTTTTTGAATTGTGGTGTCTCGTCTGCCTTGGTCGCTTGCCTTCCATTGGGAGAGAATATTTCTCCACGCCATTTTCATCGGGCCAAAAAAGGCAACATCGAGCGGTTGCGTCAAATGAGTGCTGTTGGGAGGAAGGCAAACGAATTTGATATTGTTTTTGTTACATGCGTTAAGGACATCCACAGAAATATGTGACGACAAATTGTCCCCAATAATAACTTTGGGACCATCAAGTTTGTTGAGTCTTGGTAGCATTTGAGAAAAGAACCAGTCATTGAATATATTCATGTCAAACCATCCCGACTGACTGTTATTGTATCTAGAATTCTGTGGACCATTCTCCGTCCATGTGTTCCACATTTGTTTAGCTTAATAAACGGTATATGGTGGGAGTAATTCACCTGCAGCTTTACCGTAAAACATTAGGGAAATTGCACTTTTCGTGGAATTCCTTATAATTTCTGGATATTTCGTCCCTCGCTTTGTTAGGACCTTTTTTTGACCAGGGTCATCTGACAGGTTAGTCTCATCAAAATTCCATAATGTATTCTCTGGTGGCACATCTTTTACAACTTTTTCTAGTTCCTGCATGTAAGCAGTAATTACATCCTTGTTAACTGCAGCTCTATTACGTTTAATATTTGCAGCAAACCTTTGTGATAAAACGGGATGTCTTTTTAAAAAACTTGTTACCCACTCAACACCAGGACAGTTATCTTTGAACTTTGTAACTTTTCGGTAAATTTTTTCCAAATATGACTTGACCACAATGCGTAAATCGAAGACCGTCAATGGGAAACCGTATTCACTCAGTTTTACTATGCAATCTACAAATGACTTTTCTTCTACGGCTGAAAATGTAGTCGGAGCTCCTGGTGGTCGCGATGGTGTTCTAGATCGTAAGAGTCTCAGCTGGTTAATAATGGTTTGTCGAGGAATACCATATTTTTCACTCGCATTTCTTTGGGATAGTTCACGATTTTCTATAGATGCCAGACATTCTCTCAATGTTTCTTCGGAGTAGTTTTTGTAACTCCGGGCTCCTATACGTTTCTTGTAAATTCTCGGCATTATTTTCTGAAAAAAAAAGCGTCATTTCCTTTAAAATATTTCCATGTATTATTTATTCATTCGGATATTTAACCTCATGAGGTAACTATGCTCCTGGATCAAAGTTACCCCAACACGTGGTGCATAGTAGGTACGTAAAAATAAAAGTAAGGTTAAGCCTTGAAAAAACAGAAAGGTACTAAAAATATTGTGAATATACAATAGCTGGTTATATATAAGAAACAATTAAAAGATACTTACCGTGAATCGATGACCACCTGCTGAGATGGAAATGACTTTTCCTCATAATATTTTTTTTAACAAATTTTTACGTTGACACTGCACGACGTCAGACACGAGAAAAAAATGGCGGCGTGAAGGTTTGACGTTTAGTGTTGCCACATTAATGACAGGTGTATCGAATGCGTTCGGAAATTTTCATGAGCAGACCATAGACTTTGACTGGCAAGGCAATGAAACAAAATTCGAAATTGGAGCACAATTACCCAGTGGGGAGCAAAGTAGGCACATTTTACGGTAAGTACTTACCTAGTCAAAGGAAGCCGCCTTGCCCGAAAGCGGCATTATTAAAAGGTCGAAAAGGAATTTACATATAACATCACATACCTATAAACATAATTATTATTTTGTGTCAATAGATAAAAGTACGTAAGTAAAATAATTTAAATTTGGTACTAAGGTACCTAACAATATTAATAGTTACTTTAGGTTTGTGTAATTTATGAAAACTACTATGATTATAAATCACAGATCAAAGTATGGCCAAGTGGATGACTAAAATTGAAAAACAAGTTTGGACAACCCTGACGCCCGAGCGGCAATAGGTATCAGAATCTCCTAAAGGTCCGGAGTCGAGCTACGTTTGTATGCACCTTATGCCTCCCATGGCTTGTTTTTATTGCTGATCAGGCTTGGGCTTGCTGAGGTCAGCAGCCTCCGCCGGCGACACGCAGTTCTCGGACATCGGTGAAGCTAGGTTTCCGAGGTAGAGGTCCTCCAGGTCACGCAGTTTCTCGGATGTCGTCACCGATACCGGTAACGGCTCCTGACACCCACGCAGCCCTTCGTCCACTCCAACCCCGTCGACCTCGTCCACCCCCTCCGACTCCTCGTCCGCGGCCTCCTTTGTAGCCTCGATCGTGCAGGGAGCCTCTATGGATCGACGCCAGCACCCTTGTTCTCGGCATCGTACAAGAAAAGGTGCTGACGTCGATCCTCGATTCGAGAACATAGCCGGCCTCCCGGATTACGTCCGCTGACTCCCGGTCCATCATATCCGGTATGATGCGCCGGGTGCCAGCTCCCGTCTCTGAGGTGTCGACCACTTTCCATTGGTCCGTTTTCAGCCGCTCGTTGAAGAGTTCGAGCAGCTGAAACACTACCTTTGCGTCGGGGATGCCAATGATCCTCGTCTTCCAGGCCATTTTCACTGGTTTTGGAAGACCCTTTGTATCCACGACCTTGAGGGACCAATATCACTATGAGGGAGCTGAGTCACGTAGAAGACGCCTTGTCACCGCAACTGATGTGCAGGGCGCCTCCCACAATGCTCCCGAAGTTGATGTCTGTTGCTGTGGGAGTACCCCCAGGCTTAATTCTGGGTCCATTTTTCTCCCTTATGTTGTGTGCGACAAAAACGAAATAGTTTTGTTTACCGATGACATTTCACTTTTATTTAAAGTAGATAAAACAGGCAAATTTCAATGACATTAATGATACGTTGTCTACAACTGTTGATTGGTTTGCAGCCAACAACTTAATTTTAAATGCCAAGAAAACTAAGTGTATAAAATTTTATCTGTCAAATGTGAAAGGAGTGAATGGGGCTAGTATGTGACTAAAGGACGAGGTAATGGCATTCAAAGATAAAATGTTTTTTTTTTTGGTATTTCTTTGGACTCGAATCTGCAATAGAATGCGCATATATCCACCCTTGCGGGTATACTGAGTTCTGCAGCGTATGCAGTAAAGCGATTGCGACAACTTTCAGATGACGAGACGGCGAGACTGGTGTATTATAGTTATTTTCATAGTGTTATTGTACTGGAACACGAGTGTAAAGTGTCCTTTTTAAAATCCAGTTTTAAAACTCATGTTAATCTTCGCCATCAGATAGCTAGGAATTAGTCATAAGATTTTCTAAACAAACTGAAAACAGCGCCCTCTCTGGAAAATATTGACAACTATTTAAACGATTAGACATTAAAAATTGACAGGTTAATCTGAGCGGAAAAATGGGTTCACTTTGAGTTACCTAGATGGCGCTGTGGAGCTAGCAAAAGAAATGAATAAAATAAAATAAACAGGAGATCATTCTAATTAGAATTTAGGAAATAAATAGATTTTTTATTTCGTTATTTTAGTAAAATAAATTAAAGAGGGAAGGATTGCACAATTTTTTTTGTAATGAGGTAACATTATAGTTGTAAAATCTAATAAAGAAGGATCGAATTGGCTGCAATTTGAATTAAAAAAACCGGTCAAGTGCGAGTCGGACTCGCGCACCGAGGGTTCCGTATTGAAGATAATATGCTTGGTAACCGCAAAAGAAAATACTCATTTTGTTATAAGCTTTATTTTCCAGATAATAAGGTCGATTTTGACTAGCCTAAATTTTAATACAGATTTTCTTAGTTTTTTTGTTATTTCTCAAAAACTGTAAATAATGAACACTTTATTTTATTTTTCCCAGAAAATATAAGTAATTATCTATACGGCAGGATGTTTTTCAGAATTTTTGATTACTAAACTTCGGAAATAAGGGGGGGGAACGGTCATTTTTTGAACATTTTTGGCTATAAATCAAAAAGTACATCACAGAATTTTTTTCAAAAAAATAGTTTTAAAATGTGCAGATTAAGACCTTTCATATGATACCCCATTTGCTATAATCGAACCACTTTCATTTTTGAACCCCCCATTCTAGACCCCTTTTCAATTATTAATAAAATTTATTTCATATTTTTTTTACTACAAATAGATGCGGGCAAGCAAGTTGTACAACTATGCCAAATTTCAAGTTGATAGCATTTGTAGCTGAGAAAACCTGCTGTACAGACAGACAGACAACGAAGTCTCACCATAAGGGTTCCTTTTGTACCATTTTGGTACGGAACCCTAAAAACAGCCATGACCGCTATAATGCTAAGATGAGTAGGGGATAAATTCAAAGGATAATGAACTTTATTTATTACATGTTATATTAGAATAATCATTGTAGTTAGAGAGGTAAATGACATGTATTATCGCGGGAAAACTTCTGCACATCATCCCAGCTACGATATACGCAGGGTACGCTTGGGAGACACTAATATGAGGAGAGATCAATTCAAACGAAAGTGAGCTTTATTTGTTACTTAACATGATGAATTAGACGCTGAAGTTAGATAATTGAAATTACTTTCGCGGGAAAGTTTGGCGCACCCAAGCGCTCTTATATGCAGTTTTCATACAGCGGGGGCGTAAATTAGGGGTTTCTACGCATGATCAGGTTTCTCTATATAAAGGCTGGTTAGGGTCGGAGCGGGGCTTTTTTATTCCGGTCATCGAAGGGGTGAGTTTTATAATTTATATTTTGCTGAGAGGTGTCATGTATCGTCCATTTTGTCTTGTTGGTTTTTATTTATTTGTGTTGTGCTCCTATATTATAGGTGATATTATTTTGTCTGTCGTTTGATGTTGCGTTCGAGTAACGCTACAAGTTAACGATTATCGCTACACAGGAAAAATGTAGTCGGCTTTCTTATTTTCTAGGACTGTGAGGATGTTTTAATAACTGGTGTTTGTGTGTTCCGGGATTGTGTTAACATGTTTATTAACCTTGTTTTGTTTTCCAGAACTCTGTAACGACGCCACAAATGGTAGTCGGTTACGCAGAGCTCCAGGCAGTCGTAGTTTACGAAAATGAATACCTACAATCACATTTTGGTTGTGAGTTGAGACCTGAAGATTTCCACAATCAGGAAATGGACGGTTTTAACTCATTCAGTTGGGAAGATACGCGTACAAGATCGCTGACACCTTTATTCGGTATGTCAAGCAACGCTGTTGGTAATTTATTATGTCTTCTCTTCAGGGCCCGTCCAAGTGGATCCGAAATCAGTTTGCGATTGTTGTGTGGATATATAGATTACCCTTAGCGTTGATCCCCTTATTTTTATATGTATTGATAGACCACCGTAGGTATTTTCCCCACCTGGAAACCAACTAAAGGCTAGAAATAGCCGGTTGAAGAGTCTTAGGACTACACACAGGAAGTTTTACTTCCGAAATCGTGGTTATGTGGTGTGGTGTGGTCTTAGTTGGTCTAGCAAAGGTTTTCTTACACCGGAATTCCTTTAACACTACTCACACGTTTAACGTAACTGTAAAAGTCATTTTGGATTTTAATTGCTCCAAAACAATAGATTAATAGATCTTAGGAATTAATTTAGAAGCTTTCTATTACACCGTAGGAAGCTTATTAACACGTAATGTGATTAGCTAGGTATATGTAGACAAAGTTTGTTCTACTACGCCTTCTCTGTCAACGTAACAAATAAAATTATTGAAGCTAAAAGACGTAAATTAGCCTTTTAAAACCAATAGAAAAATTAGGAACTAGTAATAATTAATTCATGTTAGAAAAGTAATCCTTTTAAATTAAATTCATTTTAGGCAAATATTCAATCTAGGGTAACGAAACTTACTTATTGAATGTAATCTTGATAGTCTGTGGTTAGGTCTATCTATACCTGAGAGAAACGTCAAATCCTAAAACCGTCCGTCCAGTTGGGAAATAAATAAAGCGCTAGGCTGCAGAGTATGTATGTTGTCCGTTAAAACCGTGTTGGTATGATTAGGATGCTCAATTCGGTTTCCGTCCTGGCTTGTCCACGGAGAGTGCAATTTTGAGCCTTAAGTGGTCCGTAGAGTACTACACGAGCAGAAAAACGCCTGTATATGCGTGCTTCCTTGACTTGTCAAAAGCTTTCGATCTAGTCGTCTATGACATACTGTGGGACAAGTTGAGGAGCACGACCCTGCCGTCTGGATGTGTGTCTCTGTTTAGATATTGATATCAAAACCAGGTGAACCGAGTGAGATGGGCGGAAGCTATGTCGGACGAATACAGGCTAGAATGTTGCCTCAGCAAGGGGGGCTGACATCACCTGTCTTATTCAACTTCTATGTGAATGAGCTAATCGAGGAGGTCAGCAGCACGTATGTCGGATGCCATATTGACGGTATCTGTGTCAATAATATTAGTTACGCTGACGACATGGTGCTGCTGGGTCCTTCGATCCGTGCGATCCGGAAGCTTGGTGCGATCTGTGAGCAGTATGCGGCTAGGCACGGGTTAAGATACAACAGCAAGAAAAGTGAGTTGCTTGTGTTCAAGGCGGGTAAAATAAAGGCTTATTATGTGCCCCCATGTAACGTTGTATATCTTGCGTGAAACGGAACCTAAAGACTGGAAAAATATTTAAGGTGTTAATGGCATTACTGTTCATTACTTTTGATTGTCAAACGTCAACACCATAGATTTGTAGGTTGGTGTTGCCGCGTTAGTGTAAAATACCTTGAATTAGGGGAATAATAAATATTTGTAATTAATCAATAAATGGAGTCAATAGATAATTACATTTATTAAGTAAACAAAACAATTCAAAGATTTATTTTGGCAGTAATTGTACATACAAGAATTAAACAAACACATTTCAGTCAAAAGTTAATTTAATGTAGTACTTTCATGTAGATAATTTTATTTATTTATTATTTATTTATTTATTTATTTCACATATACATCTATCGTTACAGGTCAGCCCAATGCGATAGTGTAGCAAGTATAACACAGGTTAAAAATTTACATTAGGAGTAGTAACATAATATAAATAACGTAACATTTGTAAATTCATTCAACGAACAAAAGAAGACATCAATTTTAGTGGCTACCTGGTTGAGCGTGCGCAGCGCCCGGGTCCAGGGTGCCTCGCGCAACAGTTGGGTGCGCGCGCGCGGCTCGGCCAGCAGCCGCGGCCGGCGCCGGCGCCACACGTACCGCTCCGGCACGCACAGGCTTACCCTTGCCAGTACACCCGGGTTACTGACCCTTCCCCGCAGTAATTTAAATATATATAAGGCGAGGGTTAATTCTCTTCTAACTTCTAACCGATTGTAGCCTACCATTCCCAAAACGAATAATGTTGGGTACATAAGCGGATAAAAGGGGTACACGCCATACAATTTAAAATATAAAAAACGGACAAATTTATTTTGGATTCGCTCTAACATAAGTTTATATTTCGCTTCATGCGGGCTCCAAATACACGAGTTAAACTCCATATGGCTTCTAACAAGTGATTCATATAGCGCGCATATGGCGTTTATGTTCGAAAAGCCACGCGCTTGGCGCATTACAAAGCCTAAGGTTCTGTATGCTTTCTTACATATCATTGATACATGATTTCTAAATGATAGCTCGGCCGTAAGCAGAACCCCCAAGTCTCTTACCTCTGTAAGGCGTTCCATCATTTCCCCTCCTACTGCATATCGGTGGTGTATCGGACTGCAGGACCGGGTAAAGGATATTGATGAGCATTTCGACACATTAAAATAAAGTTTATTACCTTGACTCCATTGGACGACTCGATCAATATCTTCCTGCAGTTTGTGACAGTCTGTCATATCCTTAATTTCCCGTACTAGCTTTAAATCATCGGCAAACAGTAAACATTGTGAATTTTGCACCACTTCTGGAAGATCATTGATCATTATTATAAATTCCAATGGACCCACATTGCTACCTTGACTTACCCCAGATCTCGTGTAGTACGGCTCTGATCTGTGACCATTACAATCTACATATTGGCGCCTATCCCTCATATAGCTTGCAAAAAATGCAAGCATGTGCGATATGCATCCAGCGTCAGCCAACTTTTTCAGTAAAATGTCATTATCCACAACATCGAAGGCTTTTTTAAAATCGAAATAAATGACATCTACCTGGCCGCCGGCATCTACTGTTGGTATCACCTGAGTCATAAGGTGTAGCAGGTTCCCCGATGTGCTACGTCCTGCTCGGAAGCCGTGCTGTGCATCAGATAATTGGGAATTCACCTGTGCTTGCAGAGATCGTTGAATTGCAGATTCGAACACCTTTGCAGGTGCACACAGCACTGCTACCGGCCTATAGTTACTTGCACTCGGTCCACCACTACCTTTTGGAACCGGAACCACACGTGTCAATTTCCACTGGTCAGGAAAATTTGCAGTTTTTAAGGATATGTTAAATATATGACACAACGGTTCAGCTAGGACTGAACGACAGTCCTTAAAAATAAATGGTGGGATACCGTCTGGTCCTACAGAGCGTTTAGGTGGAAGTCGCACCAGCGCCCGAAGTACTTCTGCGAGCTCAAGCTGCCCGATGTGAACAAACGCGCTGTTTGCCGCCGCTGCCGCGTTTGCTGCAGATACATTTAGTTCGGCTGGTTTGGGGTTGTAAACGGAATAGAAAAATTTCGCAAACTCATCCGCGGATTCCTTCGGAGACAGTACACGTCCGTCATCTATTAATTTGTTTTTGTTGCTAGTATTTCTTTTCCGTTTTATAAAACTCCAAAAAGATTTTGGATCTTTTGCCATGTTATATTGCATTTGGTTTTGGTATAAATCATGGGCAGTAGAAATAGCCACTTTTAACTCCATTCTGCACTGTGAAAACGCTCTGTAATCGTCCTCAGATTTACTCTTTTTATACTGTTTATGTAATAAGTGTTTAATTTTAATAGTGTGAATTATTTCAGCCGTGTACCATTCCGGGTAAGAGTACCGAGATGTCATTAGATTCCGTTTCTATATAATATATTAATTGGGTACCTAATTACCCAGACGACCTAATTTGTATAGCTACATTCTATGCATTTTGTTGCATCTATGTTTTGACTAAGTATCTTTCATCAAGATGTCCAAAATGATAGCCCATTACAAAATCAGACTTAAGCTGAATGACAGCGGAGGAGCCATCCTCTATAAAGTAACCAAGCACCTGCTGTGGAGATATAGTACATACTTTCAGTCATATTTCGGTGAAAGGAACTTGTAAGTAATAATTAATAACATCTTTCTGATGGAGGCATTTGTTGCAATTTAATGTGCAATTCTCTGACCAAATGGTGAATTTTCAGTTATTGTTTCTCACACGTGGAGAGGAGGGAAAGTCTTAGCATCGAGATTACCAGGGGTTTTCCTTGAAGTTTTCCGGTAAGATTCATAATTTTGTTAACCATTAAATGTCAGGCCACATGTCTCATACATTTCTTAACCGTAGTGCTAATCAGAGCAATTTCTCTCTGTATTTACAGCTGGACTGGGTTTTCAGTATTTTTTAGGGTTTCCCTTAAGTTTCTAGTTTTGTCAGTAGGTTTTCTTTAGTTTCTGGATATTTTCAGTATGTACTGATTTACGTTTCCGTCTACATAGTTTCTGTTTTCTGTTATTCTGTTTAGATACTTTCAGAATAATTTAGCTTTAGCCGCTACAATTCGCGCATGTTGGTGGCTCCTCTCGGGGCCGTGGGCAGTCGCTGGCAGCGTGGGGGCCTCCAAAGCGCACGCAGGCTATGGGGCGGTGGCAGTGGTGAGAGGAGTGGGCGAAATTTTGGCAGCGGTGGCACTGCGCGATGCCTCGCTTACCTCTCCAAGGCTCCACGATGATCCCTGGCATGCAGAGGATCTCCGTGACGCGGAAAATAGCCGCATTTTTGGTGACCTGGGCATAAAAAAAAAAACACCCGGGTCTGCCGCTGCGGGCTCTGATGGGCCTGACGTATTCCACGTCGAAGCCTTGGGAAGTGAGGTCGTCGGTGATGTCGTCGGGGCTGGTGTCCACGGGGAGGCCCCTAATGGCCACCTTTTGGTTGCGCTCGGCGGGCAGGGAGTAAGAGTACCACTCCAAGCTGGAGTCCTCCTTCTCCCGGTCGGAGAGGTACCGTTGTACCACTCGGAACTCCTCCTCACCTGCCGGGGAGAATCGGATCCCGTCTCTAAACGGGCGGGCATTAGGGGCGCGTCCCAGAAGTCCCTTTAGGGCCCGGAAATGCTTACCCCAGTTGGAAAACCGCTGGACAACCAGCGGTGAGTAGCGTATCTTTTTCACGGGCGCCTGCGCTGCTGTCGCCGGTCCTTGACCGCTAGTTGCGGAAGGAGATGGCGGTGAGGCGGCTGCCGCGGCGAAAGAGAGTGGCGGCGGTGGAAAGTGCAGCTGTGGAAGCTGTTGGGCACTTGGTGGTGACGGCCCGGTTGTGTCCATTTGGCACAGATCGAGCCGGGGCAGTGAGCGCGGTTGTTGTAGCTTCGCAGGAGGGGTTTTGGCAACCCGCTTTTTGCTCGGCGTCGCTGCGGTGGAGGACGCAGCGGTAGCGGCAGGCGGCACTGGGGTTCGTGGCGCGACGGCCTTCGGCTGTGGCGGCGGCGCACTTAAGCGCACAGGCGCGGTGGTCGGCCTTGCGCGGAAGGGTGGTGAGGTTGCGGGCGCGTGCACGCTCGCGGAGGTCCGAGCCACGCGCGCTGGCGTGGCGGATGTTGAGGCGCGGCTAGTAGTGGCGGCAGCTCGCACGGGTGCGAGGGGCGGCGGCTCGTCCTCGGGCGAATCGCGGAGCTCCGCATTTGCGGGCATCACGCGGGGCACGGTGCCGCGGCGCGGGAGGCTACTAGGCAGTATGAATGAGGTGCGCGCCGTCTGTGGGCGCTGTTCTCGTGGTTGGGAGGCATAGGGGGCCGGTGGTGAGGCGGCGGCGGCAGCAGCAGCGGCGGCGGCGCGAGCGGCGGTGATCCGCGCGAACGCGGCACGCAGCACAGGCGGAGCATCTTCGCCGTCCGCGAGCATCTCGCTCAGTGTGAGCTGAGTGCCCGGGGAGTTGGCGAACTCTAGGTCAGAGGAGGGGCCCGGGGACCGGATCCGCCGAGGTCGTCCTGGGTCATATACTTAATTCCAGGTCACTAGTGTTCATGTCGGAGGACCCTTGCGATCTCGAAGTCCTTACACCCGGTCATTTCATCATTGGTCAACCACTAGTAGCCTTGCCAGAATCTCACTGGAAGGATATTAAAATGTCGCAATTATCACGATGGCATATTGAATATCTCAATATTCTACAGTCACGTAATAAATGGTACATTCATACTAACAACATAGAGCTCAATGATTTAGTTCTTATTATTGATGAAAACTCAACGCCTCTTCAATGGCGAAGAGGTCGAGTTATACAGTTGTTCAAAGGATCAGATAATGTTGTTAGGTCAGTTAAACTAAAGACTCAATAGCGGCCTTTACACGGCACAGTTTGGACTGCGCACCTGGACTGCGTTCCGATCCGCAGATAAAACCGTCGGTCCATCCGCCGGTTTGGACCGCGCATAAAACCGTCAAGACTTTATTACGCTCAAATGTAACCACGGTTTGGAACGCGGTTAGATCTGTGAGCTGGTATGGAGATTGAGATTATACCTTATGTTAATTAGCGTAAGGGATATTTTCGGGATTGTGACCCGACTGGTTTGTATGGTGATTAATGATTATCCTCCGCATTAACAATTCCGTGGAAATAGATTGACGACGCCTTGGCCTAGTTGGTAGTGACCCTGCCTATGAAGCTAGCGGTTCTGGGTTCGAATCCCGGTAAGGGCAGATATTTGTGTCATGAGCGCGAATATTTGTTCCCGAGTCATGGATGTTATTTATTTATTTATTTATTACACATGTCATGTATGTATTAAAGTATATATTTATATATAAGTATTATATCGTTGTCTGGTCTGGTGTTGTAGTACAAGCCTAGAGCTTATTTTGGGACTAGGTCAATTGGTGTGACATTGTCCCCTGATATATATTAATTTTATTTTATTTATAGATTTAATTTTAAAAATAACTGCAAATTTAAGACAAACATTATATTACCTATTTTTCTTTATCCTAGCCAAAATCAAACTTTCTAAAACGAACTAAATACCGTACTGTAATTGGTAAAAGGGGTAGCGAGCTAGCGAGCTAGCGACTCCCGCTACCTGCTACGTAATTATTATTTACTCAAAAGTGCTATGTAATCTTGCCAAACACCAGTAAATAGGAGCCGGTAGGTTGAAGTTCCTGGACAAATATCAAAAGAGTCCAGTAAATTGAGGAATTTCGAATTTGGAATCAGTAAGTGTCCAGTACGTAAGTATGTAAATTCCATAATATATCATATTATTTCAAATAATATTTTTTGGAATTTTTGCCTTGCGGCTCGGGCTTTTACCTCATACTCGTCCAGGAAGGCTCACTTACTGGTCTTTGCAGTAATGTACTATAACAGAGATAAACAAAAACCCTAAAAGCTTAGCCAACCATTAGCCGCTTGAGGATTAGTTCATTCATGTTCTTTGTGGTGTGGTGGTTTTTAAATAGTAAAATTATTAATCAGCGGCAAATATAACCGCCCTCTCTCTCTCTCACCTCACCTTACAAACATGTATGTAGAGTGGGCGGTTAGATTGGCCGCCGAGTATAGTTTGAATTTGTTGATTGCCAAAAAGTTAATAGTTAGTAATTTCTTTACGGAACGAGTACTCATTATTGATTTGTTTTTATTGTAACTAATAATAAACAATGAAAAAATGTGTATCTGCGTACGTGTGTATGTGTGTATGTGGGTATCTGTGAATCTGTTTATCCGTCCTCTTCCCCCAGGACCTCTGAAGTGAGCTTAACGTGTGCACACTCTGTCTGAAATTACTTAAATTTTAATAAAATTATTAAAACAAAAATTACAACGTCAAATACTAGGAGTGCATAAACATTAGAAGTACCTACCTAACCTACAGTCATCCGACCTGTGTCGGGCGCGCTAGCCCGCCGCCTGCGCCGCTCCATGCTAGCCTCCTAATTACCTCTGCGCTCCTGATACTTCATTTAAACATGCAAACTCTTTGGTTGGATATATGGCTTATTGTAATTAAAAAAAAAATGGAAAAGTAAAACGCACTAGTTCGCTAAAACCAACTTTCCGCACGATATACAGCTACGAAAAGTACCACTTTTTGAGCAACTGTATTAAAAAGTAAATTTTTGTACTCGTCGATTATAATCTGTGTATTAAGATTTCATAGAGAACGTCACTCTTTTCATCGTTGCATAGTCTATGTTACTTCTAAAACAACCGAAATAACTTTTTCGATACGCTCTAGACAACCGAAAAAAAATTGAAAATGGAACTTCGTATTTCATATATGTGTCCTTGTTTAAGGAGACTCGATCCGATAAAAAATTGCCAATCTATGGCGTTTCGGAACGTAGCAGCGTCGCGTCATCTGTCAAAAATCTACTTAAACTTGCTGCTGTATCCAGGGCATAAAAAAAAACAAAAAAACTACGCTTTGTGATTGGGCAGTACCTATTTAGCCAATCACAGCACAGTACTGCAACATTACGGACGCCGGTGGTGTGATAGTACTTACGATATTTAGTTTTCTTATACATATACTGTTATTAATGACTTAAATTATTAATTTTATTGAACTCGTACAAAAAGTATTGTTCACAATAGTGTCATAATCAAGCTTTTTAATCTCGTACCTTACTTAGGCCACTCAGCAAGCTTCGTGGCCTAAACACGGTACTCGACTAAAAAGCTCTCTATTATAACACGATTGTGAAAAATACTATTATATTGTAACTGTGCAGTTGTGTGCTGTGATTGGCTTATTAAATTGTATATTTTATTTCAAAAGTTGTTATTATCCAAAGTAATATATTTTTTATTTGTAGAATATACCATAAATGTTTTGTTTTTATTGATAGGTCATTATATTTTAATTTTACATTACGTATTTTACAATTACACAATTTAGAATCATTACTTTGTTTTATTTTCAAAAATAATCGAATTATTCGAAAATATGTTCGGTAATATTGAAAATCGAAGTATTCGTATTATTCGAATACGATAATTGGACGAATATTCAAACCATAATTTCAAAGCCTCGAATACGTCAACGACGAAGGCGACAAATCATTTTTTTTTTGACACCAACGCCGTTCGTGCCACGTGACCTTCTACGCTAATAAACGGGAATCCATTTTTATTACGTCTTAAGGAAAACTTTTGTGTTTTGATCACATTCCACGCGCCAGTCCAAACCGCGCTCCGATCTCTGGAATAGCGTTTACACGGACAGTTCGGACCGCGGGCCGGCAGAAAGCACAGATCGAACCGCGGTTAAAACCGTGGTCACATTTGGTCGTAATAAAGTCTTGACAGTTTGATGCGCGGTCCAAACCGGCGGATGGACCGACGGTTTTATCTGCGGTTCGGACCGCAGTCCAGATGCGCAGTCCAAACTGTGCCGTGCAATTCGTTCCTTTACTTTCTCAACCTCGTATCCGATCGAATAGTTCGACAGGAAAAGCACTCATGTCTTCTATAGAATAAAGACTACGACGAATTGCTTCCGCGCGCCAAACCGCCATGCTCTTTTACACGTTGACACGAGATGCGCGCTCCGAACTGTAGCGATATGCGCTCGCGCCTCTTCAAGGATAGATCTGCCAACCGCCACGCGCCGCGTTGCATTTACACGTACAGTTCGGAACGAAGATTGGAACGGCGCGTGGCGTTTCCCGCGGTCCGAACTCTACGTGTAAAGGCCGCTAATCTGGTGAGCTTGTAAGACTAGTAGTCAAGTTATGTAAACTACCTATGGAAGGTAACTTAAATTAAACATTTATGTATCTGTTCATATAATGTTAAAGCTGTGTATTTCTTAAGTATTCATTATGTCTCTTTATTATCTATAGTGTTTCAACTTATGTTAAACTATTTTCATGTATTAATATCATGTGTCATTATACTATACGTAGAGTTCATTAGGGATTTCAAGTGTTCAGTTCATTTTCCCCCCTGGCGGGCCAGGGAACGTTCATGCAAATTCACATGTTTGTATGATCGTATATATAAATAGGTTGTGCTGTGTGGAGCACAGTGGGCTGAAAATCGGCTATCATAGAAGTAGAAACCGAAGTCGTAAATGTTTCTTTTTCTTTCTTGAAATAGCTTCTGTTTGCCGTCATCATATTAGAAAATGAGCCTGAGATAATTTGGATGGGTAAATAATTAATTATAAATACATTAAAAAAAACTTGTATGGAGAATTTAAGAAAAACGGGTATTTCTCTGAAAATACTCATCAAACCGTAATATCCTTGCCTAATGTTAAACCGGTAGATTCTAGTATTTTTCTAAATGACGAGTGTCTGCAAATGGTAAATAAGGCAGTTTTCCTAGGCATAACAATAGATCAAAATTTGCAATGGAGTCCCCATATAGCTGTACTGGCAGGTAAACTAAGTTCGGCTGCTTACGCCGTTAGGAAAATTAAACAACTAACCAATGTTGTGACAGCTCGCTTAGTTTATTATAGTTACTAGCTTTTGCCCGCGACTTCGTCCGCGTAGAACTCGTTTATCGCAGTTAAGTGTTTTAAGTAATTTTATAGTTAAACATCCTCCCACGCCAGGATGCTCTTTTATGAAATATTGAGCTCCACATTTAAATTGAAATTGAATTGAATAACGTCATCTAGGTTAATATACAGTTTTGTACAGTTTGCTAGATCATGAAGATTTGGTGGGCTGGATACTCGTGAGCATGCTATATATAGTTGCCCATGGGAAAAACAGTTTGCTTCAAAATGTACGCCGGCTACTTATACTGTTTGTCGTTGCGCTTTGCTTATGGTCATGGCAATAGCTGTTTTTAGAGAACTCTTTTAAATTTAAATGGTAAATCCATCGGAATTAAAGGAATGCGGGGAATAAAAACATTATCTCCTTTAGCAATTCCAGACATCATTATTGCCCTTAGGCCGACATTACACCTGTAAGTTATTTGCTGTGTCTATGACATTGTCTTTCGAGATAACCTAAAACAAACACCCACGCAAAATAGGTGCATATCTAAGTCGCTCAGTTGCGGAAAAAAGACCGCCACAACCTGTAACCTAAAACAAACCCAGGGGTCTCTTTATAGAATTTGCTACGGACCCCGACGGGCTTGCTCGATCCAGCACTGGCGAAGTTCTATACACATTTACAATATTGATTATAAGAAAGTTTCTTACAAAGTTCCGCGGTTTTTTCTTTTCTTTTATTATTTTTTTGTTAAGTGCCGCTTATTACCAAGCATATTTAAATGAATTCATCCTTAATATAATTAAATACATTCATATTCGTTATCATTAATCGTCTTTCACGAAATTAAATCATTTTTATTTCTATTTTTTCACAGTTGTCATTTTGAGGTTATTTCCACGCGCTAAAAATTGTCTATACTTACCACAGAATAAAAACTAGAGGCATAGAAACCGTACTAAATAGGCAAAAAATACATTATGGTTGACTTCCTTTTACTTATGGTTTTCATAGTGAGTTGGAAAGAGATCGTCACAAGGCGTGATTTGGACCTTTAAGCACCAGTGTGGAAGAAAGTAACGCCAAAGAAGACCGAAAACCGGTCGTTGATTTGACGTTTCTTCACCTTCTGATCATGACAGATTAAAGAAGATAAGACACCTAGTTTTTGTTTCTTTTCCTCTTATCAAAATGTAATCTATAAAGTAGAGACAAGTAGCTGGTGCAACGTTCATCTTATTCCACGGCTTCTTTGCCTTTAGTCTTTATTCTGTGGTCTATACAAAAAGACTGAAAATAGCAATAAATCCTCCATTCACAAACACCGTGATTGGATGTTAAGGGGATTCCAAAGTAAATTAAAACAATTTTACTTTAATCCCTAGAGATTAAAAAGGAAATTTAGTCCCGATGTGCAGAGACTAAAGTAACATTTTAAGAGCATGAGAAGTGAAAAAACATTTTCTCCTTTAGCAATTCCAGACATCATAATTGCCCTTAGGCCGACCTTACACCTGTAACCTATTGCTGTGTCTATGACATTGTCTTTCGAGAGATACTCGTACGCCTTCTACGTGATATTTTTAGGGTTCCGTACCAAAATGGTAAAAAAGGAACCCTTATGGTGAGACTTTATTGTCTGTCTGTCTGGCATGTCTGTGAAGTGTTCATTATTCACAGTTTTTGGGAAATATCAAAAAAACTTTGAAAATCTGTATTAAAATTTAGGCTAGTCAAAATGGACCTTATTTCATAGAAAATAAAGTTCATAACCAAATGAGTATTTTCTTTTGCGGTGTCCAAGCATATTATCTTAAATACGGAGCCCTCAGTGCGCGAGTCTGACTCGCACTTGACCGTTTCTTTTTTATTTATCTACCCATTAATTTAGTTTTTCAGTGCTAATATTGCCCTTTCACACAATCATTCTCTATTCTTTTTATTGGTTTGTAGATCTGGGTACACGTAATTTTTTAGATCATCTGTGTTTTGTACAATATTACAGAATTCGCTTTTTAATGTAACATATCGTTACTACCTCTTGCCATACGATCTTCGCCAATTTTAAGTAGAACTGCCGCATATTGCCCCGACCGTGTGAACCTACCCACATTTTACTTGCATTTATTTTATCCGGCAGCGTGCCTATAGTTATCACCCGTAGGTAGATGAGAATCTGTCTAAATTCGCCATCTAAAAATACCACGATTTTTTCAAGTGATCATAAATCATAACCGCCCTAATATTTAAATAACAGCCGTAGAAATAATATACTTATGCCTTGAATTAGTCTTGGTCTTGAAAATGGCGGAAAAATGTTAAAATCTGGATATGTCAACGCTGTCAACATCAATCTGACACTGCTTCTTTTTACATAGACTAACAAAAAAGAATGTACAAAGACTGTCCCATGTTGTCACCCACATGACAGATGCCATGGGAGAAATAAATAAATCAATTTTACAATTTAGACAATAATGACTAATATAGAATGAGATTCAATATTAGTAACAATCTATGATCCTGAAATAAATGCATTAATTCAAAAAAAGTTTGCTGTTAATTATTTTTTTACATCATAATCTGATTGATAAATAACTAACACTCAAAAAATTAGGTTTTTGTGACCTATGCTATACATGGAAATGACGAAATTGTAACGTTTCTCTTTTTACTATAATGCTGCGGAACCTAAAGAAGAGAATAAATTATTGATCAAAATTGTAAAACCCAAGCTAAGTTAAAAATAGGAGTTTGGTTTTCGAAATATTGTCTTAAATATAATTGTATTCGAACTTTAACCCCCGATATTACCCATTAAAACACCGTTTTCAAGCAACAACGTGACACCGTTAGTTTCAATCACAGCGTCGCTTCTGTAACGTTAATCAATGATCGCCTGCTTGTTTTGTCTTGATCGTTCCAGTTATAGGAGGGATATGGTTGTCTTTGTCTTTGATGTCACATTATCATGGCGTCGCATTTGTTACAACAACAAATTGGAATTATTTATTTTGCTTCTTCATAGCATTTTGTACATTGAATTTTTAAAAATGTTTAATTTAAGTTTCTATTTCTATTTCTATAAACGGAGAATGAAATTTTGATATTTGTAATCACGTAAAGTAGTCGACGGCCCTCGAATAGGGTTTTAAAGAAATACTTACAATTGGGCTATTTCGATAATTTCTTAGTTGTTTTAACTTTAATCGAGAAATCCTAAAATAAGTGTACTTTTATTTGTTACGAAGAGTTTATACAGAGTTTCAAGTGGCCAGCTCAATCCGGTAACTTTTTTCCATATTAACTTTGACCCCTCTTTCCCCCCCCCCTTTGATTTTCATATCTTATTTTTTTATTATACATATATAAACCTGGTCACCGGTTATTGAAACGTTTTAGTGAAAACCGCATTAACATTGGTTCAGTGGTTTTCAATTGATGCGAGGAGAAACAAAATTTAACAGGCAAACAGACACCAACTCTAAAAATTGTAGAAACGTATTCTGCTGCTCATTCTGAGGTCCTTTATAGTATTTTTAAGTTCATATCTCGAATGTACAGATTTTTTCCCTTCTACGACTTTATTATATGTATAGATATAGATATAGATACCTATATTTTTATAGCCTATGACCTGGCCGGAGATTTTCTCGACAGATTAGTAAAGTTTGCATCAAAATCCGTTCAGCCGTTTTCAAGTGATGCGCGTTCAAATAAACAGACAAACAGATAAACAGACAAAAATTCTAAAAACTGTTGGAACGTGTTCTGTTATCGATTCTAAGTATCCCCAGCCAACTTTTTTTGGAATATCTGCCATGTACAGACTTTCGACCCTCTTTAGCTTTATTATATTTATGCATAGATAGACATAGATATAGATGTAGATACCTATATTTTTATAGCCTATAACCTGGCCGGAGATTTTCTCGACAGATTAGTAAAGTTTGCATCAAAATCCGTTGAGCCGTTTTCACGTGATGCGCGTTCAAATAAACAGACAAACAGACAAACAGACAAAAATTCTGAAAACTGTTGGAACGTGTTCTGTTATCGATTCTAAGTATCCTGAGCCAACTTTTTTTGGAATATCTGCCATATACAGACTTTCGACCCTCTTCAGCTTTATTATATGTATAGATTTCCATAGTGTTATGTCGTACGGTATTCTGGTCCGGGGTTAGGCAACTGACATACAAACTATATTTCTGATACAAAAAAGGGCCATTCGTTCTATTTACAACTTAAATTCCCGTGACTCCTTAAAATAACTTTTTAAAGAAATTTATATCTTAACTGTAGCGTTGCAATTTATTTATGAGAATATTATTTATGTTATTAAGAATTTAGATTTGTTCACCAAAAATTCTGATATACTTACATAATTTGAATACTAGAAATAAAAATAAAATCGCTATTCGAAAATTCCGTGTCCGTAAAGTATAATAATAATCATTTGTTGGTCAATGCATTCATTTTTATAATAAATTACCTGACGTAGTTTTAAAGGTACCCTTTTCAGCACTTAAAATTACTTGAAAAAGTCGTTAATGTCTAAAGCGTATCGCGTAAGCGTAGCGGGTCGAGAATTTTCTAACAGACAAAAATGCATGGCCTAAACTCGAAACCTAGTCAATAATAATTTGTTCAAATGTAAAACCTTTATCTTGTCTAGGGGACACTGTTGATGTAGGAAAACATGTCGAAACTTTTATGTGGTCGTCTTGACTCCTTCGGCTTGGAAGCGTCTTGTCATGAAAAAGAGGCGCAAATGCCGCGGCGAGAGCATGCGCGCAGATATTTCTGTGCCTCCTGTGACAAGTGATACAACTCGAATAACACGATTTTACAGGAGAGCGAAAACAAGTTTAAAAAAAATACTGCTCTTGAATGGTTACTTTTCTTTAAATATTGTTATCGATTTTTATAACATATAATATCACTATATTAACTGCTTTGACAAAAATATTGATACTAGTTATAGATTTTGAGATATTCGAAGAAACGTGCTTAATGTATCATTTTACATTTCATACTGAGCTCCATGTACTCGTGTAAGATGATACAACTCGAATTGTATTACTAAACACAAAAAAAATGTCATCAAGAAGCTCTGGTGATGATTGATACAACTTTTTTTTAAAGCTACTTTATTCTATTATTTCTAGAGTTAGAATTTTAACTTTTACACATAAGTTGTAGGGAATTAAATATGTAATATTTCATAAAATGAACGGACTTAATATAAAAGATTTTAGTGAGTTGTATCATTTATCAAAAACAAAAATGGTAATTTAAACCGTGAGTAATGTTATATATTGAGTTATTCTTAGGTCTCATTACGAAAAAACTTGTGTCAAATAATACAAGTAATTGATTAAAACAAACGAAAAAATTGAATCTTAAGGATATGGTTTTTCCTTATAATAACTTCACCTAAAATCTTTTCGTTTATTTCCACTTCCAATTATTGTTTTGATTATTAATTTGTACGCAGTAAAACAAACGTTATTTAGTTTATAGTCGATTATTTAATTATTTACAATTGTTATTAATTGATTACTTTTAGTTTGTACGTAGTACAATAAGAGTTATTTAATTGTTACGAACTACAGTGTTCTAGATTATTGTTAATTAAGTATTTTATATTATTCCTGCATTTTGTATTTTATGACCTTAAAGTTTAACCGCCTTATTCATACTCGTAAACCCACAAGAAGTAAAGTATGCTTCAAGTATGCTTTGGCCTTATCTGTCATTATGACATTTGAATTTGGCAGAAAGGGACAAATCATACTATAACTTAAATATGTTTATTATACGTTTATGGATAAGGGGGTAAAAGTTTACTATAGTATATTACTTAACAAGGGCTGTAAAAGAAAGAAAGCCCGAAATCACAGGTGTTTGAGACCCGAGCCGTAGGCGAGGGTTGTAAATATGCGATAGAGGGCTTTCTTTTTTACTGCCCGTGATGAGTACACAATTTTACGTCTTCACCTGGCCACAATGCGAGTTTTACCGTGCGCGCAGCGTGCGATAAAACTCACATTACGGCCAGGTGTTACGTAAAAATTATTAAAATCACGGGTTACGGTGTACCAAAGCGTAACCAGTGGCCCGTTTCACGAAGCTACAAGTTGCAAATTACAAGCGGAAGTCTCTTTCTAGCAAAAGGAGTTAGACAGAGACTTTCGCTTGTAATTTGTAGCTACGTTAAACGGGCCCCAGGACTAAAAAAATGCATCGGTCGGGTGTCATTATGACACATAACTTATACATATCTTTTATAATTTTATAGTTTGGATTACGCTAAAATAAGCGTGTTTTATTTCAAAAACTTTTCTCTGAAATCAAAAATGGCCGAGATATTACCCATGGCGGCTCGCATCGGTCAGGCTCCGTAACTGCTCCGGCGCTGCGGGAAGTGCAGCCCCATCGCCCTTGCGTATCAAATCAGAAGCACCAAAGTCCACCTTCGCAGTTTCGGCTTGTTGGTCGCCTTCGGCGACCAGCCTCAACCGCTGCGGCTCACTCTGTACCTCTGATTTGCTACAGCGGGCGAGGGCTGCTCTCCCTCCGCGCCTACGGCTTTTTATATAAATTTTAGGGGTAAGACAGACAAGACCACGTGGAGTCGGGGTGCGAAGATTCGGGTTTAAGTACCTAAAATAAGCAAACCCAAAAAAATACATACAATTGCAATATCTAAAACTTTTGTCTGAAATCAAAACTGGCCGAGATATTGCATTAATATATTTTTTGGGTTAGGTTTTTTTAGGTACTAAAACCAGAATCAGCCCACCCTGACTACACGTGGTCTTGTCTGCCTTACCCCTAGAGTGTATGTATGTGTATAAACGTATGACTTTTATCTAATATAATTATGAACCTTTATGCATTTTAACTGTTATGTATTTTGACCATTATACATTTCAAGCTTATGTGTTTAGAACTTATGCCAAATAACTTTATATATTTTGATACATTATATTATATGATTTTAGGCATTTCAACTTTAGGTTTTCAACCTATATGTATTTTAAATTTATACATTATAATACGTACCCCATCCAGGATCATCCATCAGCAACTTGCTCTTCAATATGGTCTTGTTGAGTCTGAAGTGCCGTACTATAAGTACACACCGGCGCCAGTTTTCGAAAATGGTCGTGCTACGCTCTATTGGGATCGATCTGATACCACGGACAGGACTATTGTCGCCAATAAGCCTGATATCGTATTGACAGATCGATCTCAACGCCGGCCAGTGCTCGTCGACGTCACCATCTCGCATGACGAGAACCTCGTGAAGGCCGAGAAGGACAAGCTCAGCAAGTACCTTGACTTGTCTCACGAGGTGACCGCCATGTGGGATGTTGACTCGACGATCTTTGTCCCGATAGTTGTTTCGGCAAACGGTCTTATAGCGAAGAGTCTCGACCAACACCTCAAGAGACTCTCGCTAGATGGCTGGATCAAGGGCCAGATACAGAATGCAGTACTCCTCGACACGGCACGCATTGTGAGGAGGTTCCTCTTTCTGCAGCCCTAACCAACGGTAGCTTGAGCCCTGCCCCGCTGCCGGCGGCACTCGTAGGTTAGGATTTTTATAATGTATATTTTTTGTATTAGTATTTTTATTTTACTTTTATATTTGAATATTTATTATAAAAAACCTAATGTGTACAGAAAATTAAATAAATATATTATGAACAATAATAACAACCGAATGTACAGAAAAAATAAATAAATATCAAAATAATAATAAAACAATATTATTTTGTAAACAATACATTATAATGTGATTTATGAAAGGAGTTAATGATATTAATACAATTTTAAAATAATTTCACTTACAATAAGTCCCCAGATTTTATTTTATTTATTAAAATCTGAAAAGTGGGCAACAGACAGAAATGTGTGGGTAAAAAAGTTGATTAACCCTTATATTGATGTATTACAAATCTTAGGTATATTAATCATAGGTAACTACTTATAACTATTATATGTATAAAGGTACCTTCTTACTGTAGTTGTTGTCTTATCATCAAGTGATTTTTATTTCGTTTATATTTTGACGCGTTCATTGTAATCACGGTCCCATTTACTGTTGTGCGATGTGGACGTAACTCAAAACCTTGTTCCGAACGTTTATGCTAAACGGTCGCAACTCCGAAGTATCCGAACAGCATGGTAGTTCCGCGTGCGATCGTCGCGGGCGCAAGCGGCGGACTGGTGAGTGGCCGTATTGCAGGTAAGGGATACTCGATTTTTGGACATTTGCATAAGGCCACAAGTGCATTTAGAAGCTTTAGAGGATAATTTTCCTTATTTTTTTGAGTTAAGGTGGTAAATTAAACCCTTCTGACCACGAATCAGAAAATAATATCAAAAATGAAAATTTGATGAGGCCGTATAGCAGGCACTAGGCGATTTGTTGAAACGTTTAAGTGAAAACCGCATCAGTATTGGTTCAGTGGTTTTCAATTGATGCGAGGAGAAACAAAATTAAACAGACAAATAGACAAACAGACAAACAGACACCAACTTTAAAAATTGTAGAAACGTATTTTGCTGCTCATTCTGAGGGTCCCTTTAGTATTTTTAAGTTCATATCTGTAATGTACAGATTTTTTCCCTTCTACAACTTTATTATATGTATAGATATTAGTAGTGCACGGTTGTGTTAGCAGTATGTCGGTAAGTTAATAATTTTTAAAAAATATATTTTATTTTTGGTATTTATATTCATTTAAGTCTCTTAAATATCTTTCCATTGATTTATTTTTCTCATTGACAAATCTCGTTGAACGCATAACGTAAATTCTATCTTATAAATGGGTGATAGGGTTGTGGTAGTACATGTACTAAGAGCCAAAAATTATGAATTCCCGTCAATGTACTAGAACGAACTATTCCGTAAAGTTTCTGCTCTTAGTTCATTTAGTACACGCGGAGCAAGAACCGAACTGAGCAGGGAGAGCAGTGAGTGACACTGACAGCAAAGCGATCCAAATGAATGATCGACCGGCCACTCATTCGGTCAAAGGAGCACAAATAAGGACCATGAACAGACCAGTTTCTTTCAGTGTACTAGTGTACTAAAAGAACTAAAAGACCGAATTAGTACATTTGTGCGATTGTACTAGTTTGGAGCGATCCGCTCAGTGAACGAGCGCGCACAACCCTAATGGGTGATAGCATAGTATAAATAGAAAAGTAGATCGTCTTCAAACAAAGGTACATCGCGCGGCTTGCATGTGTGCGTTACGCCGACCGTACGACTGTGGGCGGGGCGAACCTCCCACACGAAACTACAAATAGAGGTGCAGGAATGGTGACTAGACGGGGCCGCGGCGTGCGTCATTGTATTCGGTCACGTTTGGTTGTAGTGCGCGTTAACAGTGTCTTTGCCGATAACTCGTAATATTGTTCAGTATACGGGTGTCTAAAAAATGGGATACAAAATCCGGAGCTATCGTTTTTCAACATAATTTTGGAGTCGAAAGTTTGTGTTGAGAAGAATGCTTTTTATTTTTTGATATTTATAGCTTATAGCCCACTTGCAGCTTTTGTTAAATTTATTTTATTGTCAGCGTGACATTTTTATTCGTTTCAAAACGCCTAAACTGTGCCTAAACCTAGTTTAGGTAGGTACAACTATATCCAGATTTAATAAAAGCTTCAATTAACAAGTGATTAATGTAAATACCTAATTAATTAATTAGGTATTTCGTACCGGCCTGCCTATAGTATACCTATGTGAAATAAATACGTATTAAAACGTCCTACGTAATTTAAGTTATTGAGTGTGACGTGGCAGGTAACATGTAACATGTGACCACGTGAATGGCCTAGGTAGTTGGTAGTGACTAAGTAAATACCTAGTGACCTTGCTTACGAAGCTAGCGGTCCTGGGTTCGATTTCCGCTCAGGGCGTGTGATGAGTTCGAGTAGGTATTTGTTTCTACGTCTTGGGTGTTTTATATGTATCTACCTATATAGTAATATTAAGTATGTATTTTTCATTACATAAGTATGTTGATCGTTACCTAGTATCCAAAGTACAAGCCTAGAACCTAGTTTGGGACTACCTAGGTCAATTTGTGTAAGATTTCCCGTGATATTATTGTTCAAATATTTATAGAATGTTGTGTAAATGCCGCGCGGCGCGAGCTGCCAATGCTCAAAGGAAGCCGCGCGGCGGCGGCACGTGCCGCCAATAATAGGTAAGTACTTACCTAGTTAAAGGAAGCCGCCTTGCCCGAAAGCGGCATTATCAAAAGTTCGAAAAGGAATTTACATATGACATCATATAGGTGTCAACAGATAAAAGTATGTAAGTAAAATAATTTAAATTTGGTACTTACTTTAGGTTTGTGTAATTTATGAAAACTACTATGATTATAAATCATAGATCAAAGTATGGCCAAGTAGGTGACTAAAATTGAAAAACAAGTTTGGACAACCCTGACGCCCGAGCGGCAATAGGTGTCAGAATCTCCTAAAGGGCCGGAGTCGAGCTACTTGTCTATTTATACTATGGTGATAGGTACCTAATTAAAATAAATGGCAACTAACTAATATTCAATTATTCGAAATAAAATTACTATATACATTTTGTATTTATAAATGCAATAGTTCATATTTATAAAAACTAAAAAAATAGCAATTTAAAAAATAATATACTTATCATTTTCAGGATATCTCAGAACATCTTTTCAACTTTATACCGGACACTCCGGTTCAAAAAAAGTCTGCGAGCGAACGACGGCTGGGACTGGGACTCAGGAGTAAACATTAGGTTCTGATTTTCTTTTGAGTCTCAGTCCCAGCCGTCGTTTTGTACATAGCTAGATTGATTTACCAAGTAGAGTTGTGGTAGGCGATGAGTAGGTATTTAGAAAACATCAAAAACTTGGGATAATCTTCACACTTAAATAACAACAAAATAATTATGTGACTATTTTTTATTAATGTGCATGGGTTGGTTACGGGTGCGCTTCAATCAGTATAAAAACTTTTTGCATAATTTCATTTAACTAACTACGAAATGAATAACAAACATCTCGTATAAAAACAAAATGTATATTTTTTGTAGCATAATATAACACTAATTTAGCATAATAACCTTTTGTACAACATTCATATGGAATAATGCCATTTGATATACTATACATTAAGTATAATTTTTAGCAATTATAAAAACATTTGCAATAATGATCAGGTGATATAACTTATTATAAATTATAATATGTTCAAATCAAGGTCATGTAAACTAATCTGCTAAATTAGGTCAATCTCGCTTTTACTTATAGGTTAGGTTAGGTTAGAGTTGCATCAAGGCGCTACGCGCTATAACTGCGTGGTATAGGAGCTCCGCGCAGCGGAGCTCCGTCGACTTGTTCGTAGTCTTTTTTTCAAGTTACTATTATACTATTTATTAAGTCAGTAGGTGTATATGGTGGAAAATAAATAAATAAGTAATTGAAGTAAGTTTTATTAAGTTTTTTATTTATTTTAATTGCAAATTCGAAGCAATAGCTGGCAAAAATTCACATTCCGAGTACTGATTTTTATTTGACAATATAGTGTCAATCCTTTGCTGTTATTTGATATTTGTTTTCTTTTGTTTTGGAGGAGTCTGGCCATTGCAAAAGCATTCAATATTTCCCATTATTACCTAAGATTCGATAAGCAATTCATTTGACAGCGCATAAGACCTGGGCTTAATTTTGTTAACAAGGCCATTTATCCTATGGTGCCATGATTTTGCATTATTCTGAGTACGTGGTAAACCAAGTTGGTTTAGAGTTTCGATACTCCATAGTGAGGGGGGGAATCTCGGAGGTTTACTGTTATGCCCCAGTATATAGTTTTTGCTGAATGTTTGAACAATATCTATAGCATCCGGTGAGATGGTTTCTTGAAATTTTTGGAAGTAGAGAATGTTTTCGTCCAGAGTTAAAAAAGTCAAGGCCAAGAAAAATCTCATTTCTATACAAAAATTCACATTTGTGCCATATAAGGTTGGTTTTCCTGTATTTTAAATTAATCTGTATATGATTTTGACCTAAATGGAAAAAGCATCCATTCACGGGAATATTATAAAAATGTTGCTTCACACTTTGAATGGTGGCTATTTCAAAGTCCATGATAACATTTTGAAGTAATAACTGAATATTATGTTCAGTGAAGTAAATATCTTTTGGCTCATGGAAAACTGGTTTACCCCGCTTCTTCTCGCGATACACAACTCGCCGTAACGCCGATGTCGATGGTTACTGTGATACGAAACTTTGATCACAATTGCCTTTCACAGTTTGAACCACCTTACATGGTTTTTGATCGGTACACGTAGAAGAGATTGTTTTTAATTCGTCTAAATAATGTCAACAATAATTGTTGACATTATTACGATGTAACGTTGTATATCTTGCGTGAAACGGGACCTAAAGACAGGGGAAATATTTAAGGTGTTAATGGCATTACTGTTCATTACTTTTGATTGTCAAACGTCAACACCATAGATTTGTAGGTTGGTGTTGCCGCGTTAGGGTAAAATACCTTGAATTAGGGGAATAATAAATATTTGTAATTAATCAATAAATGGAGTCAATAGTTAATTAAATTTATTAAGTAAACAAAACAATACAAATTTTTCTTTTGGCAGTAATTGTACATACAAGAATTAAACAAACACATTTCAGTCAAAAGTTAATTTAATGTAGTACTTTCTTGTAGGTAATCTATTAATTGGGTACCTAATTACCCAGACTACCTAATTTGTATAGCTACATTCTATGCATTTTGTTGCATCTATGTTTTGACTAAGTATCTTTCATCAAGATGTCCTAGATGATAGCCGATTACAAAATCAGACTTAAGCTGAATGACAGCGGAGGAGTCATCCTCAATAAAGTAACCAAGCAGCTGCTGTGGAGATATAGTACATATTTTCAGTCATATTTCGGTGAAAGGAACTTGTAAGTAATAATTAATAACATATTTTTGATGGAGGCATTTGTTGCAATTTAATGTGCAATTCTCTGACCAAATGGTGAATTTTCAGTTATTGTTTCTCACACGTGCATTAAGGACACGTGGAGAGGAGGGAATGTCTTAGCGTCGAGATTACCAGGGGTTTTCCTTGAAGTTTTCCGGTAAGATTCATAATTTTGCTAACCAATAAATGTCAGGCCACATGCCTCATACATTTCTTAACCGTAGTGCTAATCAGAGCAATTTCTCTGTCTTTACAGCTGGACTGGGTTTCTAGTTTTCTTTCTAGTTTTGTCAGTAGGTTTTCTTTAGTTTCTGGATATTTTCAGAATGTACTGATTTAAGTCTACATAGTTTCTTTTTTCTGTTATTCTGTTTAGATGCTTTCAGAATAATTTAGCTTACTGATTTGACGTTATGGTTGGATAATTTATTTTGCATTCCGTTATTCCGATTCAGGCTCCAACTATATTCAGGTTCAGTAAAGCTGTGAAGTAGCTTATATAGACATTCAGTATTTGACAGGAACTCTCTGTAGATCTGTAAGTAATAAATTCATGCTTAGGTTCCTGATCATTCAGTAAACATTCAAGTAGTGAAATAGGATGTAAAGGTTTAAACCAACCTTTAGTAGGCGTGCCATAGGCACGAAGATTCAGTAGACCTTCACAAGCTGCTGTGAGCTGACCGAGGACACTGTGGCTTGCGACACAGTGTGCTGGGACCGCTCCACCAGTGTGCCGACCTGGGACTACATCGAATCGATCGTCCAGGAAGGAAGGTTTTCTTCAGATCAAGGTCTGTGGAATTAATATTTATAATTAGGGAATTAGGATATCAATAATAGTTATTTGAACTCAAATTGGAATTGGTGGCAACTCTATAACTAGGGACTAACAAATTACTATCTAAGAATTGTGATTTATAACATAAGAACCTTTACTTGTGTAAAACAACCAGCCTTCCGCTGAGCTAAACATATTTTTTGGTAGAGTAAGAATTATGAGCAAAGTTATGTTCACAATTGATTAACATCATGTATAGAGCTACATAGGAATAAAGACTGTGATATTTACTAACCTGTTTCATTGAGCTCCTCATCATACTTCACTTATTCTACAAACATTCTGTTTAAGATATTCCGTATCTATTTCGTTTTGTCACTTGGTGAAACCAACCGGGCATTATCAACGTGACAACGAGTCTTGCTGGGTCTGGATCATGTTTCTCATCATTATGTTTTAACAGTTTATGAACCTGGTTATCCTCCTCAGCAATACTTAATGCACGCGCATTGCACTGTTTGCTGTTACGAAGTTCACAAATCCAGTAATATTTATTATCAGTTTGCTTATTTTTGGTATATGTATACCCATTAGGGGAGAGGGGTGCAAGACGGGGTAGCGGGCAAGACGGGGCAACGGCTGTTATACTGCGCTAGAGTCGACCAATCAGAAGCCCGCTAGCGCATGACGCTGCGCCGCCATGATGTCTATCAGTTCTCGCGGTGAGCGGCTAGACTGAAGGTTACGCACGTTATTTAATAAAAAAAAAACTGTTTTTTGTCGTTTTGCTTATTATTTTTGCATTTTATTTGGTGTGTGATTGCTGCCTTCACATAAACAGCACGGAAACGGCGTTCATTCATTCCTATGGAGCAACAACCACGCAAACAGGTACGTACTTGTCGTTTTCAAACATTGGCAAGTATCATTTATTTAAAATTTGTTGAATCTGTTTAGGTACGCACGGGCAAGATGGGGTAATCGGTACCCCATCTTGCCCTACCAAAGTTTTAAAATGATTATTGAGTTGTGGATTTGAATATCTTTATATCTTTGTTGTAGAATGGTGAAAACTTATAAAAGAAAGACAAATAGAGGAGAGTGGTCAAATGAAAAATGCGGTGGATGCTGTAAAAGGAAGAAAAATGGGTTATCTGTTAGCAGCAAAAACATTTTCTGTCCCTCAGACGACTTTAGAAAGAAAAGTCAAAGCAGTTCGAGAGAAGTTATAAGACGGTGCTTCCACTAGCCATGAATTGAAAGTTCGTTTAGGCCCTAAAGATACTGTTTTTTCTAAGGAAGAAGAAAAAGAGCTGTGTAATTATGTACTAGACATGGAAAGTAGACTATATGGTCTTACAATAAAATACTTAAGGGGTCTAGCGTACAGTTTTGCGGTTAAAAATAATAAACATCATCCATTTAATAACGAGAAAAGAGAAGCTGGGAAAGATTGGGCGCACAACTTTCTCAAGAGACATCCTGAATTGTCTATTCGACAGCCTGAGAGTACTTCAGCAGCTCGTGCCGCAGGATTTAACAAGCAAGTTGTACATCAGTTTTATAACTTTTTGGAGAACGTTTATAATGAAAATAATTTGACACCTGATAGAATTTTCAACTGTGATGAGACAGGTATTTCTATTGTTCCAAAAACCAAATCAAAAATAATAACCAAAAGAAGGCGAAAGCAAGTCGGAGCGATCACTTCTGCTGAAAAAGGGGCAACAATAACTGTGGAAATCTGTTTCAGTGCAAGTGGCCTATACATGCCACCCATGATGGTGTTTCCTCGAAAGCGTATGGACCAGCAATTAATGTTAAATGCTGCACCAGGATCTTGGGGAGTATGCAGTGATTCGGGCTGGATGATAACGGAACTCTTTGCTGGCTGGTTTAAGAAATTCGTGGAATTTAGTGGAGCAACAACAGAACGACCTGTCCTGCTGTTGCTGGATGGAAATAGTACTCACACTCAAAACATTGATCTCATCAATGAAGCACGATCTCATGGAGTAATCATTCTATACTTACCTCCACACAAGTTGCTGATGTTGCATATATGAGGCCACTCATCACGTATTATGACCATCAAATCACAGCATGGCTACGCAGTAATCCAGGGATGATCGTCACGGTACGGCAAGTCGCTGAAATTTTTATACAAGCATCAACGATGTCTACAGCAGTGAATGGATTTAAAAAGTGCGGAATTTGATCCCACAGTCTTTACCGAAACTGATTTCGCTCCGTCTCTAACCACAGACATTCCTCAACCCGAGCCGTCACCAGTGACTGAAACACCAATAACGGTTTCTGCAATATCCAACAACGAAATACCAATGGAGATTGGTCTCACGGGAGCGACGTCATCAACCACTGTATCAGACAATGCCATACTAACTACTACTGTTAAGCACCGTTTTGGATGTATCTCAGAGTTCAGCTGTTATACCAGTTTCATCAGCTCCTGTAGATTTACAGTTGTAACCCTCCGAAGTTGAAATGGAACCATTGATTGAAACAGCAGCAAAATCACCACAATCTGGATGTTATAGACCAATTACGCCACGAGAATCTAGATTCATTGTTGCTAGTCCCCAACAAGTTATGCCTTTTCCTGCAACAAGAAAAACTACAAGAGCACCGACAAAGAGAGGCAAAACTGCTATTATTACCTCATCGCCCTACAAAAGTGAATATTTTATCTTCTAGATAAAATAAAAAAGAAACAAGAGGTGGATGATGCTAAAGAGAAAAGGAAGGCTATAAGAGAATTAAATAAAACTCAAAAAAATACTGTTACCAAGAAAAAAATAAAGTGACGAAAAAGAAAAAGAAAACTAAAGCTACTCGAAAATCGACTGTAGGATCAGAAAATAGCGATAGTGAGTCAGAAAATCCTCCGTGTTTATATTGCCACGGTCTCTATTTAGAGTCCGCAGAAGGCTGGGTGGCGTGTTCGGCATGCAAAAAATGGGCACATTGCAGCTGTGCTGGTGTTGAAGACGATGATGAAGAGAGGCCCTTAAATGTGAGTTTGTACATAGCCTGTAAATGTACCCCATCTTGACCCATAGGGTACTCCATCTTACCCCAATGGGGGGCAAGATGGGGCGATAGGTAGTTTTGCGATTGTTGATTTTTTAAATTTAATTATTACACTAGAGTTCCTAATGACTGTTGATTATAAAAGACTGATTACCAAACATGATTCTAAAAATAAAAAGATGTTTAAAATATTAAGGTTTTTTTTTTTATTGGACTTCATACCTTAAGTCTTGACCCCCTCTCCCCTAAAGTTCAACTTTATACCACCTCTCTCACTTTTAAAGACATTACATTGAACCTCAGACATATTTAACGACAACACGTCAGCAGGTTCTATGACCCAGTTTGTAAGCCCTTTTTGGGCTCTATTGAGGGTTACCATATTATCTCATGGTAATGGTAAAATTTCAGAAGTTCCAGCAAAAGAAGACACACTCCCTGAAGAGTTCCTTATAGCCCTAGGAGAAGAAGGGACTGATTACTGAACAGAAAAGAGAAAATATCAGAGATATAAAGAAATTGTTGATATATGGACTAATATGATTAAGATGGGCATACCAAAGGAAAATTGGTCTAAGTTGCTTAAAAAATACCAGTTACTTAAAGAATCCAGGTAATTTCCCAATGGCCATTGCTCCGAAGCTTAATTCAGAACTAGTTGCAGCTTTGTCTGAGAACATTGTTAAGCGTGACAAAAAAAATGAGTGTCGCCAGAACTTTGTTGGAAAAGTTTTGTCCTGCCTAGGATCAATGCTAAAAGAAATTATGAAGGGCAATATAAATAGTCTCAAACTAATTGAAGGCATTAATGACTCAGTTAAGATCCTGTGCAATATGAACTACTATGACAACATAGTCCGCAAACACTTTGCCTTGAGCTCATTGCAAAACTGCGTAAAGCAAGCGGTCGCAAACATTCCAGCTGACTCTTATCTCTTTGGTGAAAACTTGCAAAAACGCCTTAAAGCAGCTAAAACAGTCGAAAGAATAATCGCCTAGTGCCTGCTATACGGGCACATCTCAAAAAAACAATATTAAGAGAAATTGCCGATCAAACTTTTGCGAGTTGAGTGTGCGGCAGAAAAAAGGGTCTAATTCCTTAAGTTTTGGGTCAATAACACTGTGGTTTAGGTTATTTTGTTGTTCATTATATCGAGCTTCAAGTATGCAAAGATTTTAAAGTACTGCACTTCAAATATAGACACTTCGTGTTGTGGCCATATCACAGAATTATTTATACAGAATTTCGAGATGTGTCCAAAATCGCAGAAGAATTAAATGGCGATAATAAGCATACTATCATACAAAAATACATTTAAAAATGATAAAATAAATGAAAAACACGAAAAATTGATATCAGATACCTTTATCAATCATCTTTGGCACAGTAACAACATTATTATATGCGATAATCAATATCTCGAAGAATGCCTACCGCGTAAATGCTCTTGACAGATAGGTATATAATTTAAATAACCTATGTTTGAACATCTGCCCAGCTAAAATCCAGTCTCCTTCTGTGTGCACGACATGTACCGACCAGATGCTGCGCCAGAAATTAGCATCTGGTAGGTGTCCGTCGCTCAATACTTGATCGGTTCCTTCCCACTTTCGGTACACCTTCCTTTGATCACTTTGGAAGAGGCGATTTTGCTGGTATCTATCCACACGCTCTGTATATTAGCGACGAACACGGCTTGCCCACGCGCAAACTTTCTGCTTCAGGAAGTCGATACGTTCCGTGACACAGGCCATATAATGCTGGGGGCTTATTCTGGCCCCAGCAAAAGCCTGGTTCACGAAACGCATGACTCGAGGGCATTCATTGCCCCCCTGAAGCAGATTAGCTTTCCTATGAGAGTCCTAAACTTATCGATACACCTCTTAATTCGCACTTGCCAAGCGGGGACAGACCCGCGAGCGCGCGGAGCTCGGTAAGTGTCCGAAAACTCGACTCGAGCTACGTGGCACTGGCACGCAGCTATGGCCCTGCAGCACAAAATTGAGTGGGTATCGATAATATCCTCGCTGTCTTGTAAATATGACGCCAGCACGGCGTTTAGGGCTCACATAAGTGCTAAATTTCGTTAACTGGCAGGCAAGCGTGGTAAACGAGACCTAAAATTGGGTGTGGACCGATACTGCGCGATCACATCTTCCAAAGCCCTCCTCAATTGCACATTTATTTGGCTAGTTACGCTTATATTCGCACAATCCTCAACGTCGCTAACGGGATCATCCTGCACTGACATCAGAGCGTGTTGGGCGACTGGCATCGAAGCCAATAACGCGGCTGGAGGGTCCCGTGATGAAGCGGAGGTTGTACGAATAGGTAGCGATTCAAGGCGTAGCCGATCAAGTACAGACTGATCCAGGCACCGAAGCCGCTGAATGGCCCGCACTTGATCAGATAGTCGTTGGGCGGTAACGGTGATGGCTGGTTTAAGAGTCTGAAACAGGAGCAGCATTCGATCACGGTACGCAGTGAGGTTAGTTCCTCCTTCTGTAGCCCCGTAGTATGCTCGCATGCAATTTTCCTTATTTGATGTTGACCATCACATGCGGCGCACTAAACCACCGGTAGTGGGAGCCGTGCGCGGAGCAGGATGCCCCGCAGGCCCCAGGCGTAGTTGTAAATTCATCGCATTTACAGCTTCTCTCTCTGAAGTTGAAACCTACAAATATTTTGGTATGTCACAGTCTTTGGGTATTATGGACGGGGATGTCATGCAGTCAGTGAAGAAGCGCTTCTTCTTCCGCTTGAAAAAAGTTCTTAACAGTCTTTTGTCGGCGGGTAATAAAGTACGCGCCTTCAACGGTTGGGTGATGCCGCTGCTCACATACTCCTTTGTCATACTAAGGTGGACTCAGACTGAGCTGGACGCCTTGGATAGGAGAGTCCGTCTACTATTTAAATCACATCGCATGTTGTACCCACGCTCATCTTTCATGAGATTGTACATCCCGAGGAAATGTGGAGGTCGAGGCATTTTAAATGCTAAGAATCTTCACAACCGCGAGGTGTGCAATCTCAGGGATTATTTCCTTGGCAATGAGCGTGGGATGCATCTTGATGTGGTTGCAGTAGACTGGAGCCTGACGCCTCTCTCCTTGGCAAACGAAAACTGGCGCAAACCAACGGTGTTGAGCACTGAAGACCGCGAACGTATGGAAGAGCAAGGAGCTACACGGACGCTTCTACCGGGCCCTAACAAGGCCCGACGTATAGTTTTTAGCGTCCGTGAACTGGCTACGGTTTGGTGACCTCTTTGGGGAAACTGAAGGTTTTGTCTGTGTAATTGCTGACGACGTCATAATGACGAACAATTACAAGAACTATATTATGAGGGATTGCACGGTGGACATTTGTCGAGCGTGCCGTTGCTCCGGCGAGTCCCTCGGACACATAATTTCCGGTCGTTCACATTAGGCCAACGGCGAGTACTTGTACAGACATAAACTCAGGATCATCCATCAGCAACTTGCTCTTCAATATGGTATTGTTGAGTCTGAAGTGCCGTACTATAAGTACACACCGGCGCCAGTTTTCGAAAATGCTCGTGCTACGCTCTATTGGGATCGATCTGTCATCACGGACAGGACTATTGTCGCCAATAAGCCTGATATCGTATTTACAGATCGATATCAACGCCGGGCATTGCTCATCGACGTCATCATCCCGCATGACGAGAACCTCGTGAAGGCCGAGAAGGACAAGCTCAGCAAGTACCTTAACTTGGCTCACGAGGTGACCGCCATGTGGGATGTTGACTCGACGATCATTGTCCCGAAAGTTGTTTCGGCAAACGGTGTTATAGCGAAGAGTCTCGACCAACACCTCAAGAGACTCTCGCTAGATAGCTGGATCAAGGGCCAGATACAGAAGGCAGTACTCCTCGACACGGCACGCATTGTGAGGAGGTTCCTCTCTCTGCAGCCCTAACCACCGGTAGTTTGAGCCCTGTCCCGCTGCCGGCGGCACTCGTAGGTTAGGTTTTTATAATGTTTATTTTTTTGTATTAGTATTGTAATTTTACTTTTATATTTTAAACCGAATATACAGAAAATTTAATACATATAATTCGACGGTTAAAAGGCGAATTGATTCAACCGCCATTTTGGAAACTTTACAGGAGAGCGACTTAAAATTATTTTTTTTTGAAAAAAAATCACTGTGCTCAATGCATCTGCGTAATCGTAAACACACCCTTAAATTATAAAACTTCGTTAAGCTCGCTATAATAAGATATATAAATGACAAATAACTAACGTTTTTTTACAGAGTTAGATGTAACTTAAGCCATTATGAACAATTGTGTAATCAAGGCAACATACATACACATACATAAACTCACGCCTTCATTCCCAGAGTGGGGTAGGCAGAGCCACAGACTCACCAACAACTCCAAAAACTTGTTGATAATTCTGTGACCACCATTTTGCACAACCAGGCTAAGATGTTATGCAGTGTATTAGTGACAGGTTGCAAACCCATCGCCTAACAGCACTAAACAGCCTTTAGTCCCTTAGTCGTCTCTTACGACATCCACGGGAAGACATGGAGTGGCAACATTCTAAAACCCGGCACCACACAACATGATTTAAGTAAATTTTGTTAAAATTTTCTGATCAAGGTTAAATACTTTAAGTGCATGAGTTCAAGTTATCTAATCAAGGTAAAAGGCTTGAAGTGCATGTATACGAATTATTCGGTCAAAGCAACATGATACAATGAGTTAAATTTTTTCGATCAAGTAAAAAGGATGTAAGTGCAAGAGTAGCCTATGACGGATTTAAGAAAAATGATTTATGATGGCAATGTAGTTATTAACTGTGCACGGCAAAATGACTCAAAATACACATTTGTTACATCAGATTAAATGCAAAAAGCTTTAATAGAAAGATTTATTGAAATCTGACGTAGGAAAAATACCTTAAAGATAATGGAATAAAATTGACGAATAAGAAAAAACAGCTTCAGAGACATCTCAATTCAAAGACAAATGGCTTATATTGATGAAATAACCATACTTTTAAGTACAAGGACTTTTAAATCAGTTTTTCTTAACAAGTAGACGTCATTTTAATAATGAATTATTCTAATTTTGCCATAGGAATTCAAGTAAAACATATTTTTTTACTGAAGATTGTGAATTTCTGGACGCTCAAAATTATTAATTATTAGCTGTTGCCTGCGACTCCGTCGCACAGAAAAATTAACTATACCATTATTTTACTCAGAGATAATGTTGCATTCTAATGGTGAAATAATTTATGAAATCTTATTGTACCGATTTTTCAGCTTATGCAAAATATTGCCAGATATGATATGAATACTTTTAAAATGTGCTGATGCTTCAGCAGTACTGTCTTGGATGTGCACAATTGCAAGAAAGGCATCTGGAACGTTGTTATCTTTAAAAAAGTGGATAACAAGGCATAATGTGTTTGATAGTCCTTTCTGTACTTGCATCTTCTAGCAGAGAAAAGGGATTATGTCTTATATACATCAAAAGGTCTTCTTTGGCAGTTGCTCATGTGACAGAAGTCAGTATTCCGGTTGTTTTTGGTCTGCTACAGTGTATAGTTTCGGCTATTTCAGAATCTGATCATTTTTCTTTATCAAATGTTCTAAATGTTCCATATCATTAATAGTTAAATTGTGTTCAGCTATATGCTATGACACTTGTAAAATCCTGCTGTCTTGGTAGGTTTTTCTTGTAGTGTATAGAAGCGCTCTTTAAAAAAAAAGGCATCAATTTTTGAGACGTTTAACTACTGGTACTGGTACAGTTTTTGCATGGCGATGAACGTAGTTTTTACCTCCACAGCCTATACTGATAAATCAGACGAACAGAACTTACTGTAAAGTGTACGCGTAAGTTTCCCCTGTCTTGCTAGGTTCTAAACAAGTTCTTCAACCGGCTTCGTACAGCCATTGATGATTAATTTTTTTACACATTTCAGCCATAGTACTTAGTTTTTTAGTACTTAGTATAGGAATACGACGTCCAGTTACGCAATAAAAATGTTGAGCATACTTAGAACCTTGTCATTGTGAGTGCCATTTTTATTTGCCATACTTGTCATTTGATGTTCAGTTTGAAGTTTATCATGACAGTGAGGGCGGTTTGATAAGTCAGTGACTCTGAGTAAAAAAAGGTTTTTCACATTTTTATACATTTTTTTTCTACATAATATCCTTTCAACTCAATGCATTTCATCCAACGATGTTCCAGCTTTTGCAACCACTCTAAAAAATAGTTTTTGTCAAACCCTGAAAAATATGCTTCAGTTTCAGCTACCACTTCCTCATTTGATGAAAATCTTTTCCCATCGAACCAATTCTTCATGTTTGAGAAAAATACACATGGGGCCAAATCCGGAGAATAAGGTGGATGGGGCAGTCTTTCGGAACGCAATTCTACTAATTTAGCTGTTGTGACTGCTAACGAGTGTGCTGGGGCAATGTTGTGGTGAAATATTATTTTCTTTGCCAGATGTGGCCGTTTTTTACAATTTCTGCGATAAAAATTTCCAACAAAGTAGCATGATAAGGGCCATTTATTGATTTACCTTTCTATAAATAATCGATATAAATAACCCCTTGGCTGTCCTTTTTATTACCTTTCCTGCCGAATTAACGGTTTTCCGGGACCCGTTCGCTAGCAGAAGTCCACTGTTTTGACTGATTTTTTGTCTCTGACGTATAATAATGAATCCACGTTTCATCTAACGTCACAAATCAAAATGTAAAAAATAATTAGGATTACGCTTGAATTTGGCTAAGCATTGCTCAGAAGTTGTTGCACGATGTCGTTTTTGATCGGCTATCAGCAAACGCAGCACCCATCTTGCGGAAAGTTTTTTCATGCTAAAAATATTATGCAAGATATTATGAAAAACTCGTTCCGATGAAATGTGTAAGGACAGTCTCAGCTATCTCCCGTATAGCTTCACTCTAGGGTTATCCAAAACAGTATCGTGAACTTTATCCACGACATCATCAGTGATCACTTCAATCGGCCTTCAAGAGCGTTCTGCGTCATTGGTAGTGGTACGTCGAGAACGAAATTCTGTAAATCAATTGTGTACCATTCCGTGAGATAGAGCAGATTCCCCATAATATTTTTTGAGCCGGTCTTCGGTCTCTTTGATAGTTTTCCCACGTAAAAAGTAATGTTTAATTATTACACGAAATTCGCTTTTCTCGATTTCCCAACAATGTTCCTATCTCATCTGACATATGACTCGACAACTTTTTATTTTTACACCTTTAAAAAAAAGACAGCTAGGTACCAAAGAGTCTAGTTATAGAATAAAAGTTCATAACTATGCTAACAAAGTTTTTTTTTACGTCGTACGTCGAGTCACATACTTAAACCGCCCTCGTATACACGGGTAAATACCCAGCCAACCGGGATTCCCTATGATACATATTTATGGCAAGATTGTTACTCGCTTTCTAACAATCGGTTATTCCCGAATTGAAGAAAGCAAGTGTTACTACGTATTGTTTAACCTGTACAACTATTTTAACGCTAAACAATTGTATACATTTACGTATCATTGTCAAAATTTGTATAAGTACCGACAAATCCGTATGCAAGTTTTAACATCTGTAACTCCCGTCTTTTTTTGAACGGACAGATTCATTCATTACGTGGCTAAATAGGTAGAATTATTTAAATACGTTTTGGTATAAATAAAAAGTAGCTCAAAGGAAACTTTTCGATTTAAAAGAATGATTATAAACGAATTAAACGTGTAAATTTATTTTTTACATTTTAAGAAAATAGTTTCAATAGGCACACAAAACAAATACAGTTCAAAGAAAAAAGGCACAACTAACAACGGTACATAAAAAAAGTTTAAGAAAGAATGATTTAATTGACGGCAATATGTTTGGATGTTCAAGGAAAAATGATTTAAGTGACCACGATAAGTTTGAATGTTCAAAGCAAAAAGATTGAAATGACTTTTTAGTACCGTACCTATTAGGGAAAAAAGGCCTAAACTACAAGTAGTTTAAAAAGATGTTTTTTTAGTGGGCACATAAGCCATGGTTGAAAAAAAATACAAAAATTCTGTCACTTCACACCCTGTCTTTAAAAATGATACCTGAATCGGCAATGGATTCAAGCGCCAAAAAAGTGTTCTGATTTACTTCAAACCGGGCTCAAACGACGCAGAAAAATTTGCCGATTCCAATGATATATATAACTCAATATCGCCCAGATTGTCGCTTGAATCAAATCGCCTTTTAACCGTCGAATTATGAATAATAATAATAACCTAATGTACACAAAATTAAATAAATATCAATTAAAATATGAACAGACAAAAATGTGTGGGTAAAAAAGTTGTTTGAGATATTGAAATACTGTATTCACTGACTATAGCAGTAACATATAAAATACTTAGTAAATTATAAACACGTAAAGAGTAGCAGAGCCTTCATTACTTACTAAATGTTATATTATAAATCTTAGGTATACCTAGTCTTTGAAAATTTCACTTTTTGAAAACTCCTTAACGGTTAGTTTTTGTTAACTAAGTTTTTTTTTTGTTTAATATTGTGAAGCCTCTCATCTGTGGGTATCTTTAGAGACCAGCATTATTTTCTTAACGACACTCAAAAACCAGCTTATGAAGCTCAAAGTTTAGTCTGTTTTCGTATTCCTGCAAATTGATGCGAAATCTTAGGGTCGATTTAATGAGACACGAAGATTGACCGGTGTAAAAGAGGATCTTTAGTTGCTTGGAAATACATTTGTATCAGAGTTTAAACATAAAAGTCTGGTCAATATGTCACGCAAATTTCGACTCAATACGAGAACTCTTACAAAAGTTGTAGCCGTTATCAGAATCGTGGTCGTGCGTGTTTTGACCCATGATTTCCTAACCCGAATGGAATGCTTGAAGATCGTTCATCAAATGATTGCAATGGTAAAGAATACAAATTATGTTTCTTTTTATTCTAGATAAAATAAGGTTTTGATTGATGTGCTACAGATTTATGAAACTCTTTTATTTATTTTTTAAATTGTGATAAATCTCAGTGACAGAACTTATGGCTAGACTAGGTATTAATCATAGGTACTTATAATTATTATATAAAGGTACTTACTTACTTGTTGTCTTATCATCAAGTGATTTTTATTTCGTTTATATTTTGATGCATTAATTGTAATCACGATCCCATTTACTGTTGTGCGATGTGGACGTAACTCAAAACCTTGTTCCGAACGTTTATGCTACACGGCCGCAACTCCGAAGTGTCCGAGCAGCTTGGTAGTTCCGCGTGCAATCGTTGCGGGCGCAAGCGGTGGACTGGCGAGCGGCCGTATTGCAGGAAAGGGATAGTCAATTCTTGGAAATTTGCATAAGGCCACAAGTGCATTAAGAGGCTTTAGAGGATAGTTTTCCTTATTTTTTTGTGTTAAGGTGGTAAATTTAACCCTTCTGACCACGAATCTGCAATAATCTCAGAAATGTTTTTTTTTGAGATGAGACCGTATAGCAGGCACTAGGCAAAATGGATCCTTATTGCAGCATACACCCATAACCAAGTAAAAACTTATGAAGTTTAATAACATGAATAAATATCATTTAAACTTGAAAGGCCCGTCTCGGAAGTAATCACAAAACAACAGGACAAGAGGCGGGCCCCGAAACAATTGGCAGTATCAGCCGAATTTCCAAAGTTACCATCAACACCGCCCTACTCCGAGGTTCCAGCAGTCGAGATCAGCATGCCGCCATTAATGGAGGTACATGCAGGTACCTTAGCTAAACACTATCATAATTGGACTTTAATAACTAATGATAAATTTATTTTATCTTGGATTTTGAGCTATGATATCCCATTTATTAATATAAAACCTATAAAAACTGAATTAGCTTCTCACCATTGGTTGGATAGTGAATTTTTAAATTTGAAGGCTGAGGCACAAAAGTTAGAGTTATTGGAGGCAATCTTAGAATGTACTTATCGGGAAGATCAATACCTGTCACCAATTTTTGTTATACCTAAACCTAATGGAGATAACAGATTTATTTTTATACTTAAAAATCTAAATAAATACATTATGGTCCAACATTTTAAGTTAGAGGACATTCGTACCGTGTCACTGTGGTCCTGTAGAAGGCCATAAGTCCAGATTGTTGATAAAGCCCAGTCATAATTTCTCTATGCCTAATTACTCACTAGTAGCCATACATCCATAAACTATAAATAGTTTACAAATGATTGGAAGTAATCATTACATTCATTACGTTTCGGACCTTCAACGTGAACGCATCTGCCACTCGTAATTAACGTTATTAGTAAGTCATGAGAGTGCAAGTTTGTTTACAACATATTATATCTCAGGATCGTTTTTGTATTTATCTTTTATATCATTATGGAAGTTGTTGACAAAGGTAGGTATGTATTATTATTATTTGTATTTTTGTTACATATTTAAACAACAAATGTTGACTTATTTGGCGTCTACGTGACCTTAATTGTAGATAAATTATTTAACTACTACGAATATTTCATAAAGCTTTTAACTATTTCCGAAAGATTCTAGAAAATTGATTTTATATTCATTGCATAACTTATAAAGTGTATTTATGAAGTGATGATATTTTACGTGCCGTACTTTGCCGGACCCCAGGATATGAGCCCTCTACGAAAGTCGTAGCACATGCTACAAGATTGAGCTAATTGTGTTAAAATATTAACAACTGTTTATAAACATTTTCGTTTTCTTCCAGGTACCTACTTTTTTCCACTGCACGGTTTCGAAGATGTACATATTCGAACAGTGGCATATTGCTACTGGTTCAGAAGCAGAAAAAATACGTCATATACTTAAATTGCTTCTACAACTGGTGCCCAAGGATGCTGAAAACTTAGATATAGGAAAATTGCATGATGCTGTGGAAATTAATGTTACGCAAATAAAAAAATATTAGAAGAAAGTTAACAGAACCCGTAGGAATCTAATACATCAGTATGGTGATTGGTTGAATATAAATGAAACCGTAGATTTAACCAAAACTACATCCGACGTCGCTGCCGCTGCTGCCACATCAACCTCACGTCAAGTGTTACCCGATGACTTGGGTAACAATTCAAAATTAGGGCGAAAGTATTTTGATAAATACTTTGTCAACCTCGAGTGGGCCAAATGATAGTCATAAATGTGAAGTGAATCCAAGACCATACCGGTAATCACAGAATCGAAATTAACAAAATACCAATACCTTTGAAACAAAGAGTTCATTAACAATTAACAATCTCCAGTTTTGCCTTCGTGTCATAAGGTTTTAAAAGCCCTTGTTGTTGTTGCTTTTGTTGCCCTGAAAAAATATCAATAACCGAAAAATGTGCTGTAGTAGAGTAACAAAATTTGTGGGACCACAAAACCGTCTTTTATTAAATTCTGAACCACTAGTTACGGGTCTTAGAAAGCTTCCTAGGAAAAAAACTGCTTTATCCAAATCTACCATTACTTTATAAGATTACTCAGGTCATTAAAATTTCACTAATGAGTGTAAGATCGACGGGTAAATAGAGCAACGGTCTATGTGATTTTAGTACGAAATCGTTTTTATTGTATTTTTTATTTCCTTATTTGAAGATCTATCTATTGGTGTAAAAAAAATATTTTTATGACTTGTAGTTTCTGAGATAATTGAATCGAAAAACGTACGATGTGAATCCTCATGAGTAGAACAACGAACGAAACGCACACGCAGCGCCCCGCGCCGCCGGCACGGCGCGCGGATCGTCACTTCGAGCCATGTTCAGCGGAGAGTGCGCGTCAAATTGTCCGTTCTAGGTTTATATGTGGCAATGTACTACGGAGTCAGTCATGTTACTTGCAAATCATTAAAATTATTCGTAATTGTAATAAATTGATTAGCAGCCTTATTTAATCTAAAACCACTTGATGTGTCCACGTAACAAAATTATGCTGTTTATATTTTAATCGATCTCTTTTCTACGGACTTTGACGTGATCTATATGCACATCGACAGTTGTTCTTCGGAAAAGTTCAAATAAAAGAGGGTAACATGTGAATTTAGTACGTTGTTCGTCGACTATGATTTCAGATGTAACTTTTTGTGCAAATATAATCGCACTTTTTTACGGTTAGTTTAACTTTTCATGATTTAATATTCAAAATGTATGCTATTTATAATACTTCCATGATAATTAACTACCTTATACTCGTTTCTTTTTTAAATTCTGACGCAAAAAGGGGGGCGATAATAAATTTTATGTGTTTATCTTTCCATTTGTGTATCTGTTTGTTAGGTTAGTTAATATAATGATATTATGATATAAACATGATATAGATAAATAACGACGACACGTTAGCTTAGTTGGTAGAGACCCTGCCTACGAAGCTAGCGGTCCTGGGTTCAAATCCTGGTAAGGACAGATATTTGTGTGATGAGCACGAGTATTTGTTTCTGAGTCTTGGATGTTTTCTATGTATTTAAGTATTTATTTCTAAATATTTATATCATTGTCTAGTACACATAGTACAAGCCTAGAGCTTAGTTTGGGACTAGGTCAATTTGTGTGAGATCGTCCCTTGATATTTATTATTTATTATTATTATTAAATGTCTAGGAAGGGGCGACATAGACCCCGCAATAAGGAAATGGATAATGGCCATGCTTACAGGAAGAGCAATCACAGCACAACTGGGTGGAGACTCGACAAGGATAAAGACACGTAGAGGCTTCCCGCAAGGGTTGTCCCCACTCCTATGGTGTCTCCTACCTAGATTCGCTCATCAGAGAAACCAACAGGGGAGGTATACACATGCAAGCTTACTCAGATGACGGGGTACTGCTAGTTAGGGGTAATACCCTAAGTGTAATGAGAGAAGTCATGATAAGAGCGATCAAACAGGTATTAAACTGGTGCCAAAACAGAGGGCTGGGAACTCAAACAAGACGAAAATACTACTATTCACCAACAAGAGTAAGGCGTAGTACTAGACAGCAAACTGATGTACAAGAAACAAATAAAAGAGCAATGCAGAAAAGCCGTTATATCTCTATGGCAATGCAGGAAAGCTACAACAAGGAACTGAATGAGTACACAACAATACCACTAGGCTACATAAGTGTTATCCAGTCAGAAGTATAATATGCTATAATGGAATGTGCATGGACCCTTAAGGAAAGAAGTGATATAACGGGAAGTAATGTCATAATAATATACTCAAACAGTCAAGCAGCACTCAAAGCACTGGCAACCCGGATGTCAAATCCTTGTTAGTCCAAAAATGCAGAAATATTCTGAATACCCTAGGCGATATATCACAAGTGACGCTGGCGTGGGTACCAGGACAACGGAGCAACGGGTAACGAGAAGGCTGATGAACTAGCTAGAGCGGGAGCAGACCAACAGTACCTAGGCCCGGAGCCAGTACTCCCGATAACTGCAACTGTCACGAAGGGAGCCATAGCTAGAAAAATAGAAACAAAGACCAATGCGGCGTGGTGAAAAACACGAGAGTGTAGACAACTAAGCTCATGATTGGAAGGGTAACCAAAAACAGAACAAGGTACCTACTAAATCTTGGTAAGCATAATCTTAGTATACTAACAAGAGTGTTGACTGGGCACTGCCCGCTCATCAGACGCCTAACGGTAATAGGCATTAGACAAGATCCTCTTTGCCCATATTGTGCCAAAAAGGAAACAAGCCAGCACGTCCTACCCGAGTGTGTACTTGTCACTGAGATATCGCACATTCGGGCAAGACGTGTTATCAAACGAAGCACTCAAAAGTATAAGCTACGGGACTCACTTCTGTTCTGTAAGAAAACCAGAAGATGGGATCCATGTTGGATGGGAGCGTCGCCGGGCCAGTAACCTACGGCTCAATCAAGGGGAACTGGACGGAATGACCGGGAGACTGATCGACCGTCCGCCTGATCCGACCGGGCGTCCCCAATCATCCTCATCATCATCTCAGAGTAATAGAAAGGCTAGTGATTAATGTTACCTAACAGACGAAGTCTTTAATATGTTTGTATTTAGAACAGAAGTTTGTAGGATAAATGACCATCTCATAGTTGACCGATGATTACCAAGTTCCTATAGTTAACATATTAACGAGAATGTATTTTTTTTAGTAAAAAAGTTGATTTTTCAATAAATATCCATATTTTATTCACTTAGGACACTACTTTTTTAACGAAATTTCATAGAACAACGAGCTATGTCAAAATATTACACTCATTGTTCCGTCGAACAACGTGCTATGTTACCATTTGCCGTCTGCAGTAACATAATAAAACGGGCCATGTACACATGTAACCCAGTAACTCGGAAAATAATAAAGAAATTAAACATTTTATTACTTTTACATAATCATTGTCTTGCTATTAATCACCTCTTACAGTTTTAAAAAGCTAACTTAAATACTTTATGAAATATACACGATTGAATCTTTGTACTCCTCCCCTGAAAAGTAGACATTTTGCAGATAGGCCTTTGTTCTATTTACCCGTCGAGATAGTTTAATTATAGTATTTTTAAGAAAACAACTCTTTACGTGCGGTTTTTTAGGGTTCCGTAGCCAAATGGCAAAAAACGGAACCCTTATAGATTCGTCATGTCTGTCCGTCCGTCCATCTGTCCGTCCGTATGTCACAGCCACTTTTTTCCGTAACTATAAGAGCTATACTATAGAAACTTTGTAAGTAGATGTATTCGGTGAACCGCATTATAATAACCATAAGCAAAGCGCAACGACAAACAGTATAAGTAGCCGGCGTACATTTTGAAGCAAACTGTTTTTCCTATGGGCAACTATATATAGCATGCTCACGAGTATCCAGCCCACCAAATCTTCATAATCTAGCGAAAGATGGCAAAACAAAAAATATTGTAGGTATACAAAAATGTATTTACCTAGATGACGTTATCCAATTCAATTTCAATTTAAATGTGGAGCTCAATATTACATAAAAGATCATCCTGGCCTGGGAGGATGTTAAACTATTACTTAAAACACTTAACTGCGATAAACGAGTTCTACGCGGACGAAGTCGCGGGCAAAAGCTAGTTATGTGAATAATTTAAAAGAGCTAACAATTGTTAATCGGATATCAATAAAGTAGAGTAGGTTAGTTAATTCCTAGTACCTAATCACCTAGATTTTCATGTATTTAAAGGGTGGAATTAGCATAAGAAACTTTGGATGGATAGCATAATAACAAAATAATATTTTGGAAAATGGCCATTCGAGGTTTAATATTTGTGATTGGATAAGGTTACCTAATTGAAGAATAATTTTATTTATTGATGCAATTAAAAGTCCCTGCTTACCGGGTCATTTCTCAAATTTACTTCAATTTGAACTAAAAAAAACTCACATCAATCACACAAACAAAATTAAATAAAACATTTGAGATAATAAGACGGCATTTTAAAGATATTTACTTAATGATGAAATTCAGGCTGAACAACCAAGGAACTTTAATTCCGTTTTTCACTCAAGTTGTATTAAGGGAAAATTGTTAATTTCACAATTGGTGACGGAATTTTCCAAATTTTAAATGATCCTTTAATTTGAATACAGTAAAATGTTTACAGAAGATTTATTATTAAATTGAGCAGTTTATGGAATAGTCTGTAAAAAAAATGTTAAGTGAACTTTATTGGGTAATGGGCCCGAAAGTCGGAATTAAAATTGGGTTTACGGCGATAGTTTAAGAACTAATTACTTTATTAAAAATTGGTAATACTTTGATCCACTCCTCCTGTTACACCCTGTACATACAAACATACGGGTTAAACTGAGAACGTTCTTTTTTGAAGTCGTTTATGAATGAAAATGATCGCGTTCTAATCGGTTCATCCGTTTTTTGTGGCCTGGAGAAGGCAAAAGAGCGCACATGCCACTTAAAGGTATCTTATCTTATATTGTTGATGGGGTCGTTACGGATACACTTCGACCCTATGGGATCTTTTGTGTAATTACCCCTCTTTTAGCGCTTAATCCAATGCCGCCTCCATTCCTTCCAAAAAGTGGAAAGTGGAGTGCAATGGCAGTGCCTTGAAATCGTTCGGTTCTGGGTAGCCACAACCGAGGATTTTCATTCTTACTCCGGCGAGGGCATCACATTCACACAGTAACGCCCCGTTCCCACTATGCCGGACCGGCGAATTTGCCGGATGCCGGTAAGGCTAGTGGCTTATGACGCTGTTCACACGGCATAAATTGTACAGCCACTACCCTTACCGGATCCGGCAAAATTGCCGGATCCGGCATAGTGGGAACCAGGCCTAAGTGTTTCATTGTCTCCACCTCTTCGCCGCACATTCTATAATCTGTTTTGTCATAAAGGCGCATCTTTGCTTGGAGATGTTTTACTCCAAAGTGCCCGGTAAACACTCCGATAATGTAACGGAGTTGTCTTCTGCTGAGTTTCCAAAGCTTTTTGGTCCAGCTCTGGTCAACTCTTTCTATTAAGAGCTTTGCATGCCCTAAACCCACAGTAGTTTTTCACTATTTTTTGTGATATTCTAGGGCGTTGTTGTTCAGGGCTGCTTTTATGGTGCCCAGTGAGGGTGCCACAAATGGTTCAGGTCCGACGTGTGCGCCCTTGGACCCTTCCCTTGCCAGCTCGTCCGCGGTTTCATTTCCGGGAAAGCCTTCGTGTCCTGGAATCCACATCAGTTTCACTTTATTGTGCCTGCCACGCCTGTTTAAGGCTTGGATTCCATTGTAGACTACTTTCGAGTCTACTCTTGGCGCTGTAAGCGCCTTAAGTGCCGCTTGGCTGTCGCTTAGAATATAGATAGTTGTCTCCCGTGGAGGCCTGCCAATATTCTCCTGCGTGCAGGCAATTATCGCATACAACTCCGCCTGGAAGACCGTTGCGTAGTTGCCCATACTTATGCTACTTTTATAGTCTTTGGCGTGAATACCCGCCCCCGTACCGGAGCTGATTTTTGAACCATCCGTGTACCATATCGCGTGTTCTTCCTCTGATAAGTGCAACCCATCCTTCCATTCATCCCTTGTCGGAATGTGGACTTTGAAGTTCCTTCGGAATACATACTTGGGTAGCATTTTGTCGCAACTCATCGTCAGTATTTTGTCTAGAACAATATATTAAATAATAATAATATATTTTTTGTGTCTGGTTCTAGGCGCTGCGTCGTTCCACAGGCCAGTCTCTATCAATCTTTGTAGTGACTTGCACGCCTCAGACTGTATGGCGATATGCAGTGGTTTTGTCGTTGTGGCGAACAGGACGTCACCTAAAAGGCTTGACATTATTAGCCTACTATTTAGCATGTTACCTATCCATTTACATATGGTTGGTTCATTGCCGTGCCTAGCAGCCGATATGCTTATGGCTTCGAATGTAGTCCTATCAAATTAATGCTCCCTCCACATCGAGAAATGCCGCGAGACAGATATCTTTGTTCTCAAGTGCATTTTCAGCTTTATTCACTACATAATGAATCGCAGTATCTGTGGATTTACCCGGTTGATACGCGCATTGCATTTTATGCAGTGGATATCGCCTCAGAGGTCCGTCACTTATGTGCCTGTCTACCAGCTTCTCTAGTGTTTTTAGAAAAAATGATGATAGGCTTATAGGCCTGTATGAATTGGCAACACTGTAATCTGCCTTGCCTGGTTTTGGCAGCTAGATTACTTTTGAAAGCCTCCATACGTGTGGAACGTGCCCGAAGGCTAAGCACGCTCTGTACAGCCTGCTTAAACGCGGAACAATAATATTGTCACCCTCTTGTAATAGGATTGGATATATCTCATCCGGGCCCGGCGCTTTGTAAGGTTGGAACATGGATAATTAAGAACACCTTATCTTGCTGTCGTCTACTACCTTTTTGGCAGTGTCCCAATTGTATCTTGTTGTGCATGCTGTCTGCTCTGAAACGTAAATTGTTACACTGTCTATTTCACTCTCACGTATGACGGAGCCGGGAAAGTGTGTGCTACACATAATTTTTAGGGTATCTAAACCCGTTTCAGTCAACCTTCCCTTATAGTCTTTTATTGACGTTAACGGAGCTGACCTTGCTACTGCTAGTGCTTTTGTAAGTCTCATACCTTCTGGTATTGAGCCTATTTGGTTGCAGTGGTTCCGCCACTTACTCTTTTTTGCTTTTCTTACAGCTTTATTATACTCCGTGAGCTTGAGAGCGTAGTTGCTAAAGTCATTAGTCGCCTTCGCGTCATTGAAGATCGCCCTGGTTTCACGTCTGATTTTGGTTATCTCAGGGTTCCACCAGGGTATCTTCTAGGCTAACACCCTTTTTTCCGGGCAGTTATTGGTCCAAGCGGTGTGTAACATCCGTACCATGTTGTCCGCTTCGAATTCAATGTCGATAATAGAATTGAGCTTACCTTTTGGATCCCCTAGTTCTACCTTTAGGCCACGTTTTAAGGATGACCAATCGGTGATCCTAGGATTTCTTTTACGCACAGTTTCTATTGGTATGTCAATCCTGTACATAAAGCATATATACCTATGATCTGAGAGTGAGATTTCATTGAAAACATGCCTAGAGTAAATATCTTCGTAAATGTGGTTAGACGCCACCGTTATGTCAATTACTTCTCCACGCCTAGCATTGACGAAAGTGGGGCTGTTCCTTTTATAAAGTAATTGTAAAGAAGAGCTCACCAGAAAATCCAGTAACTTCTCTCCCCGCTTGTTGACATCCGAGCTACCCCAGATGACGTGGTGTGCATTGGCGTCGCAGCCGATGAAGGTCGATGTTCACCTGACTGCCAGTTGCGACAAGACTCCGGAGTTGAGGTGTAATGGGGTCCGCTTCGTACGGGAGGTAGGCAGACGAGATGACGAGAGACTTGCCTAACCTCTTCTCCTGGATCTTAATAGAGGTAAGATCCCTGGAACAGTAAGCATTATAAGGCATGGCATTTATGCCATTTCAGACATACACACAAGTCCTCATGTTATTCTCGTGGCAGAGGTAATAGATAACTCCTCCCGTGCCGTTTAGTCCCCTGATCTCGCCCTTGTAAAGCTACGGTTCTTGAATCAGGGCTACATCTAATTTATCACTCTTTAGCTGCCTCGCCAGAAGGGCTGTGGCTGCCTTATTGTGTTGCAAATTTATTTGTGCACACCTTATGCCTCCCATGGCTTGTTACATCTGTGGAGGCTTAGGCTTGCTGAGATCAGCAGCCTCCGCCGGCGGCTCGCAGTCCTGGGACATGGGTGAAGAGGGGTTTCCGAGGTAGAGGGCTTCTAGGCCCCGCAGGTTCTCGGATGTCGTTACCGAAACCGGTGACGGCTCCCGACACCCACGCGACCCTTCGTCCACTCCGACCCCGTCAACCTCATCCACCCCGTCCAACTTCTCGTCCGCTGCCACCTCAGTAGCCTTGATCTCTCGGGGAGTCTCTTTAGGGTCGACGCCAGCACCCCTCTTCTCGGCATCGTCCAGGAGTTTAAAGGTGCTGACGTCGATCTCCGATTTAAGAGTGTAGCCGGCTTCCCGGATTGCGTCCGCTGACTCCCGGTCCATCAGAATGATGCGCCGGGTGCCAGCCGGCTTCTCTGAGGTGTCGACCACTTTCCACTGCTCAGTGTTCAGCCACTCGTTGAAGCGTTGGAGCAACTGGAACACTACCTTTGCATCGGGGATGCCAATGATCCTCATCTTCCAGGTCATCTTCACTGGTTTTGGAAGATGCTTGGCATCCACGACCATGGCTCATACCTGCGATGTGTCCCTCGCTTATTAGGGAGGTGAGAAACGTGAATAGACACTGAAGTTAGATAATTAAAATTAATTTCGCGGGAAAAGTTTGGCGCACCCAAGCGATCTTATATGCAGTTTTCATACAGCGGGGGCGAAAATTAGGGGTTTCTACGCATGATTAGGTTTTTCTATATAAACGCTGGTTAGGGTCGGAGCAGGGCTTTTTATTCCGGATGTCGAAGGGGTGAGTTGATATTTTGCTGAGAGGTGTCATGTATCGTCCATTTTGTCTTGTTGATAATTATTTATTTGTGTTGTGCTCTTATATTATAGGTGATATTATTTTGTGTGTCGCTTTATGTTGCGTTCGAGTAAACGCTACAAGTTAACGATTATCGCTACACAGGTATGATGTAGCCGACTTTCTTATTAGCTAGGATTGTGAGAATGTTTTTGGTATTTGAGTGTTCCGGGATTGTGTTAACATGTTTTGTTTCCCAGAACTCTGTAACGACGCCACAAATGGTAGTCAGTTACGCAGAGCTCCAGGCAGTCGTAGTTTACGAAAATGAATACCTACACTCACATTTTGGTTGTGAGTTGAGACCTGAAGATTTCTACAATCAGGAAATGGACGGTTTCAACTCATTAACTGAGTGAGTTTAGAAGGTACGCGCACAAGGTTTCTGACACCTTTATTCGGTACTAGCTTCTGCCCGCGACTTCGTCTGCGTAGACTTCAGAATTCGATCTTACCATGATGAATAGTATAAGTTTGTCCTAACCGAACCGAAAACGAAATATAAAGGTTATTATTGCGCTGTATAGGGAAATCGCTTAACCACCCAGTGACCTTGACCACACCAAGGCAGCAATTCGATACCGAGTCCTATTCCAGGAATCAACCTATATGTGTGCCAAGTTTCATCCTGATCCGTTCAGTGGTTGAAGCGTGATTGAGTAACAAAAATCCAAACATCTAAACTTTCTCATTTATTTAAAGTATTAGTAAGATAAAATAAGATTGTATTTATATGGTATAGTGATGAGTTGATGACTGATGACACTGATGACTTAAATTATATCGTCTGGCTCCACGATATATCATTATTAGATTGACATTTAAATTATTATTTTATTGGACGCATGACATAACCTAATTGAACTAAAAATGTGATTTGTAATTAATATCCGTAATAAGGCAAGGTGACTTTTTTCATAAGCTACTTAACTGATGGACATTTCTATTAATTCATAATAATAATTCATTTATTTGCATTTTATGGGTTTTACAAGTTCTTAACTGTTATTGTACAATGATCCAGCATAAACCCCGTTAGGGCACAGCAATATGCTTAATACATAAATAACTAATTCTAATTTTAGCAGGCAGCTTAGTATTATTGTATTTAATTTTATTATATTCTTATACAAAACTATCTTGTTAGCTTTTATTTATTAACAAAAAAAACTCATCCAAGTTATAAAACCAGTTTTCTAACAGATATTTTTTAGTTTATTACAAAATAATATACCTTTATCAATTTCCCTTATTTCTATAGGTATATGATTATATATCTTTACAGCCATATGTTGTGTACCCGAATACACCATTTTCATATTTGTAAAATAACTAACTAATTTATTTCTATTTCTTAAATTCTGGGACCTCAAACAGTCATCCCTTTACCCCTTTTACGTTTATCCCTTTTTACGTTAAATAGGTGTTTCTCTTTTTTTATAAACTTACATATTTCTAAGACGTATAGTGAAGTAAATGTCAGGATTTAAAAAAAAAAAGTATGGCCGACAGCTCTCACGGTCTGTAATATTTGCTAATATCCTTACACACTTCTTTTGTAGGATAAACACTTTTGCGATATCCGTACTGTTTCCCCACAAAATAACTCCGTAACTCAGCCAGGAGTGCGCGTAAGCATAGTATGCTCTAATGGCCGTTTTCACATCAGTACATTTTTTAAATTCATATAAGGCATAAGTGAATCTGGAGAGTTTTCCAGAGATTTTTCCCAGATGTGCTTTCCAATTCATGCACGAGTCAATTTCAACGCCTAGTAGTGAGCATGAGTTAACAGTAATTATTTTTTCATTTTTGTAAAAAAAGTTAGTTTCAATCTGAGCTTTCTGGTGTGGTTCTATTTGAATTATTTTAGTCTTGGATAAATTTAGTCCTAGGTTGTGGTCATCTAGCCACTCTGTTATTAGTTTAAAATTAGTATTCAATTGTTCTTTCAGGTCTTCATGGTCGTTACATTGCAACACTAAAGTGATGTCATCTGCGTAAAGTATGGACTGAGTTTCTAAAATCTTTGGCAGATCGTTAATGTAGATTAAAAAAATAATACATCCAAGTACGCTTCCTTGAGGAATTGTGTTTGGAATGTATAGTTTTTGGGATCTGAAAGTTGTTAAGAATCTATTGCTAGCATTATAGTGCTCGGTATCTACGAATTGTACTCAATTTTTTAACTATGATGCAAACCATTTGTGGACTGTTCCTCTCACACCTATTCCATACAACTTTTCTAGGAGGATTGCATGCGATACTCTATCGTATGCCTTACTCATATCCAACATTATAGCTATGGCGTACTTTCTGTTGTTAATTATATTTAGGACTTTTTCTGTGAACTCGTAAAGTGCTGAAATAGTAGACTTTCTTTTGCGAAACCCGTTCTGTCTTTTGTCATATTATATCATAATTTTCACAAAAGGAATTGAATCGCTGGGCCATGGCCTGTTCAAAAAAATTCGAAAATATAGATAGTAGTGCTATCGGACGAAATAACTGCGGATCTTTTGCATTTTTGATTTTGGGGATAGGTTTTATTATTGTTATTTTTAACAAGTCAGGGAAAGTGGATTCTGAGAAAGATTAGTTGACTAAATTTGTCAATGGCCATGACAGTTCATCCCTGCACTGCTTAATCAATGTCGTAGGAAACTCGTCAAACTCAAAGCTCGTCTTGTTTTTAAGTTTCATAATTATTTTGACAATTTCAGACTCGCTTACTGGATGTAGATACATTGAATTGTTACTAGTGAAGACGACGGGTCGACCCTTATGGAAAACATTAGATTCATTATTTCCTACTGATACGAAGAATTTGTTAAAGATATTTGCAATTGTTTGAGGTTCGTCTGTCTCTATTATTTATATTTAATTCAATGTTTTGTGTACATTTCTGATTATTTTTATTTGTGCGTTCTTTTATTACTTGCCACATTGTTTTGGTGATATTTTTTGATATATTTATTATTTTAATATATTGATTTCTTTTAGATGCTTTTATTGCTCGCTTTAAGATTTTTTCATATTTTTTGTAATAATTGTTTTAAACTTTATTTTCTGTCTGAGTTTTTAATAATTTTAATAAACGCTTATTTCTGCAAGATTTTTTTAAGCCCACACTAAGCCATGTTTTATTCCGTTTATTCTTTAGTTTTATTGTTTGCTTAGGTATACAGTAGTTTAAGATTTTTGTTAAAACATCGTGAAAATCATTATACTTTTGATTTATATTCTTATCAGTCGTAAGAATGCTGCTCCAATCTAATGATTGTAACTCATTTCGGAATAATTCTATATTTTTATGGTTAAAAATTATTTTCCCTGTACGTAAAGATTGATTTGTGTTTAGATTTTGTGTTGGTAGTGTAACCACTATACCTTTATGGTCAGATAACCCAAAATCTTCAACTTTAAAGGATAATTGTGCTGTATCAAAATTTGTTAAGATGATGTCTAAGCAAGATGAGCTAGAGTTCGTGAATCTTGTTGGCTCTTTAACATTTTGAGTGAAATTATAACAATTGAAAAGTTTTTTGCTTAATTAAAAAGTTTACATTCAAGTCTCCACAAATTAACATGTGTTTCTTACAATATTTAATGTTTACAATTTTTAGGATTTTTTAAATGTATTCACTTCTCTACTGCTATTTGGCCAGTATATCACAACTAACACTAGATTCTGAGAGGGTATTTCAACTCCAGTAACTTCAATAATGTATTCTATAGATAGTTGTTTTAAGTATTCACTTTCAATAAACTTAATACCTTTTTTTATCAATATACAAACACCTCCCCCTTCATGTTCTTTCCTACAAAACAGGCTTGCAAGATCATAATTTTCTAAATATAGTATGTCACTTTTAGTTTCAGTTATCCAAGTTTCAGTTAGGCATATGGTAGACACATTTATTTTCTCAGTGAGAGCCTCCAACTCATACATCTTGTTTTTTATATTTCTTATATTTTGATATAAAATTCTTAATGGTCCTAATCTTTGTTTACTAGTAAATATTACCACTTTTGTTACATTTATCTGAGAAACTACTATTACTTTGGTCAACTATTGAGCTATAGTTACATACGAAAAAAAACTTTGTCAATAATGCGATGATTATCATTAACTTTGACAGAGCACTCTATGGGACTAGATTGATGGTCTATTTGTGTACCTATACTTACTGAAGGCGGAACAATTCGGGTTTTACAATCATTTCCCTTTAGTTCGTGAGCGTTCGAAATTATCCTTTTACTTTGGTGGACCAAGACGTTTGACTGCAATAAGTGCCATAAAATGTCCCTTACTAAAAGTACGTTGTGAGCATTTAAAGACATTGGCATATTATTAGCTGTGCCTATGAATGTGGTATTTTGATTACATTGTGCACTTAGAAAAGAAAATAATTCACGAAGTTAAGTACTTGTAACTTATACGGCTATTGACGGGTAGAAAGTGGATGAATCTTTTTTATTTAAGACCTACATTCATCCTACATCCTACATTATACAAAGATTTCTGAAAAATATTAATAACTCATTAGTTTTTCTTTCAAATTGACTGAAAATAATTCTCTATGGTTAAAATTACAAGGGTAAGCTATAAGCAGTCTCCGCCCGCCCGCCCCCGCGGTAGGACGTGTAATGAGTGCGAATTGTGATTAGTGTCTTAGTGCGTTAAAATGGCATCTAATTTGGTAAAATGTGCAAACTGTAATATCGTGATAAACGAAGTGTTGGCGTTTGTGAGTAACAAACTCGATGTGATGAAAGAAGATGGCATTAGTCAATTATGCATTAGTTCTTTTTCGGATATTGAAATTAAGACAGCCAAGGATTTGCTATTTGACTCTGTGCCGCCTGCAAGACGGAAGAAAATAAGGAGAAGGAATGGTAAATCGCTGCGTGATATAGATGATATCCTCGCCCTAATGAAAGAGGGAAACCTGGAATCCTTTCCTACATTTGTTGCTCGAGACCTGCACAGGCTTCCGCCTGTATATTTTGAACACGTTGATGCCAGCAGACTTCTCAAAGATATTTTAAAGCTGCAACACGATGTCCAGCAAATCTCGGAACAATACGCGACAAAAGAACAGTTAGATACGTTAGCGCTTGATTTGAATACTTTGAAAATGACGTCAGTTGTTAACGAATCTCATCCACAGAAAGTGAACTATAAGCGTGGGGCTTTCTTGGGGAGCTTCGACTATAATAGCGGGCCTATGGGATTGCTAAATAATATGTCGGAGTCCAGTGATACTGCCAAAGTTCAAGTTCAGAGTTTCCCCGGTAATACAAACATTGAGTACTGACCTATTTTGCAGGATCAAACTTTGCTTGACAAATCACAAACACTTCACGATGTGCAGCATCAAATTTCATTTCGCAAATCACGGAACTCACTGCAACAATCAGCTGATAATAACTTAAACGCGTCGGTAGACTGCGATAGCTTGCACAAAAGCTCAGCGGTGACTCATTCGTCACCGGCCGAACCGCTGCCGGCCGATGTACCTAGGATCGAACACACAGTCGCCGCGAGCGAGAGTTATAAAAATGATACCCAGAAAACATGTTCACAAGTAAACGACATAATACGTCATACTGATATTGAAGATGTGACTGCCGTATGTGATAATCGAATTGATAATCCTGTTAACAATAGAACGCTAGCAGATATTGTCCGTGAAGGTAAATGGAAACCACCAGTCCAAGATGACGGGTTTATCTTAAACCAAAAAAAGAGGTCAAGAAATCGTTTTGTGGGAAATAGGGGTAGTGCTATCAATGAGGACGAATTATTCAAGGCAGCGGATACAAAAGTCCCCATTTATATTTATAATGTGGCGAAGGAGGTGTCCGTGTGTCACATACTTAACTATATTAAGAGCAAAACCAGTTATAGTGTTACGATTGAAAAGATGGTTATGAAGAGGGCTAAAGACTATGATGCGTACAAAATATTTGTACCTAAACATAAGTTACGCGTGTTCATGAATGATGACTTCTGGCCGGATGGAATTGCGTACAGACGTTTTATTGATTTTAAGGGCAGGCAATCAGTTTATGGTGGCCCAGTGGCAAAAAGTGTACAATCAACCAAGTCCTCATGATAACTACGACAAAGTTTATTACATATAATTGCAAGAATGTGACGAGGTCAATAGATTGTATCAGAAGATTGTGTGGAATGGCTGATGTGATTACTCTGCAGGAGACCTGGCTGCTGCCGCACGACCTGGGTTACCTGGATACCGTCAACGACCGCTTTGCCTCCACGGGCACCTCGGCTGTCGACACGACGGCCGGGGTGCTTCGTGGGCGTCCGCACGGCGGGGTTGCGTTGCTGTGGAGAAAGGATGTATTTCCTTCGGTGTCCGTGATTGAGTGTCAAAGTGTTCGGTTAGCTGCGATAAGGGTGACATTACAAGACCACCAGTTATTAATATTATCGGTGTACATGCCAACAGACTGTAGTGATCATTTAATCGAGTTCACAGACTGTTTAGCGGAAATCTCAGCCATCATTGAGAGCCAACATATAGAATCTGTTTATATAATAAGTGATTTTAACGCGCATCCTGGTGAGCCTTTTGCTTATGAACTATCTCAGTTCTATAAAGATCAGTCATGGTCATGTGTAGATTTAGATCTGTTGCCTACGAACTCATATACATTTGTGAGTGACGTGCACGGTTGCAGGCGGTGGCTTGAGCACTGCGTCGTGACCGCTGCGGCGCGACAAACTATAACGAGTGCGACAGTTTATACGACACTTACTGGTCAGACCACTTTCCTGTTTTACTGCATTGTAATATTAATTTAATCAAACCTAAAATTTTAAAACCTGAAAGAAATAATTGGGGTGAGCGTGACCTGGGTCATTTGGGGTGAACGTGACCTGGGTCAGATCGAATTGTATCGAGACATCTGTAACTCAAAATTAAAACATGTAGATTTTCCGGCAGAATTTAGAAATTGTGGAAATAGATTTTGTAATAATAAAAATCATAAAGAGCAATTGAGAGAAATGTATGACAATATTATATGTATTTTATCCGAGGCAGCAGTTAGTAGTAGCAAGCTTAAACAAGTTAATAAAAAGAAGAAACATGTGCCAGGGTGGAATAGGTACGTACGTGAGGCTCACGGGAGGGCTAGGCAGTGTTTTTGGAACTGGGACCTAAATGGTAAACCATCATCTGGAGGAATTTATGATGAGATGTATCAGTCTAAAAAGGTATTCAAGGCTAAGTTGAAATGGTGTCAGAACAACGAATTGCAAATAAAAAATGACATGATTGCGCAACACCATTCCAATAAAAGTTTTGGACAGTTTTGGAAAACAGTGACCAAATTTAATCACAAGTCAGGCCTTCCAGCGAGTGTCTCGTGGGTTCATGACTCGAGGGCCATAGCGAACCTTTTCCAGCGTCACTTTATGGTGGAGTCACCTCTGGGACCGTCTTCGAGGATGTTCTATGCTGAGACCAGTGCGCCGGACAGATCTGTCCTCATTACTGCGGCACAAGTTGCTACTGTTATTAAGAAAATGGTGCGAGGCAAATCTCCGGGGCACGACGGTCTCAGCGTCGAACACCTTCTGCACGCCGGTGTTCACCTGCCCAGGGTGCTCGCAATGCTTTACAACCTGTGTTTGGAACACTCTTACCTACTTACCTGATGACCTCATGCGTACAATTGTTGTTCCCATTGTCAAGAATAGAACTGGAGATTCCTCTGACGTAGCAAATTACAGGCCGATTTCTCTAGCAACTATTGTAGCCAAGTTATTGGACAGTGTGCTGGATAGCCATTTGGATAAGCACTTTAGTCTGAGTGATGCGCAGTTTGGTTTTAGGCCGGGATTGTCTACTGAAAGTGCTATCCTATGCCTCAAGCGCACTGTCCAATACTACACGTCTGGAAGAACACCAGTCTTCGCGTGTTTCCTTGACCTGTCGAAAGCATTCGATTTAGTGTCATACGATGTACTGTGGAGCAAAATTGAGCAGAAGACAACCTTACCTAGGGAAATAACGTCTCTCCTTAGATACTGGTACGGTAGGCAAAGGAACTATGTAAGATGGGCGGGCGCCCTGTCAGATGAGTATGGGTTGGAGTGCGGCGTGAGGCAAGGAGGCTTAACCTCGCCGCGGCTCTTTAACTTATACATAAATGGGCTTATCGAGGAGCTGAGCAGCACCAAAATAGGATGCCATGTTGACCGTGTATGCGTGAATAACATCAGCTACGCAGACGATATGGTGCTGCTGAGCCCCTCGATAGGTGCTCTTGAGCGGCTATTGCGAATTTGTGAAAGTTACCCGGCGGCCCATGGACTCAGGTACAATGTGGATAAAAGTGAGTTAATGGTTTTTAAGGCAGGCAATAAGACGTATTCTGTGACGCCTGTCTCACTTTCAGGAGTTCCTTTAAGAACTGTCTCAAAATTCAAGTACTTGGGTCACTGGGTTACCGATGACTTGAGTGACGGGGTGGATATCGAGCGGGAGCGGAGGTCGTTAGCCATCCGGTGTAATATGTTGGCCCGCAGGTTCTCGCGTTGTACGAGAGACGTAAAAATCACACTTTTTAAAGCTTTTTGCGTCTCCTTTTACTCGTGCAGCCTGTGGGTGAACTTCACACAGAGGGCGTACAACGGGCTTCGAGTGCAATACAATAACGCGTTCCGGGTGCTGCTGGGGCTGCCGCGGCGCTGCAGTGCATCGGGCATGTTCGCCGAGGCGCGCACCGACGGCTTCGCGGCCGTGATGAGGAAGAGGTGCGCGTCGCTACTGACTCGTCTGCGCGCCAGCCCCAACCGCATCCTGAGCGTGTTTGCGTGTCGCTGGGATTGCCCGATGATGGCAAGGTGGACGTCCCTGCACGTTAATTAATTAATCTGTCTTGTTAATTTTAGTTGCCTGTAATTTTACTAACTCGTACCTACTTAAGATACAATGTTTTACTAACACTTTCATGTTCCTCGGTCTGAAATAATGTTATTATTATTATTATTATATCGATCAAAAAAAAATTTTTTTTCTTCAGATTTAAGCTCGCGGATTTTTATAAAAAAAAGTGCACCTGGACGGTGGAGAAATTTCGAATATGTCAAAAAATTTGAAAAAATAGTAACTATAATCATCTGCGAGGATATTACGGTTTGACGAGTATTTTCAGAGAAATACCCGTTTTTCTTAAATTCTCCATACAAGTTTTTTTTAATGTATTTATAATTAATTATTTACCCATCCAAATTATCTCAGGCTCATTTTCTAATATGATAATGGCAAACCGAAGCTATTTCAAGAAGTAAAAAAATCATTTACGACTTCGGTTTCTATTTTTATGAAAGCCGATTTTCAGCCCACTGTGCACCGCTACTTTTGACATAGAATAACAAAAAAGAATGCACAAAGCCTGTCCCATGTTGTCAGACTGGGTGGCCGAAGCCATAGGAGAAATAAATTATTCAATTGTACAATTTTGTGGCATAGTAAACTTACTTGCCCGCATCTGTTTTTAGTAAAAAAAAAATGAAATTAATTTTATAAATAATAGAAAAGGGGTCTAGAATGGGGGGTTGAAAAATGAAAGTGGTTTGAGAATAGCAAATGGGGTGTCATATGAAAGGTGCTAACTGGCATGTTTCAAAACCTATTTTTAGGTTAATTTTCTGTGATGTAACTTTAACCCTTAGATGCATGATTTAATATTTTTATTCGGAAAAAAATATTATGATGGGAAAATACACTTTAGTAATGGGAAAAATAATGAAAAAAATCGCAATCAGTTTTTTATATTGTTTTTTTACAAAAAATACCTGGTTTTATTTTTGATACTCCCTGCAGTAAGTACCTATAAAAAAAACTTGTTTCAAAAATGTATCAAAAATTACGTATCAAAGGAAAAGACTACAAATGAAAAGTATCAAAACAATCCGATTTCACTTTGACAAAACGGCAAGGACCGCTTACTCCAGTGAACGTTTTGGCTAATTTTTGGTACGCACGGACCCTGGGAACTCGTTGATGCCCTTTCCTCGTTTATCAAAGGAGGATCTGGAAAAACGCCAGTGAACCCGGGATCTTCTACTTAATTTTCTTCTTCATTCATACTTGAATTTTCTTCTTCATTCATACCTGAACTTTCTTCATCATTCATATCTGAATTTTCTTCTTCAATCTCGTCTTCCTCAAGCGCTGTTTGCAGTTCGTGAAGTGACGGATAAAATTCCAGGTCATCTCCATCAGACTCGGCATCATCTTCAATGCAAGGCTTCTATGTCCCTATCTTTTAAATTTTCATGACTAACCATTCTGTAGAAAAATTACAAAGCTTATTTGTACCGCCATTCGCATGCAAAACATTAGTAAACCCCGAGAAAACTCAAAAAAACTGTTATAAAACTTGTTAGTAAGAAAACAAGCTTAGTGCATGGAGTATCATTTTTGATACCATGAAAAATGGCGTTATCGCATGGAGTATCATTTTTGATAGCGGCAAAGAAGTGAAAGATTTAGGAAAACAATGCAAACAATGCAAATCACAAAACGCACATAATATTCGATAAACATAAGGCTATACTATAAATGCACTTGTGGCCTTATGCAAATGTCCAAAAATCGAGTATCCCTTACCTGCAATACGGCCACTCACCAGTCCGCCGCTTGCGCCCGCGACGATCGCACGCGGAACTACCATGCTGTTCGGACACTTCGGAGTTGCGACCGTGTAGCATAAACGTTCGGAACAAGGTTTTGAGTTACGTCCACATCGCACAACAGTAAATGGGAGCGTGATTACAATGAACGCGTCAAAATATAAACGAAATAAAAATCACTTCATGATAAGTCAACAACTACAGTAAGTAGGTACCTTTATACATATAATAGTTATAAGTAGTTACCTATGATTAATATACCTAAGATTTGTAATACATCAATATAAGGGTCAATCAACTTTTTTACCCACACATTTCTGTCTGTTGACCACTGTTCAGATTTTAATAAATAAAATAAAATCTGGGGACTTATTGTACGTGAAATTATTTTAAAATTGTAGTAATATCATTAACTCCTTTCATAAATCACATTATAATGTATTGTTTACAAAATAATATTGTTTTAGTATTACTTTGATATTTATTTAATTTTCTGTACATTCGGTTGTTATTATTGTTGATAATATATTTATTTAATTTTCTGTACATTAGGTTTTTTATAAGAAATATTCAAATATAAAAGTAAAATAAAAATACTAATACAAAAAATATATATTATAAAAATCCTCTACGAGTGCCGCCGGCAGTGGGGCAGGGCTCAAGCTACCGGTGGTTAGGGCTGCAGAGAGAGGAACCTCCTCACAATGCGTGCCGTATCGAGGAAAACTGCATTCTGTTTATGGCCCTTGATCCAGCCATCTAGCGGGAGTCTCTTGAGGTGTTGGTCGAGACTCTTCGCTATAAGACCGTTTGCCGAAACAACTATCGGGACAAATATCGTCGAGTCAACATCCCACATGGCGGTCACCTCGTGAGACAAGTCAAGGTACTTGCTGAGCTTGTCCTTCTCGGCCTTCACGAGGTTCTCGTCATGCGGGATGGTGACGTCGACGAGCACTGCCCGGCGTTGAGATTGATCTGTCAATACGATATCAGGCTTATTGGCGACAATAGTCCTGTCCGTGATATCAGATCGATCTCAATAGAGCATAGCACGACAATTTTCGAGAACTGGCGCCGGTGTGTACTTATAGTACGGCACTTCAGACCCAACAAGACCATATTGAAGAGCAAGTTGCTGATGGATGATCCTGGATGTATGTGCAACAACCGGAAATTGTGTCTGAGGGACTTGCCGGGGCGACGGCACGCTCGACAAATCTCGACCGTGCCATCCCTCAGAATATATTTCCGGTAATTGTTCATCATTATGACCTCGTCAGCAATTGCATAGACAAAACCTTCGGTTTCCCCAAAGATTTCGGTTTCCACGGAAACTAAAAAGTCTACGTCGGGCCTTGTTAGGGCCAGGTAGAAGCATCCGTGTAGCTCCTTGCTTTTCCATACGTTCTTGCGGTCTTCAGTGCTCAACACCGTTGGTCTGCGCCAGTTTTCGTTTGCCAAAGAGAGAGGCGTGAGGCTCCTGTCTACTGCTACCACGATGCATCCCACACTCATTGCCAAGGAAATAATCCCTGAGATTGCACACCTCGCGATTGTGGAGATTCTTAGCATTTAAAATGCCTCGTCCTCCACATTTCCTCGGGATGTACAATCTCATGACAGATGAGCGTGGGTGCAACATGCGATGTGATTTAAGCAGTAGACGGATCTTCCTATCCAGGGCGTCCAGCTCAGTCTGAGTCCACCTTAGTATGCCAAAGGAGTATGTGAGCAGCGGCACCACCCAACCATTGAAGGCGCGCACCTTATTACCACCCGACAATGTTGACATGTAATGTCATACATACCACGGCTGCCCTAGCAAAAAACAGAGTAACTACATTTTTTTCTGAAATCGTTTTTTCACATAACATTATTCAATTTTTAATTCTGCACAGACCTGTATTAACAAAAACTCTTAATTTTACATGAGTCGCGAATTATTTTTCTTAAAAATGAAGTAAGTACACTTAAGATTTCGTGATTTCAACTCAAAAACAAATCAAACTGTGAATTCAACAAAAAAATAAAGTAACTAATGACTACTTACTTTGTTTATGGTTTGAGAACCGAAGTTGCTTTGTTTTTGATTTGCGTTGTGGGTATTTTTGCAGTCAAATAAGTATACTTTATTTTATTTGACCTTCTAATTATACTTAAACGAACACGGGAGCGATACGACTTTATCATAAGTGTTAAATTACATCATAGTTAGTGACGACAAAGTAATTTTAGTGGATTAAAGTGACTATTTTGTTAGTGCTTTTCAAGATGAATAATTCTCTTGGCAGGATGCTTGGTAATTTAGCACAAAGGTATTTATTTTTTTAACTAAACACTCCATTTTTTTTGTTATTCTAAATTGAATTACGTTATTATGTTTTATAAATCATAATTATCATTAATAGACGATTTCTTGTTAGAAACAGAAGTAATGAAACTTTTTTTCAAAGTACTTCAACATCAGCTGCTTTAATGATGACAAACAAATGATTATAGAGATTTCAACATTATTATATTATTCCATTATAAAACTTCCATGATTTTTACACTATCATACTCCACTGTCTAAAAGTAAACAGGCGTTTAGCTCGCCTGATTCCTCACCAAACTGCTGACCTGATTAAGATGAAATTCTGAATCTATCTTGAGGTCTAGGGAAAGAATAACTTTTACTTTTAAAAAAACATGTATTACATAGTCCGTTTTTTTAATTTTAGATATGAAATTGAGAGTTTATTTAATTGCACTGGAAGACCTTGGTATCAGTAACAACCAAAGCATGATACCTTTATTTAATGAATCGGGGGTTCCGGTTGACAGTTACTTTCAAAATACTGAAAGTTTACATAATGATCGGGTATTTTGCTACTGAAAATACCCTTAAATAATTTTTAAATTTATTTTTAATTTTACTTACTTTTTTGGCGATAAATACCATTTTATAAAAAATATTCATATGTTTATTGCCAGTATAAATAAATATAATAATATGATAATACAATAAAATACAGTCGGGAACAAAAAAAACAAAAAAAAAACATTAAAATTACATGCGTAGGTATGCAAAATTAAAATCAATCAAACCAGTTGTACCTACTTATATTGTAAGTTTGTTAGTTACAAGTGAAGTTTAATTAATAATCGATATATACATAATTATCTATTCAGATCATCACTTGAGAACGGCTCGACCGATTTGGCTATTGTTATTGTTGTGTTCGTAAGAAAATTTTTTTTGGAAGCCACCGGAATATTTGGAAATTCAGATGCTAACATGTGATAAACTTGCAGCCGCTTCGGGTTTTTGAAATATGTATATTGTGGTTTTGTATCAAAATAGGAAATTACGTTTACATTTCATTTAATAAATAAAATATGATAATTTAACTTTATTTTTCCATTGCACTCCATCATATATACTTACTAAAATTTAATTGAATAAACAAAGTAAATTTATTTACTTTGTTCTTTGTTTGAAAACTCGGTGGTAACATATTTTATTTTACACTTGCTTACACACAAAGTCATTTTAAACTTAAACTTAAAAGTTTTTTATGATATAAATGCATACAATTAAAAGATACCACAATGCGTGTTACATTAAATATCAAAAAATAACAATTTCTCATAACAGCTCTTTTTAAAATCAACTTTTTAGTTTTTATGCTCTCCTGTAAAATTTGATTTATTGTAGTTACTCTGTTTTTTGCTAGGGCAGCCGACCATGTCATGCAAAAAAATTATAACAAGATCTAGAACGAATAGAACAGAAGTGGATACTGCGAACGCACGCCCTCCACCCCAGCCCGCTTCGTTCAGCTCCTCGCCATCGTCGTCGGGTGACGAGTTCGCCACTGCACCCAACACCAGCGAGTCAAGCGACGAGCGCGGGCCGCCGCCTCCGCCGTCGCGACCACCTACGTGACGTGCGACCACCGCTGCCGGCACGCTTGGGGCCTGCGGGGCATCCTGCTCTGCATGCGAGCATAATACGGGGCTACAGAGGGAGGAACTAACCTCACTGCGTACCGTGATCGAATGCTGCTCCTGTTTCAGACTCTTGAACCAGCCATCACTGTTACCGCCCAACGACTATCGGATCAAGTGCGGGCCATTCAGCGGCTTCGGCAACTGGATCAGTCTGTACTTGATTGGCTACGCCTTGAATTGCTACATATTAGTACAACTTCCGCTTCATCACGGGACCCTCCTGCTGCGTTATCGGCTTCGATTCCAGTCGCCCAACACGCACTGATGTCAGTGCAGTATGATCCCGTTAGCGACGTTGAGGATTGTGCGAATATAAGCGTAACTAGCCAGGTGAATGAGCAATTGAGGAGGGCTTTGGAAGACGCGATCGCACAGTATCGGTCCACACCCAACTCTAGGCCTTGTTTACCACGCTTGCCTGGCAGTAAACGAAATTTAGCACTTATTTACAAGCCAGCGAGGATATTATCGATACCCACTCAAATTTATTCTCGTTTTAGCTAGTTTTATTTATTCTAGTTTTATTTAGCTCGAGTCAAGTTTTCGGACACTGACCGAGCGACGCGCGCTCGTGGGTCTGTCTCCGCTTGGCAAGTGCAAATTGAGCGGCGTATTGATAAGTTTAGGACTCTCATAGGAAAGCTAGTCTGCTTCAGGGGGGCAATGAACGCCCCCGAGTCATACGTTTCGTGAACCAGGCTTTTGCTTGGACCGGAGTAAGGCCCCAGCATTATATGGCCTGTGTCACGGAATGTATCGACTTTCTGAAGTAGAAAGTTTGCGCGTGGGCAAGCTGTATTCGTCGCTATAGAGAGCGTGTGGATAAATACCAGCAAAATCACCTCTTCCAAAGTGATCCGAGGAAGGTGTACCGAAAGTGGGAAGGAACCGATCAAGGAGTGAGCGACGGACACCTACCGGATACTCCTGCTATGATTAATTTCTGGCGCAGCATCTGGTCAGTGCCTGTCGTGCACACTATGTAATTTAAATTATGTTTCATCTGTCAAGAGAATTTACGCGGTAGACATACTTCGAGACATTGATTACCGCATATAATAATGTTGTTACTGTGCCAAAGATGATTAATAAAGGTATATATTCTATTTTTCGTGTTTTTCATAAAAAAAATTAAATTTTAAATTTCATTTTTTATTTTATTATTTTTAAATGTACTTTTGTATGATAGTATGCTTATTACCGTCATTTAATTCTTCTGCGATTTTGGACACATCTCGAAATTCCGTAAAATACTTTCTGCGATATGGCAGTAGTAGGGAATCCCCTGTACTGCCCCCGACTCTGCTCCCCCGAAAAAAATGGTGCTCTGACGAGCGAGAGGCGGGGTTTCGCTCCTAAAAAAAAAAAAAAAAAAATTTAGTATTTTTTTCGGTGTTTATCCCCCCATTTAGAGCGTTTGGGGCGGGTCCCGAGACTCCCAGATCACTCCTTCCCATAGCTTGCAATAGTCCATGTACTCAATACAAAAGGTTATCAACTACCTGGGTACCCTTCTGTCCCTTTGCTCGCCCACCCTATTGTTCGCCCGAACGTCAGCCCCTTTGTTCTCGGTGGTGTCCAACACCATTGTCTTGCATTGGGCGCGTTCCTACCTTTTATTACATATTACCTGATTGCGCTATTAATTGTTGTAATGCGATTTTTAATTTTACCTACGTGTTTCTCATATTATTTAATTAAGTAACCATAGTGGTTTTCTTAACATACTGTTTTTAAGGGTCATAGTTCTAACCTAACCTAACCTAGCTTGTTGAAGTTAGCCTAACATCGTGAAACCTGTCCTAGCTTAACATACCTACTGTTTTTTAAGGGTTACAGTTCTAACCTAACCTAACCTACGTTACTGAACATACCTACTGTTTTTAAGGGTTACAGTTCTAACCTAACCTAACCTACCTTACTGAAGTTAACCTAAAATTATACAACCTAATCTAACTTAACATACCTACTGTTTTTAATACTTACCTAACCTAGCTTGGTGAAGTTGACCTAACATTATACAACCTAATCTAACTTAAAATACTTACTGTTTTTAATACTTTGAAGAAAATAAAGATGAACCAACCAACAAAGAAGTTACGAGTGGTTTTAATTTTTAACACCCCATGGTCGACTATTTTGAAGGATCACCTAACTTTACATGAGCTTAACCTAAGCTAAGAGCTGATTTAAATCTAGCTTTAGTCCTAAGTTTCACTTAATTGAATTTACCTAAGTTAATTTTAGTAAATCTAGCTAATCGTAGTATTCGTAGTATTATCTTAAGCTGTTGTTACTTAGAGTGTATTCTAAACAACTATCAAAACCATATATTGCATATAGGTATTTCTAAATGAATTACCTTCACTTAGGTTGTTAAAAATATAGTGGTTAAATGCAATCTAACCTACGTACGGGTATGTATCTACGAGCATGTATCTGCGGCTAACATTGGGTATGACATTATCTATCTAGTACGTATATGTGGTTTACCTTCACATACATTTTAATTTTATTGTAACACACTAGTATGTAAAACTTAAACGGAGCATGTAAACTGGTTCTGACTTGATTCAAAGTGCTATGGAGTAGGTGTATCAATCAAAAAAGCCTGTATCGACAAGTTTTGTGTACCCGAGTGCACTGTTATAACGGTTTAATTGTTTTATTGGTAGCCGCCTATTATGTTTTATGGTCACAACGGGTGCGATTGTTACTTGTGCGTTTTATTATTTTGGGTGTTGCTGAATAAGCGTCGTCTGTGTTAGATGAACTACAAGTTCAAACACGTTTTTAGGAAGACGCTTAACTTACGGAGCGTATAAAAGCGGTGGGGTATTGTGTCTGAACAACTATTAGCCGCGCAACAGTCTTCGTTACCGGAGCTCCCTGTACTTAAAGTAGTATATAGACATAATAGTGTTGTGTCGTGCAGTGAAGTGTTTATAAAAAGGTCTAATAATGGATGTGAGTATGTACAAATATTTTAACTTAATTGTGTGTTTTTTAGCATTTGTTCACCGTGTTTTTGTTAAGAGTATTGTATTTAAACAGTTGTGTAATTTATTGTTTGATATTGTTTCAGTTCTCTGAAAATACTTTCAAGAACTATTACTACCCGGAAAATAAAGATGAATCAACCGACGAAGAAGGCACGCCTGGTTTTAAAGTTAAGCAGGCCATGGCAAAAAAGCGTTCAGTAAATAACATCGACAGCTTTTTTGAACCTCCCAAGAAGAAAACTAAAGTATTGAAGCGCTCTTCCAATGTCAGCCAAAGTTCTCCTGACGGGGTGGGCTATATATCAACCGGACAAGACGACGGGGCATACGCTTCTCACTTGATTAAAATCGAGATATATGATTTGCAAAAAATTAAAAACATTCCGCCCACTGAGCACTGGAAACACGCAGATGTGAGATTAAAATTCTACGCGCCTTCTGAAGAAGACACTCAGCTCCAAACTACACGTGATGTTATATTTAACATCACAAAGCAAGTAGCTTCTAAAGACAGTTGTATGAAATATTTTATTGACAATAAGAAACAGTGATAAAAAGTGTTTGTGTAGGTTAAACAAAAGCTTGTTATTGTATTACATGTAAAAACCTTACCTTTTAAGAATTCAAGACCTTTTCCAGTCTAAACAATTATCTTTTCTTTGTAAAATTAAATTGTGCGAAATACTTTATTTACTATAAGATGCAGTGATAAAAAGTGTTTGTGTAGATTAAACAAAATGGATAGTTTGAACTGTGACATCTATGATGCCCAACTCATCAGACTCTGTGAAGAGCTTGAAGAAGATCAAGAATTATACGCCATTGGGGAATTTATAAGCCAACTTCATCGTGACGCGTAAGTAATATTTTTGATTCCTAATATTCCTGTTCTAACCTGTTTATAAGTTCTTGAGCAATACTTGACGAAGGATGGGTTTCCGACTCGTTGAGACTTGATCTTATTGTTATGGAAACAATTAGGAGGGGGCGCTCCTATATAACCGAGGTACCCGATGTTGATATCATTCACTGTTTTGGTTGCTGTGTTTGAGTTACTAAGTGCCTGTTTATTCCATCATGGTGTTCGTCATAATCCATTTAGTCCGTGATCAAATTGAGTGTTTAAGTAAACAGTTTATTATAGCTAATTTCCATAGAAGCATACGGTTGTGGTTTATATCAAATCAATTACCAGTCACTCTATTAGAAGATCCTGATATAAGACCATATTTTACACCATGTGATGGACATATTAAAGGCAAACAGAATAGTTCATCATCAGATGTGATTGATGGAGTTTTAACAATGCAAGCATACTGCCAACAATGTACCCAAGATTTAGGTTAGTATAGTATCCCAACCAATTAATCCATAAGTCTGTATTTGTTATTAACACATACATTATGTTTAATTTCATGTTTTCTTATGTTTATAGATCTTCTCAAGTCGGGCGTGGAGTAAAGAGGACAGCTTCGGAGTCAGAAGACGTGCTGACAAAGAAAAACCGTCCTTCAACCAGTCACGATGCAGAATCAATATCACCCGAATTTTTTTTAGATAAAAATGTGAGTACAGAAAATAATGATAATGTTGAATGTTCTGTGTGCAGTAAGTTTGTATCCAAAAGATATTTTACCAACCATTTGAATAGTAACATGCACAAAAATAATGTCTTAAGGTCCGACGATCAGTGGGTTAATGTACAGTTAATTGAAAACGCATTTAGGAATAGGGTGGCTACGTATAGAATATTGCTTAATGAAAATGTTCACAATCCATTTACCCCCGAAACAATTTTACAAAACAATAAAGAAAAAATCTTTACATTATTGGATCGATCACTTGCTGATCATTGTGCCTTAAAAGTAAATTTTATTCTCAATGCAGATTTTACTCAAGATAGCAAACAACTGAATAATACGTTTGACTTTCAATTTAGCAACAATGTAGTAAATCATAGCAGCGACAAAAATGATATTTTTGTAACTATAGTTAACGAAATTTTGACAAGATTATCTAACTTTGAGAGAAAAGATAGTGGTTGGAGTTTAGTAAAATTCAACTATCTAGATGTGAATGTAAATAAATTTAACCCATTACGTGGTTCTTCCTATATAGAATTACCGCGAGATATAATGAATAAAAAGGCAGTTATTAACGTGAAAAACAATGACCATGAATGTTTTAGATGGGCTGTATTGTCGGGGTTATATGCACCTACTAACCATCATACAAATACAACGAATTCATATATATTGCATAAAAATAAATTAAATTTTGAAAATTTTACTTTCCCATTTAAATTAACTGATATTCATAAATTTGAAAAAATAAATGATATAAGCATAAATGTTTTTGGACTCGAGTACAATTTACAAAGTAAAAAACATGATGTGATAGGACCATTACACTTTACTAAATGTAAAAAAGCTAGGCACTTAAACTTATTATATTTAACCAAAGGTAGCGAAGCACATTATTGCTTTATCAAAAATTTATCTAGATTAGTATCTACACAACTGAATAATACACAACATGCTGTACATATTTGCGATGGTTGTCTAACAAGCTTTACATCAAATGAAAATTTATTGAATCATCAAAGAAATGACTGTTTCCATGTTTGTACAAATTTACCTTCAGAACAGGATAAAAGGAAAAACTGGTTCAATGAAAATGTGTCATCTAACCAACTTACCTTCAATAATTATGATCGTAAATTAAGGGTGCCTTTTGTTGTTTATGCCGATTTTGAGGCTTTTTTAAATCCAATTCCTTCCTGTTTCAATAATCCTAGTACATCCTCTACAACAAATATACAAAAACATGAGGTATATAGTTTTGGATACTACATTAAGTGTTCTTATGATGATAAGTTGTCAATATATAGAACATATAAAGGTAAAGATTGTGCCGAGACATTTATGAAATACATTAAAAAAGATTTAGAAAACATTTGTAGGAGTAATACTTTTGCCAAAACTCCTTTACCTTTGTCTGATGCAAATAATTTAGATGTTGCTCAGAGTATCACATGTTACATTTGTGATGAAAAATTAAAAGGTGAATCCACTATTTCTTATAATCATCATACAGGTTTTTATGAAGGAGTAGCACATCAAATTTGTTCTGAAAAATACAGGCCACCTAATTTTGTACCTGTATTTTTCCATAATTTGAGCAACTATGATAGTCATTTTATAGTACATGGTCTTGGATTTGAGGAAGGAAACATTGAATTGATACCAGAGAACAAAGAGAAATACATTTCCTTTACTAAATCCTTGAAAGTGAATAATCGCACAATAAAATTGAAATTTCTTGATTCACTTAAATTTATGAGTTGTAGTCTTGAAAAATTAGCCAAAACCTTGACACCCGAACAATTTCGTGAATTAAAATTGAGTTTCCCATGTGAAGAGGATTTTAAACGATTAATACGAAAGGGTATCTATCCCTATGAACACATGACATCATATGACTCGTTAAAGTTAACTTCTCTTCCCTCTCAAGATAAATTCTACAGTTCTCTGACTGATTGCAACATTTCAGAAGACGATTATAAACATGCGAAAGATGTTTGGTCTCATTTTCATTGTGAAAATATGGGGGATTATTCTGATTTGTATTTAAAAACAGATGTTTTGTTACTAACAGATGTATTTGAAAATTTTAGAAATGTATGTCTTAGAACTTATGGGTTAGATCCAGCCCATTACTATACTGCTCCGGGATTAAGTTGGGACGCGATGCTCAAAACTACAAAAATAAATCTAGAACTCTTAACCGACATTGATAAAATAGCTTTCATAACTAAAAATATTCGAGGTGGCATATCACAATGCAGTAAAAGACACGCAAAAGCTAATAATAAATTTATGTCAGAATATGATCAAAATATTCCTTCTTCATATCTTATGTATTTGGATGCAAATAATCTTTATGGTTGGGCTATGTCCCAATGTCTCCCTACTGGTAAATTTGAATGGGTAAATGTAGATACTGATTTTAATGTTTCTGATGATGCTGAACATGGATTCATTTTAGAAGTCGATCTAGAATACCCTAATGAATTGCATGACTCTCATTCGGATTTACCATTCTGTCCTGAAAATGTTTGTTTAGGGAATTCCAAAGAAAAAAAATTGATACCTAATTTAAATAGGAAAATGAATTATGTTCTACATTACAGAAATCTTAAACAATGTTTGAAGAATGGTTTGCAATTACTTAAAATCCATCGCATTTTGAGATTCGAACAATCTAAGTGGTTAAAAAGTTACATAGATTTAAACACACGCATGCGATCGCAGGCAACTTGTGATTCTGATAAAGATCACTATAAAAGTATGAATAATTCAATGTTCGGTAAGACCATGGAAAATGTTTTGAAATATGTTAACGTTAAATTGTTAAATCATTGGAAAAATCATGGGAAATCACAGGGGGTTGAATCCATGATAGCGAAACCTGAGTTCCACAGTTTATCAGTATTTTCGGAGAACTTAGTTGCTATTCAATTGAATAAAACTAAAATCTTTTATAATAAACCAATTTACTTAGGATTTTGTATTTTAGATATATCTAAAACTTTCATGTATAAATTTCATTACGATTACATGAAAACCAAATATCAAGAAAATCTCAGGCTTCTTTATACAGATACCGATAGTTTAGTATATCAAATATTCACTGAAAACTATTATGAGGACATAAAATCAGAGCTCGATTTATATTTTGATACATCAGACTATCCATCTAACAATCAATATGGTTTACCATTAATAAATAAAAAGCGGTTAGGGTTTTTCAAAGATGAAAACAATGGTAAATTTTTTAAAGAGTTTGTTGGCCTACGATCTAAAATGTATGCCTTAGATGTTGAGAATCATAGTCTTATATCAAAAGCTAAAGGAGTCAATAAATGTGTTACTAAAAAACTGACCCTCAACGATTATAAAAAGTGTTTATTTGAAAAAAATATGCAACATGCTCAAATGCTGAGATTTAAATCAATAAAACATGTAATATTTACTCAAAATATAAATAAAGTATCATTATCTCATAACGATACAAAACGGTACTTGTTAGAAAACTCTTCGGACACTCTAGCGTGGGGACATTATAAAATACCCCATGGATCATCACAAAATAATTATTGCATGTAATTTATAATCACAGAACATTCAAAAATTTCAACTTTATTTTTTGTACATTGTGTATTTTTAATTTTTAATTGTGAATTGTGAATTGTAATAATTGTAGAAAATGTAAATACATTTTAGTTTTTTGTAAATATAAATTGGTGAAGGTGAATTAAAATAAAGTGGTTGTACTCTGTATTTGTTTTTTAGTTATTATTTTATAGTAACTTGAAAAGAGACTTATGTTGAGTTTTTGTACTGGTTCTTTAAAAAAAAATGATACTCAGAAAAGTGTAAATTTCAAAATAAAAATAAAAATTGACTATGATATCTTTGTTTTGTTTAATGTGTTTACCCTTATTTTGGTGGATTTATTTAAAAAGTAATTGAGTTCATAAATTGTATCATTTCAAGTTTATCTGTTTTCATATCAACACGTATTACGAGTTTTAATTATGATACATTTTTATCATCCTTTCACAACCATTGTAGCTGGTCCAAGTGGATGTGGCAAAACTCAATTTGTCACAAACTTTTTAAATAATTTCAAAGATGTATGTAATGTTGAATTCGATGAAATTATTTGGTGTTATGATGAAATGCAACCCCTGTACAATCTGGAAAATGTAAATTATAGTCAGGGAATACCAGATTTTTCAATGTTTGATGGGAAGAAACCTAAGCTTCTTATAATAGATGACCTGATGAGAGAATCAGATGGACGAATAGTTGACATTTTCACAAAAGGTAGCCATCATAGAAACTTAAGTGTTTTTTATATTACTCAAAACATATTTCATCAGGGGAGAGGCCAACGAGATATTTCACTAAATACAAGTTACATTGTATATTTTAAGAATCCCAGGGACAAAACCCAAATACGCTACTTGTCACGACAAGTTTACCCGGAAAACCCAAAATTTGTAGATGAAGCCTACAAAGATGCTACTAAAGAACCACATGGTTACCTCATGATTGATTTGAAACAAAATACAAATGACATATGTCGTTTTAAAACAAAAATATTTCCGTTTGATGGACATTGCACAGTGTATGTTCCTAAAAAGGGGTTTAAATACGATAAAAATCAACAAATTTTAGTCAGTTCTACATGATGCATGCGAGAGTAAACACATATAAACATTTACTTGAAGCATTGCAGTTGCTTAAACCAAAATATCGCACGGCGTTACTTAAATCTTGTGATGATGATGAGATCAACATTATTTGTGAGTGCATTTATAACGTCCTAAATGGAAAAATTCCTTTAGAAAAAAAAGAAAAATCTAAATTAAAAAAATATAAAGATATCTTACGGAAATTAGTTTCAAAAGGAAAACATAAAATAAGAAAAACTGTTATAATTCAAAAGGGAGGTGCATTTCTACCTATTATATTAGGAGCAGTTTTAAGTGCCTTAGTTAACTCTTTATCATAAACAAAATGGAAAATACGAAAAAAATGCTATTAGTAGAATCAGATTTTATTGAAAGACTCAAACGCAATGAGAGCCTACCTGAAAATTCATCATCCCGTCTAGATGCTGAGATGCAAAAAATCCTTAAAAGTAAAATGAATGATCGTGAAAAGTGGACCTTATATTCACAAGCATTGCAACGATTTTTACATTTTATTGAAACAGATCGAAAACCATTTAGAATACCAATCGTAACGGAGGGGGAGGTTCAACTCAACTACGAAAGTAATGATCTAAAGTCAAAAGTGAACAAAAAGGAGGTTAATGAATATAATGAGTCAGTTGCAAAACCACCTTTACCAGAAGGAGATGGTACTACAGCAGTTACACCGATTGGTAAAACAAATCCAGAACCGATGCCAATTAGCCCATCAAAAATTATAGATATATTACCCAAATCATATGAGAAAAAAACTCGAACTTTGTTGGATTGCATTGTTTTAAGTAAACCAAAAATTTGGTGGAAGCCAACTGGTGAAGTTGTAATAAACAACCGCACCATTTCAAATAGTAATATTACTGATCTGATAAGTGACACGGTTAGATCTCTAAAACGTCCTAAACCAACAGGATGGGAAGAGTTTGCATTACTTTTAAGAGATATAAGAGTTCCTTTAAGCTGCATAGGCAATCCTGCAAACTTGGAATTTATTAAAACAGCTCAATCGATTGAACCCATTACATTACCTGCATCTACAAGTACGAGATCGTCAACAGATAAAGAAAAACATAGAGCTACACCACTTACTACAGGACAACTTAAGCGTCATCATAAGAAAATTGATTGGGAAAAATGGACTCCTTATTAGATATTAATAGGATCTACTATGATGTCTCCAATCCAGCTGGTTATAGTAGTTTAAATAATATAGCGAAGGAAATGAAAGAACAAATGAACAAAGAGGAAGTAAAAAAATTGTTACAATCTCAAGATACGTACACGCTACATAAACCTATTCATAAGCGATTCACCAGAAATAGATATATCCTATCTAACTTTAATGAACTCTGGCAAGCTGATCTAAGTGACATGAGTACGTATAGTCAATATAATCATGGATACAAATATATTCTTTGTGTTATTGATGTGTTCAGTAAATATGCTTTTGCGAGAGCAATGAAAAAGAAAGATTCATCAACAGTTAAAGAATGTTTTGAAAGCATATTTACCGAAGCCAACTCTGTTCCTCGTCATATACAATCTGATAAAGGTACAGAATTTGTTTCAAAGGTAGTGAGAGATTATTTTAAGAGCAAAAACATTAATTATTATACTACTAATAACCCCGACATTAAAGCAAGTATAGTAGAAAGGTTTCAAAGAACTCTTAAAATGAAAATGTGGCGTTACTTCACCCATAATAATACATATAATTACACTAAAATTTTACAAGATCTTCTTCATTCGTACAACCATACCTATCATTCTAGCATTAAAATGCGACCAATTGATGTTAATTCTGCTAATATTATGACCGTTTGGAATAATTTATATTATCGAAAAAAAGATAGACAAATTTCATTGGAAACACCAAAATTTAATGTAGGCGATCATGTTAGAATAACTAAATATAAACATGTATTCCAAAAGGGTTATGAAAGTAACTGGAGTGATGAAATATTTATAATAAATTCAATTATTAATAGATCACCGCGAGTTGTTTATATGTTAAAGGATTTGGAAGGCGAACCCATCATTGGTACATTTTATTCTAAAGAGTTACAAAAAGTGACTTACCTCCCCTCCACCGAGTATAAAATTGATAAAATAATACGTTCGCGTCATATTAGAGGCATAAAGGAAATACTAGTGAAGTGGCAAGGTTATCCCAATAAATTTAACTCTTGGATACTCGCATCAAGCTTGAAAAAAATATGAACGAAAATAGTTTTTATTTAACTTTGTTAAGCAACAGTTCAACGGATTACTATACGGACAACACGACTGCACATTTTCTAACTAAATTACCTAAGAACATAAAATTAGAAGGGGAGTGGGTAGTTGGATTAGTGGAATTTCAATACCCGTGTTCCATGTATAATGTTCAAGATCATGAAAATATAATTTACATAAAGAAAAAGGTGGTGTCACCCACAAACAAGTCAACAAAAATTGTTGATATAAAAACTCATATACCAGCCACTACATACGATAATATTGATCATTTCCTTCAAGCGTTTAATGAGAACCCTCAACTAAAAAATAATGTCAAATTTAGGTATGATACATTGACAAAAATGGTTGGAGTAACAACAACAAATAATGAAATAACCTCTATCATAACAACCCCGATACTAAGCCTCCAGCTGGGTTTCAAACCGAGATCAAATTTGAAACAAGTGACATATGGAAAAAACCCTGCCAATTTATATTTAGGGTTACCACCACAAATATTTGTTTACACCGATATAATTCATCCGCAAGTAGTTGGAGATGTTATAACAGCATTGCTTAGAATAATACCACTAGATCCAACTAAGTTTATTTATGGTGCATATAAAACTCACATTTTCTCACCTGCTCACTATGTACCGGTTTTACGTAGGGAGTTCGATACTATTGAAATAGATATAAGAACAACTACCGGTGTTAATGTACCATTCCAATTTGGTAGCTCCTGCGTGAAGCTACACTTTCAACGAGTAAAATGAATTATAACAGATCGTCAGTCTCTTGCCCTTACCAACATTATTATTCGTATCAAGCCGGCTCTGGTGTAGGAATTGTCTATAAAGGAGTTCCATTTCAACGAGGGCATGGTATAGGGAGTTTTTTGGGAGGGCTATTTAGATCAGTGCTCCCTTTGTTATCTAGTGGTTTGAAAACCATTGGAAAAGAAACGTTAGGTGCAGGGGTTGGTTTGTTATCCGATATGGTAAATTCACGCCCTATGGATAGTTCGATTAGATCACGATTCAAGGAGGCAAGTGCTAATTTAAAAAGAAAAGCCGATGAAAAAATTGATTCCCTCATGTCGGGATCTGGGTATAAAATGACATCTAAAAGAAGGGAACCGCTCATTACATTGAAAGCATCGAGACGAAGAGGAAGTAAAAAAAATAAAAACAAAACTCTTGAGGATATATTTACAAACTAAATAATGTCATTCCTACATAGTCATTCTTGTGAATGTGCGAAATCTGAATTAGATATATTTGCCCTTCCATCAACTCAAACAAGTATTGAAAGTGGACAGTGGGTTCATTACAAACCAATTTCATCTTTAAGTGATGACGCTCCCATCGAATTCCAAGTTCCCGGATCAGGAGATGACTATGTTGATCTATCCCACACAATGTTACATATTAATGCTAAAATATTGAATCAGGATGGTACAAAATTAAAACCAGATACCCTGGTTGCACCCGTCAATAACTGGTTACATTCCCTTTTCAGTCAACTAGATGTATATTTAAATCAAAAACTCATATCACCCCCAAACAATACATATGCTTACCGTGCTTATATGGAAAATCTTCTAAACTATGGACCAGCAGCCAAAGAAACTCACCTTACTTGTGGATTGTGGTATGCTGATACTGTAAATCATATGGATACTGTTGATGCAAATAACAAAGGGTTTCACAAAAGACTAGAATTTACCAAAGAGAGTAAGGAAGTGGAAATGATGGGGCATTTACATGCCGACATATTTAACCAAGAGAAATTCTTAATAAATGGTGTCGAAAAACGTATTAAGTTAGTACGTTCGAAGGAGTCATTTAATCTAATTTGTCACCAAGATAAAAAATTTAAAGTGCAAATAATGGATGCCAGCCTCATTATAAGAAGGGCACGAATTAATCCTAGCGTTTTGTTAGCACATCAAAAAGTATTGGCAACAACGACTGCAAAATATCCTATTACAAGAGCAGAAGTTAAGGTTCTTACATTACCGTCGGGGATACAGGGTAAAACATTGGATAATATATTTCTCGGGGAAATTCCTAAAAGATGTATTATTGGTTTTGTATCAAATTCAGGGTTTAATGGCAATTTAGCTATGAATCCATTTAATTTTCAACACTATAATATGAATTCGTTTAGTTTATATGTCGATGGTCATGAAATTCCTTCTAAAACATTACAACCATCATTTGGTTCTGGATCTGGGTTAATAGCATCATCATATCACACTTTATTTTCCGGAACTGGTATTCATTTTCACAACGAAGGTAATGATATAAGCAGAACGGATTATGGAGTAGGTTATTGTTTGTTATGTTTTGATTTAACCCCTGATTTATCTGCTAGTTCAACTTCACACTGGAATCTTGTAAGACATGGAAGTGTTCGCTTAGAAATTCGCTTTGATGTTGCTCTACCCTGCACCATTAATTGTATTGTGTATGCAGAATTTGATAACGTTATTGAAATAAACAAAAATCGTGATATATCTGTAGATTACAATAGTTAGTAAACACATAAATACAATGTTTTAATCAATTTAGTTTATTTCATTGTAGCCATTGTTGGCAACATCATCAAATTATTCATATTTTTTTTATTAAAAATGGATACAAATGAAATTCAATTTTGTATGAAAAAAATCAGCCCTTCGTTTGAATTAAACGTTTTTGCTGCTAACAAAATTCCTATTTGGGCTAATCTTCCCGTCTTTATTGTGAGTAATTTGGACCCAGACTCGAAACCGGGCTCCCACTGGGTTGCTATACATATTGACATTAATGGTATAGGGGAATACTTTGACTCCTTTGCTCGGAAACCTTCAGGTTATCATAAGTTATTTTTAAAAAGGAATACCAAGCGCTGGTCTTATAACTATAAACCACTTCAAAACCATTTTACCTCTGTTTGTGGGGAATATTGTTTAGTTTATTTGTATTTTAAGTTTCATGGAAAAACTATGAAAGATTTGCTAAGTTTGTTTTCTGAAAATACATTATGTAATGATCTTATATTAAGAAATATGTTTAAGACTTTTTTTGTGAAATAAAAGAATATGTGAACTAAAATATGATTTTTATTTTTACATGTAATACAATAACATTTTGTTTAATCTACACAAACACTTTTTATCACTGCATCTTATAGTAAATAAAGTATTTCGCACAATTTAATTTTACAAAGAAAAGATAATTGTTTAGACTGGAAAAGGTCTTGAATTCTTAAAAGGTAAGGTTTTTACATGTAATACAATAACAAGCTTTTGTTTAACCTACACAAACACTTTTTATCACTGTTTCTTATTGTCAATAAAATATTTCATACAACTGTCTTTAGAAGCTACTTGCTTTGTGATGTTAAATATAACATCACGTGTAGTTTGGAGCTGAGTGTCTTCTTCAGAAGGCGCGTAGAATTTTAATCTCACATCTGCGTGTTTCCAGTGCTCAGTGGGCGGAATGTTTTTAATTTTTTGCAAATCATATATCTCGATTTTAATCAAGTGAGAAGCGTATGCCCCGTCGTCTTGTCCGGTTGATATATAGCCCACCCCGTCAGGAGAACTTTGGCTGACATTGGAAGAGCGCTTCAATACTTTAGTTTTCTTCTTGGGAGGTTCAAAAAAGCTGTCGATGTTATTTACTGAACGCTTTTTTGCCATGGCCTGCTTAACTTTAAAACCAGGCGTGCCTTCTTCGTCGGTTGATTCATCTTTATTTTCCGGGTAGTAATAGTTCTTGAAAGTATTTTCAGAGAACTGAAACAATATCAAACAATAAATTACACAACTGTTTAAATACAATACTCTTAACAAAAACACGGTGAACAAATGCTAAAAAACACACAATTAAGTTAAAATATTTGTACATACTCACATCCATTATTAGACCTTTTTATAAACACTTCACTGCACGACACAACACTATTATGTCTATATACTACTTTAAGTACAGGGAGCTCCGGTAACGAAGACTGTTGCGCGGCTAATAGTTGTTCAGACACAATACCCCACCGCTTTTATACGCTCCGTAAGTTAAGCGTCTTCCTAAAAACGTGTTTGAACTTGTAGTTCATCTAACACAGACGACGCTTATTCAGCAACACCCAAAATAATAAAACGCACAAGTAACAATCGCACCCGTTGTGACCATAAAACATAATAGGCGGCTACCAATAAAACAATTAAACCGTTATAACAGTGCACTCGGGTACACAAAACTTGTCGATACAGGCTTTTTTGATTGATACACCTACTCCATAGCACTTTGAATCAAGTCAGAACCAGTTTACATGCTCCGTTTAAGTTTTACATACTAGTGTGTTACAATAAAATTAAAATGTATGTGAAGGTAAACCACATATACGTACTAGATAGATAATGTCATACCCAATGTTAGCCGCAGATACATGCTCGTAGATACATACCCGTACGTAGGTTAGATTGCATTTAACCACTATATTTTTAACAACCTAAGTGAAGGTAATTCATTTAGAAATACCTATATGCAATATATGGTTTTGATAGTTGTTTAGAATACACTCTAAGTAACAACAGCTTAAGATAATACTACGAATACTACGATTAGCTAGATTTACTAAAATTAACTTAGGTAAATTCAATTAAGTGAAACTTAGGACTAAAGCTAGATTTAAATCAGCTCTTAGCTTAGGTTAAGCTCATGTAAAGTTAGGTGATCCTTCAAAATAGTCGACCATGGGGTGTTAAAAATTAAAACCACTCGTAACTTCTTTGTTGGTTGGTTCATCTTTATTTTCTTCAAAGTATTAAAAACAGTAAGTATTTTAAGTTAGATTAGGTTGTATAATGTTAGGTCAACTTCACCAAGCTAGGTTAGGTAAGTATTAAAAACAGTAGGTATGTTAAGTTAGATTAGGTTGTATAATTTTAGGTTAACTTCAGTAAGGTAGGTTAGGTTAGGTTAGAACTGTAACCCTTAAAAACAGTAGGTATGTTCAGTAACGTAGGTTAGGTTAGGTTAGAACTGTAACCCTTAAAAAACAGTAGGTATGTTAAGCTAGGACAGGTTTCACGATGTTAGGCTAACTTCAACAAGCTAGGTTAGGTTAGGTTAGAACTATGACCCTTAAAAACAGTATGTTAAGAAAACCACTATGGTTACTTAATTAAATAATATGAGAAACACGTAGGTAAAATTAAAAATCGCATTACAACAATTAATAGCGCAATCAGGTAATATGTAATAAAAGGTAGGAACGCGCCCAATGCAAGACAATGGTGTTGGACACCACCGAGAACAAAGGGGCTGACGTTCGGGCGAACAATAGGGTGGGCGAGCAAAGGGACAGAAGGGTACCCAGGTAGTTGATAACCTTTTGTATTGAGTACATGGACTATTGCAAGCTATGGGAAGGAGTGATCTGGGAGTCTCGGGACCCGCCCCAAACGCTCTAAATGGGGGGATAAACACCGAAAAAAATACTAATTTTTTTTTTTAGGAGCGAAACCCCGCCTCTCGCTCGTCAGAGCACCATTTTTTTCGGGGGAGCAGAGTCGGGGGCAGTACAGGGGATTCCCTACTACTTATGGCCACAACACGAATTCCAGTACTTTCAAAACTATGCATACTTGAAAAATATATACACATTCATTTGAAGCTCTATATAATGAACAAAAAAATAACCTAAACCACAGTGTTATTGACCCAAAACTAAAGGAATTAGACCCTTTTTCTGCCGCACGCTCAACTCGCAAAACTTTGATTGACGATTTCTCTTAATATTGGTTTTTTGAGATGTGCCCGTATAGCAGGCACTAGGCAATATGACTTTGTAGAGTCAAACCACATTAACTCTGCAATGAAGTGACTGCGGTGGGTTTCTTATGTGGTAGATAATAAAAGATATTTTTCTGTGTTGACGTGCAAATATCGATGGAAAGTTATAGCGGTTTAGTTTAGTTTTAGCTTGTAAGGTATTGTAACATGTAATAAGAGGACCTAGGGCCTGATAATGAGGTGGGAAGACCATTTTCCTGAAGGATGGCGCGAGAAGGCTAAAAATAGATACCAATGGCACTTTAACTAAGAATTTAATTAATAACACACACACATATACACACAAACAAACAAACAAACAAACAACATCACACCTGCCTGTTTATGCAAAATGTGGTTAAGTACATAATTAACCCAGTTTTTATAATTGTTGGTAATCCTGTAGCTCTGCCTACCCCACTACCCCACACAACATAAGTAGCAGTAGAGATCAGTGAATAAAGGCCTTTTTTATTTTAAGATGCAATTAACTTATATTCATCTTTCAGATGCAAAACTACATACCAACCAAAAATATCTGTAAAGTAAACAATACTAAGTATACACGAGAAATTAAAAATGGTTTATTAGCTTTTCTTCTCTTTAGGTACTTAATTAGAATATGGTGAATATGGTGGTGACTATGGTGAATTTCGCACATGTTTCCTTTAAGAGGAATGTGAAGCGACGGCTTCCCATACAAACTGCTTTTACGTTTTATTTCCACCCCTCTAAATTTTAACTGATTTTGATCAATTTTTGATATGTTAGTCGGAGCAACAACTAGGTTTGTATGAGTTGTGACGGATTGTGCCAAAGATTGCTTGTATGAATAGGACTGAGATTAATTCATTAGATTAGTTTAAACCTAAGTTAAATAATTTGAATATTTGCTAATTTAATGGGGAAAACGCAAGCATTTCTAATCTGGCAGCCACTGTATATAACAATAATATTTTTTTATAAAAACATTGCCTTTTATATATATAGATTGATAGATGGACATAGTATATAATATAAGTTAAAGAATAATGTATTTTGGAATTAAAGTCAATCTATAGAAGATCTATAATTTAATTTTCATTTGCTATTGTTATACAGTGCTCCTGTAAACGTCCCGATCCCATCTGTCAACATTGTGGAGCTGGAGCGCGCGCAAGGCTTCGCCTAGAGCTGCCGAACGTCACAGATCCCTAAGTGAACCCTGACACATCTCGATTACCGTCAAGTTTATGAGCGCTACGCTCTTTATGTTGTTAAGCTTGTGTTGTGTACAAACGTTAAAGCACTTGTTAATTAATTTAATTGTTTAAAAAGTAAATGTTTTTATAACATGAATTGTAGTTAGACGTTTTAGTGCATTATACTAACTGACTGTATGTTTAATAATTAAAGGTAAATAAATGAATAAATGCTGGAATATGTCCTTATATGTTAATTCACAAGAGCTTCTGTTAATTAATAGATTGAATGTAACTACATATACCTACATGCGAGTTAAATTAATACAGGTTTTGGGTCCTCATGGCAGTTCTTTTAAAACGATTTATACTAGGTACCTAATCTTTACATATAATAAAGCTGAAGAGGGTCGAAAGACTGTACATGGCAGATATTCCAAAAAAAGTTGGCTTCAACAGTTTTTAGAATTTTTGTCTGTTTATCTGTTTGTCTGTTTATTTGAACGCGCATCACGTGAAAACGGCTTAACGGAATTTGATGCAAACTTTACTTATCTGTCGAGAAAATCCCCGGCCAGGTTATAGGCTATCAAAATATAGGTATCTATATCTATTTCTATACATATAATAAAGTTGTAGAAAGGAAAAAAAGTGTACATTCGAGATATAAACTTAAAAATATTTCAGGGGACCTCAGAATGAGCAGCAGAACACGTTTCTACAATTTTTAGAGTTGGTGTCTGTTTGTCTGTTAAATTTTGTTTCTCCTCGCATCAATTGAAAATCACTGAACCAATCTTAATGCGGTTTTCACTAAAACGTTTCAATAACCGGTGACCAGGTTTATATATGTATAATAAAAAATTAAGATATGAAAATCAAAGGGGGGTCAAAGTTAGTTTGGAAAATAGTTACGGGATTGAGCTGGTCACTTGAAACTCTGTATACCTAATTACTCTTCGTAACAAATAAAAGTACACCTATTTCAGCATTTCTCGATTAAAGTTAAAACAACTAAGAAATTATCAAATTAGCCCAATCGTAAGTATTTCTTTAAAACCCTATTCGAGGGCCGTTGATTACTTTACGTGATTACAAATATCAAAATTTCATTCTCCGTTTATTACATAGAAACTTAATTTAAAGATTTTTAAAAAATCAATGTACAAAATGCTATAAAGAAGCAAAATAAATAATTCCAATTTGTTGTTGTAACAAATGTGACGCCATGATAATGTGACATCAAAGACAAGGACAACCATATCCCTCCTATAACTGGAGCGATCAAGACAAAAAAAGTACGCGATCATTGATTAACGTTACAGAAGCGACGCTGTGATTGAAACTAACGGTGTCACGTTGTTGCTTGAAAACGGTGTTTTAATGGGTAATATCGGGGGTTAAAGTTCGAATACATATTGAAGAAAATATTTCGAAAACCAAACTCCTATTTTTAACTTAGCTTGGGTTTTACAATTTTGATCAATAATTTATTCTCTTCTTTTCTTTAGGTTCCGCAGCATTATAGTAAATAGAGAAACCTTACAATTTCGTCATTTCCATGTATAGCATAGGTCACAAATATCTATTTTTTTGAGTTTTAGTTATTTATCAATCAGATTATGAAGTAAAAAAATAATTAACACCAAACTTTTTTTGAATTAATGCATTTATTTCAGGATCATAGATTGTTACTAATATTGAATCTCATTCTATATTAGTCATTATTGTCTAAATTGTAAAATTGATTTATTTATTTCTCCTATGGCATCTGTCATGTGGGTGACAACATGGGACAGTCTTTGTACATTCTTTTTTGTTAGTCTATGTAAAAAGAAGCAGTGTCAGATTGATGTTGACAGCGTTGACATATCCAGATTTTAACATTTTTCCGCCTTTTTCATGACTAAGACTAATTAAAGGCGTAAGTATATTATTTCTACGGCTGTTATTTATATATTAGGGCGGTTATGATTTATGATCACTTGAAAAAGTCATGGTATTTTTAGATGGCGAATTTAGACAGATTTTCATCTACCTACCGGTGATAACTAGGGGCACGCTGCCAGATAAAATAAATGCAAGTAAAATGTGGGTAGTATGTAAAAAAAATGTATCACACGGTCGGGGCAATATGCGGCAGTTCTACTAAAAATTGGCGAAGATTGTATGGCAAGAGGTAGTAACGATATGATTACATTAAAAAGCGAATTCTGTAATATTGTACAAAACACAGATGATCTAAAAAATAACGTGTACCCAGATCTACAAACCGATAAAAAGAATAGAGAATGATTGTGTGAAAGGGCAATATTAGCACCTAAAAACAAAATTAATAGGTAGATAAATAAAAAAAACGGTTAAGTGCAAGTCGGACTCGCGCACTAAGGGCTCCGTATTCAAGATAATATGCTTGGTACCCGCAAAAGAAAATACTCATTTGGTTATGAACTTTATTGTCTATGAAATAAGGTCCATTTTGACCAGCCTAAATTTTAATACAGATTTTCAAAGTTTTTTTGATATTTCTCAAAAACTGTGAATAATGAACACTTCACAGACATGCCAGATAGACAGACAACAAAGTCTCACCATAAGGGTTCCTTTTTTACCATTTTGGTACGGAACCCTAAAAATATCACGTAGAAGGCGTACGAGTATCTCTCGAAAGACAATGTCATAGACACAGCAATAGGTTACAGGTGTAAGGTCGGCCTAAGGGCAATAATGATGTCTGGAATTGCTAAAGGAGAAAATGTTTTTATTCCCCGCATTCCTATAATTCCGATAGATTTACCATTTAACTTTAAAAGAGTGCTCTAAAAACAGATATTGCCATGACCATAAGCAAAGCGCAACGACAAACAGTATAAGTAGCCGGCGTACATTTTGAAGCAAACTGTTTTTCCCATGGGCAACTATATATAGCATGCTCACGAGTATCCAGCCCACCAAATCTTCATGATCTAGCGAAAGATGGCAAAACAAAAAATATTGTAGGTATACAAAAATGTATTTACCTAGATGACGTTATTCAATTCAATTTCAATTTAAACGTGGAGCTCAATATTACATAAAAGATCATCCTGGCCTGAGAGGATGTTAAACTATTACTTAAAACACTTAACTGCGATAAACGAGTTCTACGCGGACGTAGTCGTGGGCAAAAGCTAGTAGTTTAATATAGTCCAAGTAACTTTATCCAGACATAACTTATTTCATTTCATTATTACATGGGTGATGATGGGAAAGAAAATAAATCAATTTTCATTATTTAAAGTCTTTTAATTTCCTGAAAAGTATTATTAATAATTGTTATTAAGTAAGTATCCAAAAGGCAACTTGACATCATCTTCAACCTTCAGCCTTATGACGATGTAAAGTAGAGACTTGACTTATCATCAGTGTAATGAGTAAAAACTCCATATTTTGCAATATGCAATATACATAATATACACATATATGCCACAATGGTGCTAATACTGGAATGAATATGCCTCTAGCAAGCATCTCAAATAAATAGGATTTTATCAACGCTAAAACACCACTCTATGGTCCTTCCTTGAAATCAGCATCATTATCCATGGTCTCTGTGTGTACCTATTCTGGATTACCTTGAACACAAAATTAATATTTCAGTATTATGGTTTACTATGCACTGAGTTTAACCATAAATTATGACAAAACATAGTATACCATACTTGGCTACCACAATATGTATTGTCATAACATAATTTATAGGCAAACTCACTACCAAACCAAAATTGAAAATTAACTATTTTAACTTAGCTGGTAGAGCTAAAGATAAATATTTATGTGATGAGCATGAATATTAAAGTTTCTGAGTCGAACAATTTTTATTTACTTTTTGAGATGTGCCCGTATAGCAGGCACTAGGCGACTTGACAATTCAAACTTGGAATTTCACTGTCGCAAAAAACTACCGCCCGATTCAAAGTATTGACGTTTCATGAAATGACAGCCGCTCTGAGTGTTGCCTGGTGATATTTTTTTGCATATATTTGAGCAAAGGTGACGTTTTTCAACCTTAATAGCGAGATTAAAAGTAAGGCCTATTCTACTTGCTACACCTATGGGCTTACCTCACCCGGTAATTAGCTAGGTCCCTAGGGAATCTGGAAAGTTCAGCTGAGTCGGCTGAGAAGGCAACCTATAGCTCGTGTATTGCGTACCTCCCCCCTCACTTTTGTTGAACCGTAGTTCTCAGGGATAGTGAGAGTAAGGCGCCCTATTGTGTAGTTTAGTATATATAAATAATAAATAGGTTTATCGGAACCCAGCCTCAACTCCAATAAAGCTTCAGTAAGCGCGCGCCGGCATGTCAACTGGTGATCCTTACTTGTTCTTTAAAGGCTGACATTGAGACTAAGTAGGCGCTTCTACGGATGTCTATGTTGGTAAAGAGACATCCGGGCTTGCCCAAGGCTCTTTTAGACTCTAATAGTTCCAAATCAGAGGCTCCGTTAGGCTTCCTCGGACTTGTCAGACATTTACTAGTGGTAGCCTGATCACTGTTCTGGTACAAGTGTATGCTAATCTAGCTTAACTCAACAAATATTCCCCACTATACAAGGAATGTCCTTTAATCTACAGCTATGTAAAATATTGTACCAGACACGAATGATAACCAACCCAAGGTTTCTGAAAAGTACACAGAAAGGTATATTAGTACACGTATTGGTATTTGGGAAACCTCGCCAGCTGTGTCCGGACTCTGATCACAGTGGTTAGCTAAAGGTGTCCTGGCCCAGCAAGGATTTCTACCCACCAATACAAACAATAGAAATACAATCATACAATAGAAAGCCTCACTAACTGCAACCCAAGCTATGTAAACTAGGATTAACAGTAGCAAGAGAAATAATAAACCAAAGTTCCTTACCAAGGTATAAATAAAAATATCTAAATAAATCAACTTTAAATATAAAAGTTCCCACCACCCGTCTACTGAAGTGAATCTGGAAAACAAAATCTTTTGATTAAAACACAACCCCCCAACCAACACCAATCATATATAAAAATACAGAGCTTTCGCACTGCATTCCCATACATGACAGAAAACCATCTCCCACATAATAATACCTATAGCCTACTCCCCAAGCAAACCGTTTCCCTATCCCCTCGCGGAAGGAATTTAATTACTACTCTAACTGCGAAGACGCGTCTTTCAAACACTATCAAAGCAATACATAAACCTATTTAAAGCCGGTAAAACAATAGTTAGCTAATGAGTCACACGAAATTAAGCCCTACATATTTTATACCTCCCTACTAGCTCTAAAGACAAAACTAACGTTAACTATACAACCGATGTAACTGTGTCACTTTAAAAGATCGCAAATATTAAACCGAATACTACGTAGTTTAAATTTTACTGTAAGACTAGCACTGAATCAAGAATTTAACCGCGAACGCGTCGTACTCCTATTTCTCTATAAAACTCGTAATTAACCGAAATTTACACAAAATATAGCAAATAAGCGAGCGTAGCACGATATAAAAACCAAACGAAGTTAACGCGACAAGGTAACTACGAACCGTAAGTGAATTTTACGCAAGGCGCTCCCCAGTAAACGAGCCTATCCCCTTTGAATAACGAAAATAAAGCCAAAATATAAACGTTCCGCGATGAATGCCCAGAAAATAATAATCATATTCCCTTTGAAATCTCTATATATAAGTTCAACTGGCGGCCATCGCGCTTGAACGACTCGAACCACTTGTACCACTCATGCTAGTCAAGCCACTCTTGCCACTTGTGCCAGTCATGCAATTCCTTCAAAATTATCCCTTACTATAAATAACATAAGGTATACTTTCAATCCCTATTTCAATCGCTTAAGTCATTTTTATCATTACAAACCTACATCACCTGATTCGTAATTAGAATCTACAATGATAATTGAAACTAATCCTTATGCTATTCAATACACAGTACATTTTTCCATTTTTCCCAGTACTACCGTTTTTAATAACTACTTGAATCCGTATTCTGATGGCGTCTATCTCCGTCACTGTCGTATTCTACCAATTCGAACATGACAGACTCTGCCTGTCTGTACCACCAAAAATCATAATAAGGCGCCACCTACTCGGTGATGTTCGTTTACGTAATCGGCTTGGTCCGATTCTAGCGAGACAACCTATATAGTTCCTTCCTTCTCTCTCTCGTGTTCATTACTCAAGAATTCTAACATTCCCATTTCTTTTATATAACCATTGTTTTTTGAAGAAATAAATAAGATTTACAATTCTAAAGTTTGTATTAAACAAATATTTAATTAATTAATATTATAAAACTAACACATGACTTGATTTAAAGCTTACTAAAATGGTGAGTGTCCTTCTAGATTCTTATTGCATTACTCTTGTTTTGATGTAATATTGCGGACTATTTTTAGCAGGCGCTTAAATTTGTTGCATTCGCATTTTGTCATTTATTATTGTTTTCATACATGAATACGTATAATATCTATTAATAATGTTATTTTATTAAAAATAGATTTTGCATATTAATCAGCTCTCGCTAGAGCCTGAACTAACTCTAATTATATTTGTGAATTTGAACGGGCATATCTGGACCGTTACAACTCCAGAACAAGAAGACGACAATGCAAAATTAGTTGTACCGAGTCACGAGGTACCTAATGTACTTAAGCAGTTTCATGACTCAGAAACAAGTGGTCACTATGGAGTAGACAGAACTACTAAAAGAATAACGAAGAACTTCTTTTGGAAAGGTCAAAGAAAAGATGTAATAAAGTATGTAAAAAGTTGTTTACAATGGCAAATATACAAACCAACAAATCAAAAACCAGCAGGATTATTTCAATCAACAGCAAATAATCAGCGCTTTGAGGTTTTGTCAATAGATTTATTTGGACCTCTACCAAAAGGCCCAAAAAGCGAAAAATGGATATTCATTGTGGAAGATACCGCATCACGATGGGTAGAATTATTTGCACTAAGCGAAGCCACATCACAACAATGTGCAATAACACTATTAAATGAAGTATTTCTACGTTACGGACTACCCCGCAAAATAACTAGTGACAACGGAACACAGTTTATATCAGCAGTCATGCAACAATTAATATTTTGTTTGGATATTCAGCAAATACTAAGTCCTGTATATCATCCAGAACCTAATGTGGTAGAAAGGAAAAACAGAGACTTAAAAACTCAAATTGGTATCATGGTCAAAGATAAGCAAGATAGGTGGCCGGAAACTTTACCTGCAATTCGATTCGCCATGAATTCAGCATTTAACCAAAGCACAGGCTTTTCTGCTGCTTATCTGACATATGGAAGAGAAATGAGAACTCCATTTGAAATAACACATAATTGGAGTGAATCAGAGAATTTTATACCAGAAATTACACCACAGTTAAGAAAATTAGCAAACGATTTAAATATTGCAAAAGAAAACATTGAAATAATGCAAGATAATAATAGAGCCAAATCAAATCAGAAACGACGGCCTGACCCCGGTTATGTTATCGGAGACTTAGTTCTGATTGAAACTCACCCAATAAGTCGCCAAGAAATTGGATTTTCTGCTAAACTCGCACCTCGTAGAGATGGTCCGTACATAATCACTAAAAAGATTGGAAGTTCAATCTACGAGATTGCTAATTTGAACGAACCTAACAAACCTTTGGGAAAATATCACACATCTGCGATAATGCGTTTTGAAAAACGAGACGATCAGAATCCAGAGCCGTTTCTACCTATTAGACGAAGAGGACGACCGAAGAAGATTCATTCCGTCCCAGTTACTGGTACTCTCACGGGACGTCAACGAGTACCAGAGGGGTAGAATGTAGCGACATAAGGAACTACGGTAGCAAACAAGGCGCGCGAGTTCGAATACTATCCCACTTGCACACCCACTACCTATCTCGCTTGGCTGACCGACCGACCCGAGCGCATACGAAGGCGGCGCTCGGAGGGTATATAAGCTGCGCACAGCCGTCCCATCAGTCATTTCCCCAGACTGCCATGGTTCCCGTCCGCGGGCCCCTCCTCTGCCCCGGAGTATGCAAACTCCCCGGGCAAACAGCTGGCGCTGAGCGAGCTGCTCGCAAAGGCCGCACCACCTGTCCCGCGCGCCGCGCTCACGCGACGCGCAGCCGCCGCCGTACCACCACCGGCCCCCATTGCCTCCCGACCATTGGAGCAGCGCCCACCAAAGGCGCGCCCTCATTTGGCGCCGCCGCCCGCCGGACCCGGCAACCTAGCGCCCCGCAAGGCGCCCGCGTCCGCGACAGCCCGCGCACCCGCGCGTGCAGCAAATGGGACCGCCAACCCCCAAAAAACCGCCGCGCCCGCGCGCGCGGCCCCGACTGCCTCCACGAGCACGTCCGCGCCCGCGACCACACCACCTGCCCGCGCTAGACCGACCATCGCGCCTGCGCGTACTAACGCGCCTCAAAAGCCGCCAACACCCGCCGCGCCGCCCCGCGACTACCATCGCCGCCTGTTGTTGCCGCTACGTTCTCCACCGTAGCGGCGTCGAGCAAACGGGTCGCAGGAACCTCGCCCCCGCTGATGCAGCAACCACGCTCAATGCCCAGGCTCGACCTGTCCCCGATGGACACCACCGGGCAGCCACCACCACCCGCCGCCCGGAAACAGCCACCACAGCTGCACTCACCGCCGCCGCCGATGTCTTTTGCCGCCGCAGCCGCCACACCGTCATCCCCCTCCGCAACAAGCGGACAAGGAAGCACGGACCCGCCACCAGCACAAGCCCCTAAGAAGGTCAGATACCCGCCGCTGGTTGTCCAGCGGATCACCAACTGGGGTCGACACTTCCGGGCCCTTAAGGGGCTCCTGGGACGTGCCCCAAACGCCCGCCCGTTCAAAGACGGGGTCCGTTTTTCCCCGGCTGACGAGGAGGAGTTCCGAATGGTGCAAAAATACCTCTCTGACCTTGAGAAGGAGGACTCAAGGTGGCGATCAGGGGCCTTCCGGTCGACACCTCACCCACTGACATCCTTGACGACTTGACGGCCCAGGGTTTTGCCGTCGAGTACGTCAGACCCATCAAGGCCCGCAGCGGCAGACCTGGGTGCATCTTTTACGCTCAGGTCACGAAGGACGCGGCGCTATACCAAATAAAGGAGATCCTCTGCATGCCGGGAATCACCATCGAGCCCTGGAGGGGCAAGAGGGGCATCGCGCAATGCCACCGCTGCCAAACCTTCGCACACTCCTCTCACCACTGCCACCGCCCCATAGCCTGCGTGCGCTGTGGAGGCCCTCACGCAGCCAGCGACTGCCCACGGCCCCGAGAGGAGCCACCAACATGCGCGAATTGTAGCGGTGCGCACACCGCCAATAGCGTAGAATGCCCAGTCCTGCTTAGGGAGAACCGGAGGCACAAAAAATCACCTCACCCTCCGAAGCCCAGGCAGGGCCCCGAGCCTACCACCACCCGGACAGTCGAGGCGGCGCAACACAGCGTCACCCTGATGGCCCCCGGCAATGACCCCATGCAGCCTACCACCCGCGGAAAGAGGCGCGGAGCCCGAAACCGTGGCCCGCAGCCCTCCGCGCAAGGCGCAACAACTGCCGCACCCGCACCAACAACTTCGTTGCCGGCGAGCACGACCCCGGCCCAATTATCTGCAACCAACACCTCAAGCGATAGAACCGAGGCGGTGAGGGTAGTCCTGGCTATCCTACAGGAGGTCCTGATGGCCCTGCTGACCGACGAGGACGTCGCCACCATAGCCCGCAGAGGGATGGCTAAACTAGCCGGACTAGCATAGCAACCCCCTGCGGCCCCCACTTTGAAACGCCAAGGGTATCAGACCAAGAACCCGCCCCTCACCGTCGTCGTTAAGGCGACAAGGTTCTACGCCTACCACCTTTTACCGCGCAGCCCGCGCCTTCGGCGCCGGCTGCGCTCCGAGGACCCGACCGTTTCTACGGTCGGCGCAGAAAACCCCGGTCGGGGGTCTACAGACCCGATACCGGATCCTCTTCCCCCTTTTTGGAATAAAAAGGGTGGAAAGAGACGACCATCGAGAGCCATCAGTCATTCCTTAGCTAGCGGTCTAGCTTGAGAGACGGCCTCTGCTATCCTCAAGTGACACCGACAAGTGGGTACAGGGTGAGACGGCCTATGCGGTCCTCCCTTAAGCTCATATTGTATGCCTGTACTTATCTAGGATATTCGACTAAAAATAAGTTCCACCTCTGTTTGCTGTAAGTTACTGAATAAACCTTCTGATAGTCAACTTGGCGTCTCATTCACCTTACAGCTCTAAATTATCATCCCTTTTAGGATCGCTTCGTGGCATGGGACGATGTTTACCACGTCAAGTTCGCTGTAATATTTATAACTCACTCGCAAAATCTCACTTAGACCATCTGATCGAAATATGGGGACATGCAGCGAAAACTACTTTAAAAGATCTTCAAGTTGCACAAAATAAAATTATCAAGATGCTTTTTAATTATGATTACCTTACGCCTACAAACAAAGTATATACAGAAACTAAGATTATGAGTCTAAATAAACTTTATCATTTTAACACATGTCTCTTAATTAGAAAGATTATCAAAAAACAAATACATTGTGAAACTAGTTTTGTAACAAATATTGAAAAAGGCCGACGAAAACTTCGCAATGCCAACAACTTATTCACACCGTTCCCTCGTACAAAAAATTACGGAACTAGAAATATAAGGTTTGAAGGAGCTCGGGTGTATAATAATACACCAGACAGTATTAAAAACATTGACTCGGATAATTTATTTAAACGAAAACTTAAAACTTATATACTAAATAATATCCCTTTAACTTCGACCTGAGTCCGGCCCTGGCATCTTATCGCTGCCGCTCTGCGCAGCGCAGGAATGTCGTGTTTTTGTAGTAGTCTGGTTCAGTTCTACCCTATAATGTGTTTTTTAATTTGCTAACTGACTAATTTTATATACTTTTATGAGATTTGTAAGTACGTAGTGTATTAAGCGCCGACGACGCTCACGGGCGCAACGTAATCTTAAGGCATGCCGATAAATCTCATTAAGTGAAATGTAATTTCTTTTGAGATACAAATAAAAATTCTTTAACCTGAAACACGATTAATGATTACGAATATGAATATATTTAATTATATTAAGGATGAATTCATTTAATTATGCTTGGTCCAATTAGTTTTAAAATAGTTTTCAAGTTTGAACCTGTTGGCTAAATATGCAAGCATTTAAAGCGGCACTTAACAAAAAAATAATATAAGAAAAGAAAAAAACCGTGGAACAAATTTGTAAGAAACTTTCTTATAATCAATATTGTAAATGTGTATAGAACTTCGTCAGTGCTGGATTGAGCAAGCCCGTCGGGGTCCGTAGCAAATTCTATAAAGAGACCCCTGGGTTTGTTTTAGGTTACAGGTTGTGGCGGTCTTTTTTCCGCAACTGAGCGACTTAGATATGCACCTATTTTGCGTGGGTGTTTGTTTTAGGTTACTCTGGTGGAGAATATCGACTGGATTATTCATCTTATCGTCAACCCTGATGCATATGAGTACACGCATACGCATACTGATGTAAGTACTAGCATTTTAGAGGTTAGACGTGGATGCGCGGGGCCCGTAGCATTTACTTCTGCATTTGCACTGAACGTTGTTTTTTTTCCTCGCATTCAAAGTGAAAAGTAGAGTGTTTAACGCGAGACTAAACAACCATAATGACACTCGAACTATAGCCACTCTCGCTCACTGGCTCGCTCGCGTGGCTAAACATCTCTTGTCATTATGGCTTGTTTTAGTCCCTTGTTGAACAATCTACTATTATAAGAGATCAAACCAAAATATTAGAGCGCACCAGTCCCCCACCTATGTCTGGCCCTAGCATTGAACCAGAAAACAGTAATAAGTGGACTCAACCTCATCGTTGTAAAGTATTTGTGACTACCGGCAACAAGTCTAATAATTTTTGCTCACTGTGCAATAGGAATGAACATGAAACTTTTAATCGCTGTTCCGTATTTATGCACCTTTCCCCTCAGGAACGGTTTAATATCATAAAGAAAAAAAACGCTTGTGTTTTTTTGCCTAAGTTTGAACCATAAAACCGCATCATGTACGTCCAATACGGGATGTGATACGTGTCAATCAGCGACACATCACACTCTTTTACATTTTCCAACGCGTAGTGAGATTCAAAATAATGCATTACTGGCAAGTGTTTGCATGCCGCCCGCGTTGGGAATCGAACCCGCGGTCTATGGTTCGAACTCCGCCAGCGAAGTTAATGCACTCACGTATGCGCCCGCGTCGTCCTCTGCTATGGAAAGAGGCGGCGGCTCTGCGAGCGGGGTGACTCATCTCGCGCCGTTCTCCGTTTGCTCGCTGCAAACGAATATCGACCCTATGATTACGCCAACTTCAGTAAAGTTCTGCTTGCTACTGCGCGCGTCCGTGTAGTCGATGTTCATGGTAATATACATTTAATTCGCGCGCTAATAGATAATGGTGCGCAAAATGAATTTATTACGTCAAACTGCTGTAAATGGTTGGGTTTAAAATTGGAATCGCTCCCTTGTCGAATCACAGTAAATGGTTTCGGCGGGAACTCTAACATAATCTCACTATCGGCTCAAGGTTTGAGTCGGATGTTTCCTTTGACTTACAACCTTTAATAGTAGACAGCATTACGGATCAATTACCCACCTCGCCAATTGATACGTCCACTTTGCACTATCTTGGCAGCGTGCCACTAGCTGAAGACACATTTTCTCAGCCTGGAGAAGTGGAAATGTTATTTGGGGCCCAACTATTTCCAAGATTAATACAGGCAGGAAGTATTCATGGACCTCCGGGAACGCCTGCAGCGTTTTAAACGCCGCTTGAATTCATTTTAATGGGCGAAGCTCCAATGATGAACAGTCCGTACCGATCACATACTCAAGTGTTATGCGCGACTGCCGGTTCAGACATAGATACACTTATGCGTGGTTTTTGGGAGCTAGAAAATATTCCTTCCGCCACAAGCGCTTTACTCAAGCCTGAGGATAAAGAGTGCGAAGAAATTTACAAGGCCACTACTACCCGCGACAATACAGGTCGCTACGAAGTGGCGCTGCCTTTTAAACGGGATCCCAGGTGTCTAAATTAAAAGTGCACAAAAGCGATTTTTATCGCTCGAAAGGAAGCTTCAGTCCTCTTCATCTTATCGTACCGAATACGACAACATATTGGACGATTATTTAAATAAAGGCTAAATAACTCCAGTCGGGAAACCTGAAAATGAGCAAAATGGATACATCATTCCACACCACGGTGTTGTCCGCACTGATAAGGTTTCCACTAAGGTCATATTTGTTCTGGACGCTAGCTCGCGTACTGACAGGAATATTTCACTTAACGAATTGTTATATACAGGAGAAAACTTAGTCTGACATTTTTGCCCTTATGTTAAATTTCCGACTTTTTCCTATTGCCTAAAGGCAATGTTAAGCAAATGTACCAACAAATAAAGGTGCATCAGCAGTTTCATAAGTACCAACGCATTTTATATCGATACGATCCTTCAGATCCACTCGAAACGTATGAGTTTACTAGGGTCTGTTTCGGACTAGCTTCTAGTCCATATTTGGCACTACGCACGCTAAAACAGCTGGCTGAGGATGAAGGACCTAATTTTCCAAAGGCTGCGGAAATAATAAAGGGCGGACATTTTTATATAGACGATTTTATTCATAGTTCTCCTAATGTTTTGGAGGCAGGTGAAACAAATGTTTACTGCTGGGGGATTTGATCTCCTTAAATGGTCTAGTAACTCGACTGCATAACTTGCCACTTTTTCATCAGATCGTTTGCATCCGCACGCTGTGAATTTTGATAATGGCAACAGTCAAAAGGTTCTCGGAATCAAGTGGGAATCGCGGTAAGATCAGTTCTGTTTCGAGTTGTCGCCTGCTAATTCAACATGTACCAAGCGAAACATGTTGTCCGTGATTACATGCCTGTGGGACGTGCTAGGATTTGCTGCTTATTTTACATGCCAAGCTACTAATTAAAGCTCTTTGGCTTCTTAAAATTTATTGGGATGAGCAACCTCCTCAACCGATTTTCGATCAATGGACCACGTTTCAAGACGAGCTTAGTTTGTTGACGCGGCTGAACATACCGCGTCATATTGGTGTGACTGATTCGTGCATCATCACAATACTGGCCTTTTCGGACGCGAGTGAGAAGGCGTACGGAGCAGTTATATATTTGCACGTTTAGACTTTTGCAGACAGTATTACGATTAGATTATTGTGTGCAAAATCAAAGGTAGCGCCTGTTCAAACAGTGTCACTGGCTCGGCTTGAGCTTTGTGCAATACATTTGATGACCAAATTGATCCGTACAGTACGAGCGAATTATTCGAAACACTGCACAATCAACCGTGTATTCGCGTTCAGTGATTCGACAGTGGCCTTTAGTTGGGTGAATTCGAGTCCACATGGTCTTAAAACTTTGTGGCTTATCGCGTAGCAAAAATTCAGGACGTTCTTTCTCCTGACAATTTTTTCCATGTCTTGCTTGTCACGAGGTCTCACTCCCTCGCAGCTCATTAATTACTCATTATGGCCTAGAGGACCTTCGTGGGCGAGACTTAGGCCTGACTGTTGGCCTATACAAGTTTTTAAACCTGACAGGACTATCGAGCTGCCTGATATTAAGGTAATCGCTTTACCAGCTACTTCTTGTGAATAGTCGCCTATACTTAAATTAGCTAAGCGAATTTCACGTTGGTCGAAGTTATTACGAGTCGTCACGTATATGCTCCGATTCGTGAGGCGATTAAAACCTAAAGCAAGAAACTCACTTTGCTTCACAACTGGCTCTAGTTCGAGAAGGGCGGTCCGTGCCATCTCCAATGAAAAAGCTCCGACCGTTTATCGACAATCATATCCTGCGCGTTGGTGACCGGTTAGAGAACAGTGACCTTTAGTTTGACTACAAACATCCCATACTGTTGCCCCATAAGGAACATACAGTTAACTTGCTTCTTGCGTGTCGATCACGTACATAAAATTTCATGCCATGCCGGCCCTCAACACCTTTATGTCTATATTACGTCATAGGTATTGGATTTTATCTGCTCGACGTTTAGTGCGAGCCCGAGTGTTTGCATGCATCCCTTGTTTCAAGACACATCCAGAACCCATGAGCTCGTCTTTGATGGCTAGTCTGTCTGAGTGTCGCTTATTGTTGTCTAAACCATTCGGACATACTGGCGTTGATTGTGGACCAATTCAAATTACTTTAACTCGAAAACGAGGATGTAAGAGTCAAAAGGCGTATAATACTTAGTCGTACTGATTTGCTATTTTATTTTAAATTGCTCCTGACCTAACGACAGACGCATTCCTAAACGCCTTCAAAAGGTTTTTATCTCGAAGAGGCCCGGTAGCGTTCTACCGGGCCTCTTCACTATTCAGACAACGGGACCAATTTTGTTGGTGCTCGTCGCTACTTAAACGAACTACAAACATTCGTTCACGATTCGTCGTATACGGACGAGTTTAAAAAAGAAATGGCATAGGAACGCATTAATTGGACCATGAGTGTCCCTAACCACATTTTGGCGGGAGTTGGGAATCTTTAGCACATGAGTAAAGAAACGGAACAGAGACTAAGCTTTATACAACCGCGCTGCGATAGGTACACTACTACAAGAGCGATGCGCGTGTGTGCGTGTGACCAAACTCCTCGTCACGTACACGCAGAAACTGGTTTATACTAGTTCAGTTTGGTCACAAGCGCAGGGCGCGCACCGCGTCGTGTTCGATTTCAATGTATTTGTTGTGCACGTGAAATATGGTAGCCTATAAATATGGCTAAAGATTCTATTTTTACCCATTACAAGGATTTTAATCAAGGTAGTGTACAATCCGGTTTTTTATAGCATTTGTTGAATTACTGGAGCAAAAGTTTCGTGAATATTTTAATCTCGAAACACACACTGTTGATATTGGTAATAATATATTTAAACGAATGAGTGAATGTAAATTTGATATGCCATGTGAATGCTTTCCCTTGGATTATTAAAAAAAACTGTTCATTAGATTAAGGATTTATCATTCAATTAAAAGATATAATAAATTATTAAAAAACAAAAGTTATAAAAACAAAATCTTTAGCGTATGTAATTTGTAATCAATAAATAAATAAAAAACTGATCGATATCATTTTATTTATTTTTGTCCACCAGTGCCAACCCTACCATATTAGGTATAAATTTTGCGCGCTCTTTAGAAGCTTAGTCTCTGTTCCGTTTCTTTACTCATGTGTCTTTAGTAAAGTCTTTTAAAACGCATTTAGCTAGAGCCATAGGATCGCAGATATTGTGCTTTGACGAGATGCTGACGTTACTTTGCCAGATAGGGGCAGTACTAAACTCAAGACCGTTAGGTATCCTGAGTGAAGACCTATCTGAGCCTTTACCCCTGACTCTAGCGCAATTTCTAAACACTCGCTCAATGAGATCCTTTCCTGCGTCTGAAATAACAGAAGAGCGCCAGCACATTCTCTCACGCTATTTGCTTCTGGACAAATTAGTGCAGTCGTATTGGCAAAGGTGGCGTGATGAATATCTTCATACGCTCCTAGAGCGCTCTAAGTGGAATACCGAGTCACAACCGGCTGAAGTAGGCGCGATAGTCTTAATAATGCAGGATAATTCACCGCCTTTACATTGGCCACTCGGGGTGATCGAGGCGACGTTTCCCGGTAAAGTTGGTCGCACTAGAGCAGCTCTTATTAGGACTTAAGGTGGTACATTTAAACGCCCAGTTATCCGGCTATGCCCACTTCCAATTATTAAATAGAATTTGTAGTATTTTAGAGATAGGGTTAGTTTTAATTAGCTATATTTTTATAACCACACTTTCTCTGTACCTCTAGATGTTAGAGCTATGGAACTTTAGGATAGCTTTCAAGTTAAGTAGTTTGTAACGGCAATAACAGCAGCCAATCTATGTTAGAGCCACTTAGATTTTATATTCTCTTTTGTTTGAATGTTATTGAGGTTTAGATATTTTAAAACAATTTACATACGGCCTTGCGAAAAGCGAACTCTAGGTACCCGCTGGATGCAAGAATATACGAGCCTAATGAAGGACGACAGTCAGTTGACCGATTTTATCGCATATAGACCTCTAGTCCGTTGGTCTTTTGTTTGGGAAACAGATTTAGAAAATAATTTCTTACAGGGGTAGAAGCTGACGACATCTCCACGGAGTGCAAGGGGGCAGGCGGGAAGTAACCCGAAGTAGAAGGTCATAAAAAAGAGGGCAGTGCAAGGAGATACGCGCAAAGAAAACATTATCTCCAGGCAAAAGAGTAAGCCTCAAAAAAGGGTAGCCCCACCCATAAATCTAATCTAATCTATCTATCTCTTTGAAATGATTGACCACAAACGAAACTAGAGCGTTACGGCTTTAAGGGTAATTTATTTAGTACAATCGCCTCATTTTTGTGCGACCGAAAACAGAGTACGTATGTGCTCGGGGCGAAGTCAAACCTTGAACCTGTTGGAAGTTGTGCAGTCCCGCAGGGATCAGTTATGGGAAATAACCTTTTTTTAATATTGGTAAACGACTTAACAACTGCATGTTCTGAACCTGAATATATAATGTTTGCCGATGATACATGTATAATTATTAACGAAAAAGACCTTGACAGTTTAAAAATTAAGGCAAACAGGATAATGCACCAAATCGCCCAATGGTTCTCATCAAACGGCATGCTTTTAAATATAGATAAGACAAACATTATGCACTTTCAGCTTCGCAAAACTAATACTTCACCCTTTAATATCGTTATAAACAACATTCAACTCCCGCAGGTGGAGCAGGTTAAATACTTAGGTTTTACCATAGATTCGGGCCTGACGTGGTCTCCCCACATCGATGCAGCTTGCGATAGGTTGTCCTCAGCATGTTTTGCCCTATCCAGACTAGCGCCCACCCTAACGGTTGATAACCTCAGAACAGCCTATTATGGGTACTTCCACTCAATTTTAACCCAAGGTGTTGATCTCTGGGGTACTGCCGCGGACTGTTATAGGCTATTTAGGCTACAAAAGCGAGCTCTGCGATTAATATCTAGAAAGCCCTACGATCACCCAGCGCAGGCACTGTTTAGAGAGCACAAAATCTTTACAGTGCCATGCGTCTATATACTGACAGCTTGCAAATACGTAAAGTCGAATCTTGGTCAATACACGACCCGCGCGCAGAGCCACGGCCGGGCCACCCGCGGCGGGCAACTGCTGCTGGTCCCGCGGCGCAGACTCGCCAAGGCTCGGAAGTCACTCGGTGTCATTGGTCCAAAGATATACAACACTCTTCCGAACGACATTATTAACTGTGTAAGTGACACAATATTTACAAAAAAGTTAAAGATATTGTTAACCGAACTAGCTTGCTACAGCATTGATGATTTTATATCGAGAAATCGTTGACCCAACAAATACATAGGTAGGTACCTACTTCAAAAAACTTAAGTTCACTCTTAAGTTCCTTGACTTGACGTTGGTTGTACTGTTGTTGCCTTTTCATAATAGTGGAACATATATGTCACAGATACCTAGGCTGTTTGTTTGTGTTTTGTTGTGATACTATCATTATTAATGTATAAACTCAAGGTACCTAAATGTAATTGAAAATAATCAAAAAGTTGACCTATAACCAATTGTAAATTTAATTCTGTTTAATTGAGTACAATTTAAGTAGTAACAATACATTATATAAACTATAACAATAAGATTTGTCAGATATGATATGTGACAATGACGTGTAAAATAATGTTTATTTTATCAATAAATGTCTCATTCTCATTCTCATTCTCATTAAAGATGGTGTCCACAGCCACACAAGCGGTCCAAAAAGATCTCCGACCCAACCCTTCCATTGTCGGGCAAAAGAAAGGAAGCCCATAGTCTGAATTTAACCTCTTAATTTTTTTTACCTTTAATTTAAAAAATTTAACTAACACATCAAACCTATTGAAATCATCTATTGTACTAAAATATGCATTCTATAAGTAAAGAAAGAAAAAATGTTTGGTTGTAGTATGCGGAAAAAAACATTTTTTCACATTTTTAGATCATTACCGTTGTTGCAACGCCATCTGGTAAGATCTTATTGAACCACTACGAGCAGATAGATGGCGTGAGCTTACCTCAGAGCAGTATCTTTCTGAAATGTCCATGCACTTTTGCAGTCGTGCTCTTGAAATTTTCTATTAATTATAGAGCTAGTTTTTCGCTTTTCTGTTGTTGTTTTTATTGCAGTCGGGTTTTTAGTTTTTTAAATAATTTAATTTATTTCACTCTTTTTAGTTTTTATAAATAAAATAGTGCGATAATTAATTATTACCAAGCGATATAAATAATCTCTGTTGCTCGATTTTTTAATGTCACGAAACTACATACAAGTGACAAATTACAAGCGAAACTCTCTTTCTAGCAAAAGGAGCTTATTGTTTATTACTTAACATTTACGTATTTTTTGACTTTCCTGTCAATATTTGGATTGGACTATTTAATAGGTTTCATTTGATACCCATATTGTTTTAATAAAAAATATATTTTATTTCCCCTCCATATATATTTTTTCCCGGACGCCACACAGTGGTGCACGTTGTATGGAGCCGCGGAATTAATTGTTTTTTTTAGGTTAGTGGATAAAAAAACACATTTTAAATATATTTATAAGTATAATAAAATCATTCCTACTAATATTTAAAATAATACCTACATTGATTGAATTTAAAATAAAATTTACATGAAATATACTCAAGTCAAAACATAATTAATGTAACTAATGTAACATTAATGATTAAACATATTATATTTATCACAGAGTTGAATAAAAAGGCAAATAAATAATAAAAAATGGCTTTTTAATAAAATCAATCCAACAAAAAAAAAAATTATTCGGTATTACAAGTTTGTATTAGTAAAGATTTAACTTCGTCGCTTAATTGTAAATCTATTTTGGCTTTTTTAGCTCTAAGACTATTAATGTAAGGATCGGAAGAAGTCAACAGCATATGCATAATGTCCTCATTGGTCGATTCACGTGAACACTTCCTGGAATGAAATAATCTGTACCGACGATAATCTTTGTTCCGTGCTTCTTGTGCTTCTTCTGTCAACATACCTATAGGCAGTGCTGCAGCGGATATTATTTTACTTCCATGGGTAAGTATTTTGTGCACGGTATTTGGCATATTATACCAACTGTATAAACTAATATATAATTCAGCAGTTTCTTTGCAATAATTGCCAAATTTTTCAGGATCAATGGGGGCACTTGAATTAATAGCTTGTAAAATTATCGAAAAACGGTGAATCAGATCTTTGTCTACTCCAGTTATCTCAGCAGTTAAGGTAGGGTTATTAAAAAATCTCCTAGAGGTATTACCATCATTGGACGATCCCATGCCTTGCTTAACAAAGTCGATTTTCAAACCCAGTTTCTCAAAGAACTCCTCTTGGATCCTTTTTTTCTCCGCTTCTTTTTGTGGCCGTGTACTTGTATTTGTACGCCAACTTTCAAAACTTTTGTTATATGCAATATGTAGAATGCACTCCATAAACTTGATCCTTGCATGTAATGGCGACAAGCCGACCTTGAAGGCAGATGTGTCCTCCGTTTTGCTTCGTACTCGATCCAAATCATTCATTTCAGAAGGTTTTGCCTTGCATATAAAGCACACAGCATTTGAAGATGTATCCGTGATAGTTTGGGCTATTTTACCATCTATCATAGTAAAATGAAGTTCGTGATTAATCTTAAATGTTTTACCTCCAATGCAAACTATACTTTCATTTAAATTGGCTATTTCGGATTCCATTCTGGATATTTCGTTCTTCGTTATCTCAGTAGTTTCCTTGGAGAATTGAAATTGTACTGGTCTACAGAACCTAGTAGAAGATGGATTTTTATTTTGCCAATACGTTAAGGATTCTTGGCTTGTTTTGGGGTATAGGCAAAGGGGGACTAAAGACGTCAAAAATATGCTTGCATCTGTGACATTCTTTTCATCAAATTTCTGTTTATATTCACTGTGACCAGATGAGCCGTCACAACCCCATTTCGATATTAAAGTGATTTCTTCACTCATACTAGCAAGCTCTTCCTGTGTTTTTGATTCTAGAATTCTAGTCGCTGTATGATCAAGTAACTGTTGCAATCCCACACAAGCATAACTTTCAGTTAAATCTAGGTCGGCAGGGTAACATTTTTTCTTCGCGTCATTTACTTTATGATAATTTGGAAATATGTCATATCCGAGATCCTTGGAGGCTTTTCTAAGAACTTCATATTGATGTTTTGAAAGTGAAGCATCTAGCATCAGTGCTAAAGCCTTTTCTGGACTAAACTTTGGTCTTACCGATTGATCTTGAACCTTATCCGCAGCCTTCTCTAGTAACTCCTTAGAAACACTCTCACACAGGTTTTTTACTTTGTTTCGTTTAGAACGTTCACAACGATCTTCAAAAGATTTTTCTGGACGGCCGCTTCGAGATCGTTTTGAAGGTCCTGGTTCGGTATCATGAATATCTATCTGTGTATCCTGAACAACGACCGAAAATGTCCCAGCTAACCACTCTTTATTTTTAGAGATAAAATATTTCTTTGTTCTTGATGCTGCATGCCACCTTTTTGTAAAATTAGGTAAAAAATGTTTACTTAAATCTTCATAAATGTTTTGTAACACTGTCTCTGAAAGGTCTGGATATTTATTTTTCAAGTTTTCGATACACTTATGCACTTCCCGATTACTGGATAGAATTATATCAACCAATTCTACGTAAGAAATGTTGAAAGTTGCCATAATTATTGAATTAGGTGTTGCTTTATTGAATTTACAAAAGTAAATGATGCACAATATTGTTAATACCCTATTTATATTATTTTAGAATTTAATAGTCTTTGTAATTACCCTCATTACCATTGATAATGCATATAAGTATTTTTCTTAGAAAAATGAGCTCATTAGATTAATGGGGTAGTAATAAAAAGTTTGCAAATTATTGCAGCTAGAACCAATTAAATAATGATTAAGATTAAATAATGTGTAAATATTGTTATATTAGAGCTTGAGGGTCGTTGTAGCTAGAAAGTTATAGCCAATGAAATGTAATATTTAGGCGATAAATACTATCAACTTCTTACAGCCCTAAAATTACACATAATTTAAGAGAAACCATAAATATTATTTCATTTACAATAGGAGGAATAATGTTTCTTGTATATAAATAAAACATGTTAAACAAAATCAATAACTTGAGAGGAATACACCCTTTGCAAATGCAAGGTATTTTAACGTTTATTTCATGCGAGTTCATTTGTACGAGTTTGACGGCCTAATTTCTTTATAAAAATAATATATATACGCAATATTTTATTAGATCATAGGTATTTGAAATGTTTTTTGTACAAATCAGATAAAAAATGTGACTACTGCTGACCATCCCAAAATTGAATTAATTCCGCCGTTGCCCCACTGTGCGCCATATTGAAATATTATATACCCTATGACACTTCAGCTATTAAGACGAATCGAGTGACACCTTGTATGTTAAAATCCGTCAAGAAATTTAGGCTGCGTGCCCAGAAATAGACATACATACATACATACATAGGTACTTACATACATGTGTAGTGAGGTCACCAATGTAACAGCTGATACATACAGCTGATACCTACCTCTTCTCTAATTATTAGTTTAACGATGCTATAAAACTTTATAGCCTCTATTAAGTTTTATAGTTTAAATCCGCTGACAATGCATAATCATAAATTCCACACCAGTAACCCTAGACTTTGATACTGACTAGAAACCATAGTATATAAGCTATACAATTTACCAATAAAGCACAGTATTCCTCCAGACTCTTGAGTTGTCATTATACCTCTCACCCTACACTTCACATGCATACTCTCGAGAAACATAACCTTCGTTCTGACGCAGTCGGGTAAAAATATATTTTACAAATAAAGCAATTTATTATTTACATTAAATTATTACTGACACGTGACCCGCCTGGCTTTGCCCAGGTGCATTTTTACAATATTAAAAGCAGGGTTCCGTACCATAACTAACGGCGTTACGATTTCTCAACTTTTAGGAAAAAAATCCGTGAAAAAACAGGCAACACTGATTGTCATTTTTGTTTGTAATTTGCGTCAAAGTAAATAAACACAATATTTATGAAACATAACACGAATAATCATGACTTACACGTGGTGAGTGATGCCGTGTGGCTTTTTATATTTACTATTGTAGTTTTTACCCTTTTTTACTACGCAAGTCGGCATTTTATTTCTGTTCTGTTTTGTTCTGGTGACATCTCCAGCCAGCAGTTCTGCTGCAAGGACCCGTACGCGGTGACCGCGACGGAGAGGAGATGTTAGATTAGGCTAGCGGGGAAAAGCACGCCCGCCCCACCCGGTCCCGTAGGAGTAGCGAATAGCCGGCAGAGCACGAGAACCTTAACCCGCACCGACCAGCCACCAATACTAAACCGATTAGGGCAGGCGAGCTTCATCGCCTTTGCTGCACCAACCATCTCCGCCCGCCGCAGGCAGCAGCGCACCTGCCCGAGACACCGGAGAGTCAAGTAGATAGGATAGGAGTGTAGGGTTTGCAGTCGATATGACGGGAGAGACGGAAGGTGGAGCCAACCCGAATTCAGGAATCGTTAAGTCAGCATTAGGGAGATAGATACAATACTTGGTGTGTAATATATACTAAAGGTATGGACTGCTTAATATTCCTGCTTCACTTGCTGTGCCTCCAGTAATTATTCTGGGTCCCGGATGCGCCGAAGCGCCTCCTCGTGCGTCTCGCGGCACTGCTGGATCTGGTCCACGTTGGCCTGCAGGCGGTCCCACTGTTCCTGCATGTCATCGTACTCTAAGTCCAGCTTGGCAAGAGAACTCTTGAGGGTTTTGTTATTATTGATGACGCGCAGGACCTCCTCTTCACTCTCGTCGCTCTCCTGCAACAGCCGTGCATTGAGCTCGTTGACTGTCTTAAACTCAGACTGAGTATTCCGCAGTTTGTTCACCAGGACATCCCGACGGGTTGTGGGCTTGGTAGTGGCTGAAATCATGATGACAGAGTACAGTACTAGAACACAAAAACAGTTAAACAAGATACACCTGTCAATAGTTAGCCTAAATTATATGTTAATTGCCTTAAAAGTGAAAGTGTCACAAAAATAAACTAATTTCTTATGGAAATGTAGGTATATTAATGACTGCAATAATTTTACTATTACAATACTACTAACTAAAGCTTTAAATAAGCCACACTTTTACCAAAACATTTTAAAAACTAAAACCTTTTCGTGCCGTCAATGTCACATAATTTGATCAAAATACTTTGTTACAACTACAGTATATTCGTTAAAATTTAATGCAGAAGTAAATGTAATAACAAAATTATACAATATCAATACTCCCCTGGTTTTGTTGATGATAAATCAGTACAGCAGACGGTGTAATTTTTAAGACATTTTCAAATCACGAAGTCGTTGACCCATTTAGGTACTTGTCAAATTTTTCACTCGTGATAATACTTTCTTCACAGCACATATAGCCGTGATAACATGTACACTCAATATTCATGTGTTTATCTTGGGTTTTAGTCCCAAAAATTAACTATTTAAAAATTAAAACTACTTACGTAAAAAGAATTTATCAAAACTGGCACTCCATTTTGACGGCTAAACCGGGTGGTGTTGCCAGTCCAATCTCTACGCAAGTCGGCATTTTATTTGGCGTAAAATTAAATGTCACTCGTGCTGTAGCTCGCAGCGTAACGGCGGCGGTTTGGTGTACCTAGTGCATCTGTGAGACGGTAGATCGTGTATGACGGAACGAAATGGTGTACCTTGCATAATTCACACCTTTTTAGTGCAACGTTACGTCCGTAATTTTTTAGGTCAGTGGTAGCTAGTTAGAATCATAAAATGACGCGCGAAATTTAATATGAGCTAACATTCAAAATAACACACACTTTAGTGTATTACAATAATATCGAAATATTTTTTTTTTAAGACTAAAAACAATTACATAATAGTAGTGACAGGGTTCAGTAAATCGTGTACAACGGCGAAAATGACGACCTTATTTTAAGAATTGCTTTTTTGATCAATGTTAACTTTTGTAATAAAGCTTAATTATATTCTAAAATTATTGGAACTTTATTTATTTTCATACAAATAAGCTTAGTTTTTTAATTATCTACGAATTTGACTGACACTGTAGTCTATACCTGTCAGTCTTGTGACGGTATAAATAATTTTCTATTGTTTTAACTATATACGTATTTAATAATATTTTACATTTGTATTATGGATAAATATTTATATTTTCAGAAAAATACATAATTTATTTAAGTGACTAATAAATATAAGGTAGTTAAAAAAGAAGTTTTAACTTCAGTTTTGCGACTGGTGCTACCGTGACTGCCTCTATTTTCTTTATATATTAGAACATGGTGATGAACCTTTATTACGTGTTATTATAGTAACTATTTTTTTTATGTGTGCTAATACGGAATTTTGATAAATTTGGATAAAAGGCTAAGAAATAAAAACAGAGATAAAATTTTAGCAACTGAGCAAGTGGGACAGTTACAAAACTGACAAGCTCAATATTCTTAGACTGGGGTTACGTGGAAGTAATAAAAACAAATAATTTTAATTATATTAGTCTTTTAATTATTGAGGAACATGATCAGTCTTACAGATTACGTAAGTAACACACTACAACGACGAGGCTGTTAGCCTCATAAAAGAACTTAACTAAAAACTACTGAATAAAGTTATCAGTCATTAAAAATAGTTCAAAAATAGAAACTTTACATTATTATGTCTCACTATTCATTTCCAAAAATCACAATTAGTTTTAAGAGTTATAAAGATAAGTAACCATTATTTAGCAACGGATGGTTTTAGGGCAACCCCAGACCGTTGTTTACAACGCATTATCGAGCCAAGCCAAGCCTAACGAATTTTTTTTCGCTCTTATTGCATGGAAATAAAGCTTTTTCTGACTGGCTTAAGCCGATTCCGCGTCAATAGGTCTGGGGAAACCCTTACCCATCAAAAATTAGTTGTTTAATAATTCGGTTAGAATTAAACTGTTAGGGAAAACCAACCGTGTTACTTAAATATTGGCTCTAAACACACTAACTAGTTACACTGTAACAAGGTATAATCAATCACTTGAAAAAAAACTTAACACATTTATTTTCCTAGGAGCACTATGAGTCCTACAGTTTAAGTAAAACTACACTCATGAGCAATGAAAAGGGGTACAATTAAGTAGTAAAGAACGGCTATACACAAAATGTACTCACTTTCATTGCTCTTGGCTATATGTATGGGATCCACTTCTTTTATAGACAAACATTTCATAGACCGTGTGGTGCCGGGTTTAGAATGTTGCCACTCCATGTCTTCCCGTGGATGTCGTAAGAGACGACTAAGGGACTAAAGGCTGTGTAGTGCTGTTAGGCGATGGGTTTGCAACCTGTCACTAATACACTGAATAACATCTTAGCCTGGTTGTGCAAAATGTGGTCACAGAATTATCAACAAGTTTTTGGAGTTGTTGGTGAGTCTGTGGCTCTGCCTACCCCACTCTGGGAATGAAGGCGTGAGTTTATGTTGTTGTTGTTGTTGTATTTCATAGACACCAACTCTTCACAGAATTTTCATTTCATAGAAAACTATTCTCTGCGGGACATGTGTTGATTTCAGGTTATCTTAAATATGATTCACGTAGGTTAGGTTAGGTTTAGACTTTTTAGCATCACAAGATAAACTGAAATCAACACGGGTTCAGCAGAAAATAGTTTTCTATGAAATGAAAATCTTGTGAAGAGATGGTGTCTATGAAATGTTTGTCTATAAAAGAATGGGATCCCATACATATAGCCAAGAGCAATGAAAGTGAGTACACTTTGTGTATAGCCGTTCTTTACTACTTAATTGTACCCCTTTTCATTGCTCATGAGTGTACTTTTACTTAAACTGTAGGACTCATAGTGCTCCTAGTGTCTATAAAATTAGGGTAAACCCTATTTGTATACAATAGACTATATTAACAGTTTCTAGACAAACGTTACTTGAACTTTTTTGTTCTTTATGAATAATGAAAATGGCACTATATGAGATCAGTCATATTTCGTTTTATAATAAAATTTTATAATTTAATCAACAATGACATAGAAACAGTCTTACGTATTACGCAGGTAACTAAGATAACAATATAAAAAATAGTTAACCTTGCGGTTTCATTATTGAATAAACATACAAAAATATAATCAACCATTACAAACCTCACATTCGTCTTCTGGCAAATGTTCGTAAATACAACGATCACAAAAATTGCACAAAAAAAATGGGCTCAGTAATAAATTTATAATATCTATGTGACTCATAGCCAAAGTGAAATGTCGCGGTCTTAAATTGTTGATTACCACTCGTTGACATCCGAAACACTTCTCAGAAATAGTAAATTGACTAAGAGGCCACGGCTATATAATATCATCAATATAAATTTGGTCAAAGTCAGCTATAGTAAGTATTTTATCCACATCACAATAGATAACCATGTTGGAGGTTAAATTATTCAATGATACTTTTATAGACGTACGAGACTTTAACCTGAAACAAAGAAAAATGTAATAAATTATGTGATTTTATTGATAAACATCTCTTCTATATAGCAATTAACAAAAAATACTGCCTAAGATAGAAGTGAGACATTTTTTACATTCCAGCATTGTAGGTATCGATTCAATTTTAGGTTTGCAGGTTTTCCTGGTAAGTATATCTGCCATTTCTCCGTTTCTCAGGTACGTTTTCTTTTTTGATTGGTACAGTAATGACCAGTAATTGTCTTTCAACTGATCGTGTCTGGACCTTTACTATGGCCTGTATTAAATTTTTATCAGAAACTCCTCCATTATTCACTGGATTTTATTAGGCTGATTTTGGTAATCGTCATCACGATCGCTCAAAAGTAATAGGTAGTTCGTTTTCTTCCCGTAAGGGAAATACAGACCTGTCATCAACGTCAATTGCTTCAGACGTGTTCAATGCATGAACACAAGTCTGATTGTGAATGGCCTATTGAAATATTTTGTTTATTGTATGTTATGTATGTGGGACTATTTTGCAAGTTGTTGTCTATGACTTGAACATTTCACTGCGCCTCCATAGTTGTATATAGTCTGGCCAAGCTAACTCTGCAATATAACCTGGCAACCGCGTCTAAAACTTAATATGGCAACATTTCTGAGCTGTCTTGAAACCGGTTTTTACAAGTAGGTGGTATGTAAGGCAGCTTCCGTTACTCACTATTTATTGTTATAAAAGTAAAAACAATGGTGAAACCTTTTAAAAGTGATGTGCTGCAATTACTGTTTCGCATACTGAGTGATTTCCAACATGTTGAAGAATCACAGGACTCTGTTATTGCTCAAAAACGGCAATGTTTACCTAACAACAAGGCGTTGACAGATTAGTAACTGAGCAATCTTAATCCTTAATTTGAGAATTTAGATAATCTCGCTCATTTTTGTTTGGTTGATAACAATAAGTGGCATTTTGTTTATAAATCTACTGTTAAACATTAAAAAACAAAGAAGTTATTATTGTTTTTTATTATTTCAATGAAAAGACAATATTTTTAGTTTTTAAATGATATTAAGAATGAATGATGATGATAATGTATTCAATGCCAACAAAATACTAACTTATTAAATTCTAAATAGCAGACATTGGTAAAATTGATATGGAACCTTCGTATCTCTTTCCAACAGGAAAAGAATTATCTAAATCTGTTAATATTATCTTGTGACATAAACAAACAGTCGGAAAGGATAGCCTCCTTTTTTGAAGTCGGTTAAAAAGATAGTTCACTGTAAAATCAACATATGTTCCTTTCCTAATTAATTTAGTATTTAGCGAAAGATCCGTAAAATAAAATAATAATACCAAGTATCAATACTTATTTCTCCTCAAATCGTGGTGTTGCTATATAAAACTTTTTTTGTACTCGTCGATTATAATCTGTGTATTAAGATTTCCCAGAGAATACTACAACGTCACTCTTTTCATCGTTGCATAGTCTATGTTACTTCCGAAACAACCGAAATAACTATTTCGATACGCTCCAGACAACCGAAAAAAATTTGAAAATAGAACTTCGTATTTCAATAATATGTGTCCTTGTTTAAGGAGACTCGATCCGATACAAAATTGCCAATCTATGGCGTTTCGGAACGTAACAGCGACGCGTCATCTGTCAAAACTCTACTTAAACTTGCTGCTGTATCCAGGGCATAAAAAAAATAAAAAATCTACGCTTTGTGATTGGCTAGTATTTAGCCTAGTACTGCAACATTACGGACGCTGGTGGTGTGATAGTACTTACGATATTTCGTTTTCTTATATACTCGTATTAATGAGTTAAATTATTAATTTTAATGAACTCGTACAAAAAGTATTGTTCACAATAGTGTCATAATCAAGCTTTTTAATCTCGTACCTTACTTAGGCCACTCAGCAAGCTTCGTGGCCTAAACACGGTTTTTGACTAAAAAGCTCTCTATTATAACACGATTGTGAAAAATACTATTTTAAACTAACGGTTTTCGACTTCTGCAGACTTAGCGTGGACCGACTCTATATATACCTTTTAATGGGTGCGCTTCAATCAGTATAAAAACATTTTGCATAATTTTATTTAACTAACCACGAAAAGCATAATGAACGTTTAACATAAAAACCAATTGTATAATTATAACTGGCATACGATCGAATAACATAACACTCATTTAGCATAACTGTTATTTTCTTGTTATTATGCATTTTAAGTCAATTTCTTCTTACTAGGTTAGGTTAGGTTAGAACTGTGACCACATTAATAGTAATGAAAGCAGTTAGAAATATTTATTTTTCAATTTATAAACATTATAGTTTTTGAAATTATGCATTTCGTTTTATGCATCATGACTATTATATCGATGGTTTATTATGTAGATTGAAATTATGCAATTAGTGTTATGCAAAATGATCATTAGACCATTTGTTTTATATGCTAAACATTACACACCCCCTTTTAATTATTTAAAATAAATAGTTTAAAGTACAAAACATTAAACTCTGTTTTATTTACTAAACAAAGTAATTGGTCCTTCGAGTTTTGTTAAATTCGCGGGTGCATAGTGTGTGTTAATTCGGCGGCGGAGTGGCTATAGCACGTTTGTTCGTCGGATTCCCGCGTGGTTCCTGCTTTCGTCCTATGTACGAGGCAATAAATGAGATCATTTTTCGATGATCCCTGTGGATTACTTCAGATTTCATAAATTTGAACAAGAATAGTTCGGGTTGGTAGAAAGTTGGCGTGCATTGCAGCGTGGGCGGATTTGGATCTATACCTATTCGCGACAAAGCCGGCTCTATAAGTCGGGGAGCTATTATATCTCTACTATAAAATCGCCATACGGTTCATCATCGAAGGAAATCATCAATTGAATCAATTGCATCAAGAATCGGTGGAAATTTGGGTACATTTTTAATTGATACCCGGCGGCCATTTTTACGCCGCGAAAAATGTTTATTTAAGCAATGCTGAGCGATGTTGGCTGCATTGATAAACGGTCGGCGGTAAAGCGGAGGCGTCATCTTACCTATAGTTTGAGGAGCTGTCATTTGTCAAAGTGCGTGAAGCATACAAAATTACGGGTGTATTTCAAAGTGCGTTAAATTAAGTTGTGCGATCATAAAAATGCATGAAGAACTTGCTCGATTACGGAAGGAGCGGGGAACCCTTAAAGGAACATTCACACGTACGGAAACATTTGTTAATGACACGGTCGGGTTCCGGTCAGCCAGCAAAGCTGAGCTGGAGGTGAGAAGAGAAAAACTTGTGATGACAAGGAAAATGTGGATGAAGTAGAAAGTAAATATTATAAAGTGTTACCAACTATAAATGAAGATTTAAAGTCTCTCTCTATGTCCGAAAAAGCCCAATGTAACAATGTGTCTAGTTCAAAACTGCCAAAAATTTAAATTTCTATCTTTGATGGTAGGGTTTTCACAAAGTTTAAACCTTTTATAGACTTGTTTACAGCACTTATTGAAAAAAGTGATTCCTTATCAAATGTGCAGAAATTATTTTACCTCCGCAAATATTTAAAATCTGCCAATTGTTAATGAATCTTACAAAGAGGCTTTAAGCCTTGATAACAAACCAAGACTTGTGTCAAATCATATTAACCTTTTATTAGATTTGCCTCCCATGCAAAAGGGTACTGCAGCAAATATAAGGTCATTTATATCTGAAATTCAGCAGCAGCTATATGCTCTGAAAAACTTAGATCAGCCCATCAATGATTAGGAAATGCTATTGATATCAGTTTTGTCAAGAAAGTTAGATACATATACTAACAGGGCGTATCATCTTGACCGTACTGAACTAGCAAAAATGCCTACTATGACTGAATTTATTTCATTCCTTGAAAAGCGTGCTATGGCACTCGAGGATAGTCCTGAACTAAGGGGTGCTTCCTATGAAAGCACCAGGGCTAAATCCATTACATACAAAGTAAGTAATGGTACTGTAGAAGATAAAACAAAACAATATGTTTGCATTTATTGCGAAAAAACAGGTCATCCTTTCTATTTGTGTCCAAAATTCAAATCAAAGGCTATAAGAAATCGCATAGACTTTTTGAAGTCTAAACAGTTATGTATGGTCTGTATCAAACCCCATAAAGGCAATTGCAAGTTTATTTTTAAATGTAAACTTTGCAAATTAGGATATCACAATACTCTTTTGCATGAAGACAAAGAAATTGTTAGAGGTTTTGCCAAGCAACAAACTTCAGGAGCATTTCTCCCAACCATAAAAGAAAAGCTTATTGATAAATATGGTAAAGAAATATATGTTAAAGCATTACTAGACACAGGCAGTCAGGCATCACTTATCCAGGCTGCTCTTGCTAACAAGTTAAACTTGCGGCAGTTAAAATCATATACAAAAATAATAGGTATTTGCAATAATCCTATCAAAATTAAAAAATTTGATCAAGTAATGCTGCGATCCAGTAATGATCATGTGGATTACAAGTTGGTTGTCATATTCTTGACACCATCATAACAAAACTATTACAACAGTACTTTGATACTTCAAAAATAATGCTGCCTGCCGGTGTCAAGCTCGCAGATACTGACTTCAACGTGCCTTCAGAAATTCCGTTGTTGTTAGGTGCAGATTTCTTTTTTAAAATAGATCAAGGCCAAATAAATTTAAATAATGGTTTGGTACTCCAAAATACATTGTTTGGGCACATTGTGGGAGGTATCATATCATTTGCCCCTACGCAATAGTTGGTCAATATTGTGTCAAACTTTGTAATAAAGGATAATACAGAAAATCTGACTGATATCATGAATAAGTTTTGGCTTGCTGAAAAAGTACCTGAAGAAGAAAAGATCATCTCAGAATGTGAACAGGCAGAAAATATTTTTCAAAAATCAGTACAGTTGTCTGAAGGTAGATTTTATGTTGACATGCCGCTAACTGCTCCCATGGAACAATTGAATTTAGGTGACTCATTTTCCATTGCACTTCAGAGTTTTTGTTCACTGGAAAATCAATTTAAAAATCATCCTGAATATTTCCAGCAATTATAAACAATTTCTAGAGGAATATATAAGCTTAGGGCATGCCAAGGTGACATCAGTAAATGAAGTGAAAAATGATCCTGTCTATTTTTTATTGCATCATGCGGTCCTCAATAAGGACAGTAAAACTACCAAATTAAGAGCTGTATTCAATGGTAGTATGAATTCTAAAGATCAGGTCTTGCTTAATGATAAAATGTATAATAGGCCAACAGTTCAAAATGAGCTGTTTGATATACTTACACTGTTTAGAACATACAGGTACACACTTATTTATGATATTGAAAAGATGTTTAGGCAAGTTTATTTAATTAAAAGTCAGTTAGGTCTCATAAATATATTATGGAGAGATAGTCCGCAAAAACCTACACAGCTTCAAACTGTTACATATGGCTTGAAGGCTTCAACTTTCTTGAACACCCGCTGCCTTGTCGAACTTGCTCTTCGGTACCATAATGAGTATCCTCTAGCTTCTGAGGCCATCATGAAGAATACTTACGTTGATGATGTGATCTCCAGCGGTGATGATGTAGAGCAGCTGATTTACCTGAAAAAAGAATTAATAGGGTTATTAAAAAAAGGAAGCTTTAACTTACACACATGGTGCTCCAATGTAGATGAGGTCCTCGCTGAAATACCTAAAAAACAAAAATACTTTGATCAAATTGACATAAATAAAGATAACATTATTAAAACCTTAGGAGTAAAGAACAGTGTACTTAATTATTCACTTACCTTTACAGCTCCTTAGGTAGACAAAGAAAAGCAACATACAAAGCATCAAATCTTGAGCTTTATAGGAAAAATATTTGATCCTTTAGGATTGATTGGTCCCATTATAGTAAGAGCTAAGCTTTTTATGTAACATTTATGGACCTTAAAAGTTAACTGGGGCTCTACATTGCCTCCAGAGCAGCGTGGAGACTGGGAAATATTTTTAAAGGACTTGTAGGAAATGGATACTATTTCTACCCCGAGAGCTGTCCTCAGAGGAGATGTAGAGTCAGCTGAACTAGTAGGCTACTGCGATGCCTCATCAAAGGCAATAGGTTGTTGCCTGTACTTACGGGTTACATCTGAAGTAAACTTATTGTGCTCAAAATCCAGGCTTGCACCACTCGGTAAAACCTTAACTATACCAAATTTGGAATTAAATAGTGCTGCGCTTCTCGCTGAACATTCAAATAGAATCCATAAGTCTTTAGAGACAAGACTCCCACTTTTATTATTTTATATTCGGATTCGCAAAATATGCTATCATGGCTTAATTCGGGTAACTTAAAAAGTGGCAAATATGTTTCAAAAAGGGTGTCTCAGATAAAAAAATTGGCATCAGGATGCACTTGAGCCTATGTTCTTAGTGCCGATAATCCTACAGATTTACTATCAAGAGGCATAGCTCCTCAAAAATTAATAAATAATGCTTTGTGGTGGCAAGGTCCACAGTATCTCTCTGATCCTATGTATCAGCACAAAGTTAGTGAATTCTACTTTCAAATTAAATCTGATAACCTAGTAAAGACCCCGCATGTAGAAATAACTACAAATGCTGCCAATTTAGAAGGCTCGCCAGATTTAAATGTTTTTAGGAGATTTTTTAGAATTAATAAAATTACAAAAAGTGCTAGCATGGATTTTGAGAGTTATTCATAATTACAAGCATAATGATAACCTTACTGGACCTTTGTCCACTAAGAAATCAAAAAATTCTCTCAATTAATTACATTGTTAGAGATACCCAAAGATATCATTTTAATAAAGAAATCCAGTCATTAAATTCTGGCCCGCAAATAACTATAAACCTAAGCGGTCTACATCCCTTCTTAGATGGGGAAAACATATTAAGAGTAGGTGGGCGTTTACAAAATGCTACTGATTGTTCATTTAGCAGGTAAAACATTTATTCGCAACAATAACACACATAAATATAACATAAAAAAAAGGAAAAGAAACGACAGATAGTGTAAGTAATTGTTGCGAAACGGTTCTAACTCAGCATGTGCTGGCTGTGAAGCCAACGCTGGTCTTCCGTTGGGACCGCTCGGTGAAAACACGGAAGGTGATACAGAAAATAATTACAAGTAATTTGAAACAAACAAAATAGAAGCAAAAAATAAATTTTAACCAAAATACAAAATACCAACGCGTGTGTCAGTGGTTCATTAGAACAGGCAGCGCTCAGGTTGAAACCAGAGAAACTAGCTTACGGTGTTTATTTTCTACACTGTGCCAACTGCCATGCATCTTTACAATCTGTGGTTGCCTGCCTGACCTGCCTTTTATATAAACGATATTTAAGTTACGTAAAGGAAGTATGTGGTGGTTATGAGCATATAATATAGTTTACACGACAGTGATTGATGTGTTTCTAGTCAACTTGAGCACAATAATAAAGGACACCCAACTAATAACAGTAAGTGAGAAAGCTATTGTATGCAAGTGAAATCCGTTACACCATTTGAAAGTAAACAAACATCACCTGAGTCATTAACAGAGCTGTACGCATACTGACACCTAACGTCAGTCTAATGAACTACTTCTAAACGTCAGCTTGAATGTGCTTGAATCGAAAGATCTTGCCATCTATAGTTAACTTCATGAACTACGCCTGCGACATTACTACAATGAGTGAAGAATCGAATCGTATCGACAAGTGCCATCTAGCGGCTTACTCACAAACTCTTTAAGTAGCAACAAGAAAGACCTGCGCGTGAGTCCACTAAGGTACTTAACTCGCTCCCTTGCTATTGTGAGATGGCGCCACTATGCGCAAAATGCAAGGTATCACTACAAAATAAAGATTGCCTTAAGTACTTCAAATGTAAGCGCAAATATGATCTCGAATGTACTGGAAGGTCACTTAAACAAGCAAAAAGACATGGGTGTGCCGACAATGTTGTTCCAACACAACTACTCCTATTCAAGTCGCTAACAAAAACCCTCCTTTGGTACATAATTCTGAAAACAAAAATGTTACGTTGAGAAGAAAAATTGTCAAGAATAATTCGTCGGCTCATACCAACTCATCAAAAGCTCAAATACAAATCAACCCCGCGTTGGCGCCTATCATTGCGCCGCCGCCGGTAGTAGTGAAACAGTCGGACAACATCTTGTCGTCACCAACCACTCCAGTGACAGAAAAACATGAAAATATAATTGAGTCACCTAAAACTGAGCCTGTATAAGTAATACCGTTTGACAAGAAAGATTTTTCACCTTTGCATTCTCCGCCGGGAAGTTATATAAGTATGCGTAAAATACAGGATAAACATTCCAATTGAGAACTCTTTTGATTCATTGTCGAACTCTGAAGACCTTGAATGTTCACCGGTTAATACTCCGTCGCAATTGGTTCTAAATAAGGCGAGTAAGAGCGGCCTAAACAGAAGCTGTCCTGAAATAAGTGAGGACTTGCATGATAAAGTGGACGCTTTAAACTGTATAATTGAGGAGCTAAGGGTAAAACTCCTTAGCGCAGAACAGGAGATAGATAATCTGTTAACTTAAAATACTACGTTAAAGAAAGTTGTAGGTGGGCAGACGAATAAAATAGTCAAACTAACAGATATTTGTAAGTCTAACTCGAAACGAAAATCGGGAATCAACAATAGAACAAGCCTTTCTATCTCGAACGTATCTTTCAAAGAAAATGTACAAAATCAAAGTGGGTAAAACTTTACTCCAAAAAAGGTGGGGAACAGCCCGAGTACACCAAAAAAGGTTTTGTTTTTTGACCCGGAGATCAACGGGCAGGCGCGTGCTACGATGCCAGCGGCACCTTCACTGGCGGTTCCTGCTAGCTCAGACACGAGTTTACCGGAGGGGGAAAAAAAGGGTAAAATATGCATAATAAGTGCAAACAAACATAACAAAATACTAACGTTAGCAGATTCACTAAATGTAAATTAGGACTTTTGTCATTACTTTACTCCTGGGGTTGGTGTAAAATGTCTTTTAAACAATTTAAATGATAAATTTTTGCATTTTACGCTGAACGATTATTGTATTATTTTAATAGATGAATTTGATTTCAGAACATCAAATAATTATGTTACTATTGTAACATTTCTAAGAAACACTCTGCAGGAATATAAACACACTAATATAATCTTAATGTCTTCCTATTTTTGATTGTGGAATGTTTGCAAACATGTACAACAGAAGAATAGAATTGTTCAACAGCTTGCTATATTTTGATAATAAAAAACATGAGTATTGTTACATTTTAGACAGCAATAAAAATCTCACTTATGATTTCAATATGTTTACACGAAACGGACATGTGAGTAATTATGGAATGAAGATTGTTTTAAAAGATCTGCGTGATATTTTAATATTTTTAGAACAAGAAAAGACGTTTTTTCGTGGATAATGCATGTAATTATAGTAATAGGATTATTTCATATAATGTGACTTTAAATTTAAGTATTTTTTATCAGAACGTTTGTGGGATAATGACAAAAAAGAATGAATTAGATTTGATTTTAGAAAACCTTACCCACAACAAACCCAAGTATGTGTGTATTGTAGAACATTTTTTAAATTGCAATAACGTAAATGTTTTTTCTTTGACAAATTATAACGTTATATCCTCAAATACAAGAAAAAAACATGAAAAGAGGAGGTAGTCTTATTCTTGGCCGTGGGGTTTGTGAATTTGAGGAATTGGAATTCTGCAGAGTAAGCTATAAAATGATCTATTTTAATATATGTAGTATTAGAGATAGTTCCGACCCAAAAATTTGTTGTATTTATAGAAATGACGAAAAAAATTATTTCAATGAGTTCTTAAATAGTCTTGAAAAAGTTCTCGATCATTTCTTTAGCAAAAAGTGCATCATCTGTGGCGATTTCAATGTAGACTTGATGAAAGACAATGAACACAGTGCTAAATTCTTGTCGTTACTCAAATGCTATAATTGCAGACATCTTGTTTCATCTGCTACATATAGGTATTTGTGGTAACGCACGGTCTTGTCTGGATAACTTTGTGACGAATCTTCCGGATACAGATGTGCAAAACCTTAACGTTGAACACAATGGGTTGTCCGATGGTCATGCGGGTTTGTTTTGTGATATAATATTATCTGACATTATAGATATCAAAAAAGATGATTTTATTTTAGTGATACGTAGATTTTTTAACAATTTTAATAATTATATTTTTAGAAATAATTTGAGACTTGGGCGTAAAGAAAAAGCTTCAAGAAAAAGACCTGTAGAACTATTGTGTAGTGTAGAAGATTTGGAAAGTCATAAATAAACATATAAATAAACAAACTTTGGTCAGACAAGGGAAAATACGTTTAAAAGAGAATGATAAAATCATTGAAGACGCACAAGATATTGTAGAAATATTCTCCTCAAACTTCAGTACAACTAGTGGTTCAATTAAAGCAAAAGCAAATGAATGCTTCTGATATAATCAGAAATACTGTCAGCCAGTCTACCAGTCAGATGCAATGGGAGCATATTACTCCGTCAGAGGTATCACAAACAATAAAAAAATTAACAGTAAGAAGTCCACTGGTATTGATGAAGTACCGATCTCAGTTATTAAGAACAACAGTGACTTGTTAGCGGTACCTTTAACCATTTTTTTCAATAATTGTTATGAGGAGGGAGTATTTCCAGAACAACTAAAAGTAGCGAAGGTCTTGCCAAAAGGTCTTGGAAAAAGGTCTGAGGAATATCTCTCAAAACTACAGACCGATATCACTTCTTCTTGTCTTGCCAAAGATATTTGAGTCTTTGATTAAATCAAGAATTGTTAAATATTTGGATACCAACAGAATATTAAATGATAGGCAGTTTGGGTAACAGCAGGGTGTGGGCACAGATGATGCGATTGAGAAGCTCGTCGATGGTATCGTCATCAATCTAAATTTGAAACTCAAGATGGCTGGCTTGTTTCTTGATCTGTCATCTGCGTTTGATACTGTGGATCACGTTCTACTTCTCGACGAGTTGGAGTATTATTGTGTTAAGGGTAAAACTCATCAGCTTTTAAAATCTTACCTAGAAAACAGAAAGCAACTGGTAGAAATCAAAATGATTGAGGGGGCTAGTGAAATTATTTATAGATCAAGGTTGAGGAGAATCGACAGAGGCGTGCCACAAGGTTCCATTCTGGGTCCCATTTTATTCCTTGTGTTCATGAATGACTTGATTGACTTCATCAAAGAGCAAACTCCGGACACACATCTTGTGGTTTATGCAGATGACACCAACGCCATTATATCGTCAAATAATATTGATAATCTAAATAGCAAGGTAAATGAGGCCCTTTATCTATTTGACATGTGGTTAACCTCGAACAACCTGAAACTGAACACGATAAAAACATAAATCATACTCTTCAGAGCTACTTCTAGACATAGAGAAACCTTGGATGCGAAATTAAATGGCAAAGATGTGGCTCTGGCTAGGTGTGTTACGTTTCTGGGCGTAAAGATAGACTCTGACCTAAATTGGAAAGATGAACTCAGAGCAATAGAAAGTAGCATTAGTTATGCATGCTACGCTCTTCGGAGCCTTCGTGATGAAATTACAGTGAAGCAGTTTGTCTCTGTCTACTATGCTCTTTTGGAATCGCGTTTAAGGTACAGTATCAAGTTTTGGGGGAGGAGCTATGCGTATAATACAGGGTGTCCCTGGATAAAGTTGACAAACGAAAAGGGATGAAAGTAGTTGCAATTTCACCGACAAAAAAAAGAAAAAAAAAAATTGTGTCATTTTTTTTTTAAAGATTTAAAGAAAAAAAACATTGTTTGCTGTGCACTCTATCGGAATAAAGTGAAATATCTCGCCTCATATGAGGTCTATTCAGATGAATACCTGTGTCAAACAAATAAAAAGAACAACAAAAAAAATACGCCAAACATAAAAAAAAACAGGTTTTTATTCAAAAAATGTGTTTATGTATTGTAAATTCCTGATAATTCCTAAAATTGCTTAAAAATATGCCCATATTACCTTATGTTATTATTAGCTATAATTATTTGTTAACTCATTGTCTTTAATTCAAAAAAAGAATTACGTCTCTAATACAAACACGAAATTTTTGATGAGCGGTAAACAAAGACATTGCGTTTACGCTTAATTACTTAGGTCGTCACTAGAATTTACTTGGCATATCGTATACCTACAGCTAAATTACAAAGTTAAACAAAACACGGCTTTTTTGTCTGTGACTGAAATTATAATAGCTTTTACTATTTTAGCGGAAAAATACACCTGCAACTTTGGTAAGTAAAAAAAAGGCGGCAAAGATAAAAAGTTTTTGTAGTGATTTAACAATTTTTGCCTTAGACCAGAATTAAATAGCCTAAAATAATTAGCCCGGTACTACTCGCTCTCTCTCCCTTTAAATCTACAATCTGAATTTTACAAGATGCCGCGGTTAAGTAATTTCTTGCCGCAAGATATTGCCACTATCCATTTTTATAATGGAATATCACGAGGGAACGCAAGAGCTGCTCGTTCATTATACTTGGTTGAATTCCCGAACAGGACACCTGTGCCGTCTGCCGGTAATTTTCAAGAAGTTCACAGAAGATTGTCTAATACTGGGCTTGAATTGGTTCAAGGTCGGGAGCAAACTATGGTAGTGATTGATACATCTATTGAGGAAGCCGTACTTAACAATGTATATGCTGATCCGAAGACCAGTATTCGACATTTGGCTTTGCATCATGGAATTTCAAAGTTTATCGGTGTGGCGTATTAAAAAAAAAGAAGGGCTCCATCCATACCATTATCAAAGAGTCCAGCAACTGCATGATGACGTAGATAGGGTTCCAAGATGCGTCCCGCTTGGATTCAAAGGCAAATCCGAAACGATCCAGAATTTACAAAAAAATACTTATCCTGTGGATGGATGAGGCTCAGTTTACGCGAGATGGGATCACAAACTGTAGAAATCTGCACGAATGGTGCCCAAAGGGACAGAATCCTCATCTAGAGAGGTCGTCAACCTTTCAGGTGCGGTTTTCCATAAATCTGTGGGCAGGCTACATTGACGACATGTTGATTGGCCCTATTTTTCTTTCGAGGACTTTAAACGAAGCACGATTTTTAGAACTTTTAAGAGATGACCTGCCCTTTTTATTGGAGGATGTACCTTTGGAAACAAGGAGAACATTGTTTCTCCAAATGGATGGATGTCCCGCCCATTACGCACTTGACGTAAGAAGATTTCTTAACCGTTGGATTGGTAGACAAGGGCCAGTGGCATGGGCAGCACGTTCTCCAGACATGACGCCATTGGATTATTTCCTTTGGGGCACTATGAAGCAGAGGGTTTATAGTGCGCCCATTAACTCTGAAGAGGATTTGCGGGACATAATTGTTGACTGTGCCAATTACATAAAAAATAACCCAGACATGATTCGTCGAGCTATTAAACAAATACTTAATAGTGCGTGCAGGACTGTGTTTGCAAGAGCAAGGTGGTCATTTTGAGCATTTAATGCATTAAATTTAGTTAATAATGTAAATAAGTTAAGTATAGTTTGGTTAGTAGGTAATGTAAATTTTGTCTCTCATTTTTCCAGACCACTTGTCCATAAACCTTAATTTACGAGTAAGTGTCTCTACTGAGCGATATCATAATTAGCAACACATACTAAACGACACAATATCTTTGACCGCTCATCAAAAATTTCGTGTTTGTATTAGATACGTAATTCTTTTTTTTTATGAAAGACAATGAGTTAACAAATAATCATAGCTAATAATAACATGAGGTAATATGGGCATATTTTTAAGTAATTTTAGGAATTGTCAGGAATTTACAATAAATAACACATTTTTTTGAATAAAAACCTGTTTTTTTTATGTTTGGCGTATTTTTTTGATGTTTTTTTTACTTGTTTGACAAAAGTAATTTTCTGGGATTAAAAAACCGTTTATTTCATCCGCATAGACCTCATGTGAGGCGAGATATTTCACTTTGTTCCGATAGAGTGCACAGCAAACGATGTTTTTTTTTTAATCTTTAAAAAAAATGGGTGACACCAATTTTTATTTTTTTATTTTTTTTGTCGGTGAAATTGTGTCTACTTCCATCCCTTTTCGTTTGTCAACTTTATCCAGGGACACCCTATATAAAGAAAGCTTTTATACTGCAAAAAAGGGCCGTTAGAACAATGGTACGTATTCCCCCTTGGCAGTCGTGTCGGGAACACTTTGAGAGGCTTAATATACTTACTGTTCCGTGCCTCTATATCCTAGTATTACTTACGAGCGTAGTAAAGCATCCAGATAAGTATAAGACTGATAAAGAGAGAGAGGCTAGATATTTGACACGTAGGAAAGACATACCTGTGTTGATTGCGCCCAAACTGAGAGTGGTACATCACAGTGTGCGTTATCAAGTGGTGAAAATGTTTAATAGCCTGCCGAGTGACTTAAAAATCATAACTAGTCTTTCTGTTTTTAAAATACGCCTTAGGAACTATTTGCTAAAGAAATGCTTTTATGATGTAGACGAGTGTGTTAATTAGTATTTAAAATCAAGATCACGTAACATAATTAGGATTTATGTTATAAGTTTATTTTATAAGTAGAATGAAATATAAATTAATTTAATTCATTTTATTTATCTGCATGTTTTAAATGTGTTTATAATTTTAATTTTAATTGTAATATTTCCGACACAAAATGTATGTGTTAATGGAATACTTAAATAAAAGAAATGAAATGAGCGTGAGCGCATAGCAAGCAACATCAAAAACAAAACATGAGCAAATTAAATACAGCTAAGCTAATTCCTAGTTAAACTTAATCTTAAAATATTTCCAAAATCGATCAGTGGTTCACAGGTTAATGAAACTTATTATATCGGAAAAAGAGGTAACAAAAAAAAATCGAAAGATTATAACAGATGTGCCTAGAAGCAGGCAATGAGAGACAGCAGGAAACTAGTCAAAAATTAAACAGAGCCATCCATGGCAATGCGAATAGGACATAAAAAACAGGTTAATACAGCCACAATAACAATAAATAATAAATAAATACGGCTCATATTCCGCTGGTGTCATGCCTCAGTGGTCCCTTGGTTGGCTAAACTGGTGATCGCACAAATATTTTTTTGATCTAATTTAAAACTATTTAAATTTTGCAGGTTCCGGATTGGCGGTGGGATGTTGTTCCAGCACTTAGTCGCAGCATAACGAAAACTTCCTCAGGTAGCTGAGGTATGACGAGGCGTCAACAGCTGTATAGCGCATTGCCGAGTTTCACGCGATCTATTGTTGGATACATGGGACAATTTGACGTAAAGGTACATTGGAGCCTTGTGCCTAAGTACTCCGAAAAGCAGGCAGGCTAAATGAAGCTTACGGCGGTGTTGCATCTTAAGAATCGAGTGCTGGTTTAGAAATGGGGTAACATGCTAATATGGGCCCTTATCGGAACATTAAAGCAGAAGAGGGTACAGGCATTTTGGACACGTTGTATAAGTTTTTTCGTTTTCGCAAGTAGCCGTGGGCCAAATACTGCGTCCATGTAATTGAGTTTAGATAGGATAAGTGACTCTGCCAGCCTCACACGCAAACTTTCGTTTATAAATGGCCTTGCCCTGTAAAGAGCCTTGAGTTTGTAGAAGCAATCCTAGCCGAACCCGCAATGTGCTTCTCAAATCTTAACTCGGAGTCCGTTTGCAGACCTAATTTGCGTGCCTCATAAACACGATCAATAGGTTCACCTAGCAGTCTGACATCCACCATAGGTCTAAGAGCTGCTAGCTGTTGTTTACTTCCTATAATCAGATATTTAGTCTTGGTAGGATTTAGTAATAAACTATTGTCGGAGGCCCAGGTAGCTATTCTTGACAGATCCTCATTTAGCTTTCCTATTGCCTTGTCAACTTCTGATGGTTTACATGATACGTACACCTGTATATCATTAGCGTAGATATGGTACCTGCAGTTAGTGATGTGAGCTGTTATATCGGCTGAGTATAAAGTAAATAGGATCGGACCGAGGATCGAACCTTGGGGCACCCCACGAGTAACAGCCACCTTATCTGATACCTGTGAAGAACGACCGTCACTTTAAGCTAACTTTACATACTCTTACCGATTGTTAAGGTAACTACTAAACCATCTCAGGGCATTACTATCAAACCCATAATAACTTAATTTAGATACCACAAGATTGATATTTATACAGTCAAAAGCCCTTGAAAAATCCAGCAGTACTAATAAGATGCACATTCCTTTATCCTGAGAGCAAAGAATATTGTCTGTAATGTCTAGTAAGGCGGTCACAGTACTCCGCCCTTTTCTAAAACCGGACTGTACCTCAGGCAAAATTTTGTTTGTTTCCAAAAAATCTGTAAATGGCATGCAGACCACCTTCTCCAACATTTTTGAGAGACATGGCAATTTACTAATTGGTCTGAGGTCCTTAAGCTCAGTAGGATTTTCAGTTTTAGGTAGTGGACGTACTATAGCCAGTTTCCAGAGGTCAGGAACTAGAGATGTAGAGATAGAGGTGTTTATTATCTGCAAAACTATATTTAATGTTTGTGGGAATGTCAAAATTATCATATCCAGGTTAACACCATCACAACCTTCAGCATTGGATTTTAAACTTTTGACAATATTAATTATTTTATCTAAACTGACTGGCTTACATGGAAGACTGCGTTCCTAAACCTTTGGAACTCAAAGTAAGTTAGTTGTGAAATAGAAACCTCTGAGGCACTGTAACACTTTCTAGCCTAGAGTTCATAGATCGACCGTCGATACGAGTAAAATCGTAACTAAATTTAAGTGTTTTTTTGACTTTTACAGGGAGAGTTAAGTGAAAAAAGATCTACAAAACTGTATTTTTACATTTTTGATACATTGAGAAATTAAAAAAATACCCAATTTCATAACATCGTATGTCGAGGTTCATCAATAGTAATCCACTATTACATTAAGAGAAAATCATTGTAACTAGACTTAAGAATATTTTTTTACCCGAAATCGCTTCCAATTGCCACGATTACAGGCCAGTATCATCGCATAAATAGTTACGATTTTAATGTGCCAACGTTTTACCAAGTACAGAGCACGTAAATGTGGTTAAAATGTTACTCTACTTTAAGAGCTCGCGCTATGGGTGTTTCGGTTTTGCGCCTAAATTGATTTACTATGATTTTACTGGCCCGTTCCTTCCATTTGCATTTTTTGCCTCGTAAAATTAATTTTGAAGACGGTTTTTACATGCACCGTGTGACGTGGATGTAGGCGCACGTCTGTTTATGTGTATTGGAAATATCAATATTTTTTTTGATTGAGTGTTAATTACTAAAATTAATATGGAAAAGTTCCACTGAATTTAGTTATGAATGAAGAGTGGTGGAAGTACCCGTAAGAACAAAACTATTTACCTATTGCGATTATATTATAAACCTGTTTAATTAATTAAAAGGTTAATTGGACCAAATAAGTAAAACTTTTACTGTGTAAATCGCCTACTAAGTAATACTAACTGATTTTTTTTTCGAATATTAAGTATTCTGGTTTTGTTAGTGAATACCTACTTTCTTTAGTAAGGTAAAAAGTCGCTAGAGTACGTGAAGAGAAACAATAAAAAAATATATCCAACCGGTATTTCGTTACTATTACTTAAAATGACTTTTTTTTGTAAAAAGGCCCGGATGTGTATAGTATTGCATAGCTATACGTATTTAACGTTTGTTTGAGCGTGATTTGAAATATTTCAAAGGATTGATAAAAAGCTACTTCACCGATTTGAAAAATTCTTTTGAAAAAAATAAGTCTCATACTTCTAAGATAGTAAGTTATTAGATACAACGCACTATAACTTTCACGCTAATTGCGGAAAACTTTAAAATTGTGCTTATTTTTTGACAAAATATTAGTTAGGTAGGGTAGGAAAGTATTAAATAATATAATCACTAAAAAGGGCAAAATTAAAAATAAAATAATTAAGAAAAGAAGGAACCAAAGGAAGGAAGGGTTAAACAAACTGAAGTCGGCGTCCTAGAATATTTTAACCAAAAAGCCGACTTTAGTCTGACTTAGGACGCTTTGAATTAATGATTTTGTTTGGAGTCGCTTCATTGTTTTTAAACATTTTTAATAATTAAATAAAATATTAGGAATTAAGTTTTCTCCGTGTCAGTTGAGCGATACCTGAACACTATAGAGACTTTTACAGAAACTTACCTCACTCAAATGAAACTGAACAAAATACTTTTGAAGATTAAGATTCGCTAGTAAACTCATCCTCCTATATGTAATGTAGTTACTTAATATTTAATTATATAGTTACTGTCAAATGGAAATAAAAACATAACTACTTTATTAAGTATTAATGATATTGATCATCGATGAACACATAACATACTTAATTGAACTTTCATAAAGTTATACGTACCTGATCTATTATTTTATCATTATGATCTCTTTGAAGAAGAAAGGTAATTAAAATAGTTAATTAAAGTAGTCAAAATACTAAATATTAGCACTTAATAGTGCCAAAGTGAAAGTTTATGTTTTGTTACTCATTTGTTACTAAATAATTTGATTAAGCCAAAGCAAGTGTTGATGTTTATTTATTAATTGCTATTTAGCTGGCAACCAGATTAGTCCTGAAGTATCTAAGTACTTACCACCCTCTACTTATTGAGGGTGGTAATTACCAAATTATGGTGTTAAAGTACTTTTATTGTTTCTTAATTATTATTTATTAAATAAAAAGTTAAAAAATGTTTAAACTATTTTGTACTTAAATATTTTTTATTCTTTCAATATTCAGTAAAAATATTTTTTTAATGAACAATAATGATAATTGGCAATTATCTACTTGAAACTAATACAATTCACTGTATAAATATATATTTTTTATATTTTCTAACCGGAGTTACTATATTTTAAGTCATAAAATACAATAAAATAGCCGCGAATCTGTTGCAAGTAACATGGTTTCTTTAGATACGATGATATTTGCCTAACAAATAATGGCAAAACTTAGAGCTGTAAGATGGTATTGTAATATACAATAATACTCGATAGTCGATAACGCAAAATACGTGATCGTAACTCGATCTAAAATTTAAAATAAACAGTTTAGAAAAAAAATGAAAATTTAGAATTAAAGAGCACCAAATTCTGAGAAACATGATATGTACATTTGTACGAAAACATAAACTAATAAGTAAAATATCGCGGTTTGAAGTTGCAAAATACGTTTTTTCGCTCTCCTGAAAACCTCTGTTTTGTAGTTACGATTTTACTCGTATCGACGGTCGAGATTTGGTGGTGGTTCAAAGTCAATTTATAACTTTCTTTTGGGCTATAATGCCAGCGGTTGTGGAAGAAATGCATGCCGTGACTTCGGTACAATCCTTTCTCATCACTTTCACAACACTTTATTACTTAATTACTCTGATTATTACCCAAATAACTTTCAACAACAAACCGACATTGTTTTTGTTAAAGATCTACTGTCAAATGTAAACGTTTCGATACTTCATTGCTAGCCTTTCTGAATTTCATCCGCGGCTGTCATATTTGACAGTCGTCCGTATATTTTTCTTACGATTAAACCCGTTTCAGCTTCCACATGGATCTATTCTAACCCTGAGTATTACGTAGGATATTTAATCGTAAATATTCACTAAATCCTAAAACATATAATTCAAAATACTTAAAATTTGGCAAATCATTATTGGTCTTCCGTGGCGAACAAAACGCAGCAGTAAGGAATTTTGGTTTCGTTTCAGGCAAGTTTCGTTCAATTATATAGATAAACGTCACCCTCTTTCGCTTTTTATTCTAGTAATGCTTTGCGGTAAAAATAGGAAGAAGTCCGAGTTTTACTTCTATTCCCTAATCCTTTTTTGTGTCATGTTTTCAAAAATATCTATCGTTGATTTCGGTCAGTCATGTCCCGAATGCATCACTAATTCCAATGATGAAACGGATCGCATGACTATTGGTATTCGAGATCTTTCTGGTCTATCGACCTCATTCGGATTATTCATTACGATGTGAACACATAATATTTATATTTCCGGATCAATTTTTTCGCTTCGGGGTGAATTTTGGGTCGAAGAGGTGTCTTTTAATGTCTAGTATGATGACATTATAATAAATTTGTTTCATTATTTTCAGCGTTCGGCCCAGCTTTTTATAACTTAACTTCTCGACATGAGGTCCTAAGGGAAATCAATACTGATTCTTCCGTGTTATGTCTATCCACTACTCAGGTGAGTGTTCTAAGCCTCTTTATTGTGTCTAGGTGAGAACGGTGACATCGTTTTATGTTGATGTTTCTCACATTATTTATTTTAATTTCAGTTACTACCAGATGAAAATTTACTCAGTTACTCTCAGATGAAAATTTACTAAGTTACTTTCCAACTTACTACGCCGCCTCACTCTTTCACGGCGACCCCGCATCTACTCGGGTGCATGAATGTTCGACGGTTTATTTCTGGAACCAAACTTAACCTTGATTAACGGGGTCCAACTGCGGGTACATCGGTTGCCGCGATCCCCAAGGCGGATACTGCTACAATTGATGGTCACGGCGGGCGCTGTTTGACCTGTAGCCAAGCTGTGTCCGACCTCCTCGTGTTCGGGATCCTGCGGGTGATGTTCTCCGGGGAAAACTCCGTGGTTCGCGTCGATCAGCACGTAAACTCTTACTTCAGGAACTGGTAAATTCAAACCTTTCTATTTAAATTCTGCAAGTACCAAAGCAACCGAAATAAGCCTCGTTCTTAACTCGTTTAATGTTAATTTAAGTGTTACCTACTGTTTGTATATGGGTGTGACGATTTGTACCAAGGTATTTTCACCACCAATACTTAACCTATAAATTGGATATCTAAAAAAAAACGGAAAGAAGTCAGAAGCATTTTGTAACCTTTGTTGTAATAAATGGTTATCTATTACTGATCTTATGATTTTTATTTAGCCAATTCTTATTTTGTCATTAAACTCATCTGGCGCCCATAAGTATAAATTTGATGAGTCTACTGCTCTGGTCACCTTCGAATCACACGGCCTGTTCTCATGCTCGGTTTATTACAGTGGTGTACCCAACGTTTGGCCAGTTTGAGAATTTGCTAAATAAAATTCTTTTTTTTTATATAACAGGTTGCTTTGGAATAGGTACTGCTTTTATGTAACTGAGTAATGTATAAGATATTCTTTTGTGTGTTAGTATTAAGTAACATAACCTAATAATGGAAAACGTGTATGTTATCGGGATTTAAACCATAGATAAATTTAGATCTTTAAAGGTACTTACTAATTTACTAATTTAAAACCTTACTTGGAAATTTGAATTAAATCTTCTGAATTAACTTTATTGGAAATTTAAAGTGGAATTTGAAGTTAAACTTGAATTTAAACTTGAACTTATACTGGTAAATCTAAACTTAGTAGTTTGATTTAACTTGTTAAAAGATAAATATTTTAAAACTTTGCTTTAGTTGTACTGCGATACAATTTAGTTTCTGGTTGTGTACCTGTGTGTTTGCTAGACTCGCTGATATTTTTAATTACTGTGATTTTATGCTACAGACATTTAGAAATAACTTGTCATATTTTAATAGTGTACCTGTAATTTTTTATTTCGGACGCTTTGGGTTGCTAATAATTAAACCATAACTCTCTTATACCAGCGAAATAAGAGTTCCTACTATCTTTTACGGTTTTATTCTTAACTGACTATTTGGTTTTATCTACACGACAATATTACATTTAAAAACAAAAAATTGACTTTATACTAGCCAGTTGCCGTATTGCACATTTGAAAAAAGACAAAATCACTCGTGAACTAGTCATTAGAGGTTGTAAGGTAAATCCAGTGTCTCGTCGTCATAGTTTACAGCAGGTGCTTGCGCAGACTACAGAACTAGCTAAGAAAGGTGGTGTAAAGTTCGATCTTTCTGGAAGTTCAGACGTGGAAGTAGCGGTCATACAACGTAAGGTGGAGGAAATTGAGAATGCTTCGCGGGCGGATCTAACTTCTTCTTCTCGATCTCGATTATTATCGCGCTGCAAATACCTCCTTTGTCACATTTCACGTTTGACACAAGACAACGAGGACGTTGAGTTACTTCACGCTGCTTTGAACGCTATTGTGGATCGTCTACAGGTGGGTAGCGATTCCGAATCTGATGGTGTCGATAGTGACTCTGGGTCTGACGTCGTTCCTTCTCAAGTAATTAAAAAAGTCGTCTATAAAACCGCGAAACATTTCAATATTAATTCTTTTAATCTGAAATATAGTGGCAACTCGTGCGCTCGGCTGTTTTTGGCACGGTTGGAGGAACTACGGCTCGCTAGGCGAATCTCTCAGCAACAGATCTTCCGCGGTTTTCCGGAAATACTAGAAGGTCCGGCGTTATTGTGGTTCCGCGCGAAGCGTGACCAATTTTTCACATACTCTTATGTAGTCACAGCCCTTCGCGAGGACTTCGATATTCCCGATTTGGACTACAAATTTGAGAGCGCACACAAGCAAGAGAGGAAACTATAGTAGCGTTTGTTTCCGAGGTGCTGGGAATGTTTGAGAGACTAAATAGGAAGGTTCCTGAAGAGGAGAAATTAGATATTTTAAGAGTAGAGAACTAGCTTTGCATGATATCACTTCAATAACACAGTTAACTACTTTATGCAAACGAATTGAGTTGGCAAAGATTAGAGCTAATCAGTTCCACGAACCGTCTTCTGCTAAACCAAATATATTTTCTTCCCGGAATAAATTAACAAAAGGAGATAAATTTGTAGGGACCCAGGGAATGCTTAGTTGGCGATACGTTGTACACCGTGCGCCGCTATCCAGTCCGGAGTTATACAGTAGCATCCCGCCCGCCAATCAGTGGACATGTGTCCTGGCGAATAAATAACTTTACTAATATTTCAATCGGAGTTTTTACTTAAGCACCTCTAGAGTCAGGACTACCTGCTTACGTTAAAGTATATTATACATATAGTACACAGTACAATAGTACGTACATTGGTGACCCCAGACTATAGGGTCTTCCATTAAGAATCAGTGATCTTTAAAATTAAATAAAACAATGATATTATTAATAACGTTAATAGTTTTTATTTATGTGAATATACATGGTTTGCCATTACTTATTAAATAATATCTCACTCAAATGACGTCCGCGGTGTTTGATTGTGCTCTGTAAACGAATGGTCCAATTTTGCATTTCTTTTACACAAATTTGAGGCTCTATCTCTCGAATAACACAAGTAACGTTTTCCTTAAGCGCAGTAGTTGTGCGTGGCCTGTTTGCGTAGACTAATGATTTAACATAGCCCCACAAAAAATAATCCAATGGCGTTAAATCACAAGATCTTGGCGACCACTCGATGTCTCCAAATCTGCTGATTACACGTCCATTGAAATGCACCTTCAATAGATCTATGGCACGAAACGTTTTTCTAATCGAACTGTCTCTTTAATAATACAGTTTTATTATTTCTAAACGTTGGTGATCTGTATATCGTTCCATAATTAAATGGCAGATACTGACGTTGAATTTTTTCACAAAATGGCGGCAAAAAAATTACAAGTTATTTTTTTTATTTTTGGGCAAAGACACTTACTCTTAATGAAAGACCCTGTATAACGAAAAACGAACCTCCGACTTGAAAAACGAACCTCCGACTCGAAAAACGAAATGATTGATCAAGGCTCGATCGCACCGGGACAACCTGCTCCAGGACAGCCAAGGACGCCAGCACCTCCACAGCTACAGTTACCCCAAGCTCCTGTAGTACAACTGCAAGTACCAGATTTGTCAACGCCGTCAGACATGATGGCTATATCTCTGTCGTCGAGAGTACCTGATTTTTGGACGGACCAACCGCGAGTTTGGTTTATACGCACTGAGGCAATCCTAGCGCCACAGAAAATGGGAGACGACGCCAGATTTGGTATCGTAGTCTCCAAACTTCCGAAGGACGTTATATTGCAACTAACGGATTTCTTATCAAGGCCACCGAAGTCAGGCAAGTTCGAGGCGCTAAAACACAAGCTGCTCAATATGTTGGAAGATTCCAAGGACAGGCAAATAGAGAAGTTACTTGGGGAGATGGACTTGGGGGATGAGAAACCAAGCCAGCTGCTTCAAAGGATGCGAAACCTGGCCAAAGATAAGTTCCCAGATGACTGCGTATTATGTGGCAAAACCGTCTCCCGACCACAATTCGGGCAGTGCTGATTGTAACGCAGGCATCGGACTTGGACAATGTGGCAGAAATCGCAGATAGAATGTGGGAAGCCACACGTTCAAATCACCTGGCGTTGATGACACACCAGAGTTCGACACGTACAACACCCTCAACATCCGGAAGCTCCAGTGACACGGCTGTGATTTTGGCAGAGATTGCCAAATTAAGTGTCAGGATGATGGATCTCAAACGAGGAAGGTCGAGGCAGCGAAACTACGACAAAGAACGTGGTAAACAGAGGTCGACATCCCGTGGTAGAAATGCATCAAAGTCAAGATCACGGGCCGCGGAACTATATCGCCTGGCCGCCGACTTTGTGTTATGGACTACAACAACGGACTTAATTTTTTAGTAGATACGGGCGCGAACATTTCTGTGTTACCGGCTACTAAGAAAAGTCGTGATAAACAGTGCTCAGACTATAAGTTGTTCGCCGCAAACGGTACGGAAATAAAAACATTTGGTGTTAAGTCGCTGCTTTTTGACTTCAAGCTGCGACGGCCGTATCGTTGGGACTTCGTGCTAGCGGACGTGAAGCAACCAATATTGGGTGCAGATTTCTTAAGTTTCCACAAACTACTGGTAAACGTAAGTGACCATAAATTGTTGGATCAGGTGACAGATTTTAATGTGTCTGCAGTACTCGTAAGTAATAATCAACCATCCATTAACACTGTCGATGAGAATCATCCGTATTACGAATTGTTATCTCAATTTTCAGCCATTACGAAACCCGCAACGTTCCGAGAAACTCAAAGTCATAACGTAGACCATTACATAGAGACGACGGGACCACCCGTATTCGCTCGCGCGAGACCTTTACCACCTGAAAGATATAAAAAGGTCAAGGAAGAGTTTCGCGTTATGCAAGAATTAGGAATATGTAGACCATCTAAAAGTGCGTGGGCTAGTCCCTTACACGTGGTATCTAAGAAAAACGGAGAAATTCGCCCTTGTGGCGATTACCGCATGCTTAATTCTATAACTAAACCGGATCGTTACCCTATACCTACTGACTGCATGAGTTCAAATTTATTTTAGCTGGAAAGAAATTGTTCTCAAAATTGGATATCAACAGGGCTTACCACTGTATAAGCATAGCTAAAGAGGATATTGAGAAAACAGCAATTATAACACCATTTGGTCTTTTTGAGTTTCCCAGAATGAGTTTCGGATTGCGTAATGCCGCTCAAACCTTTCAGCGCTTTATGAACAATTCAGTACTTACGGGTTTCGATTTTCTGTTTAATTACCTGGAGGATGTAATTATAGCAAGCGATAACGAAGCGCAGCATAAGGAACATCTTAAGGCAGTATTTGAAAGATTTGAGAAATTTGGGATAGCAATTAATTTAGCCAAATGAAGTTTCGGTCAAACCACGTTACACTTTTTAGGGCACGAGGTTTCTAAGCGAGGCATAAGGCCACTAGAAGAGAAAGTACAGACTATAATTGACTACCCTAAACCGCAAACGGTAGAACAGTTGCGTAGGTTTTTGGGCATGCTTAATTTTTATAGACCTCATATCCCGTACGCCGCGAAGGTCCAATCTGAGCTCGACAGGTATGTAATTAATGTAAAAAAACGAGATAAAACGCCAAGAAGCGTTTGGGAAATGTAAATTAAGCCTGCAAAAGGCTACTACATTGTCACATCCGTGTTCGGAGGCAACTTTAGCAGTGATGTCAAATGCATCGGATACATCTGCAGGAGCCGTGCTACAACAGCTTGTTAAAGGTAAATGGGAACCCTTAGGTTTCTTTTCTAAAAAGTTTAGCTCTGCACAACAGAAATATAGCACTTATGACCGTGAATTATTAGCCATCTATATGGCAATAACTCCTTTCGTAAGAGGTTTGAAGGTCGACCGTTGACAATTTATACAGATCATAAGGCATTATGCTTTGCTTTTCAAAATATAGGTAATAGTAATAAAGAGATACCTAGACGAACTCGTCAATTGTTATTTATAAGCGAGTTTACAACCGACATTAGGCATATAAGCGGCGATGAAAACGTAGTTGCAGACACGTTATCGCGCATCGAGACAATAAGTTGTCCCACACTACTCGATTACAAGGAACTTGCTGACGCGCAGGCTAGCGAAGAGTATATGCTGCAACCGATGCAAAATAATAGGAGTCCCGACGCCGAACATAAAATCGTTTTTAAATCAATATTAATACCAACGTAACCTATTATTTGCGATATGTCAACGAACACAGCGAGACTATACCTTCCTTTACAGTTTAGACGTTTGGTTTTCGAAAACATACATAATCTAAGTCACCTCGGTATTCGTGCAACTCGGAAATTAGTTAAGAGGCAATTCTTTTGGCCAAGTCATGTATACAGTGTCAACGGTCGAAAGTCAATCGCCATACTGTATCAGGCATAGGGTCATTTGAGGATTCAGAACGTTTTGATCACATCCATGTGGATTTAGTTGGGCCACTACCAACATCTCCACAGAGATTTCGCTATTTAGTAACGATAATAGACAGAGGATCACGTTGGCCCAAAGCTTTTCCTATCAGCGATATAACAGCGGAAGTCGTAGCTAAAACCATATTTGAGGGTTGGATAGCACGTTACGGTTGTCCACTAAAACTCACTACAGACCAAGGTCAGCAATTTGAAAGTAGACTTTTTAAAGAGCTTATGAAAATGTTAGGGGTAGATAAGTTGTGAACCACGGCGTACCACCCGCAAGCAAACGGCAGGGTAGAAAGATGGCACAGGTCGCTAAAAGCTGCTCTAATGGCACGTATTGATAACAGCTCATGGGTAGACGAACTACCGCTAGTTATGTTGGGTTTGCGTTCCGCAGGCTGAAGCGATAGTAGTCCCGCCGAAATGACTTTCGGCCGAGTCTTAAGATTACCAGGATATTTCTTTGATAACTCATTAAATGCGGAACCCGTTGAACCATCGGAAGTAGTGAAAAATATCCGCAAAGCTATAAATAGATTAAGACCAACTTCGTTAGGAACTAGGAAAAATCGAACTATATTCGTCCATCCAGATTTAGACGTATGCAAATATGTATTTGTTAGGAACGATATGGTAAAGAAATCATTGCAGTCGCCATATGACGGACCATATAAGGTGTTAGAGAGAAGTCCAAAAGTGTACCTATTGCAGTTAGCAAACAGGCAAGCTCGAGTTTCAATAGATAGATTGAAGCCAGCTTACGTGTTAGATGTTTGCGATGGTACAAAGTCAAGCGTCACGAATAGAGATGGGCATCTACCCGGGTATTTACCCCAAACTGGGTATTTACCCGGTAAATACCCGATATTTACCTACCCACGGGTAGATACGCGGGTATTTATTCTTGTATCTGTAGTTCGCCTTTTTACATCTTTTTTTGATGAATTGTATTGTTTTGGTTTTTATTTTGTACAATAAAAGTGTGTAGTACCAAGTACCAACCTATTTTAATAAATTTGGTCAATATTACCATTTTATTATTATAATTTCCTTTGTTTGTGTTTGCGGTCGGCCGATACCGCTAGCGCAAAGCAGTCGCGTATAAGTGTGTCCCTTAAATAATAATTCGGAAAGTGACTAAATCTCATCATTACTTGCATGAAATTAGTATAATTCGATAAATAAGTGATAAACCAAAAATACTGTGATAAAACTATTAAAAATAATATCATAACTAAGCTACAAATAACAAAAACAGATATTATAAAAACGTTAAGTGATTTGAATTTTACGAACACAAGGACAAAGGTGCGAGTGAAAGTGCATCTTCGGTTAAGTTCGTGTCGATTCGGCGGCGTAACGGTCACTTACACTCAAGGTTAACTAAGCTAAGCGGATATGACGAAAACTTTCACGCTTAGCGATAACGACACGGTGGCTTAGCTGGAACATTGGCTGCTGAAGTCCCTCTGCACGCAGTGAGCCCGAGATCGATCCCCGCATATGTGCATGCGGATGTTGAATAGATTTTTTATTTTTTGTGTTTGTATTTTTTTTTCTTTTTTATTACAAATTTTCGTAAAACATTAATAATAAATCGAACATGGGTTCTCGGAATTTAAAAACTCAAAAATGTTTTAAGTGTGGAATTGCCATCAGCACCACTAAAAAAGAGTTCTTAAAATGCAGTACGTGTGAAAAATTGTTTGACTTAAAGTGCACAAACGTCTCACTGACGCGTTTCCTCGGGATGAACGCTATTAATAAACAAGCATGGAACTGCAATACATGTCATATAAACCCTAACACGGAAAATAATAACGATACGATAAAAAATCGTCACTAGAGACGGCTACTCCAAAATCCTCTAATGTGACACAGCGGCGGCGACATCATCCAAAGCCGAAAAGCCTAAGTCTTTCCCCAGACGTAATTTTTAACAGCCCGTCTAAAGAATTATCAACTAGCCAAAGCTTAAGCGTACATAGTCTACCAGACCTAACCGAAAGCATACACGTGGCGGAACTCAAGGACGAGATTAAAGTTCTGCAAACACAGCTTACTAGTGCCACAGAAGAAATTGATAACTTAAGTATAGAAATAATATCATTAAAAAAAAATATTGAAGAACAGGATAAGAAAATTAGCACTTGTAAACTCTTACTGAAGGAAGAAACTCCTCGAAAGTTGCGGAAAATGACACCAAAAACGAGTCAAGACAAAGGTCAATCCCCTTTTATCGTCAAAAAACAAGTTACATATGAAACTAAGTTAGGAAGCTCTACACAACCCATAACCGTGGCATCTACCCGCGGGTTAAAAAGGCAGGATGCAGCATGTAGTCAACCTAACATGCCCCAAACTGAGGTTTCGGGTATGAAAAATAATATGCGAGTCAATAATTCAAAGCAAGAAATACAGGAGAGCGCCAACAAACTCTGTTTAATCAGTACCAAAAAAAATATTTCAACCCTACACATTGCAGAGAACTATTTTAAAAATTCAAAAATATGTCATTACCTACTGCCTGCACGTGGCATAAGAGAACTCTTCAAGAATATTGACGAGAAAACGAAGAACTTCACGGAAGAAGACTACTGCATTATATTTATCGGAGAGGACGATTTCATCAAAACGAACAACTACTTGGAGTTAATATATTTTCTACGAGGAGCATTACAATCCATTGATAACACGAACCTTATCATATGCCTACCGACTTATAAAATGAATAGAATAAGCAACGTCCACAATGCAAGGGTAGAAAGTTTCAACAATTTGCTTCATTTGGACATCGAAATAAACAAGTATGCGTATTTGCTGGATTCGAACAAAACACTATCTTACGACCGCAGTATGTTTCGTAGGTCCGGAGATATCAGCAATCGTGGTATGAAGAGTATATTTTCCCATCTAGAAGATTCCATCAAGAGGGTTGAATATAGGTATGCCTTAACGTTAGAAACCCAAGCCTGTAATGCAGATACTCCATTGGAACCTATACGAGAGAAGCCATTAACGTTGGAAACCCAAGCCTGTAATGCAGATACTCCATTGGAACTAGGAGAGAAGTTATTTCGTAATGAAGTCGACAAACCAGCTAATTTAGAGTCAAAATAACTGTTATTTGTTAGGTACCCTACATCAAAATATAACTGGTCTGTTGAACAAACAAGATGAATTGTATTGTTTAATAACCGACCTAGAGGCAAATGGAATCTCGGTTGATATTTTATGCCTCACCGAAACATTTATGCAACACGGAACAGAAAATAATTTAAGAATAAAAGATTTTAATTTTGCTACCTGTTACTCTAGAATAAACCAGAAACGCGGAGGTGTTGCTATATTAACGAGAACTAATATTGAATGTAAACCTATCGAGATAAAAAATGTAGAAGAATGCGTGTTTGAATGTTGTGGGATTGATATTCCAAAATATGGTATGTGTATCTTATGTGCTTACAGAACCCCATCTTCAAATGTAGAGATGTTTTTAAACAAATTCGATGAGCTATTGTTTGCAGTAACTAAAAATCGCAAGAAACAAGTAATTTTTTGTGGAGACTTTAATATAGATTTGTTAAAAGAGACAAAGTATTCAATTAAATTTAGGCAAATCTTTGAAAATTTTAATATGAAACCTCAAATATTGGTCCCAACTCGGATCACCTCGAATTCACGAACATGTATTGATCAAATTGTTACCAATATTGAAATTGGCAATTCTAATGTTCTGGACTTAGGTATCTCTGATCACACTGCTCAAACTTACCATGTCCCTATAAAACAGAGTTGCCCGCCGCCTGTGACATGGAAGTTTCGGTTTAACAGAGATTACTCAAAAGAGAATTGCACAAAATGTATGTCTTGTTTATCTGCACTTTCTTTTCAAGATGTTTTAGAAGAAGGCCACAGCGACTTGGCCTTTAATGAATTCCACGAGCTTTACCATTTGTTTTATGTATTATGTTTCCCTTTAATTAGATTAAAAGTTAGAAGTTTACCTAATAACCGTAACTGGTTAACTAAAGGCTTACGCAAGTGCTGTATTACGAAAATTTAAATTAACAAAAATAGTCAACTCCTTGAACAACACAAAAGCTACTGGCTGGGATAGTCTAAGTACCGACATAATCAAAATGAGTATTTATATTATAGCAAAACGTTTGTGTCATATAATCAACCTATCTTTGGTGCAAGGTTGTTTTCCAAAAATCCTTAAAAAGTCAATTGTGAAACCGCTATACAAAAAAGGGGATAGTAAGTTATTAGAAAATTACCGACCTGTAACTATGATTCCCATATTTTCTAAAATATTTGAAAAAGTAGTTTATAATAGAATAAGCAAATTCGTGGAGAGCAATGATTTACTAAATAATGACCAAAATGGGTTTCGTAAAAACCGAAATACTTCTTTAACAATATTTCAACTTGTAAAGACTGTTACTGATTGTTTAAATCAAAAAACGCCCGTCTCAGTTCTTTTCATGGACATGAGCAAGGCCTTTGATTTCGTCTGCTACAACCGATTGTTAGAAAAGATTTACAGGTGTGGTATTCGAGGACCTGCTCATGAGACCCAAACCCTGCGCACTATCGTCGCAGCCCCGCGCTTCGTGCGCAATAGCACGATTGAGCGCGAGGGACTGGACGCCTTCGTGGAGCGCCTCGCGCGCGGAATGTACGACCGCGCCGACCACTCACGCAATCCCAGCTTACAAGGGATAGCGCCGCTCCACGCCCGCCCACCGGATCGCCGATCGAGAGCTCTACCAAGGGAGCTCATACAAAAAAACCAGTCTCCTGTCACCCAGGGACCACCGACGCCACAATAGGCCCTCATAGAAACGCCGCAGATAGGCAAACGCCGAAGATAGGCAGCAACCACACAGCCGCAGTTAGGCCAACATAGAGCCAAGACGGCACAGCCACATACAGTCACGGGCCGCGATAGATACCGCCTAGAAGGGCTAACGCCCTGTAAAGGCAACCCCACACACCCCCCCCCCCGCAGGGGGGGGGGGCGTGTGAGATAACCCAGAATGTAAAGATATTACCGTCTCAGCCCGGATAAGCAGGTTGCTCTGGAGAAAGAGGTAGATCGCATGTTAGAAGCGGGTATTGTTGAACCATCTCACTCCCCGTGGAATTCTCCGGTCGTAATGGTTGAAAAGTCCAATGGTGATCTCAGACTCTGCCTCGATAGTAGAAAGGTCAACTCAGTTTCGGACGAAGCTAACGAATCTTTTGTTAAACTTAAGGCTGCTTTAGTCTCTGCCCCTATTTTAAAGTATCCTAATTTCGAAAAGCCTTTTTATATTCACACAGACGCCTCGTCTTTCGCCATAGGCGCTGTGCTAACGCAAAAGCATGACGATATTGACCATCCTATAGCGTATTGCAGTCGCGCACTGAAAAAGGCTAAAACTAACTACTCTGCGACTAAGAGAGAATTACTCGCGGTTATATACGCGTTAGAGCAATACCGCGACTACGTCGAGGGTAGGAAGTGTTTCATTGTCACGGACCATGCCTCTCTTAAGTGGTTTTCTAACTTGAAAAATCCATCAGCTCGTCTAAACCGATGGGCGTGTCGAATAAATCAATTTGAATTCGAACTAATACATAGGAAGGGTAAAGAGCATATCATCCCCGATTGTATATCCCGAATACAAATTTCTCTCATTGATGTTCTCCAGACCCAGGATCCGTGGTATTTAGAGTTATATAAAAAGGTGACTGATGAACCTTCACTGTTTCCAAATTATAAAATTGAAAATGATAAACTCTTTCGGTACTCAAAGCATAAATATCGCTTAACAGCTCAGTTCGACTGGAAGGTGGTAGTGCCTTATGAGGACCGTAAAGAAATTTTATCCAAGTGTCACGACGACGTCACTTCTGGTCATTTTGGAGTTGCTAAAACTCATTCCAGGATTTCAAATCTTTACTACTGGCCCACTCTATTTCAAGACGTCAAGGAATACGTCGACTTGTGCGAGACTTGCAAGACGTACAAACCGGTCAATTTGGCTCGTCCTGGTTTAATGGGAAATCCGAAACGTATAACAGTACCTGGAGAGGCGATATCGTGTGACATCCTCGGACCATTTCCACCATCTTACCTTAGGAACCAGTATCTTTTTGTTTGTACCGATTATTTCAGTAAATACGTAACCATCTTTCCTCTACGTAATGTTACCGCTAAGGCTATTGTTAAATGCATGGAGAAGGGTATCCTTTTTGTACATGGAGTCCCTAAATTTGTATATGTAGATAACGGACCACAATTCATCTCCAAGGATTTTAGAGACCTTTTGAGGAAATATGGCGTGCCTCACATATTCTATAACCCCCGATATCACCCACAAACCAATCAAACCGAGAGAACTAATCGCGAGATTGTTAGAACCATCGCCTCTTACGTGCGAATGGATCATAAAAATTGGGATAAAAACGTGGCGGAGATTCAATGTGCTTTAAACACTGCTGTTCATGAAGCTACCAAATTTACTCCATTCTTCCTTACTCATGGTCGGGAAATAATACTTGACGGGTCTTTCTATAATTCAGCATCACCCATCGACCGGAATACGCTTACTATAGATGATTGTTGTTCGTTCTCTGACAAACTTGGTGAGTTAAATACCGTATTTGAAAAGGTGCGAAGTTCTCTACGGAGTGCTCATAACCGTAACATTCACTATTACGACTTGCGCAAGCGGCCCTTGGTACTTCAGGAAGGACAAATAGTATACAAGAAATGTTATCACTTATCTAACGCGGCTAAAAACTTTTCAGCCAAATTGGCACCACGTTATGAGAAATGCATTATTCACAAGAAACTCTTCTCTCTTTAGCTGGTAAAAATCTAGGAAATTTTCACATTAAAGATCTAGTCCGACCGGGCGAAGCTGCGCCCACTTCTTAACGTTAGACATATACTTTTATATCAGTAAAATTGGTAACTTCATTAGTGGCGTTTATGTGGTTAAAACTTGGTGTTCGCAATTAACATCACCGGTCTTTGCTCAGATCAATTCTTTGTTTCGACGTCTCTACTGCAGACATAGTATCTGCCTTATCCATTAATAGTTTCTGTGTCTATACTGTAGAGGACTGAGTGTCTCGCCCTCATTTATTAAATTCTTTTATACTCCACGGGACTACTTTCTCGTGTATAACTCATTGGCAGTGTGTCACGCCTGAGGTATATAGCCTACGCTAAAAAATAAATTTCGCATTGGTGTCGCTTGACGAAGCGTCTCGCCTACTCTACTCACTCTTATAAATATAGTAAATCTAAAAGATGATTCTTTTCGAAGTTGATTCTATATAAAATGCTGAAAAAAGTAACTTCAGCAAAACTGTTTTTTAGCCTCATTTTTTTGGATTCTACGTATTTGAGAAATCGTCAGCATAGTCTGCCTTACCAGTCCTATTCCAAGATGCATTGTTAATAAAGTCAACGTCTAATGCAATTTAGTTTAATAATTTTGTAATAGCGTAATTTGAGTCGACTCACCAATTCTTTACTAGTAAATCGTAAGTTAACAAGTACCGTGTAATTTTATTAGGGTAGTGCGCGCACATAGTCTTAAGTGTTAAGAAACACAAAATTAGTCGGGTCCAGGTCCGTGGTATTAAAATGAAATAAAAATCAGGCGTAATCAAAATTTGTGTGTATTGTTCCATTGACACATTGAGAAGAAGAGAGTTGCCACATTAAAAACAATTATATTATATTCTTAATGTTGCTAGCTTAAAATAAGTTTTCAACATACTCCGCCTACAGGACAAAAGATGTCTAAAACATTAGCGAAACGATAATCTTAATAACCTTTAAGAAATAATAATGCAGCAATACATTTGTTCTTTAAGTACTGTGTTACATAGCATGAGATAGCTTAAGTGGACTGTAATTTTTATAGGCTAGTGTTTCAAAATTAATGTTTATAAAATTATTAATAACTTAATAAGAGCTATGTAATACAAGTTATTAGTCTTATGATTGATTTTTTTACATTAATATGATCAAATAAGACAATGACAATGAATTGCTCAAGTTTTAATACTTATTTTAATATTAATATCTTTGTTTTCTTAAAGTTAACAACTTGTTACAAATTTAATACTGAGAACAAAGTACTTGATCATATTTTAGTAACATTTCTTATGTACTTCTAATAATCAATATTTTTAAACAAAACATTAAAATTTCTTAAAGAAGTTCAACTTCTTACATACTAATAAACGTTACCTAAATATTAATCAATAGGCAGCATACAAACTTTTGTTATGGAAGTTTTATGTATATGGCCATTAGCCTTTTTAACTTCTAAGGCTCTAACCTTACCATCCTGACCGGGAAACGTCTTTGTTACTCGGGCCATCGGCCACGTCATTGGAGGAGTGTCTAGCTCGCGCAGGATGACAAGCGCTCCTTCCTGTAAATTAGGCTGAGCTACTTTCCATTTCGGACCATTTTACAGATTATTCAAATACTGCTTAGACCAAAATCGCCAGAATTGTTGCTTTAAAGCAGTGCATTTGCGCCAGAACTTCAATCTATTATCAGGAAGATGCGTGATGTGTAACGGTCCAGATATGCCCGTTCAAATTCACAAATATAATTAGAGTTAGTTCAGGCTCTAGCGAGAGCTGATTAATATGCAAAATCTATTTTTAATAAAATAACATTATTAATAGATATTATACGTATTCATGTATGAAAACAATAATAAATGACAAAATGCGAATGCAACAAATTTAAGCGCCTGCTAAAAATAGTCCGCAATATTACATCAAAACAAGAGTAATGCAATAAGAATCTAGAAGGACACTCACCATTTTAGTAAGCTTTAAATCAAGTCATGTGTTAGTTTTATAAACTTAATTAATTAAATATTTGTTTAATACAAACTTTAGAATTGTAAATCTTATTTATTTCTTCAATAAACAATGGTTATATAAAAGAAATGGGAATGTTATAATTCTTGAGTAATGAACACGAGAGAGAGAAGGAAGGAACTATATAGGTTGTCTCGCTAGAATCGGACCCAAGCCGATTACGTAAACGAACATCACCGAGTAGGTGGCGCCTTATTATGATTTTTGGTGGTACAGACAGGCAGAGTCTGTCATGTTCGAATTGGTAGAATACGACAGTGACGGAGATAGACGCCATCAGAATACGGATTCAAGTAGTTATTAAAAACGGTAGTACTGGGAAAAATGGAAAAATGTACTGTGTATTGAATAGCATAAGGATTAGTTTCAATTATCAGTGTAGATTCTAATTACGAATCAGGTGATGTAGGTTTGTAATGATAAAAATGACTTAAGCGATTGAAATAGGGATTGAAAGTATACCTTATGTTATTTATAGTAAGGGATAATTTTGAAGGAATTGCATGACTGGCTCGAGTGGCAAGAGTGGCTTGACTGGCATGAGTGGTACAAGTGGTTCGAGTCGTTCAAGCGCGATGGCCGCCAGTTGAACTTATATATAGAGATTTCAAAAGGAAGATGATTATTATTTTCTGGGCATTCATCGCGGAACGTTTATATTTTGGCTTTATTTTCGTTATTCAAAGGGGATAGGCTCGTTTACTGGGGAGCGCCTTGCGTAAAATTCACTTACGGTTCGTAGTTACCTTGTCGCGTTAACTTCGTTTGGTTTTTATATCGTGCTACGCTCGCTTATTTGCTATATTTTGTGTAAATTTCGGTTAATTACGAGTTTTATAGAGAAATAGGAGTACGACGCGTTCGCGGTTAAATTCTTGATTCAGTGCTAGTCTTACAGTAAAATTTAAACTACGTAGTATTCGGTTTAATATTTGCGATCTTTTAAAGTGACACAGTTACATCGGTTGTATAGTTAACGTTAGTTTTGTCTTTAGAGCTAGTAGGGAGGTATAAAATATGTAGGGCTTAATTTCGTGTGACTCATTAGCTAACTATTGTTTTACCGGCTTTAAATAGGTTTATGTATTGCTTTGATAGTGTTTGAAAGACGCGTCTTCGCAGTTAGAGTAGTAATTAAATTCCTTCCGCGAGGGGATAGGGAAACGGTTTGCTTGGGGAGTAGGCTATAGGTATTATTATGTGGGAGATGGTTTTCTGTCATGTATGGGAATGCAGTGCGAAAGCTCTGTATTTTTATATATGATTGGTGTTGGTTGGGGGGTTGTGTTTTAATCAAAAGATTTTGTTTTCCAGATTCACTTCAGTAGACGGGTGGGAACTTTTATATTTAAAGTTGATTTATTTAGATATTTTTATTTATACCTTGGTAAGGAACTTTGGTTTATTATTTCTCTTGCTACTGTTAATCCTAGTTTACATAGCTTGGGTTGCAGTTAGTGAGGCTTTCTATTGTATGATTGTATTTCTATTGTTTGTATTGGTGGGTAGAAATCCTTGCTGGGCCAGGACACCTTTAGCTAACCACTGTGATCAGAGTCCGGACACAGCTGGCGAGGTTTCCCAAATACCAATACGTGTACTAATATACCTTTCTGTGTACTTTTCAGAAACCTTGGGTTGGTTATCATTCGTGTCTGGTACAATATTTTACATAGCTGTAGATTAAAGGACATTCCTTGTATAGTGGGGAATATTTGTTGAGTTAAGCTAGATTAGCATTATTACCACTAGTAAATGTCTGACAAGTCCGAGGAAGCCTAACGGAGCCTCTGATTTAGAACTATTAGAGTCTAAAAGAGCCTTGGGCAAGCCCGGATGTCTCTTTACCAACATAGACATCCGTAGAAGCGCCTACTTAGTCTCAATGTCAGCCTTTAAAGAACAAGTAAGGATCACCAGTTGACATGCCGGCGCGCGCTTACTGAAGCTTTATTGGAGTTGAGGCTGGGTTCCGATAAACCTATTTATTATGTATATATACTAAACCACACAATAGGGCGCCTTACTCTCACTATCCCTGAGAACTACGGTTCAACAAAAGTGAGGGGGGAGGTACGCAATACACGAGCTATAGGTTGCCTTCTCAGCCGACTCAGCTGAACTTTCCAGATTCCCTAGGGACCTAGCTAATTACCGGGTGAGGTAAGCCCATAGGTGTAGCAAGTAGAATAGGCCTTATCAGTAGGTTTAGGGTAGCTTCAATGTAGGGAAAATAGGGAACTAGGACATAAACCAATAGGAATTCAACTAGGCATGTAGGGTTAAATCTTGTTAATTAAAAATATTCTTTTAAATTCATCCTAGTTTGGTCTTATACTATTATTGTATAGGGAAAATATTAGGAAGTTTAAATTAAATATGTTATCCGCCATAACTAAAGAATCAGTGGGAAATACTATTTATTCCCATATTTATTTGTTTTACCTTAAGGATATTTCAGTTTATTGTACATAGACTTTTCCAATAATATTCATGCCAGTTTGTCAGGAAGTAAATATTTCTAGTCTTTAACTGACAAACAACATTCTTAGTAAATTTCAAAGTCATATTTATAAGTTGGATTGTCTTCTCTCATTCAATCTTCAGAGGCAGATAGATTGCTGTACATACTGAGATACGTCTCTACCGTCACTGCTTACGAGCACCGGTTAGTCACTGTATAGTTAATTCAATCAGCCATTCCCACGGGAATTATGCATAAGAACATGCACTACAATGACCGAGGTCACTCCTTCTAGTAAATGTACTTAAAAGCATCAAATAGTAACAAGACTAGAAAGCTTTACCATATCTTCAAATCTATTTTACAAATGTTTAATTGAGAGTTAGTAAACTGTTTTCTCCTATAAATAATAAAGTAACTATCTACTGCAAAACCAACGTCCGATAAGTTATAACTTCAATAAAACAGCTTGTGCAAAGTAAGCTGCAACTTTTAAATAATGACAATGTAACAGATTGTACATTATATTCATCAGTTCCAGTATTTCTAAAGCTTGAGCATAGTGAATATTTCTAGTTTATGGCAGATAGCCAAATATACCTTCAGCATTGAAAGAATCAACGAGATTAAATGATTTCTCTCAATTTAATTTGAATATTTTACATCAAGTGATTTCTCTGTTTACGCTATGGGTTACGTACCCTGCTTGGTTGTTCTCAAGGGAAAACCGGCTTTATAGTTGTGAGCAGTAAGAACCACTATTCTATTCCTGTGGGAATAAACTTCAGCTTTTATGTACAATTTATGATTGAAATCATTATCAGAACCAGCATTCTTCATGACTAGAAAGTTTCACTATCATTCGAGAATATGTTATAAATATATATTATAAATAAACTCTTCATAAAAGTTACAGTGCAATGTTACACTTCTTTTAAGACTACTAATTATTATATAACCTAACAAACTTGGTCTAATATATGACTGTTTACCACTATAATCTACATCTTGACAGTTTGACTTTGACTTTTAATAATTCAGCTCCTAGTAGATCTAATGAGACATACAAACAATACCAAATGTCTATTAGATTGTATTTCACTCTTGCATTGAGTATGGAGCGCTTGAAAACCCTCTTGTCCTTTGGATGACTGACGACAGACTACTTCTGACTAATTTACTACTAACAACTGACAAAGACTGTAAAATCAATAATTCCCACCTGGAAAGAGAAAGAAAAGATTGGTAGGCGCTGGAGGGATGTCCAGTCAGGTAGACGAGTCCCACAGTCATGAGCGGGGAGTCATGGGCTCTGACCTTAGGCGCAAAATAAAATGCCATAAGCATACTTTCCAGTTTCAATCTAATAACCCTAACTAGTACCAAAGACTATGACTGACCTATACATATATTTCATAATATCAAACAACAAGACTTTTATCTTTTAGTTATAATTTGTAATTTCCTTACAATTAACTATTATATATTACATTAAACTAAATCATATAGGGATAGGTTATATCCTTATATTTATACCAAACTTATATGCATGAAAAGTTCTTAGGTTACTATCTATAACGGTTCACAAAGTAGGTTCCTTGACACTAGATGATCATATGGCCATTTCAACAATATTAAACATTCTTACTCTATAGGTATATTTAAAGATAGGAAAGTTAATAGGTACTTTATAAGCTTAATAATTTTACATAAAAGCTTTACTTAGGTTAAACTTAATACAAATTTTCATAGCTTTTATTTCAGGGGGGTCAGACAACGTGCCAACGCCGCAAACGTTTTTCTGTTCTATCGTCTTGAAATGTATGGGATCACAAATTGATCACGTGGTTTATCTAAGCGAATCGCTAAGTCCTAGACAACGTTCTTATTTCGTTCGTTTTAAATCGAATCGAAACGAACAGAAGAACGCTCAGAGCTGTCACAATGACATAATCCATACAGATGGTCAGACAAGTGGCACTTTTGACGTGCATTCTGTTCTGTATTCTACATTACAGTGTAGAAAACTATTCTAACGCCGAAGACTTGAAGAAAAGCGCTCAAGGAAGCAATCAAAATGGCGGTTTGTGAATCAGCTGTGCGTGAGTGCTTATTACTCTTGAAAACAAGCGGTGATAAATCAAGTTTTTGAATTGTTCTTTTTCAAATTATGTATTCTTTGTGACTTTTGTGAGTTGCAAACAATGAAAAGTGCTTAATAAAAGTATCAGAATCGTCGAGTTCGTCCGAATCAAGACCAAATTAGAAGTGCCGATATGCTTTCTTGTGAGAAAGATTTCCTACACGTGAATTACCTACTCTGCTACAATAATATAACATTAAAACAACTTTGGACTCAGTAGGCACCCTTGCTACAAGAGTACGAAGGGTAGTTCTATTCGCAGTAAAAGGTAAGGCTGATGTGAATTACGGTAGGTACCTGACTCCCTACTTACTCACAACAATAACAATCTAAATAAACATGTATTTAATAGATGGTTATTTTTGCAGGTTCCGTGTATTTGCCACGGGAATGGGATATGACCAACGGAAAATGGTTGTCATGCAGCACCTAGTAAACTAGTAATACCAGCCATTAAGTAATTAATTATTTACTAAGATATGGATTTTGTTACCCCAAACAAGAAATGTGAACGATTGCTAATTTGCTAAGCATCAGTGATAGGTAGGTACCTATATCTTCTTTCAACACTGAATACTGCCTCTATAAGCACACTGTTTCCCTTGATACAGTGATCAATGTATGATGACATGAAATGAAAATATTAAATATAACATACCTATCTAATTAAGGTTAGGCCTTCCTAGAAACAATTATAAATGCATATAAGTATTATGAGGTCCACTCCCACTCGCCCATTCATTATATGATGTGCTTTATATCTTGACACAATCAATACAAATTAAGTATAGAATGATTCAAAAGTTCACCCACATACAAATAGAATATTAAAGTTATGATAAATCTCTAAGGTGTCTTGTTGTGCTATTCCATTTACACAAGCTTGAATCTGCCGTTCTATTTCATATTCTAAACTAGTTTCAAGCTGCCGCAGGGGGTCATTTATTTTAGAAAATGTTCCTTACTCTCTTATTTTTCCACTAGGTATATCTAAATTATGGATTCTCCAAATTGTTTGTTATAATTAACACAGATTGTTGTTTAAAAATACATAATTATTATAAATAAGATTATTCAAAGGTGTGTCCAATATAGAACAAATTAAATTAAGCCTAGAGCTTAATTTGTGACTGATATTAATTTAATTATTTAATTCTTTTAAACAACAATGGGTATAAAACTATGTGCACTTAAATTAATACCTCATGATAGTACTACACAAATTATCAAGGTCTAGGAATAGGATTTGTTTAGGTACTTCTATAAATAAATACATACTTACATAGAGAACATCCAACACTCAGAAAAAAAATATTCATCCTTGTCACATAAATATTTATTAAACACTAGCTTTTGCGCACGACTTTGCTCGCTCGTATAAAGTCGTTTAGCGCTATTCCCTCAGGAACTGTCCAAATTTTTCTGGATAAAAGTTGACTGTTCTAGACTGGTCTATCTCTGTGCCAAATTTCATCCAGATTCGTTTAGTCGTTCTGGTGTGATTAAGTGACAAACATCCAAACTTTCCCATTTATAATATTAGTGAGAAGTTAGATACCATCTGCTACAAACCTAGTTGATAAAAGTCCCATCTTGCTTGGAAAAGTTACCTACTGAGTTTGCTTGTAAATTATAACTTTTTTTGTTTTAGGCAATCCAGATTACTCAGGGGCCATGGACTATGAAATGCCGCTCATTTTGGGAGCCACATCAATAAGGGAGAAATTCAACGATTTGAATGGACGACGAGGTGATTCAACATAATTGGAATCAATTGGGATAGGTACCTATATCTAAAAAAACTGCTCTTATAGTAGGTAATCATAAAATAATATTTTGTAAGAATCTAATTAAAGCATTTAATCATGAGATTGTTATGAAACCCAATAACCTTTACATCAAGTGAGTTAGCTGTCTGTATTTTACTTAGGTAAAGGTAAAATGTTTGATGGTTTTTGGAATGGTTTAATGCTTTTAAAATTTAAATCTGCAGTAAGGGTTATTTATATAGCATAATATGCTGCAATGAGGTAATTATATTAGAATTAATTCATAGTCATATCTTAGTCATATCATTTATTGCATTATGTGTTTACAATAGTCTTAAACATATTTAATGTCCAACATAGACCCTTCCTACCTACTCAATAACTGAATTACACAATTACTTAAATTATCCCTTATATTCCATAGTCATTCAAAATGTATAAACTGTTTACTGTCAAAAATACCTTTAATTTGTAAAATATATTATCAATATCGTGTATATTATTGGTATATTATTATATATATGTACTGACATGTGGTGGGTCCCTGATCTGAATATTTTCATGTTAGTTAGAGAACTAACAAGTTTGTTATTTTTCACAAATTGTGAAGTCGATGGTGATTTGATTATCTCTTGTGTGTGTAAATAAGTTAGGATTCTTTCTTACTTTACTAATCTCAAAAATGTATATTGATGTTGGTATTGTTAGTGTTAGTATCTTTACTCGAATAAAATGTGGTCTACAACTTTCACTTACATTTATATTAAGTATTTTATGTTAGGGATAAGCTTGCCTTTGTACATTCCAATTCTGTAAATTTATGTATTTGAATTTCTGTGTTTTGAAAAATAAAGTGTTTACATACATACGTACATACAATGTATATATTATACATTAAGTAACTAATATTCTTATATACGTTTTTTTGGTATGTTAACAGCAGGGCTCGATTTGAGGACCCCATTTCACAGAAGGGTTTTCAAATTTTCATACATTGTTAGAAATAATAGGTAGGAGAAGGTATAGACGCCTTTAGGATGATAGCAATTATTAATGGTGATTCTTACGAAATAAAAGAATAAAATGATTGAATATTGATTTAATTTCTTTCTTTTCATTTCCTATCTGGAATAGTTAATATGAACAATGTCTGGGTAACTAACATACATATCGATTTACAAGAGCAGCCATAAATGGAACCACATGTGATTGTATATCTAAGTTCTTCTTAAATGCAGTTTAAACATCAATCCCAATACCTGTTTTATTTAAACACACATGTACCTGCAGTTTATTTCGCCCATTCAATCCATTCGTGGCAGCTTTAGTGAATCAACCAATGAAATCATAATCTAGTATGAACACTATGAACAAATGGCGTAAATACAGTACCTAACTCAAAATTCAAAAATCAAAATATTTATTCAGTAGATAGGCCACATGAGGGCTCTTTTACACGTCGGTAACATGAGTGAATCTATCAGCGTTTCGGACAAGACCATCATTGCGGAGAAGAAGCGCCGCAAGAAACTCCAGCAGAAGGTCATTTTTTTCAATCATAATAACAAAATAATAATAAAATAAAGTTGCATTATTTGTTTTTGTATTCAGTTAGTTTTGCAGTGATTTATTACGTAAAGCTTTATAAAGATATACATAACTATAGGCCGTCTAAAATTCCAAACAAGCATAATAATAACAGTTGTGCCTATATAGAGCAACTGTACTTGTATTCCGAATAACTAACTTGCAAATCAGTTCATCACTAATATTTGCCAATAACGGGAATTGAACCCGGGGCCGCTAGCTTTGTAGGCAGAGGACTAACTAGGCTAACCGTGTCATCAGCAGCGTCGCTTTCTGGTGATTGTTGTAGGTCACGGAAGTTAATTTGCTACCCATTTCAAAGAAAATCTGTTTGAAGATGTCATTGTCATTAGAGATGCCAAGTCATTTGTAATTGATAGGAAACTCAACCTTATTGCTGTAGAATTTCAGATTGACTTTGAACTTTAGGTGGGTGGTAAATTTATTTCCTTGACTGTACCTATAAGTAGGTACAAGTATCAATTCAATAATTTTATTGCATATCAGTTATCACATTACAATTCAAGGTGGAACAAACAGGAATAGGCATACATCATACATGTAACGGATCGACCACGTCACGTTTTTAACGCATACCATCGACACCGGTGCTCAAAATACCAGGATGTAGCTCTTTACGCATGCTGACACGCAGACTTGCTCAGGCTTGGAGTCCAGCTCAAGGTGAGGCCAGCAAGGGCGCGACGCTACTTGCGTTAGCGGAAACTTTGACAAGTTGGATTGGGACATGAGCTCTGTAAAAAAAAGGCAAATGTAAATTGAATTATACAAATTGCCAAAAGATTAACTTTTATCACAAAAAATAACATTTTTGGGTAAAGCTTTTGTTGCCGACTGTCTTTTTTTTGCAGAATCTTTATCTGCTTATCAAGACAAACTATTGAATCCTAGCACGGTGGGTCTCCGTTAAGAATAGCGGATATCATGTCGCCACCTTCCGACTTCATCATCAGATCAGCTCTTAGATAACATAATATTGCATTGTCATCGGGTTTACAAACGTCGTCCAAATTTCAGCCCATTCCGTTAACGGGAAGTGGGTCAAATTTAACTTGCAAGATTTGACCCGAACATAAATACATACATACATACATTGCAAGTAAAATAAAAGCTAATAAAAAAGTATTCTTTAACTTTTATGCTACAATTATGTCCATCAAGCAATGATTTTATGATTTTATAAGTAATGATGTGACAATATACATATACAGGGTGACCCGGGAGTTGACGACAAAAACATGAGATCTAGATGCCCCATTAAATTCAAGTAGGTACCATACATACTAACATAAAAAAAAATCTTTTAAGTACCAATTAAGTTACTGAACTATTGCACATCTTTTTTTTTACAATAAATTCAATAAGTACGTTGTTTCTAGAATGAGTAAAAACGTAATTATTTAAATTAGTTATAAGTTTCAATCTAAAAAACATTATTTAATAAATAAATTTTAGGGGCCAATCTTACGCAAATTATCCTTTTTTTATGTCAAGTCAAGGAGAAAACACACAAGCTCACAGGCCACCTGATGATAACTGGGATCTGAGACATTTGAATTCTCAAGACTATGACCTCAAGACTGCAATCCCAGGACTCCAAATGAGTTGTTAACCCTGAGGGCTAAGATGGAATGCCTCTATGCTAGTATTTTTACAGTTTGTCTTATCCTCACACCGGAACAATGAAATGCTTACTTAGTAGTAAGTTGAACGATAAGATGGTGGCTGCAATCTAGACAGACCCTGCACAAGGTTGTACCACCATTAAACCCCAAACAAGGCTTGAACTATGATTACTAGACAAATGTAAACAAAATTGCAAAGAGACATACATACTTAAATACAAATAAAATATCCAAGACTCAGGAACATACTCGGCTACACACACTAAATTCCATTTGGCACAATGGCGATCATGTTGCCACTTTATTTTCATTATCAGCATATTCATAGTTTAACTGCATTACTTACATGATGGCGTGTGTCCCAAATTTTATCAGATTAATCTGATAAGTGATAATTAACAGGAAATATGTTGAAATTCGAATGAATAAACAAATAAATATGAACAAAAGTTATATTGTTCAAACATACCATTTTCAATATCTTGCCATAGTGTACCTACTCAGTCTTGTACACAAATATTTTTGGTTGTTGTTAGTACTTTTTGCATCTGAAAGATAAATAAGCTTATTACATGTTTAAGGCTTATATATAATTAAATAGTTTGCTAGTTTACTAAATCTTGGTACAAAATGTAAGTAGGCATAAGGGGGAAAGGGGTTCTTTTTGGCTACAAGATTAAATTTTCATTAATGCCATACCTATATTTATTATAAAATTTCAAAGGGCCCATTGTGTTAATCAGTAGTTAACTCAACTAATTGTTAAAATTTGAACCATTAGTTACGATTTTTAGCGATTAGTTAGTTTAGCTACTGATGTAACAACACGCCCTAATAACATTCTTACACAAATTGAATTACTTAGTCTTTAATATGGAAAGGTTCTATATAAAAAACCTAGAAACTAGCCAGCTTTGTCTTTGTCTTTACTAAGTTTATAATTATTTATGAAAACGTAGGTAGCGTAGGTAGGTTAGCGTAGCCTAAGCGCAAAATAAAAATGACACATAAACCTTTGTAAAGAAATTAAAAGTATAATAAATTTATGCAAACTAACATCCAAACAAATTTATGTACAGACATAGCATTGCCAGGCGTCCGGAAAATGCCGGACACAGTCAGGCGTTTTGGTTGCAGTGCGGCCAAATTAGACGGTGTCCGGCCTGTCTGGCTTTTGTTAGTTAGGCTTTATAAATATGACCATTTTTTTACATTAATTGTCATGTTTAATAATTAATAAGACTAATTCATTCAATTTTATTATATTTTTGTTTCATTAGAATTTAAGATAAAGAAGCATTGTTAGTAAGTACCAACCGCTAAGCTTATTATCAAGCAAGATAAAGTTATCCAAGAAAATACTATGTCGTATGATTATTCACTACCTACATCTGTAGCAATATTACAAACTAGGTATTTAGAGATTAAGCACGTACATAAAAAACATCTAAACCTACCCAACATAGGTATCTTATAATAATCCTTCTTCTGTGAACACAGTTTTACTTGGCTTGTAATAATATCATTCGTTGAAGTGTTTTCCGCCCTTATTAATAAGTATCAAAGGCCCGCCGGTTTGCTTCTTGTCTAAAAGGTTAAACAAAAAGATTTTTCTTAACATGTTAAACATCAAATCTAACCGCAAGACGATATTTAACTAAAAGAGATGAAAAAATACTTGTTTACAAGCCGAGATTATAACCTGCAAATATACTTTTGACAGCTGTCATAATGTTGACAGTGACACTTGACGTTTCAATTTGCGCAAAGCATAGACAATTTAAGGCTAAATCATCAATATCATCATTATAGCGCACACAGAGGATCCCGTAGAATCGACAGAGCAATTTTCTATTCTACATCATGTTGTCTAGGAAATTATGGGTAGAAACGCTTAGGCGTTGAATTTTATAGAAAGGAAAACGCCTGGGAGCGTTGGCTTTTTGTCTAGGCCCTCAGTGCTTCAGTATAGAGTGTTAGGATTTTCTATAGACTTAAAATGTAGGCTTTAATTTACTTTAGGCTTTAGTTAGAGTTAGTTAGAGTTAGTTAGAGGTTTAGGGTTATAGGGGTTTTTATTGGGGGGGGTTACAATTTAGCGTTCCGTGACCAGGATAATGAACTTGAGTTATTATGTTTCTCTTTTGCAAGTTAGTTTTAATAAGCACTTCAGAATAAGAGTAAGAATGATATAGGTAGGGTACAATTGTTGCCGTGAAAAAGGATAATGCTATACGATTTGGTATAAATATTGGTTAAGGATAGGATGAGGTTAAATAAGTTAATATACTCCAATATAAAAACTTATATAATTTACAAAAGAAATACAATAGGTTAGGTCACGTTAGTTCTGTAGGGAATAGTCAATTAATGGGCACGTTCAACACTTTATTAGATTGGCATCTTCCATCTATACTGGGATGAGTTGTGAAAACTATGTAGATATTCTTGTCCATTTTATTTATTTGCCACCATCACAATAGACTTAAAAGTTAGTACCTAATAGTTTAGGTTAACACGGCATGTTACATGTTGTTATGCTTCTAATTCCATTTTATGCATTTTAAACTAGGCACTTTAACCTTTTAAAAATAAATTAAATAAATAAACAATCAGACAAAACGAATTTAGATAAAGATAGGGTGTTGTCATTTGCCACAGACAATTAATAAAGCAAAGACTTACAAAATTTTACAAAGAAGGTTATGGTTAAAATATCAAATAACTTTTGATAGTAATTAGGGATTAAAGATTACTATTACATTAATGTTAAATATCTTCTATAATTTAATTATTCATTCTCTTTTTAATTATGATAGATTCATAAATAATTTAGATATAAAAGGAATACAGTTTATAAAGGTAGCTTTGGAGATTATTAGAAAATACTCATAGTCGTATTTTCCAATATGTTTTTAGTATAGGTAAATTATAAAATTCTTAATCTATAAAAGATTTAGTAGAAAACAATGAAAGTAGTTATAAATTTAAGTTTCATAGGATATAGATATATTTATTACTGAATGAAGGATAGGGTAGAACTTATTTATAAAAATTTTATTCTTTGTAGATTTATGTTTGGATTTTACTAGAACATTTAATTAGTTATTAAAAACCATAAAAGACCTTGTGTGGAATTAAATAAAGTAAACATTTGGCAGTATGAGCATAGGTTCTATTACCTTTAATAATAAAAAAATTTTAGTATCAACTTTGTAAACTAAACTTACTTTTTGAATAATTCTGATACCACATTTGCATGATTGAGCTCCTCATTTAGAACATGTTGGGAGTGTACTTAAAGCTAGACTGGAATCTAGATCAAAAGGAATAAAAGGTAGACAAGTTCAGTTGTAATTTTAAAACAGTATGATAAATGCTTGTTGTGTGAATTTAGGAAAAAGAAACATTAGTTAGGTAATTGTAATTATCAAAGCAATGATTTGATTAGTGACTGAATCACTTAGGTAGTAGTAGTTACTGTTCAAAGCTTAAAAAAATGACCATGTCATTAGATTGAAAGTCGGGGGGTTGTTTAGTTATAATTTAGAACTCAGGTGATCAGGTGCATATTTTACCTAGGAATGGAAAAATAAAATAAGTAGGTTACTATATTTAGGAATCAAACCAAAAAAAAAAGAGAAAAAAAAAGGGAACTATTCTGTCATTTTATAAAATTTCATAAAGCTTTATATGTAGCAGGTTAGTGATTTGGATATTAGAAAAGAACTATGACTTTACATTTACATAAAACCAATATATTAATTAATATAGATGTTAATAGGCCTTGTTAAATAGCAAAGACTGAATACTAAAGTAATATTTAGTACTGCAGTATCCAATTTGAAACTTCTCGCACATAGTAAACTCAGGGGGTTGTTAGGGCATTCAAGAAAATCTTATATGTGTATTAAACAAAGCTGTTTATCACCAAGCACTCACATAATAGAAAACGCAGGTATAAACAGATTCTATCAAGTTAGAATTAGAACATTGTAGATTGTAGCAATGAATGAATAAATTATGTTTTATTAGGTAAGTTAGGGAAAATAATAATTAAGAAACACAAAAGTAGAAATTGTATAATTCAATAGTAATGCATTACAGAGGAGAAGGTGCAAAAGGACAGGATAACATTAATTTTAAGTATAATAAAAGGAAAGGGTATGCGAATCACATCATTTTACTTAGTTGTTCGAACAGAGCAAAATCCTTTAAGCTGAGTCAGGTTCGCATTTCACGTAGTCCTTGCTAGTTTAAGTATAACCCGAAGAAAGGTAAACTCTTTTTAACATCATCATATCAGCAGGGTAATTTTCGCTTATATAACTGCAGGGGTATCATTTTTCTTTGTTGCTAAAACAAAACCAAATTATTCCATTAGTTACTGAAATCAACATTAAGTGATAAAACCAACAGGCCCTAAATATCTAACAACTTCACTTATTATTAGGTAGGATAGGTAGGCTAGTTATTTTATTAGTTAATTTAAATTTTGAATAAACTTTATACCACAAAGTTGAGCGCATCAACATGTATTAAGGTTGATAATAATAAGTATAAGAATAACCTTCAAATACTTAAAACAAGATTAAAACGATGAAGGCAGACAATATTGTTACTTACAAAATACGAATAATTCCCATTGCTTGGTAATCACATTGGCATTTTATTTTGATATTGAGAGTAGATACAAATCTGTTATAATACTATTTTTCACTTCTCATGCTCTTAAAATGTTACTTTAGTCTCTGCACATCGGGACTAAAGTTCCTTTTTAATCTCTAGGGATTAAAGTAAAATTGTTTTAATTTACTTTGGAATCCCCTTAACATCCAATCACGGTGTTTGTGAATGGAGGATTTATTGCTATTTTCAGTCTTTTTGTATAGACCACAGAATAAAGACTAAAGGCAAAGAAGCCGTGGAATAAGATGAACGTTGCACCAGCTACTTATCTCTACTTTATAGATTACATTTTGATAAGAGGAAAAGAAACAAAAACTAGGTGTCTTTTCTTCTTTAATCTGTAATGATCAGAAGGTGAAGAAACGTCAAATCAACGACCGGGTTTCGGTCTTCTTTGGCGTTACTTTCTTCCACACTGGTGCTTAAAGGTCCAAATCACGCCTTGTGACGATCTCTTTCCAACTCACTATGAAAACCATACGTAAAAGGAAGTCAACCATAATGTATTTTCTGCCTATTTAGTACGGTTTCTATGCCTCTAGTTTTTATTCTGTGGTATAGACAATTTTTAGCGCGTGGAAATAACCTCAAAATGACAACTGAAAAAATACAAATAAAAATGATTTAATTTCGTGAAACACGATTAATGATTACGAATATGAATGTATTTAATTATATTAAGGATGAATTCATTTAAATATGCTTGGTCTAATTCGTTTTAAAATGGTTTTCAAGTTTGAACCTGTTGGCTAAATATGCAAGCATTTAAAGCGGCACTTAAAAAAAAAAAAAAAAAACCGCGGAACAAATTTGTAAGAAACTTTCTTATAATCAATATTGTAAATGTGTATAGAACTTCGTCAGTGCTGGATTGAGCAAGCCCGTCGGGGTCCGTAGCAAATTCTATAAAGAGACCCCTGGGTTTGTTTTAGGTTACAGGTTGTGGCGGTCTTTTTTCCGCAAATGAGCGACTTAGATATGCACCTATTTTGCGTGGGTGTTTGTTTTAGGTTATTCTGCTGGAGAATATCGACTGGATTATTCATATGAGTACACGCATACGCATACTGATGTAAGTACTAGCATTTTAGAGGTTAGACGTGTATGCGCGGGGCCCGTAGCATTTGCTACTCTTGTTTGGTTACGTGGCTAATCCGGCACTGAACGTTGTTTTTTTTCCTCGCATTCAAAGTGAAAAGTAGAGTGTTTAACGCGAGACTAAACAACCATAATGACACTCGAACTATAGCCACTCTCGCTCGCTGGCTCGCGTGGCTAAACATCTCGTGTCATTATGGCTTGTTTTAGTCCCTTGTTGAACAATCTACTATTATTATCTCTTCAATGACAGTCACGAACTTGGGAATATTGACAAATACTAGTGATACAATAAGTTAGTGGATAAGATATAAAAATTAATAACACAGGGCTTTCTTATTATTCTGATAAGCAATATTGGACTGGTTGGCCATAGAATAGACGGACAATGACGTACCATAGATAGCTGTCGGAATCGTTCGGAAATCAAAACGTGCAAGTTTAAGGAGACAAAATTATTAAGGCCTTTATACACAAAAGGTCGAGGACGAAATTAATTAGACGATTGAAATATTAAATTTTATTTTATTTATAATTACAGTAATATTGATTGAGATATAAAAAGGAAGAATTAAATGATAAGTGATATTAGAAAAATTATTGGGAAGCATTAAGAAATAATTTTGAAGGAATTGAGTCAGGGTTGCCAGTTTCATTTTTCATTTTGATTAGCACCATGGGGCTGAATAGTTTTATAGCTGTTGCAACACATGAGTTGTTTGTAAAAGGTTGCGACTTAATTAACCGGTGTGAAGTTAGCGGCCAAAAGTTAGCGGCCGATTGGCGCCAACATTTGGCCGCCAACTTTTGGCCGCTAACTTCACAACGAAATTACCCTACCAAATAAAGAAGTTCTATAAGAAACTGTTTCGACATAACAATAAACGATTCATTTTGCGACTGTAGTGTATAAACTGGATCTAATTATTTAAATCTATCTGACTTGGGTTCCATTACTTTTAGTTCAAAAGATGTGTGTGTTTGTTTTACAGCAGCCTAATAATTTTGAGAAAAAACCGATATTAATGAAAATCTGGAATACTTAACACTCTGGAATGGCATAAAATCAATGCAATAGCACGAGAGCTTTCTGTACAGGCATTCAGAACTCACTTACCAACATTATTTTTGACACTGTGCCTGTTTAAAAGTTAGCGGCCGATTGAACGAAATTACTAAATTCTCAATAAATCAAAAAAATGAAAAGATACTTTTATTGAGTGATATTAATTAAAAACAATGATAAACGAGCTTTTGATAAAAGCTTTAACATAAATATTATAGTAATCAGTTCAAAAGATGTGTGTGTTTGTTTTACAGCGGCCTAATAATTTTGAGAAAAAACCGATATTAATGAAAATCTGGAATACTTAACACTCTGGAATGGCATAAAATCAATGCAATAGCACGAGAGCTTTCTGTAAAGGCATTCAGAACTCACTTACCAACATTACTTTTGACACTGTGCCCGTTTAAAAGTTAGCGGCGGATTGAATGAAATTACTAAACTCTCAATAAATCAAAAAAATGAAAAGGTAGTTTTATTGAGTGATATTAATTAAAAACAATGATAAACGAGCTTTTGATAAAAGCTTTAACATAAATATTTTAGTAATAAGTTCAAAAGATGTGTGTGTTTGTTTTACAGCGGCCTAATAATTTTGAGAAAAAACCGATATTAATGAAAATCTGGAATACTTAACACTCTGGAATGGCATAAAATCAATGCAATAGCACGAGAGCTTTCTGTAAAGGCATTCAGAACTCACTTACCAACATTACTTTTGACACTGTGCCCGTTTAAAAGTTAGCGGCGGATTGAATGAAATTACTAAATTCTCAATAAATCAAAAAAATTAAAAGGTAGTTTTATTGAGTGATATTAATTAAAAACAATGATAAACGAGCTTTTGATAAAAGCTTTAACATAAATATTTTAGTAATCAGTTCAAAAGATGTGTGTGTTTGTTTTACAGCGGCCTAATAATTTTGAGAAAAAACCGATATTAATGAAAATCTGGAATACTTAACACTCTGGAATGGCATAAAATCAATGCAATAGCACGAGAGCTTTCTGTAAAGGCATTCAGAACTCACTTACCAACATTACTTTTGACACTGTGCCCGTTTAAAAGTTAGCGGCGGATTGAATGAAATTACTAAACTCTCAATAAATCAAAAAAATGAAAAGGTAGTTTTATTGAGTGATATTAATTAAAAACCATAATAAACGAGCTTTTGATAAAAGCTTTAACATAAATATTTTAGTAATCAGTTCAAAAGATGTGTGTGTTTGTTTTACAGCGGCCTAATTATTTAGAGAAAAAACCGATATTAATGAAAATCTAGAATACTTAACACTCTGAAATGGCATAAAATCAATGCAATAGCACGAGAGCTTTCTGTAAAGGCATTCAGAACTCACTTACCAACATTACTTTTGACACTGTGCCCGTTTAAAAGTTAGCGGCGGATTGAATGAAATTACTAAATTCTCAATAAATCAAAAAAATGAAAAGGTAGTTTTATTGAGTGATATTAATTAAAAACAATGATAAACGAGCTTTTGATAAAAGCTTTAACATAAATATTTTAGTAATAAGTTCAAAAGATGTGTGTGTTTGTTTTACAGCGGCCTAATAATTTTGAGAAAAAACCGATATTAATGAAAATCTGGAATACTTAACACTCTGGAATGGCATAAAATCAATGCAATAGCACGAGAGCTTTCTGTAAAGGCATTCAGAACTCACTTACCAACATTACTTTTGACACTGTGCCCGTTTAAAAGTTAGCGGCGGATTGAATGAAATTACTAAACTCTCAATAAATCAAAAAAATGAAAAGATACTTTTATTGAGTGATATTAATTAAAAACAATGATAAACGAGCTTTTGATAAAAGCTTTAACATAAATATTTTAGTAATCAGTTCAAAAGATGTGTGTGTTTGTTTTACAGCGGCCTAATAATTTTGAGAAAAAACCGATATTAATGAAAATCTGGAATACTTAACACTCTGGAATGGCATAAAATCAATGCAATAGCACGAGAGCTTTCTGTAAAGGCATTCAGAACTCACTTACCAACATTACTTTTGACACTGTGCCCGTTTAAAAGTTAGCGGCGGATTGAATGAAATTACGAAATTCTCAAGAAATCAAAAAAAATAAAAGATAGGTTTATTGAGTGATATTAATTGAAAGCAATGATAAACGAGGTTTTGATAAAAGATTTAACAATAATATTTTAGTAATTAGTTTAAAATATGTGTGTGTTTGTTTTACAGCGGCCTAATAATTTTGAGAAAAAACCGATATTAATGAAAATCTGGAATACTTAACACTCTGGAATGGCATAAAATCAATGAAATAGCACGAGAGCTTTCTGTAAAGGCATTCAGAACTCACTTACCAACATTACTTTTGACACTGTGCCCGTTTAAAAGTTAGCGGCGGATTGAATGAAATTACTAAACTCTCAATAAATCAAAAAAATGAAAAGGTAGTTTTATTGAGTGATATTAATTAAAAACAATGATAAACGAGCTTTTGATAAAAGCTTTAAAATAAATATTTTAGTAATCAGTTCAAAAGATGTGTGTGTTTGTTTTACAGCGGCCTAATTATTTAGAGAAAAAACCGATATTAATGAAAATCTGGAATACTTAACACTCTGGAATGGCATAAAATCAATGCAGTAGCACGAGAGCTTTCTGTAAAGGCATTCAGAACTCACTTACCAACATTACTTTTGACACTGTGCCCGTTTAAAAGTTAGCGGCGGATTGAATGAAATTACTAAACTCTCAATAAATCAAAAAAATGAAAAGGTAGTTTTATTGAGTGATATTAATTAAAAACAATGATAAACGAGTAGGGCTTCCAAAATTACGGAAATATCAATTACGTTATTGATAACGGATTTATTTTAAAAAATAACGTAATTACGGAATTACGTAATTTTTCCTATTCTAGTTAAAAGAGTTATATTTTCAGTATTATTAATGAAAACAACAACTTTTCAGGCATTATTAAAGTTAAATTATATTACTGATATTATGATATGATGATAATTATATGAACTTGGTAGTATAGTGTTCCGGATGACTGCCGATTGACCACTAAACGCTTTCTGTTTCAAATATCATCCTTCTAATTCAATAAGGGACTCCCCTATAACTTATAAGTCCCTTATGTATTCTGTAGGCAATATTGATCCTTATTCCGTTTGTGAAAGAACGTATTATTTTGTTCAATATTTATTTTTTGTGAGTTTATCAACTCGAGCCTAACGGGGAATTACCGAGTCCTCTACCAAACACAACTAATTAAAGTAGGCTGAAGGCGGGTAAAACCCTTGCCCGCCAGTGTCGAATATGGTAAAAGTGTATCGTGTGGACGTGTCTTAGCAAAAACATTACTCTAATAATGTTAAAAAATAATATTTTTTAATGTACAATCGGATGTGATACTGAAAGTAAAAAATAACGTAATTACGGATTTTAGCATTTGAATAACGTATTTATGAGAAGCGTAAAAATCATCCGTAATTACGTTATTACGTAATTCCGTAATTACGGAATGGAAGCCCTATAAACGAGCTTTTGATAAAAGCTTTAACATAAATATTTTAGTAATCAGTTCAAAAGATGTGTGTGTTTGTTTTACAGCGGCCTAATTATTTAGAGAAAAAACCGATATTAATGAAAATCTAGAATACTTAACACTCTGGAATGGCATAAAATCAATGCAATAGCACGAGAGCTTTCTGTAAAGGCATTCAGAACTCACTTACCAACATTACTTTTGACACTGTGCCCGTTTAAAAGTTAGCGGCGGATTGAATGAAATTACTAAATTCTCAATAAATCAAAAAAATGAAAAGGTAGTTTTATTGAGTGATATTAATTAAAAACAATGATAAACGAGCTTTTGATAAAAGCTTTAACATACATATTTTAGTAATAAGTTCAAAAGATGTGTGTGTTTGTTTTACAGCGGCCTAATAATTTTGAGAAAAAACCGATATTAATGAAAATCTGGAATACTTAACACTCTGGAATGGCATAAAATCAATGCAATAGCACGAGAGCTTTCTGTAAAGGCATTCAGAACTCACTTACCAACATTACTTTTGACACTGTGCCCGTTTAAAAGTTAGCGGCGGATTGAATGAAATTACTAAACTCTCAATAAATCAAAAAAATTAAAAGATACTTTTATTGAGTGATATTAATTAAAAACAATGATAAACGAGCTTTTGATAAAAGCTTTGACATATATATTTTAGTAATCAGTTCAAAAGATGTGTGTGTTTGTTTTACAGCGGCCTAATAATTTTGAGAAAAAACCGATATTAATGAAAATCTGGAATACTTAACACTCTGGAATGGCATAAAATCAATGCAATAGCACGAGAGCTTTCTGTAAAGGCATTCAGAACTCACTTACCAACATTACTTTTGACACTGTGCCCGTTTAAAAGTTAGCAGCGGATTGAATGAAATTACTAAACTCTCAATAAATCAAAAAAATGAAAAGGTAGTTTTATTGAGTGATATTAATTAAAAACAATGATGAGCTTTTGATAAAAGCTTTAACATAAATATTTTAGTAATCAGTTCAAAAGATGTGTGTTTTACAGCGGCCTAATTATTTAGAGAAAAAACCGATATTAATGAAAATCTGGAATACTTAACACTCTGGAATGGCATAAAATCAATGCAATAGCACGAGAGCTTTCTGTAAAGGCATTCAGAACTCACTTACCAACATTACTTTTGACACTGTGCCCGTTTAAAAGTTAGCGGCGGATTGAATGAAATTACTAAACTCTCAATAAATCAAAAAAATGAAAAGATACTTTTATTGAGTGATATTAATTAAAAACAATGATAAACGAGCTTTTGATAAAAGCTTTAACATAAATATTTTAGTAATCAGTTCAAAAGATGTGTGTGTTTGTTTTACAGCGGCCTAATAATTTTGAGAAAAAACCGATATTAATGAAAATCTGGAATACTTAACACTCTGGAATGGCATAAAATCAATGCAATAGCACGAGAGCTTTCTGTAAAGGCATTCAGAACTCACTTACCAACATTACTTTTGACACTGTGCCCGTTTAAAAGTTAGCGGCGGATTGAATGAAATTACGAAATTCTCAAGAAATCAAAAAAAATAAAAGATAGGTTTATTGAGTGATATTAATTGAAAGCAATGATAAACGAGCTTTTGATAAAAGATTTAACAATAATATTTTAGTAATTAGTTTAAAAGATGTGTGTGTTTGTTTTACAGCGGCCTAATAATTTTGAGAAAAAACCGATATTAATGAAAATCTGGAATACTTAACACTCTGGAATGGCATAAAATCAATGCAATAGCACAAGAGCTTTCTGTAAAGGCATTCAGAACTCACTTACCAACATTACTTTTGACACTGTGCCCGTTTAAAAGTTAGCGGCGGATTGAATGAAATTACTAAACTCTCAATAAATCAAAAAAATGAAAAGGTAGTTTTATTGAGTGATATTAATTAAAAACAATGATAAACGAGCTTTTGATAAAAGCTTTAACATAAATATTTTAGTAATCAGTTCAAAAGATGTGTGTGTTTGTTTTACAGCGGCCTAATAATTTTGAGAAAAAACCGATATTAATGAAAATCTGGAATGCTTAACACTCTGGAATGGCATAAAATCAATGCAATAGCACGAGAGATTTCTGTAAAGGCATTCAGAACTCACTTACCAACATTACTTTTGACACTGTGCCCGTTTAAAAGTTAGCGGCGGATTGAATGAAATTACTAAACTCTCAATAAATCAAAAAAATGAAAAGATACTTTTATTGAGTGATATTAATTAAAAACAATGATAAACGAGCTTTTGATAAAAGCTTTAACATAAATATTTTAGTAATCAGTTCAAAAGATGTGTGTGTTTGTTTTACAGCGGCCTAATAATTTTGAGAAAAAACCGATATTAATGAAAATCTGGAATACTTAACACTCTGGAATGGCATAAAATCAATGCAATAGCACGAGAGCTTTCTGTAAAGGCATTCAAAACTCACTTACCAACATTACTTTTGACACTGTGCCCGTTTAAAAGTTAGCGGCGGATTGAATGAAATTACTAAACTCTCAATAAATCAAAAAAATGAAAAGATACTTTTATTGAGTGATATTAATTAAAAACAATGATAAACGAGCTTTTGATAAAAGCTTTAACATAAATATTTTAGTAATCAGTTCAAAAGATGTGTGTGTTTGTTTTACAGCGGCCTAATAATTTTGAGAAAAAACCGATATAAATGAAAATCTGGAATACTTAACACTCTGGAATGGCATAAAATCAATGCAATAGCACGAGAGCTTTCTGTAAAGGCATTCAGAACTCACTTACCAACATTACTTTTGACACTGTGCCCGTTTAAAAGTTAGCGGCGGATTGAATGAAATTACTAAACTCTCAATAAATCAAAAAAATGAAAAGATACTTTTATTGAGTGATATTAATTAAAAACAATGATAAACGAGCTTCTGATAAAAGCTTTAACATAAATATTTTAGTAATCAATTCAAAAGATGTGTGTGTTTGTTTTACAGCGGCCTAATAATTTTGAGAAAAAACCGATATTAATGAAAATCTGGAATACTTAACACTCTGGAATGGCATAAAATCAATGCAATAGCACGAGAGCTTTCTGTAAAGGCATTCAGAACTCACTTACCAACATTACTTTTGACACTGTGCCCGTTTAAAAGTTAGCGGCGGATTGAATGAAATTACGAAATTCTCAAGAAATCAAAAAAAATAAAAGATAGGTTTATTGAGTGATATTAATTGAAAGCAATGATAAACGAGCTTTTGATAAAAGATTTAACAATAATATTTTAGTAATTAGTTTAAAAGATGTGTGTGTTTGTTTTACAGCGGCCTAATAATTTTGAGAAAAAACCGATATTAATGAAAATCTGGAATACTTAACACTCTGGAATGGCATAAAATCAATGCAATAGCACAAGAGCTTTCTGTAAAGGCATTCAGAACTCACTTACCAACATTACTTTTGACACTGTGCCCGTTTAAAATTTAGCGGCGGATTGAATGAAATTACTAAACTCTCAATAAATCAAAAAAATGAAAAGGTAGTTTTATTGAGTGATATTAATTAAAAACAATAATAAACGAGCTTTTGATAAAAGCTTTAACATAAATATTTTAGTAATCAGTTCAAAAGATGTGTGTGTTTGTTTTACAGCGGCCTAATAATTTTGAGAAAAAACCGATATTAATGAAAATCTGGAATGCTTAACACTCTGGAATGGCATAAAATCAATGCAATAGCACGAGAGCTTTCTGTTAAGGCATTCAGAACTCACTTACCAACATTACTTTTGACACTGTGCCCGTTTAAAAGTTAGCGGCGGATTGAATGAAATTACTAAACTCTCAATAAATCAAAAAAATGAAAAGATACTTTTATTAAGTGATATTAATTAAAAAGAATGATAAACGAGCTTTTGATAAAAGCTTTAACATAAATATTTTAGTAATCAGTTCAAAAGATGTGTGTGTTTGTTTTACAGCGACCTAATAATTTTGAGAAAAAACCGATATTAATGAAAATCTGGAATACTTAACACTCTGGAATGGCATAAAATCAATGCAATAGCACGAGAGCTTTCTGTAAAGGCATTCAGAACTCACTTACCAACATTACTTTTGACACTGTGCCCGTTTAAAAGTTAGCGGCGCATTGAATGAAATTACTAAACTCTCAATAAATCAAAAAAATTAAAAGATACTTTTATTGAGTGATATTAATTAAAAACAATGATAAACGAGCTTTTGATAAAAGCTTTAACATAAATATTTTAGTAATCAGTTCAAAATATGTGTGTGTTTGTTTTACAGCGGCCTAATTATTTAGAGAAAAAACCGATATTAATGAAAATCTGGAATACTTAACACTCTGGAATGGCATAAAATCAATGCAATAGCACGAGAGCTTTCTGTAAAGGCATTCAGAACTCACTTACCAACATTACTTTTGACACTGTGCCCGTTTAAAGGTTAGCGGCGGATTGAATGAAATTACTAAACTCTCAATAAATCAAAAAAATGAAAAGATACTTTTATTGAGTGATATTAATTAAAAACAATGATAAACGAGCTTTTGATAAAAGCTTTAACATAAATATTTTAGTAATCAGTTCAAAAGATGTGTGTGTTTGTTTTACAGCGGCCTAATTATTTAGAGAAAAAACTAATATAAATGAAAAACTGGAATACTTAACACTCTGGAATGGCATAAAATCAATGCAGTAGCACGAGAGCTTTCTGTAAAGGCATTCAGAACTCACTTACCAACATTACTTTTGACACTGTGCCCGTTTAAAAGTTAGCGGCGGATTGAATGAAATTACTAAACTCTCAATAAATCAAAAAAATGGTAAGGTAGTTTTATTGAGTGATATTAATTAAAAACAATGATAAACGAGCTTTTGATAAAAGCTTTAACATAAATATTTTAGTAATCAGTTCAAAAGATGTGTGTGTTTGTTTTACAGCGGCCTAATTATTTAGAGAAAAAACCGATATTAATGAAAATCTGGAATACTTAACACTCTGGAATGGCATAAAATCAATGCAGTAGCACGAGAGCTTTCTGTAAAGGCATTCAGAACTCACTTACCAACATTACTTTTGACACTGTACCCGTTTAAAAGTTAGCGGCCGATTTAATGAAATTACTAATTTCTTAATAAATCAAAAAAATGAAAAGGTAGTTTTATTGAGTGATATTAATTAAAAACAATAATAAATGAGCTTTTGATAAAAGCTTTAAGATAAATATTTTAGTAATTAGTTCAAAAGATGTGTGTGTTTGTTTTACAGCGGCCTAATAATTTTGTGAAAAAACCGATATTAATGAAAATCTGGAATACTTAACACTCTGGAATGGCATAAAATCAATGCAATAGCACGAGAGCTTTCTGTAAAGGCATTCAGAACTCACTTACCAACATTACTTTTGACACTGTGCCCGTTTAAAAGTTAGCAGCGGATTGAATGAAATTACTAAACTCTCAATAAATCAAAAAAATGAAAAGGTAGTTTTATTGAGTGATATTAATTAAAAACAATGATGAGCTTTTGATAAAAGCTTTAACATAAATATTTTAGTAATCAGTTCAAAAGATGTGTGTTTTACAGCGGCCTAATTATTTAGAGAAAAAACCGATATTAATGAAAATCTGGAATACTTAACACTCTGGAATGGCATAAAATCAATGCAATAGCACGAGAGCTTTCTGTTAAGGCATTCAGAACTCACTTACCAACATTACTTTTGACACTGTGCCCGTTTAAAGGTTAGCGGCGGATTGAATGAAATTACTAAACTCTCAATAAATCAAAAAAATGAAAAGGTAGTTTTATTGAGTGATATTAATTAAAAACAATGATAAACGAGCTTTTGATAAAAGCTTTAACATAAATATTTTAGTAATCAGTTCAAAAGATGTGTGTGTTTGTTTTACAGCGGCCTAATTATTTAGAGAAAAAACTAATATAAATGAAAAACTGGAATACTTAACACTCTGGAATGGCATAAAATCAATGCAGTAGCACGAGAGCTTTCTGTACAGGCATTCAGAACTCACTTACCAACATTACTTTTGACACTGTGCCCGTTTAAAAGTTAGCGGCGGATTGAATGAAATTACTAAACTCTCAATAAATCAAAAAAATGAAAAGGTAGTTTTATTGAGTGATATTAATTAAAAACAATGATAAACGAGCTTTTGATAAAAGCTTTAACATAAATATTTTAGTAACCAGTTCAAAAGATGTGTGTGTTTGTTTTACAGCGGCCTAATTATTTAGAGAAAAAACTAATATAAATGAAAAACTGGAATACTTAACACTCTGGAATGACATAAAATCAATGCAATAGCACGAGAGCTTTCTGTAAAGGCATTCAGAACTCACTTACCAACATTACTTTTGACACTGTGCCCGTTTAAAAGTTAGCGGCGGATTGAATGAAATTACTAAACTCTCAATAAATCAAAAAAATGGTAAGGTAGTTTTATTGAGTGATATTAATTAACAACAATGATAAACGAGCTTTTGATAAAAGCTTTAACATAAATATTTTAGTAATCAGTTCAAAATATGTGTGTGTTTGTTTTACAGCGGCCTAATTATTTAGAGAAAAAACTAATATAAATGAAAAACTGGAATACTTAACACTCTGGAATGGCATAAAATCAATGCAGTAGCACGAGAGCTTTCTGTACAGGCATTCAGAACTCACTTACCAACATTACTTTTGACACTGTGCCCGTTTAAAAGTTAGCGGCGGATTGAATGAAATTACTAAACTCTCAATAAATCAAAAAAATGAAAAGGTAGTTTTATTGAGTGATATTAATTAAAAACCATAATAAACGAGCTTTTGATAAAAGCTTTAACATAAATATTTTAGTAATCAGTTCAAAAGATGTGTGTGTTTGTTTTACAGCGGCCTAAATATTTAGAGAAAAAACTAATATAAATGAAAAACTGGAATACTTAACACTCTGGAATGGCATAAAATCAATGCAATAGCACGTGAGCTTTCTGTAAAGGCATTCAGAACTCACTTACCAACATTACTTTTGACACTGTGCCCGTTTAAAAGTTAGCGGCGGATTGAATGAAATTACTAAATTCTCAATAAATCAAAAAAATGAAAAGGTAGTTTTATTGAGTGATATTAATTAAAAACAATGATAAACGAGCTTTTGATAAAAGCTTTAACATAAATATTTTAGTAATCAGTTCAAAAGATGTGTGTGTTTGTTTTACAGCGGCCTAATTATTTAGAGAAAAAACCGATATTAATGAAAATCTGGAATACTTAACACTCTGGAATGGCATAAAATCAATGCAGTAGCACGAGAGCTTTCTGTAAAGGCATTCAGAACTCACTTACCAACATGACTTTTGACACTGTGCCCGTTTAAAAGTTAGCGGCCGATTTAATGAAATTACTAATTTCTTAATAAATCAAAAAAATGAAAAGGTAGTTTTATTGAGTGATATTAATTAAAAACAATAATAAATGAGCTTTTGATAAAAGCTTTAACATAAATATTTTAGTAATCAGTTCAAAAGATGTGTGTGTTTGTTTTACAGCGGCCTAATTATTTAGAGAAAAAACCGATATTAATGAAAATCTGGAATACTTAACACTCTGGAATGGCATAAAATCAATGCAGTAGCACGAGAGCTTTCTGTAAAGGCATTCAGAACTCACTTACCAACATGACTTTTGACACTGTGCCCGTTTAAAAGTTAGCGGCGGATTGAATGAAATAACTAAACTCTCAATAAATCAAAAAAATGAAAAGGTAGTTTTATTAAGTGATATTTATTAAAAACAATAATAAATGAGCTTTTGATAAAAGCTTTAACATAAATATTTTAGTAATTAGTTCAAAAGATGTGTGTGTTTGTTTTACAGCGGCCTAATAATTTTGTGAAAAAACCGATATTAATGAAAATCTGGAATACTTAACACTCTGGAATGGCATAAAATCAATGCAATAGCACGAGAGCTTTCTGTTAAGGCATTCAGAACTCACTTACCAACATTACTTTTGACACTGTGCCCGTTTAAAAGTTAGCGGCGGATTGAATGAAATTACTAAACTCTCAATAAATCAAAAAAATGAAAAGGTAGTTTTATTGAGTGATATTAATTAAAAACAATGATAAACGAGCTTTTGATAAAAGCTTTAACATAAATATTTTAGTAATCAGTTCAAAAGATGTGTGTTTTACAGCGGCCTAATTATTTAGAGAAAAAACCGATATTAATGAAAATCTGGAATACTTAACACTCTGGAATGGCATAAAATCAATGCAATAGCACGAGAGCTTTCTGTTAAGGCATTCAGAACTCACTTACCAACATTACTTTTGACACTGTGCCCGTTTAAATGTTAGCGGCGGATTGAATGAAATTACTAAACTCTCAATAAATCAAAAAAATGAAAAGATACTTTTATTGAGTGATATTAATTAAAAACAATGATAAACGAGCTTTTGATAAAAGCTTTAACATAAATATTTTAGTAATCAGTTCAAAAGATGTGTGTGTTTGTTTTACAGCGGCCTAATTATTTAGAGAAAAAACTAATATAAATGAAAAACTGGAATACTTAACACTCTGGAATGGCATAAAATCAATGCAGTAGCACGAGAGCTTTCTGTAAAGGCATTCAGAACTCACTTACCAACATTACTTTTGACACTGTGCCCGTTTAAAAGTTAGCGGCGGATTGAATGAAATTACTAAACTCTCAATAAATCAAAAAAATGGTAAGGTAGTTTTATTGAGTGATATTAATTAAAAACAATGATAAACGAGCTTTTGATAAAAGCTTTAACATAAATATTTTAGTAATCAGTTCAAAAGATGTGTGTGTTTGTTTTACAGCGGCCTAATTATTTAGAGAAAAAACCGATATTAATGAAAATCTGGAATACTTAACACTCTGGAATGGCATAAAATCAATGCAGTAGCACGAGAGCTTTCTGTAAAGGCATTCAGAACTCACTTACCAACATTACTTTTGACACTGTACCCGTTTAAAAGTTAGCGGCCGATTTAATGAAATTACTAATTTCTTAATAAATCAAAAAAATGAAAAGGTAGTTTTATTGAGTGATATTAATTAAAAACAATAATAAATGAGCTTTTGATAAAAGCTTTAAGATAAATATTTTAGTAATTAGTTCAAAAGATGTGTGTGTTTGTTTTACAGCGGCCTAATAATTTTGTGAAAAAACCGATATTAATGAAAATCTGGAATACTTAACACTCTGGAATGGCATAAAATCAATGCAATAGCACGAGAGCTTTCTGTAAAGGCATTCAGAACTCACTTACCAACATTACTTTTGACACTGTGCCCGTTTAAAAGTTAGCAGCGGATTGAATGAAATTACTAAACTCTCAATAAATCAAAAAAATGAAAAGGTAGTTTTATTGAGTGATATTAATTAAAAACAATGATGAGCTTTTGATAAAAGCTTTAACATAAATATTTTAGTAATCAGTTCAAAAGATGTGTGTTTTACAGCGGCCTAATTATTTAGAGAAAAAACCGATATTAATGAAAATCTGGAATACTTAACACTCTGGAATGGCATAAAATCAATGCAATAGCACGAGAGCTTTCTGTTAAGGCATTCAGAACTCACTTACCAACATTACTTTTGACACTGTGCCCGTTTAAAGGTTAGCGGCGGATTGAATGAAATTACTAAACTCTCAATAAATCAAAAAAATGAAAAGGTAGTTTTATTGAGTGATATTAATTAAAAACAATGATAAACGAGCTTTTGATAAAAGCTTTAACATAAATATTTTAGTAATCAGTTCAAAAGATGTGTGTGTTTGTTTTACAGCGGCCTAATTATTTAGAGAAAAAACTAATATAAATGAAAAACTGGAATACTTAACACTCTGGAATGGCATAAAATCAATGCAGTAGCACGAGAGCTTTCTGTACAGGCATTCAGAACTCACTTACCAACATTACTTTTGACACTGTGCCCGTTTAAAAGTTAGCGGCGGATTGAATGAAATTACTAAACTCTCAATAAATCAAAAAAATGAAAAGGTAGTTTTATTGAGTGATATTAATTAAAAACAATGATAAACGAGCTTTTGATAAAAGCTTTAACATAAATATTTTAGTAACCAGTTCAAAAGATGTGTGTGTTTGTTTTACAGCGGCCTAATTATTTAGAGAAAAAACTAATATAAATGAAAAACTGGAATACTTAACACTCTGGAATGACATAAAATCAATGCAATAGCACGAGAGCTTTCTGTAAAGGCATTCAGAACTCACTTACCAACATTACTTTTGACACTGTGCCCGTTTAAAAGTTAGCGGCGGATTGAATGAAATTACTAAACTCTCAATAAATCAAAAAAATGGTAAGGTAGTTTTATTGAGTGATATTAATTAAAAACAATGATAAACGAGCTTTTGATAAAAGCTTTAACATAAATATTTTAGTAATCAGTTCAAAAGATGTGTGTTTTACAGCGGCCTAATTATTTAGAGAAAAAACCGATATTAATGAAAATCTGGAATACTTAACACTCTGGAATGGCATAAAATCAATGCAATAGCACGAGAGCTTTCTGTTAAGGCATTCAGAACTCACTTACCAACATTACTTTTGACACTGTGCCCGTTTAAATGTTAGCGGCGGATTGAATGAAATTACTAAACTCTCAATAAATCAAAAAAATGAAAAGATACTTTTATTGAGTGATATTAATTAAAAACAATGATAAACGAGCTTTTGATAAAAGCTTTAACATAAATATTTTAGTAATCAGTTCAAAAGATGTGTGTGTTTGTTTTACAGCGGCCTAATTATTTAGAGAAAAAACTAATATAAATGAAAAACTGGAATACTTAACACTCTGGAATGGCATAAAATCAATGCAGTAGCACGAGAGCTTTCTGTAAAGGCATTCAGAACTCACTTACCAACATTACTTTTGACACTGTGCCCGTTTAAAAGTTAGCGGCGGATTGAATGAAATTACTAAACTCTCAATAAATCAAAAAAATGGTAAGGTAGTTTTATTGAGTGATATTAATTAAAAACAATGATAAACGAGCTTTTGATAAAAGCTTTAACATAAATATTTTAGTAATCAGTTCAAAAGATGTGTGTGTTTGTTTTACAGCGGCCTAATTATTTAGAGAAAAAACCGATATTAATGAAAATCTGGAATACTTAACACTCTGGAATGGCATAAAATCAATGCAGTAGCACGAGAGCTTTCTGTAAAGGCATTCAGAACTCACTTACCAACATTACTTTTGACACTGTACTCGTTTAAAAGTTAGCGGCCGATTTAATGAAATTACTAATTTCTTAATAAATCAAAAAAATGAAAAGGTAGTTTTATTGAGTGATATTAATTAAAAACAATAATAAATGAGCTTTTGATAAAAGCTTTAAGATAAATATTTTAGTAATTAGTTCAAAAGATGTGTGTGTTTGTTTTACAGCGGCCTAATAATTTTGTGAAAAAACCGATATTAATGAAAATCTGGAATACTTAACACTCTGGAATGGCATAAAATCAATGCAATAGCACGAGAGCTTTCTGTAAAGGCATTCAGAACTCACTTACCAACATTACTTTTGACACTGTGCCCGTTTAAAAGTTAGCAGCGGATTGAATGAAATTACTAAACTCTCAATAAATCAAAAAAATGAAAAGGTAGTTTTATTGAGTGATATTAATTAAAAACAATGATGAGCTTTTGATAAAAGCTTTAACATAAATATTTTAGTAATCAGTTCAAAAGATGTGTGTTTTACAGCGGCCTAATTATTTAGAGAAAAAACCGATATTAATGAAAATCTGGAATACTTAACACTCTGGAATGGCATAAAATCAATGCAATAGCACGAGAGCTTTCTGTTAAGGCATTCAGAACTCACTTACCAACATTACTTTTGACACTGTGCCCGTTTAAAGGTTAGCGGCGGATTGAATGAAATTACTAAACTCTCAATAAATCAAAAAAATGAAAAGGTAGTTTTATTGAGTGATATTAATTAAAAACAATGATAAACGAGCTTTTGATAAAAGCTTTAACATAAATATTTTAGTAATCAGTTCAAAAGATGTGTGTGTTTGTTTTACAGCGGCCTAATTATTTAGAGAAAAAACTAATATAAATGAAAAACTGGAATACTTAACACTCTGGAATGGCATAAAATCAATGCAGTAGCACGAGAGCTTTCTGTACAGGCATTCAGAACTCACTTACCAACATTACTTTTGACACTGTGCCCGTTTAAAAGTTAGCGGCGGATTAAATGAAATTACTAAACTCTCAATAAATCAAAAAAATGAAAAGGTAGTTTTATTGAGTGATATTAATTAAAAACAATGATAAACGAGCTTTTGATAAAAGCTTTAACATAAATATTTTAGTAATCAGTTCAAAAGATGTGTGTGTTTGTTTTACAGCGGCCTAATAATTTTGAGAAAAAACCGATATTAATGAAAATCTGGAATACTTAACACTCTGGAATGGCATAAAATCAATGCAGTAGCACGAGAGCTTTCTGTAAAGGCATTCAGAACTCACTTACCAACATGACTTTTGACACTGTGCCCGTTTAAAAGATTTACTGTCACTAGGTTCAAATGGAAAATCGTCCACTTGAAATTATACGTCAGTTCAGAAAAATGACCATTTGAAATACAACAAAAAGGAAAATTGTCCATCTTGAAAAACGTCTAAAATGGAATCATGTCCCATGGTTAAATTGTCCAATATGACATTGGACGAAAAAAATATGTCTATTTGTATTTACGTACACTCAGAAATATGACCAATTGTAAATACGTCCTACCTGAAATTTGTACAATTTATATTATATTATATGGTCTTAATTCATATTACACTACATTCACTTGTGCGTATTTCATTTTGGTCATAATTTATAATGGACAAAATTCCATTGGGACTTAATTAATTTACAACGAAAATAAATTTGGTTGTAAATACTTTTGAGCACAATTACATTTTGACTAAATTCACTTTGGACACTATTACTTTTGACCCATTTTCAGAATGGTTATTTCACGTGGACGATTTTCCATTTGTACGTAATGACAGTAAATCGTTTAAAAGTTAGCGGCCGATTTAATGAAATTACTAATTTCTTAATAAATCAAAAAAATGAAAATGTAGTTTTATTGAGTGATATTAATTAAAAACAATAATAAATGAGCTTTTGATACCTACTATCTTTTGCACACGACTCCATCCACGTAGAAGTCGTTCATCGCAATTATCTCAGGAACTCTCCAATTTTCCGGGATACAAAGTAACTCATGTGCTATTCTATCTCTGTGAATCAAATTTGATTTAAATCCGTGGCGTTTTGACGTGATCGGGTAACAAACATCCATACATTCGCATTTATAACATTAGTATTATAGTTGGTTCCAGTTTAAATGACGAAAATGCACTTCACGCAGGATTTTACAACTTCTTTTGTTGCTAAATATGAAAGGAAAAGATAACAAAGGGACGACCGAAGTGTGGCACGTGCCTTTGAGTAGCTCAAACCTTCTTGACCATTGAAATAAAAGATTGTTTTTAAGCCGTCTATTGTAATGCATAAATATACTTAATAAATATTCCTATATTATTTAACATTGAATATAATTTTAAATTGTCATTATTGATACATAATAAATCAACACAACACTAATACATATCGCATATTCTTATGGCTAACATGCAATAAAAAACTATCAAGATTGTTTGTTCACAGTATACTTTGGCCGTACCGACACACCTGCGTAATTGTTTTACAACCCTACTTGAAGATAACAATTGAACAATAGATTTTGGTAATGGTTGGTTTTAAGTGCATTTTCGTCGTTTAAACTGGAACCAACTATACCTATAGGTACAATCCATATAAATAATCCTTTATTTTTGTATAAGTTGATTAGAACGTAGTACTTACAAACAAATAGTTGAAATGACGTACCGTTGGTAGGAGCAATGTTTAACTATAGCGGCTTCGGACAGGTCATTGTTTATCGCGGAGTCGATTGTTCTCGAGGAACGCTGCCCATAAGATTCAACTAGGCGGCGGCGGCGAGCCTAATCCCTTTATTATTTGCAAGTCTTTGTCGGCGGAATACTCGAAAAAAACCATGTAGAAATAAAAATAAAGTTAGGTATTAATGTATTGTAAGATTAAGATGAATATTTATGTGAAGTTATTGTTTATATTTATTGTTAAAAAAATGCAATAAGTACTTACTAAATTTTCTAACTTACTTATAACATAAATTTGCATTGACAGATGCCTTATAGGCAGTCCATAAAATATGTAGACGTCAGTTCGTTTTTAACAATCTATGAAAATGTTAAAACCATTTCAAGGCATAGGCTTAGATTTTAAAAGTATGTTACAATGAATTAATTATATTAAAATTAATAACTACCTATCTTGCAGCCCGAATTGCGCTATATCAACTTTATTCTGGTTTTAAAATAAAACATTAAAAGAATCATTCTAGCGTGATTGTGTAACAAACATCCAAATGATTGCATTTATAATTAGTAAAATTATTTTTTAAATAACAATAACACTTTTAATTAGATACTTATAAAAGGCTGTGTGGTTGCCGGCTTAGAATAGTGTCACTTCATGTCTTTCTGTGGAAGTCGTAAGAGACGACTAACGGAATAAAGTCTTGTGGTATATTGAGGTATATTAACGAGAGCAGTTTTTTAGGTGTTTTGTATCCCATCCAAAACTTATTAAAAGGTTTGTTAAGTTCGTTTTTTTTTTTTTTTTTTCAATGTTTTGTTAGTTCGTAGCGTAATAAAATAAAACGATAAAAAAACAAATATAATAATCGGTAACGTAAAAAGTGTAATGTTAGATTTTCAACAACATAATTATTACATTATTTTAAACCATTACTATTACTATTGCCTTCGCCAACCCTAGGTTAAATACTATCATACGTCAGTGCAACGGTTTTGCCATAATGCAATAGGCCATTTAAGAAACGAATTTCATCTATTTCGCATTGCAATGACCTTATTCTTTCGTAGGAAATATTTTACGAAATTATTATGCATTAGCCCGTTGATGTCTTTTCCTCTAAAATAATTAGGCCGCTGTAAAACAAACACACACAACTTCTGAACTAATCAGTAAAATTTTAATTTTTAAGCTTTTATCTAAAGCTCATTTAGCAGTGTTTTTAATTAATATCACTCAATAAAACTATTTTTTTATTTTTTATTAATATAGAATTTTGTTATTTCATTCAATCGGCCGCAAACTTTTAAACAGGCACAGTGTCAAAAGTAATGTAGGTAAGTGAGTTCTGGATGCCTTTACAGAAAGCTCTTGTGCTATAGCATTGATTTTATGCCATTCCAGAGTGTCATGTATTCCAGTTTTTCATTTATGTCAGTTTTCCTCTAAAATAATTAGGCCGCTGTAAAACAAACACACACATCTTCTGAACTGATAAGTAAACTTTTAATTTTTAAGCTTTTATCGAAAGCTCATTTAGCAGTGTTTTTAATTATTATCACTCAAATAATTTATCTTCTCATTTTTTTGATTAATTGAAAATTTTGTAATTTATTTCAATCGGCCGTAAACTTTTAAACAGGCACAGTGTCAAAAGTAATGTAGGTAAGTAAGTTCTGGATGTTTTAACAGAAAGCTCTTGTGCTATTGCATTGATTTTATGCCATTCCAGAGTGTTAAGTATTCCAGATTTTCATTAATATCGGTTTTTTCTCAAAATTATTAGGCCGCTGTAAAACAAACACACACATCTTTTGAACTGATTACTAAAATATTTATGTTAAAGCTTTTATCAAAAGTTCGTTTATCATTGTTTTTAATTAATATCACTCAATAAAAGTATCTTTTCATTTTTTTGATTTATTGAGAGTTTAGTAATTTCATTCAATCCGCCGCTAACTTTTAAACGGGCACAGTGTCAAAAGTAATGTTGGTAAGTGAGTTCTGAATGCCTTTACAGAAAGCTCTCGTGCTATTGCATTGATTTTATGCCATTCCAGAGTGTCATGTATTCCAGTTTTTCATTTATTTCAGTTTTCTCTCTAAAATAATTAGGCTGCTGTAAAACAAACACACACATCTTCTGAACTAATAAGTAAAATTTTAATTTTTAAGCTTTTATCGAACGCTCGTTTAGCAGTGTTTTTAATTAATATCATTTAACAAGACTACCTTTTTATTTTTTTGATTTATTGTCAATTTTGTTATTTCATTAAATTGGCCGCTAACTTTTAAACAGGCACAGTGTCAATAAATCAATAAATGGTAAGTGAGTTCTGGATGCCTTAACAGAAAGCTCTTGTGCTATAGCATTGATTTTATGCCATTCCAGAGTGTCATGTATTCCAGTTTTTAATTTATTTCAGTTTTTCTCTAAAATAATTAGGCCGCTGTAAAACAAACACACACATCTTCTGAACTAATAAGTAAAATTTTAATTTTTAAGCTTTTAGCGAAAGATCATTTAGCAGTATTTTTAATTAATATCACTCATTAAAACTTTCTTTTTATTTTTTTGAATTTTTGATCATTTTGTTATTTCATTCAATCGGCCGCTAACTTTAAAACAGGCACAGTGTCAGAAGTAATGTAGGTAAGTGAGTTCTGGATGCCTTTGCAGAAAGCTCTTGTGCTATAGCATTGATTTTATGCCATTCCAGAGTGTCATGTATTCCAGTTTTTCATTTATTTCAGTTTTCCTCTAAAATAATTAGGCCGCTGTAAAACAAACACACACGTCTTCTGAACTAATAAGTAAAATTTAAATTTTTAAGCTTTTATCGAAAGCTCATTTTGCAGTGTTTTTAATTAATATCATTTAACAAGACTATCTTTTTATTCTTTTGATTAATTGACAATTTTGTTACTTCATTAAATCGGCCGCTAACTTTTAAACAGGGACAGTGTCAAAAGTAATGTAGGTAAGTGAGTTCTAAATGCCTTAACAGAAAGCTCTTGTGCTATAGCATTGATTTTATTCCATTCCAGAGTGTCATGTATTCCAGTTTTTAATTTATTTCAGTTTTCCTCTAAAATAATTAGGCCGCTGTAAAACAAACACACACATCTTCTGAACTAATAAGTAAAATTTTAATTTTTAAGCTTTAATCGAAAGCTCGTTTAGCAGTGTTTTTAATTAATATCACTCAATAAAAATATCTTTTTATTTTTTTGATTTATTGACAATTTTGTTATTTCATTCAATCGTCGCTAACTTTTGAACAGGCACAGAGTCAAAAATAATGTAGGTAAGTGAGTTCTGGATGCCTTTATAGCAAGCTCTTGTGCTATAGCATTGATTTTATGCCATTACAGAGTGTCATGTATTCCAGTTTTTCATTTATTTCAGTTTTCCTCTAAAATAATTAGGCCGCTGTAAAACAAACACACACATCTTTTGAACTGATTACTAAAATATTTATGTTAAAGCTTTTATCAAAAGCTCGTTTATTATTGTTTTTAATTAATATCACTCAATAAAACTACCTTTTCATTTTTTTGATTTATTGAGAGTTTAGTAATTTCATTCAATCCGCCGCTAACTTTTAAACGGGCACAGTGTCAAAAGTAATGTTGGTAAGTGAGTTCTGAATGCCTTTACAGAAAGCTCTTGTGCTATTGCATTGATTTTATGCCATTCCAGAGTGTTAAGTATTCCAGATTTTCATTAATATCGGTTTTGTCACAAAATTATTAGGCCGCTGTAAAACAAACACACACATCTTCTGAACTAATAAGTAAAATTTTAATTTTTAAGCTTTTATCGAAAGCTCATTTTGCAGTGTTTTTAATTAATATCATTTAACAAGACTATCTTTTTATTCTTTTGATTAATTGACAATTTTGTTACTTCATTAAATCGGCCGCTAACTTTTAAACAGGGACAGTGTCAAAAGTAATGTAGGTAAGTGAGTTCTGGATGCCTTAACAGAAAGCTCTTGTGCTATAGCATTGATTTTTTTCCATTCCAGAGTGTCATGTATTCCAGTTTTTAATTTATTTCAGTTTTCCTCTAAAATAATTAGGCCGCTGTAAAACAAACACACACATCTTCTGAACTAATAAGTAAAATATTATTGTTAAATCTTTTATCAAAAGCTCGTTTATCATTGCTTTCAATTAATATCACTCAATAAACCTATCTTTTATTTTTTTTGATTTCTTGAGAATTTCGTAATTTCATTCAATCCGCCGCTAACTTTTAAACGGGCACAGTGTCAAAAGTAATGTTGGTAAGTGAGTTCTGAATGCCTTTACAGAAAGCTCTCGTGCTATTGCATTGATTTTATGCCATTCCAGAGTGTTAAGTATTCCAGATTTTCATTAATATCGGTTTTTCTCAAAATTATTAGGCCGCTGTAAAACAAACACACACATCTTTTGAACTGATTACTAAAATATTTATGTTAAAGCTTTTATCAAAAGCTCGTTTATCATTGTTTTTAATTAATATCACTCAATAAAACTACCTTTTCATTTTTTTGATTTATTGAGAATTTAGTAATTTCATTCAATCCGCCGCTAACTTTTAAACGGGCACAGTGTCAAAAGTAATGTTGGTAAGTGAGTTCTGAATGCCTTTACAGAAAGCTCTCGTGCTATTGCATTGATTTTATGCCTTTCCAAAGTGTTAAGTATTCCAGATTTTCATTAATATCGGTTTTTTCTCTAAATAATTAGGCCGCTGTAAAACAAACACACACATCTTTTGAACTGATTACTAAAATATTTATGTTAAAGCTTTTATCAAAAGCTCGTTTATCATTGTTTTTAATTAATATCACTCAATAAAACTACCTTTTCATTTTTTTGATTTATTGAGAGTTTAGTAATTTCATTCAATCCGCCGCTAACTTTTAAACGGGCACAGTGTCAAAAGTAATGTTGGTAAGTGAGTTCTGAATGCCTTTACAGAAAGCTCTCGTGCTATTGCATTGATTTTATGCCATTCCAGAGTGTTAAGTATTCCAGATTTTCATTAATATCGGTTTTTTCTCAAAATTATTAGGCCGCTGTAAAACAAACACACACATCTTTTGAACTGATTACTAAAATATTTATGTCAAAGCTTTTATCAAAAGCTCGTTTATCATTGTTTTTAATTAATATCACTCAATAAAACTACCTTTTAATTTTTTTGATTTATTGAGAATTTAGTAATTTCATTCAATCCGCCGCTAACTTTTAAACGGGCACAGTGTCAAAAGTAATGTTGGTAAGTGAGTTCTGAATGCCTTTACAGAAAGCTCTCGTGCTATTGCATTGATTTTATGCCATTCCAGAGTGTTAAGTATTCCAGATTTTCATTAATATCGGTTTTTCTCAAAATTATTAGTCCGCTGTAAAACAAACACACACATCTTTTGAACTGATTACTAAAATATTTATGTTAAAGCTTTTATCAAAAGCTCGTTTATCATTGTTTTTAATTAATATCACTCAATAAAACTACTTTTTCATTTTTTTGATTTATTGAGAATTTAGTAATTTCATTCAATCCGCCGCTAACTTTTAAACGGGCACAGTGTCAAAAGTAATGTTGGTAAGTGAGTTCTGAATGCCTTTACAGAAAGCTCTCGTGCTACTGCATTGATTTTATGCCATTCCAGAGTGTTAAGTATTCCAGATTTTCATTAATATCGGTTTTTTCTCTAAATAATTAGGCCGCTGTAAAACAAACACACACATCTTTTGAACTGATTACTAAAATATTATTGTTAAATCTTTTATCAAAAGCTCGTTTATCATTGCTTTCAATTAATATCACTCAATAAACCTATCTTTTATTTTTTTTGATTTCTTGAGAATTTCGTAATTTCATTCAATCCGCCGCTAACTTTTAAACGGGCACAGTGTCAAAAGTAATGTTGGTAAGTGAGTTCTGAATGCCTTTACAGAAAGCTCTCGTGCTATTGCATTGATTTTATGCCATTCCAGAGTGTTAAGTATTCCAGATTTTCATTAATATCGGTTTTTTCTCAAAATTATTAGGCCGCTGTAAAACAAACACACACATCTTTTGAACTGATTACTAAAATATTTATGTTAAAGCTTTTATCAAAAGCTCGTTTATCATTCTTTTTAATTAATATCACTCAATAAAAGTATCTTTTCATTTTTTTGATTTATTGAGAATTTAGTAATTTCATTCAATCCGCCGCTAACTTTTAAACGGGCACAGTGTCAAAAGTAATGTTGGTAAGTGAGTTCTGAATGCCTTTACAAAAAGCTCTCGTGCTATTGCATTGATTTTATGCCATTCCAGAGTGTTAAGTATTCCAGATTTTCATTAATATCGGTTTTTTCTCAAAATTATTAGGCCGCTGTAAAACAAACACACACATCTTTTGAACTGATTTCTAAAATATTTATGTTAAAGATTTTATCAAAAGCTCGTTTATCATTGTTTTTAATTAATATCACTCAATAAAAGTATCTTTTCATTTTTTTGATTTATTGAGAGTTTAGTAATTTCATTCAATCCGCCGCTAACTTTTAAACGGGCACAGTGTCAAAAGTAATGTTGGTAAGTGAGTTCTGAATGCCTGTACAGAAAGCTCTCGTGCTACTGGATTGATTTTATGCCATTCCAGAGTGTTAAGTATTCCAGATTTTCATTAATATCGGTTTTTTCTCAAAATTATTAGGCCGCTGTAAAACAAACACACACATCTTTTGAACTGATTACTAAAATATTTATGTTAAAGCTTTTATCAAAAGCTCGTTTATCATTGTTTTTAATTAATATCACTCAATAAAAGTATCTTTTCATTTTTTTGATTTATTGAGAGTTTAGTAATTTCATTCAATCCGCCGCTAACTTTTAAACGGGCACAGTGTCAAAAGTAATGTTGGTAAGTGAGTTCTGAATGCCTTTACAAAAAGCTCTCGTGCTATTGCATTGATTTTATGCCATTCCAGAGTGTTAAGTATTCCAGATTTTCATTAATATCGGTTTTTTCTCTAAATAATTAGGCCGCTGTAAAACAAACACACACATCTTTTGAACTGATTACTAAAATATTTATGTTAAAGCTTTTATCAAAAGCTCGTTTATCATTGTTTTTAATTAATATCACTCAATAAAACTACCTTTTCATTTTTTTGATTTATTGAGAGTTTAGTAATTTCATTCAATCCGCCGCTAACTTTTAAACGGGCACAGTGTCAAAAGTAATGTTGGTAAGTGAGTTCTGAATGCCTTTACAGAAAGCTCTCGTGCTATTGCATTGATTTTATGCCATTCCAGAGTGTTAAGTATTCCAGATTTTCATTAATATCGGTTTTTTCTCAAAATTATTAGGCCGCTGTAAAACAAACACACACATCTTTTGAACTGATTACTAAAATATTTATGTTAAAGCTTTTATCAAAAGCTCGTTTATCATTCTTTTTAATTAATATCACTCAATAAAAGTATCTTTTCATTTTTTTGATTTATTGAGAATTTAGTAATTTCATTCAATCCGCCGCTAACTTTTAAACGGGCACAGTGTCAAAAGTAATGTTGGTAAGTGAGTTCTGAATGCCTTTACAAAAAGCTCTCGTGCTATTGCATTGATTTTATGCCATTCCAGAGTGTTAAGTATTCCAGATTTTCATTAATATCGGTTTTTTCTCAAAATTATTAGGCCGCTGTAAAACAAACACACACATCTTTTGAACTGATTTCTAAAATATTTATGTTAAAGATTTTATCAAAAGCTCGTTTATCATTGTTTTTAATTAATATCACTCAATAAAAGTATCTTTTCATTTTTTTGATTTATTGAGAGTTTAGTAATTTCATTCAATCCGCCGCTAACTTTTAAACGGGCACAGTGTCAAAAGTAATGTTGGTAAGTGAGTTCTGAATGCCTGTACAGAAAGCTCTCGTGCTACTGGATTGATTTTATGCCATTCCAGAGTGTTAAGTATTCCAGATTTTCATTAATATCGGTTTTTTCTCAAAATTATTAGGCCGCTGTAAAACAAACACACACATCTTTTGAACTGATTACTAAAATATTTATGTTAAAGCTTTTATCAAAAGCTCGTTTATCATTGTTTTTAATTAATATCACTCAATAAAAGTATCTTTTCATTTTTTTGATTTATTGAGAGTTTAGTAATTTCATTCAATCCGCCGCTAACTTTTAAACGGGCACAGTGTCAAAAGTAATGTTGGTAAGTGAGTTCTGAATGCCTGTACAGAAAGCTCTCGTGCTACTGGATTGATTTTATGCCATTCCAGAGTGTTAAGTATTCCAGATTTTCATTAATATCGGTTTTTTCTCAAAATTATTAGGCCGCTGTAAAACAAACACACACATCTTTTGAACTGATTACTAAAATATTTATGTCAAAGCTTTTATCAAAAGCTCGTTTATCATTGTTTTTAATTAATATCACTCAATAAAACTACCTTTTAATTTTTTTGATTTATTGAGAATTTAGTAATTTCATTCAATCCGCCGCTAACTTTTAAACGGGCACAGTGTCAAAAGTAATGTTGGTAAGTGAGTTCTGAATGCCTTTACAGAAAGCTCTCGTGCTATTGCATTGATTTTATGCCATTCCAGAGTGTTAAGTATTCCAGATTTTCATTAATATCGGTTTTTCTCAAAATTATTAGTCCGCTGTAAAACAAACACACACATCTTTTGAACTGATTACTAAAATATTTATGTTAAAGCTTTTATCAAAAGCTCGTTTATCATTGTTTTTAATTAATATCACTCAATAAAACTACTTTTTCATTTTTTTGATTTATTGAGAATTTAGTAATTTCATTCAATCCGCCGCTAACTTTTAAACGGGCACAGTGTCAAAAGTAATGTTGGTAAGTGAGTTCTGAATGCCTTTACAGAAAGCTCTCGTGCTACTGCATTGATTTTATGCCATTCCAGAGTGTTAAGTATTCCAGATTTTCATTAATATCGGTTTTTTCTCTAAATAATTAGGCCGCTGTAAAACAAACACACACATCTTTTGAACTGATTACTAAAATATTATTGTTAAATCTTTTATCAAAAGCTCGTTTATCATTGCTTTCAATTAATATCACTCAATAAACCTATCTTTTATTTTTTTTGATTTCTTGAGAATTTCGTAATTTCATTCAATCCGCCGCTAACTTTTAAACGGGCACAGTGTCAAAAGTAATGTTGGTAAGTGAGTTCTGAATGCCTTTACAGAAAGCTCTCGTGCTATTGCATTGATTTTATGCCATTCCAGAGTGTTAAGTATTCCAGATTTTCATTAATATCGGTTTTTTCTCAAAATTATTAGGCCGCTGTAAAACAAACACACACATCTTTTGAACTGATTACTAAAATATTTATGTTAAAGCTTTTATCAAAAGCTCGTTTATCATTGTTTTTAATTAATATCACTCAATAAAACTACCTTTTCATTTTTTTGATTTATTGAGAGTTTAGTAATTTCATTCAATCCGCCGCTAACTTTTAAACGGGCACAGTGTCAAAAGTAATGTTGGTAAGTGAGTTCTGAATGCCTTTACAGAAAGCTCTCGTGCTATTGCATTGATTTTATGCCATTCCAGAGTGTTAAGTATTCCAGATTTTCATTAATATCGGTTTTTTCTCAAAATTATTAGGCCGCTGTAAAACAAACACACACATCTTTTGAACTGATTACTAAAATATTTATGTTAAAGCTTTTATCAAAAGCTCGTTTATCATTCTTTTTAATTAATATCACTCAATAAAAGTATCTTTTCATTTTTTTGATTTATTGAGAATTTAGTAATTTCATTCAATCCGCCGCTAACTTTTAAACGGGCACAGTGTCAAAAGTAATGTTGGTAAGTGAGTTCTGAATGCCTTTACAAAAAGCTCTCGTGCTATTGCATTGATTTTATGCCATTCCAGAGTGTTAAGTATTCCAGATTTTCATTAATATCGGTTTTTTCTCAAAATTATTAGGCCGCTGTAAAACAAACACACACATCTTTTGAACTGATTTCTAAAATATTTATGTTAAAGATTTTATCAAAAGCTCGTTTATCATTGTTTTTAATTAATATCACTCAATAAAAGTATCTTTTCATTTTTTTGATTTATTGAGAGTTTAGTAATTTCATTCAATCCGCCGCTAACTTTTAAACGGGCACAGTGTCAAAAGTAATGTTGGTAAGTGAGTTCTGAATGCCTGTACAGAAAGCTCTCGTGCTACTGGATTGATTTTATGCCATTCCAGAGTGTTAAGTATTCCAGATTTTCATTAATATCGGTTTTTTCTCAAAATTATTAGGCCGCTGTAAAACAAACACACACATCTTTTGAACTGATTACTAAAATATTTATGTTAAAGCTTTTATCAAAAGCTCGTTTATCATTGTTTTTAATTAATATCACTCAATAAAAGTATCTTTTCATTTTTTTGATTTATTGAGAGTTTAGTAATTTCATTCAATCCGCCGCTAACTTTTAAACGGGCACAGTGTCAAAAGTAATGTTGGTAAGTGAGTTCTGAATGCCTGTACAGAAAGCTCTCGTGCTACTGGATTGATTTTATGCCATTCCAGAGTGTTAAGTATTCCAGATTTTCATTAATATCGGTTTTTTCTCAAAATTATTAGGCCGCTGTAAAACAAACACACACATCTTTTGAACTGATTACTAAAATATTTATGTCAAAGCTTTTATCAAAAGCTCGTTTATCATTGTTTTTAATTAATATCACTCAATAAAACTACCTTTTAATTTTTTTGATTTATTGAGAATTTAGTAATTTCATTCAATCCGCCGCTAACTTTTAAACGGGCACAGTGTCAAAAGTAATGTTGGTAAGTGAGTTCTGAATGCCTTTACAGAAAGCTCTCGTGCTATTGCATTGATTTTATGCCATTCCAGAGTGTTAAGTATTCCAGATTTTCATTAATATCGGTTTTTCTCAAAATTATTAGTCCGCTGTAAAACAAACACACACATCTTTTGAACTGATTACTAAAATATTTATGTTAAAGCTTTTATCAAAAGCTCGTTTATCATTGTTTTTAATTAATATCACTCAATAAAACTACTTTTTCATTTTTTTGATTTATTGAGAATTTAGTAATTTCATTCAATCCGCCGCTAACTTTTAAACGGGCACAGTGTCAAAAGTAATGTTGGTAAGTGAGTTCTGAATGCCTTTACAGAAAGCTCTCGTGCTACTGCATTGATTTTATGCCATTCCAGAGTGTTAAGTATTCCAGATTTTCATTAATATCGGTTTTTTCTCTAAATAATTAGGCCGCTGTAAAACAAACACACACATCTTTTGAACTGATTACTAAAATATTATTGTTAAATCTTTTATCAAAAGCTCGTTTATCATTGCTTTCAATTAATATCACTCAATAAACCTATCTTTTATTTTTTTTGATTTCTTGAGAATTTCGTAATTTCATTCAATCCGCCGCTAACTTTTAAACGGGCACAGTGTCAAAAGTAATGTTGGTAAGTGAGTTCTGAATGCCTTTACAGAAAGCTCTCGTGCTATTGCATTGATTTTATGCCATTCCAGAGTGTTAAGTATTCCAGATTTTCATTAATATCGGTTTTTTCTCAAAATTATTAGGCCGCTGTAAAACAAACACACACATCTTTTGAACTGATTACTAAAATATTTATGTTAAAGCTTTTATCAAAAGCTCGTTTATCATTCTTTTTAATTAATATCACTCAATAAAAGTATCTTTTCATTTTTTTGATTTATTGAGAATTTAGTAATTTCATTCAATCCGCCGCTAACTTTTAAACGGGCACAGTGTCAAAAGTAATGTTGGTAAGTGAGTTCTGAATGCCTTTACAAAAAGCTCTCGTGCTATTGCATTGATTTTATGCCATTCCAGAGTGTTAAGTATTCCAGATTTTCATTAATATCGGTTTTTTCTCAAAATTATTAGGCCGCTGTAAAACAAACACACACATCTTTTGAACTGATTTCTAAAATATTTATGTTAAAGATTTTATCAAAAGCTCGTTTATCATTGTTTTTAATTAATATCACTCAATAAAAGTATCTTTTCATTTTTTTGATTTATTGAGAGTTTAGTAATTTCATTCAATCCGCCGCTAACTTTTAAACGGGCACAGTGTCAAAAGTAATGTTGGTAAGTGAGTTCTGAATGCCTGTACAGAAAGCTCTCGTGCTACTGGATTGATTTTATGCCATTCCAGAGTGTTAAGTATTCCAGATTTTCATTAATATCGGTTTTTTCTCAAAATTATTAGGCCGCTGTAAAACAAACACACACATCTTTTGAACTGATTACTAAAATATTTATGTTAAAGCTTTTATCAAAAGCTCGTTTATCATTGTTTTTAATTAATATCACTCAATAAAAGTATCTTTTCATTTTTTTGATTTATTGAGAGTTTAGTAATTTCATTCAATCCGCCGCTAACTTTTAAACGGGCACAGTGTCAAAAGTAATGTTGGTAAGTGAGTTCTGAATGCCTGTACAGAAAGCTCTCGTGCTACTGGATTGATTTTATGCCATTCCAGAGTGTTAAGTATTCCAGATTTTCATTAATATCGGTTTTTTCTCAAAATTATTAGGCCGCTGTAAAACAAACACACACATCTTTTGAACTGATTACTAAAATATTTATGTCAAAGCTTTTATCAAAAGCTCGTTTATCATTGTTTTTAATTAATATCACTCAATAAAACTACCTTTTAATTTTTTTGATTTATTGAGAATTTAGTAATTTCATTCAATCCGCCGCTAACTTTTAAACGGGCACAGTGTCAAAAGTAATGTTGGTAAGTGAGTTCTGAATGCCTTTACAGAAAGCTCTCGTGCTATTGCATTGATTTTATGCCATTCCAGAGTGTTAAGTATTCCAGATTTTCATTAATATCGGTTTTTCTCAAAATTATTAGGCCGCTGTAAAACAAACACACACATCTTTTGAACTGATTACTAAAATATTTATGTTAAAGCTTTTATCAAAAGCTCGTTTATCATTGTTTTTAATTAATATCACTCAATAAAACTACTTTTTCATTTTTTTGATTTATTGAGAATTTAGTAATTTCATTCAATCCGCCGCTAACTTTTAAACGGGCACAGTGTCAAAAGTAATGTTGGTAAGTGAGTTCTGAATGCCTTTACAGAAAGCTCTCGTGCTACTGCATTGATTTTATGCCATTCCAGAGTGTTAAGTATTCCAGATTTTCATTAATATCGGTTTTTTCTCTAAATAATTAGGCCGCTGTAAAACAAACACACACATCTTTTGAACTGATTACTAAAATATTATTGTTAAATCTTTTATCAAAAGCTCGTTTATCATTGCTTTCAATTAATATCACTCAATAAACCTATCTTTTATTTTTTTTGATTTCTTGAGAATTTCGTAATTTCATTCAATCCGCCGCTAACTTTTAAACGGGCACAGTGTCAAAAGTAATGTTGGTAAGTGAGTTCTGAATGCCTTTACAGAAAGCTCTCGTGCTATTGCATTGATTTTATGCCATTCCAGAGTGTTAAATATTCCAGATTTTCATTAATATCGGTTTTTCTCAAAATTATTAGGCCGCTGTAAAACAAACACACACATCTTTTGAACTGATTACTAAAATATTTATGTTAAAGCTTTCATCAAAAGCTCGTTTATCATTGTTTTTAATTAATATCACTCAATAAAACTACCTTTTCATTTTTTTGATTTATTGAGAATTTAGTAATTTCATTCAATCCGCCGCTAACTTTTAAACGGGCACAGTGTCAAAAGTAATGTTGGTAAGTGAGTTCTGAATGCCTTTACAGAAAGCTCTCGTGCTATTGCATTGATTTTATGCCATTCCAAAGTGTTAAGTATTCCAGATTTTCATTAATATCGGTTTTTTCTCTAAATAATTAGGCCGCTGTAAAACAAACACACACATCTTTTGAACTGATTACTAAAATATTTATGTTAAAGCTTTTATCAAAAGCTCGTTTATCATTGTTTTTAATTAATATCACTCAATAAAACTACCTTTTCATTTTTTTGATTTATTGAGAGTTTAGTAATTTCATTCAATCCGCCGCTAACTTTTAAACGGGCACAGTGTCAAAAGTAATGTTCGTAAGTGAGTTCTGAATGCCTTTACAGAAAGCTCTCGTGCTATTGCATTGATTTTATGCCATTCCAGAGTGTTAAGTATTCCAGATTTTCATTAATATCGGTTTTTTCTCAAAATTATTAGGCCGCTGTAAAACAAACACACACATCTTTTGAACTGATTACTAAAATATTTATGTTAAAGCTTTTATCAAAAGCTCGTTTATCATTCTTTTTAATTAATATCACTCAATAAAAGTATCTTTTCATTTTTTTGATTTATTGAGAATTTAGTAATTTCATTCAATCCGCCGCTAACATTTAAACGGGCACAGTGTCAAAAGTAATGTTGGTAAGTGAGTTCTGAATGCCTTTACAAAAAGCTCTCGTGCTATTGCATTGATTTTATGCCATTCCAGAGTGTTAAGTATTCCAGATTTTCATTAATATCGGTTTTTTCTCAAAATTATTAGGCCGCTGTAAAACAAACACACACATCTTTTGAACTGATTACTAAAATATTTATGTTAAAGATTTTATCAAAAGCTCGTTTATCATTGTTTTTAATTAATATCACTCAATAAAACTACCTTACCATTTTTTTGATTTATTGAGAGTTTAGTAATTTCATTCAATCCGCCGCTAACTTTTAAACGGGCACAGTGTCAAAAGTAATGTTGGTAAGTGAGTTCTGAATGCCTGTACAGAAAGCTCTCGTGCTACTGGATTGATTTTATGCCATTCCAGAGTGTTAAGTATTCCAGATTTTCATTAATATCGGTTTTTTCTCAAAATTATTAGGCCGCTGTAAAACAAACACACACATCTTTTGAACTGATTACTAAAATATTTATGTTAAAGCTTTTATCAAAAGCTCGTTTATCATTGTTTTTAATTAATATCACTCAATAAAAGTATCTTTTCATTTTTTTGATTTATTGAGAGTTTAGTAATTTCATTCAATCCGCCGCTAACTTTTAAACGGGCACAGTGTCAAAAGTAATGTTGGTAAGTGAGTTCTGAATGCCTGTACAGAAAGCTCTCGTGCTACTGGATTGATTTTATGCCATTCCAGAGTGTTAAGTATTCCAGATTTTCATTAATATCGGTTTTTTCTCAAAATTATTAGGCCGCTGTAAAACAAACACACACATCTTTTGAACTGATTACTAAAATATTTATGTCAAAGCTTTTATCAAAAGCTCGTTTATCATTGTTTTTAATTAATATCACTCAATAAAACTACCTTTTAATTTTTTTGATTTATTGAGAATTTAGTAATTTCATTCAATCCGCCGCTAACTTTTAAACGGGCACAGTGTCAAAAGTAATGTTGGTAAGTGAGTTCTGAATGCCTTTACAGAAAGCTCTCGTGCTATTGCATTGATTTTATGCCATTCCAGAGTGTTAAGTATTCCAGATTTTCATTAATATCGGTTTTTCTCAAAATTATTAGTCCGCTGTAAAACAAACACACACATCTTTTGAACTGATTACTAAAATATTTATGTTAAAGCTTTTATCAAAAGCTCGTTTATCATTGTTTTTAATTAATATCACTCAATAAAACTACTTTTTCATTTTTTTGATTTATTGAGAATTTAGTAATTTCATTCAATCCGCCGCTAACTTTTAAACGGGCACAGTGTCAAAAGTAATGTTGGTAAGTGAGTTCTGAATGCCTTTACAGAAAGCTCTCGTGCTACTGCATTGATTTTATGCCATTCCAGAGTGTTAAGTATTCCAGATTTTCATTAATATCGGTTTTTTCTCTAAATAATTAGGCCGCTGTAAAACAAACACACACATCTTTTGAACTGATTACTAAAATATTATTGTTAAATCTTTTATCAAAAGCTCGTTTATCATTGCTTTCAATTAATATTACTCAATAAACCTATCTTTTATTTTTTTTGATTTCTTGAGAATTTCGTAATTTCATTCAATCCGCCGCTAACTTTTAAACGGGCACAGTGTCAAAAGTAATGTTGGTAAGTGAGTTCTGAATGCCTTTACAGAAAGCTCTCGTGCTATTGCATTGATTTTATGCCATTCCAGAGTGTTAAATATTCCAGATTTTCATTAATATCGGTTTTTCTCAAAATTATTAGGCCGCTGTAAAACAAACACACACATCTTTTGAACTGATTACTAAAATATTTATGTTAAAGCTTTCATCAAAAGCTCGTTTATCATTGTTTTTAATTAATATCACTCAATAAAACTACCTTTTCATTTTTTTGATTTATTGAGAATTTAGTAATTTCATTCAATCCGCCGCTAACTTTTAAACGGGCACAGTGTCAAAAGTAATGTTGGTAAGTGAGTTCTGAATGCCTTTACAGAAAGCTCTCGTGCTATTGCATTGATTTTATGCCATTCCAAAGTGTTAAGTATTCCAGATTTTCATTAATATCGGTTTTTTCTCTAAATAATTAGGCCGCTGTAAAACAAACACACACATCTTTTGAACTGATTACTAAAATATTTATGTTAAAGCTTTTATCAAAAGCTCGTTTATCATTGTTTTTAATTAATATCACTCAATAAAACTACCTTTTCATTTTTTTGATTTATTGAGAGTTTAGTAATTTCATTCAATCCGCCGCTAACTTTTAAACGGGCACAGTGTCAAAAGTAATGTTCGTAAGTGAGTTCTGAATGCCTTTACAGAAAGCTCTCGTGCTATTGCATTGATTTTATGCCATTCCAGAGTGTTAAGTATTCCAGATTTTCATTAATATCGGTTTTTTCTCAAAATTATTAGGCCGCTGTAAAACAAACACACACATCTTTTGAACTGATTACTAAAATATTTATGTTAAAGCTTTTATCAAAAGCTCGTTTATCATTCTTTTTAATTAATATCACTCAATAAAAGTATCTTTTCATTTTTTTGATTTATTGAGAATTTAGTAATTTCATTCAATCCGCCGCTAACATTTAAACGGGCACAGTGTCAAAAGTAATGTTGGTAAGTGAGTTCTGAATGCCTTTACAAAAAGCTCTCGTGCTATTGCATTGATTTTATGCCATTCCAGAGTGTTAAGTATTCCAGATTTTCATTAATATCGGTTTTTTCTCAAAATTATTAGGCCGCTGTAAAACAAACACACACATCTTTTGAACTGATTACTAAAATATTTATGTTAAAGATTTTATCAAAAGCTCGTTTATCATTGTTTTTAATTAATATCACTCAATAAAACTACCTTACCATTTTTTTGATTTATTGAGAGTTTAGTAATTTCATTCAATCCGCCGCTAACTTTTAAACGGGCACAGTGTCAAAAGTAATGTTGGTAAGTGAGTTCTGAATGCCTTTACAGAAAGCTCTCGTGCTATTGCATTGATTTTATGCCATTCCAGAGTGTTAAGTATTCCAGATTTTCATTAATATCGGTTTTTTCTCAAAATTATTAGGCCGCTGTAAAACAAACACACACATCTTTTGAACTGATTACTAAAATATTTATGTTAAAGCTTTTATCAAAAGCTCGTTTATCATTCTTTTTAATTAATATCACTCAATAAAAGTATCTTTTCATTTTTTTGATTTATTGAGAATTTAGTAATTTCATTCAATCCGCCGCTAACTTTTAAACGGGCACAGTGTCAAAAGTAATGTTGGTAAGTGAGTTCTGAATGCCTTTACAAAAAGCTCTCGTGCTATTGCATTGATTTTATGCCATTCCAGAGTGTTAAGTATTCCAGATTTTCATTAATATCGGTTTTTTCTCAAAATTATTAGGCCGCTGTAAAACAAACACACACATCTTTTGAACTGATTTCTAAAATATTTATGTTAAAGATTTTATCAAAAGCTCGTTTATCATTGTTTTTAATTAATATCACTCAATAAAAGTATCTTTTCATTTTTTTGATTTATTGAGAGTTTAGTAATTTCATTCAATCCGCCGCTAACTTTTAAACGGGCACAGTGTCAAAAGTAATGTTGGTAAGTGAGTTCTGAATGCCTGTACAGAAAGCTCTCGTGCTACTGGATTGATTTTATGCCATTCCAGAGTGTTAAGTATTCCAGATTTTCATTAATATCGGTTTTTTCTCAAAATTATTAGGCCGCTGTAAAACAAACACACACATCTTTTGAACTGATTACTAAAATATTTATGTTAAAGCTTTTATCAAAAGCTCGTTTATCATTGTTTTTAATTAATATCACTCAATAAAAGTATCTTTTCATTTTTTTGATTTATTGAGAGTTTAGTAATTTCATTCAATCCGCCGCTAACTTTTAAACGGGCACAGTGTCAAAAGTAATGTTGGTAAGTGAGTTCTGAATGCCTGTACAGAAAGCTCTCGTGCTACTGGATTGATTTTATGCCATTCCAGAGTGTTAAGTATTCCAGATTTTCATTAATATCGGTTTTTTCTCAAAATTATTAGGCCGCTGTAAAACAAACACACACATCTTTTGAACTGATTACTAAAATATTTATGTCAAAGCTTTTATCAAAAGCTCGTTTATCATTGTTTTTAATTAATATCACTCAATAAAACTACCTTTTAATTTTTTTGATTTATTGAGAATTTAGTAATTTCATTCAATCCGCCGCTAACTTTTAAACGGGCACAGTGTCAAAAGTAATGTTGGTAAGTGAGTTCTGAATGCCTTTACAGAAAGCTCTCGTGCTATTGCATTGATTTTATGCCATTCCAGAGTGTTAAGTATTCCAGATTTTCATTAATATCGGTTTTTCTCAAAATTATTAGGCCGCTGTAAAACAAACACACACATCTTTTGAACTGATTACTAAAATATTTATGTTAAAGCTTTTATCAAAAGCTCGTTTATCATTGTTTTTAATTAATATCACTCAATAAAACTACTTTTTCATTTTTTTGATTTATTGAGAATTTAGTAATTTCATTCAATCCGCCGCTAACTTTTAAACGGGCACAGTGTCAAAAGTAATGTTGGTAAGTGAGTTCTGAATGCCTTTACAGAAAGCTCTCGTGCTACTGCATTGATTTTATGCCATTCCAGAGTGTTAAGTATTCCAGATTTTCATTAATATCGGTTTTTTCTCTAAATAATTAGGCCGCTGTAAAACAAACACACACATCTTTTGAACTGATTACTAAAATATTATTGTTAAATCTTTTATCAAAAGCTCGTTTATCATTGCTTTCAATTAATATCACTCAATAAACCTATCTTTTATTTTTTTTGATTTCTTGAGAATTTCGTAATTTCATTCAATCCGCCGCTAACTTTTAAACGGGCACAGTGTCAAAAGTAATGTTGGTAAGTGAGTTCTGAATGCCTTTACAGAAAGCTCTCGTGCTATTGCATTGATTTTATGCCATTCCAGAGTGTTAAATATTCCAGATTTTCATTAATATCGGTTTTTCTCAAAATTATTAGGCCGCTGTAAAACAAACACACACATCTTTTGAACTGATTACTAAAATATTTATGTTAAAGCTTTCATCAAAAGCTCGTTTATCATTGTTTTTAATTAATATCACTCAATAAAACTACCTTTTCATTTTTTTGATTTATTGAGAATTTAGTAATTTCATTCAATCCGCCGCTAACTTTTAAACGGGCACAGTGTCAAAAGTAATGTTGGTAAGTGAGTTCTGAATGCCTTTACAGAAAGCTCTCGTGCTATTGCATTGATTTTATGCCATTCCAAAGTGTTAAGTATTCCAGATTTTCATTAATATCGGTTTTTTCTCTAAATAATTAGGCCGCTGTAAAACAAACACACACATCTTTTGAACTGATTACTAAAATATTTATGTTAAAGCTTTTATCAAAAGCTCGTTTATCATTGTTTTTAATTAATATCACTCAATAAAACTACCTTTTCATTTTTTTGATTTATTGAGAGTTTAGTAATTTCATTCAATCCGCCGCTAACTTTTAAACGGGCACAGTGTCAAAAGTAATGTTCGTAAGTGAGTTCTGAATGCCTTTACAGAAAGCTCTCGTGCTATTGCATTGATTTTATGCCATTCCAGAGTGTTAAGTATTCCAGATTTTCATTAATATCGGTTTTTTCTCAAAATTATTAGGCCGCTGTAAAACAAACACACACATCTTTTGAACTGATTACTAAAATATTTATGTTAAAGCTTTTATCAAAAGCTCGTTTATCATTCTTTTTAATTAATATCACTCAATAAAAGTATCTTTTCATTTTTTTGATTTATTGAGAATTTAGTAATTTCATTCAATCCGCCGCTAACATTTAAACGGGCACAGTGTCAAAAGTAATGTTGGTAAGTGAGTTCTGAATGCCTTTACAAAAAGCTCTCGTGCTATTGCATTGATTTTATGCCATTCCAGAGTGTTAAGTATTCCAGATTTTCATTAATATCGGTTTTTTCTCAAAATTATTAGGCCGCTGTAAAACAAACACACACATCTTTTGAACTGATTACTAAAATATTTATGTTAAAGATTTTATCAAAAGCTCGTTTATCATTGTTTTTAATTAATATCACTCAATAAAACTACCTTACCATTTTTTTGATTTATTGAGAGTTTAGTAATTTCATTCAATCCGCCGCTAACTTTTAAACGGGCACAGTGTCAAAAGTAATGTTGGTAAGTGAGTTCTGAATGCCTGTACAGAAAGCTCTCGTGCCACTGGATTGATTTTATGCCATTCCAGAGTGTTAAGTATTCCAGATTTTCATTAATATCGGTTTTTCTCAAAATTATTAGGCCGCTGTAAAACAAACACACACATCTTTTGAACTGATTACTAAAATATTTATGTCAAAGCTTTTATCAAAAGCTCGTTTATCATTGTTTTTAATTAATATCACTCAATAAAACTACCTTTTCATTTTTTTGATTTATTGAGAATTTAGTAATTTCATTCAATCCGCCGCTAACTTTTAAACGGGCACAGTGTCAAAAGTAATGTTGGTAAGTGAGTTCTGAATGCCTTTACAGAAAGCTCTTGTGCTATTGCATTGATTTTATGCCATTCCAGAGTGTTAAGTATTCCAGATTTTCATTAATATCGGTTTTGTCACAAAATTATTAGGCCGCTGTAAAACAAACACACACATCTTCTGAACTAATAAGTAAAATTTTAATTTTTAAGCTTTGATCGAAAGCTCGTTTAGCAGTGTTTTTAATTAATATCACTCAATAAAAGTATCTTTTCATTTTTTTGATTTATTGAGAGTTTAGTAATTTCATTCAATCCGCCGCTAACTTTTAAACGGGCACAGTGTCAAAAGTAATGTTGGTAAGTGAGTTCTGAATGCCTTTACAGAAAGCTCTCGTGCTATTGCATTGATTTTATGCCATTCCAGAGTGTTAAGTATTCCAGATTTTCATTAATATCGGTTTTTTCTCAAAATTATTAGGCCGCTGTAAAACAAACACACACATCTTTTGAACTGATTACTAAAATATTTATGTTAAAGCTTTTATCAAAAGCTCGTTTATCATTGTTTTTAATTAATATCACTCAATAAAAGTATCTTTTCATTTTTTTGATTTATTGAGAGTTTAGTAATTTCATTCAATCCGCCGCTAACTTTTAAACGGGCACAGTGTCAAAAGTAATGTTGGTAAGTGAGTTCTGAATGCCTGTACAGAAAGCTCTCGTGCTACTGGATTGATTTTATGCCATTCCAGAGTGTTAAGTATTCCAGATTTTCATTAATATCGGTTTTTTCTCAAAATTATTAGGCCGCTGTAAAACAAACACACACATCTTTTGAACTGATTACTAAAATATTTATGTCAAAGCTTTTATCAAAAGCTCGTTTATCATTGTTTTTAATTAATATCACTCAATAAAACTACCTTTTAATTTTTTTGATTTATTGAGAATTTAGTAATTTCATTCAATCCGCCGCTAACTTTTAAACGGGCACAGTGTCAAAAGTAATGTTGGTAAGTGAGTTCTGAATGCCTTTACAGAAAGCTCTCGTGCTATTGCATTGATTTTATGCCATTCCAGAGTGTTAAGTATTCCAGATTTTCATTAATATCGGTTTTGTCACAAAATTATTAGGCCGCTGTAAAACAAACACACACATCTTCTGAACTAATAAGTAAAATTTTAATTTTTAAGCTTTTATCGAAAGCTCGTTTAGCAGTGTTTTTAATTAATATCACTCAATAAAAGTATCTTTTCATTTTTTTGATTTATTGAGAGTTTAGTAATTTCATTCAATCCGCCGCTAACTTTTAAACGGGCACAGTGTCAAAAGTAATGTTCGTAAGTGAGTTCTGAATGCCTTTACAGAAAGCTCTCGTGCTATTGCATTGATTTTATGCCATTCCAGAGTGTTAAGTATTCCAGATTTTCATTAATATCGGTTTTTCTCAAAATTATTAGGCCGCTGTAAAACAAACACACACATCTTTTGAACTGATTACTAAAATATTTATGTTAAAGCTTTTATCAAAAGCTCGTTTATCATTGTTTTTAATTAATATCACTCAATAAAACTACCATTTCATTTTTTTGATTTATTGAGAATTTAGTAATTTCATTCAATCCGCCGCTAACTTTTAAACGGGCACAGTGTCAAAAGTAATGTTGGTAAGTGAGTTCTGAATGCCTTTACAGAAAGCTCTTGTGCTACTGCATTGATTTTATGCCATTCCAGAGTGTTAAGTATTCCAGATTTTCATTAATATCGGTTTTTTCTCAAAATTATTAGGCCGCTGTAAAACAAACACACACATCTTTTGAACTGATTACTAAAATATTTATGTTAAAGCTTTTATCAAAAGCTCGTTTATCATTGTTTTTAATTAATATCACTCAATAAAACTACCTTACCATTTTTTTGATTTATTGAGAGTTTAGTAATTTCATTCAATCCGCCGCTAACTTTTAAACGGGCACAGTGTCAAAAGTAATGTTGGTAAGTGAGTTCTGAATGCCTTTACAGAAAGCTCTCGTGCTATTGCATTGATTTTATGCCATTCCAGAGTGTTAAGTATTCCAGATTTTCATTAATATCGGTTTTTTCTCAAAATTATTAGGCCGCTGTAAAACAAACACACACATCTTTTAAACTTATTACTAAAATATTTATGTTAAAGCTTTTATCAAAAGCTCGTTTATCATTGTTTTAAATTAATATCACTCAATAAAACTACCTTTTCATTTTTTTGATTTATTGAGAGTTTAGTAATTTCATTCAATCCGCCGCTAACTTTTAAACGGGCACAGTGTCAAAAGTAATGTTGGTAAGTGAGTTCTGAATGCCTGTACAGAAAGCTCTCGTGCTACTGGATTGATTTTATGCCATTCCAGAGTGTTAAATATTCCAGTTTTTCATTTATATCGGTTTTTTCTCAAAATTATTAGGCCGCTGTAAAACAAACACACACATCTTTTGAACTGATTACTAAAATATTTATGTTAAAGCTTTTATCAAAAGCTCGTTTATCATTGTTTTTAATTAATATCACTCAATAAAAGTATCTTTTCATTTTTTTGATTTATTGAGAGTTTAGTAATTTCATTCAATCCGCCGCTAACTTTTAAACGGGCACAGTGTCAAAAGTAATGTTGGTAAGTGAGTTCTGAATGCCTGTACAGAAAGCTCTCGTGCTACTGGATTGATTTTATGCCATTCCAGAGTGTTAAGTATTCCAGATTTTCATTAATATCGGTTTTTTCTCAAAATTATTAGGCCGCTGTAAAACAAACACACACATCTTTTGAACTGATTACTAAAATATTTATGTCAAAGCTTTTATCAAAAGCTCGTTTATCATTGTTTTTAATTAATATCACTCAATAAAACTACCTTTTAATTTTTTTGATTTATTGAGAATTTAGTAATTTCATTCAATCCGCCGCTAACTTTTAAACGGGCACAGTGTCAAAAGTAATGTTGGTAAGTGAGTTCTGAATGCCTTTACAGAAAGCTCTCGTGCTATTGCATTGATTTTATGCCATTCCAGAGTGTTAAGTATTCCAGATTTTCATTAATATCGGTTTTTCTCAAAATTATTAGTCCGCTGTAAAACAAACACACACATCTTTTGAACTGATTACTAAAATATTTATGTTAAAGCTTTTATCAAAAGCTCGTTTATCATTGTTTTTAATTAATATCACTCAATAAAACTACTTTTTCATTTTTTTGATTTATTGAGAATTTAGTAATTTCATTCAATCCGCCGCTAACTTTTAAACGGGCACAGTGTCAAAAGTAATGTTGGTAAGTGAGTTCTGAATGCCTTTACAGAAAGCTCTCGTGCTACTGCATTGATTTTATGCCATTCCAGAGTGTTAAGTATTCCAGATTTTCATTAATATCGGTTTTTTCTCTAAATAATTAGGCCGCTGTAAAACAAACACACACATCTTTTGAACTGATTACTAAAATATTATTGTTAAATCTTTTATCAAAAGCTCGTTTATCATTGCTTTCAATTAATATCACTCAATAAACCTATCTTTTATTTTTTTTGATTTCTTGAGAATTTCGTAATTTCATTCAATCCGCCGCTAACTTTTAAACGGGCACAGTGTCAAAAGTAATGTTGGTAAGTGAGTTCTGAATGCCTTTACAGAAAGCTCTCGTGCTATTGCATTGATTTTATGCCATTCCAGAGTGTTAAATATTCCAGATTTTCATTAATATCGGTTTTTCTCAAAATTATTAGGCCGCTGTAAAACAAACACACACATCTTTTGAACTGATTACTAAAATATTTATGTTAAAGCTTTCATCAAAAGCTCGTTTATCATTGTTTTTAATTAATATCACTCAATAAAACTACCTTTTCATTTTTTTGATTTATTGAGAATTTAGTAATTTCATTCAATCCGCCGCTAACTTTTAAACGGGCACAGTGTCAAAAGTAATGTTGGTAAGTGAGTTCTGAATGCCTTTACAGAAAGCTCTCGTGCTATTGCATTGATTTTATGCCATTCCAAAGTGTTAAGTATTCCAGATTTTCATTAATATCGGTTTTTTCTCTAAATAATTAGGCCGCTGTAAAACAAACACACACATCTTTTGAACTGATTACTAAAATATTTATGTTAAAGCTTTTATCAAAAGCTCGTTTATCATTGTTTTTAATTAATATCACTCAATAAAACTACCTTTTCATTTTTTTGATTTATTGAGAGTTTAGTAATTTCATTCAATCCGCCGCTAACTTTTAAACGGGCACAGTGTCAAAAGTAATGTTCGTAAGTGAGTTCTGAATGCCTTTACAGAAAGCTCTCGTGCTATTGCATTGATTTTATGCCATTCCAGAGTGTTAAGTATTCCAGATTTTCATTAATATCGGTTTTTTCTCAAAATTATTAGGCCGCTGTAAAACAAACACACACATCTTTTGAACTGATTACTAAAATATTTATGTTAAAGCTTTTATCAAAAGCTCGTTTATCATTCTTTTTAATTAATATCACTCAATAAAAGTATCTTTTCATTTTTTTGATTTATTGAGAATTTAGTAATTTCATTCAATCCGCCGCTAACATTTAAACGGGCACAGTGTCAAAAGTAATGTTGGTAAGTGAGTTCTGAATGCCTTTACAAAAAGCTCTCGTGCTATTGCATTGATTTTATGCCATTCCAGAGTGTTAAGTATTCCAGATTTTCATTAATATCGGTTTTTTCTCAAAATTATTAGGCCGCTGTAAAACAAACACACACATCTTTTGAACTGATTACTAAAATATTTATGTTAAAGATTTTATCAAAAGCTCGTTTATCATTGTTTTTAATTAATATCACTCAATAAAACTACCTTACCATTTTTTTGATTTATTGAGAGTTTAGTAATTTCATTCAATCCGCCGCTAACTTTTAAACGGGCACAGTGTCAAAAGTAATGTTGGTAAGTGAGTTCTGAATGCCTGTACAGAAAGCTCTCGTGCTACTGGATTGATTTTATGCCATTCCAGAGTGTTAAGTATTCCAGATTTTCATTAATATCGGTTTTTCTCAAAATTATTAGGCCGCTGTAAAACAAACACACACATCTTTTGAACTGATTACTAAAATATTTATGTCAAAGCTTTTATCAAAAGCTCGTTTATCATTGTTTTTAATTAATATCACTCAATAAAACTACCTTTTCATTTTTTTGATTTATTGAGAATTTAGTAATTTCATTCAATCCGCCGCTAACTTTTAAACGGGCACAGTGTCAAAAGTAATGTTGGTAAGTGAGTTCTGAATGCCTTTACAGAAAGCTCTTGTGCTATTGCATTGATTTTATGCCATTCCAGAGTGTTAAGTATTCCAGATTTTCATTAATATCGGTTTTGTCACAAAATTATTAGGCCGCTGTAAAACAAACACACACATCTTCTGAACTAATAAGTAAAATTTTAATTTTTAAGCTTTGATCGAAAGCTCGTTTAGCAGTGTTTTTAATTAATATCACTCAATAAAAGTATCTTTTCATTTTTTTGATTTATTGAGAGTTTAGTAATTTCATTCAATCCGCCGCTAACTTTTAAACGGGCACAGTGTCAAAAGTAATGTTGGTAAGTGAGTTCTGAATGCCTTTACAGAAAGCTCTCGTGCTATTGCATTGATTTTATGCCATTCCAGAGTGTTAAGTATTCCAGATTTTCATTAATATCGGTTTTTTCTCAAAATTATTAGGCCGCTGTAAAACAAACACACACATCTTTTGAACTGATTACTAAAATATTTATGTTAAAGCTTTTATCAAAAGCTCGTTTATCATTGTTTTTAATTAATATCACTCAATAAAAGTATCTTTTCATTTTTTTGATTTATTGAGAGTTTAGTAATTTCATTCAATCCGCCGCTAACTTTTAAACGGGCACAGTGTCAAAAGTAATGTTGGTAAGTGAGTTCTGAATGCCTGTACAGAAAGCTCTCGTGCTACTGGATTGATTTTATGCCATTCCAGAGTGTTAAGTATTCCAGATTTTCATTAATATCGGTTTTTTCTCAAAATTATTAGGCCGCTGTAAAACAAACACACACATCTTTTGAACTGATTACTAAAATATTTATGTCAAAGCTTTTATCAAAAGCTCGTTTATCATTGTTTTTAATTAATATCACTCAATAAAACTACCTTTTAATTTTTTTGATTTATTGAGAATTTAGTAATTTCATTCAATCCGCCGCTAACTTTTAAACGGGCACAGTGTCAAAAGTAATGTTGGTAAGTGAGTTCTGAATGCCTTTACAGAAAGCTCTCGTGCTATTGCATTGATTTTATGCCATTCCAGAGTGTTAAGTATTCCAGATTTTCATTAATATCGGTTTTGTCACAAAATTATTAGGCCGCTGTAAAACAAACACACACATCTTCTGAACTAATAAGTAAAATTTTAATTTTTAAGCTTTTATCGAAAGCTCGTTTAGCAGTGTTTTTAATTAATATCACTCAATAAAAGTATCTTTTCATTTTTTTGATTTATTGAGAGTTTAGTAATTTCATTCAATCCGCCGCTAACTTTTAAACGGGCACAGTGTCAAAAGTAATGTTCGTAAGTGAGTTCTGAATGCCTTTACAGAAAGCTCTCGTGCTATTGCATTGATTTTATGCCATTCCAGAGTGTTAAGTATTCCAGATTTTCATTAATATCGGTTTTTCTCAAAATTATTAGGCCGCTGTAAAACAAACACACACATCTTTTGAACTGATTACTAAAATATTTATGTTAAAGCTTTTATCAAAAGCTCGTTTATCATTGTTTTTAATTAATATCACTCAATAAAACTACCATTTCATTTTTTTGATTTATTGAGAATTTAGTAATTTCATTCAATCCGCCGCTAACTTTTAAACGGGCACAGTGTCAAAAGTAATGTTGGTAAGTGAGTTCTGAATGCCTTTACAGAAAGCTCTTGTGCTACTGCATTGATTTTATGCCATTCCAGAGTGTTAAGTATTCCAGATTTTCATTAATATCGGTTTTTTCTCAAAATTATTAGGCCGCTGTAAAACAAACACACACATCTTTTGAACTGATTACTAAAATATTTATGTTAAAGCTTTTATCAAAAGCTCGTTTATCATTGTTTTTAATTAATATCACTCAATAAAACTACCTTACCATTTTTTTGATTTATTGAGAGTTTAGTAATTTCATTCAATCCGCCGCTAACTTTTAAACGGGCACAGTGTCAAAAGTAATGTTGGTAAGTGAGTTCTGAATGCCTTTACAGAAAGCTCTCGTGCTATTGCATTGATTTTATGCCATTCCAGAGTGTTAAGTATTCCAGATTTTCATTAATATCGGTTTTTTCTCAAAATTATTAGGCCGCTGTAAAACAAACACACACATCTTTTAAACTTATTACTAAAATATTTATGTTAAAGCTTTTATCAAAAGCTCGTTTATCATTGTTTTAAATTAATATCACTCAATAAAACTACCTTTTCATTTTTTTGATTTATTGAGAGTTTAGTAATTTCATTCAATCCGCCGCTAACTTTTAAACGGGCACAGTGTCAAAAGTAATGTTGGTAAGTGAGTTCTGAATGCCTGTACAGAAAGCTCTCGTGCTACTGGATTGATTTTATGCCATTCCAGAGTGTTAAATATTCCAGTTTTTCATTTATATCGGTTTTTTCTCAAAATTATTAGGCCGCTGTAAAACAAACACACACATCTTTTGAACTGATTACTAAAATATTTATGTTAAAGCTTTTATCAAAAGCTCGTTTATCATTGTTTTTAATTAATATCACTCAATAAAACTACCTTTTCATTTTTTTGATTTATTGAGAGTTTAGTAATTTCATTCAATCCGCCGCTAACTTTTAAACGGGCACAGTGTCAAAAGTAATGTTGGTAAGTGAGTTCTGAATGCCTTTACAGAAAGCTCTCGTGCTATTTCATTGATTTTATGCCATTCCAGAGTGTTAAGTATTCCAGATTTTCATTAATATCGGTTTTTTCTCAAAATTATTAGGCCGCTGTAAAACAAACACACACATCTTTTAAACTAATTACTAAAATATTATTGTTAAATCTTTTATCAAAACCTCGTTTATCATTGCTTTCAATTAATATCACTCAATAAACCTATCTTTTATTTTTTTTGATTTCTTGAGAATTTCGTAATTTCATTCAATCCGCCGCTAACTTTTAAACGGGCACAGTGTCAAAAGTAATGTTGGTAAGTGAGTTCTGAATGCCTTTACAGAAAGCTCTCGTGCTATTGCATTGATTTTATACCATTCCAGAGTGTTAAGTATTCCAGATTTTCATTAATATCGGTTTTTTCTCAAAATTATTAGGCCGCTGTAAAACAAACACACACATCTTTTGAACTGATTACTAAAATATTTATGTTAAAGCTTTTATCAAAAGCTCGTTTATCATTGTTTTTAATTAATATCACTCAATAAAAGTATCTTTTCATTTTTTTGATTTATTGAGAGTTTAGTAATTTCATTCAATCCGCCGCTAACTTTTAAACGGGCACAGTGTCAAAAGTAATGTTGGTAAGTGAGTTCTGAATGCCTTTACAGAAAGCTCTCGTGCTATTGCATTGATTTTATGCCATTCCAGAGTGTTAAGTATTCCAGATTTTCATTAATATCGGTTTTTTCTCAAAATTATTAGGCCGCTGTAAAACAAACACACACATCTTTTGAACTGATTACTAAAATATTTATGTTAAAGCTTTTATCAAAAGCTCGTTTATCATTGTTTTTAATTAATATCACTCAATAAAACTACCTTACCATTTTTTTGATTTATTGAGAGTTTAGTAATTTCATTCAATCCGCCGCTAACTTTTAAACGGGCACAGTGTCAAAAGTAATGTTGGTAAGTGAGTTCTGAATGCCTTTACAGAAAGCTCTCGTGCTATTGCATTGATTTTATGCCATTCCAGAGTGTTAAGTATTCCAGATTTTCATTAATATCGGTTTTTTCTCAAAATTATTAGGCCGCTGTAAAACAAACACACACATCTTTTGAACTTATTACTAAAATATTTATGTTAAAGCTTTTATCAAAAGCTCGTTTATCATTGTTTTTAATTAATATCACTCAATAAAACTACCTTTTCATTTTTTTGATTTATTGAGAGTTTAGTAATTTCATTCAATCCGCCGCTAACTTTTAAACGGGCACAGTGTCAAAAGTAATGTTGGTAAGTGAGTTCTGAATGCCTGTACAGAAAGCTCTCGTGCTACTGGATTGATTTTATGCCATTCCAGAGTGTTAAGTATTCCAGATTTTCATTAATATCGGTTTTTTCTCAAAATTATTAGGCCGCTGTAAAACAAACACACACATCTTTTGAACTGATTACTAAAATATTTATGTTAAAGCTTTTATCAAAAGCTCGTTTATCATTGTTTTTAATTAATATCACTCAATAAAACTACCTTTTCATTTTTTTGATTTATTGAGAATTTCGTAATTTCATTCAATCCGCCGCTAACTTTTAAACGGGCACAGTGTCAAAAGTAATGTTGGTAAGTGAGTTCTGAATGCCTTTACAGAAAGCTCTCGTGCTATTGCATTGATTTTATGCCATTCCAGAGTGTTAAGTATTCCAGATTTTCATTAATATCGGTTTTTTCTCAAAATTATTAGGCCGCTGTAAAACAAACACACACATCTTTTGAACTGATTACTAAAATATTTATGTTAAAGCTTTTATCAAAAGCTCGTTTATCATTGTTTTTAATTAATATCACTCAATAAAAGTATCTTTTCATTTTTTTGATTTATTGAGAGTTTAGTAATTTCATTCAATCCGCCGCTAACTTTTAAACGGGCACAGTGTCAAAAGTAATGTTGGTAAGTGAGTTCTGAATGCCTGTACAGAAAGCTCTCGTGCTACTGGATTGATTTTATGCCATTCCAGAGTGTTAAGTATTCCAGATTTTCATTAATATCGGTTTTTTCTCAAAATTATTAGGCCGCTGTAAAACAAACACACACATCTTTTGAACTGATTACTAAAATATATATGTCAAAGCTTTTATCAAAAGCTCGTTTATCATTGTTTTTAATTAATATCACTCAATAAAACTACCTTTTAATTTTTTTGATTTATTGAGAATTTAGTAATTTCATTCAATCCGCCGCTAACTTTTAAACGGGCACAGTGTCAAAAGTAATGTTGGTAAGTGAGTTCTGAATGCCTTTACAGAAAGCTCTCGTGCTATTGCATTGATTTTATGCCATTCCAGAGTGTTAAGTATTCCAGATTTTCATTAATATCGGTTTTGTCACAAAATTATTAGGCCGCTGTAAAACAAACACACACATCTTCTGAACTAATAAGTAAAATTTTAATTTTTAAGCTTTTATCGAAAGCTCGTTTAGCAGTGTTTTTAATTAATATCACTCAATAAAAGTATCTTTTCATTTTTTTGATTTATTGAGAGTTTAGTAATTTCATTCAATCCGCCGCTAACTTTTAAACGGGCACAGTGTCAAAAGTAATGTTCGTAAGTGAGTTCTGAATGCCTTTACAGAAAGCTCTCGTGCTATTGCATTGATTTTATGCCATTCCAGAGTGTTAAGTATTCCAGATTTTCATTAATATCGGTTTTTCTCAAAATTATTAGGCCGCTGTAAAACAAACACACACATCTTTTGAACTGATTACTAAAATATTTATGTTAAAGCTTTTATCAAAAGCTCGTTTTTTTTTTTTTTTAATTAATATCACTCAATAAAACTACCATTTCATTTTTTTGATTTATTGAGAATTTAGTAATTTCATTCAATCCGCCGCTAACTTTTAAACGGGCACAGTGTCAAAAGTAATGTTGGTAAGTGAGTTCTGAATGCCTGTACAGAAAGCTCTTGTGCTACTGCATTGATTTTATGCCATTCCAGAGTGTTAAGTATTCCAGATTTTCATTAATATCGGTTTTTTCTCAAAATTATTAGGCCGCTGTAAAACAAACACACACATCTTTTGAACTGATTACTAAAATATTTATGTTAAAGCTTTTATCAAAAGCTCGTTTATCATTGTTTTTAATTAATATCACTCAATAAAACTACCTTACCATTTTTTTGATTTATTGAGAGTTTAGTAATTTCATTCAATCCGCCGCTAACTTTTAAACGGGCACAGTGTCAAAAGTAATGTTGGTAAGTGAGTTCTGAATGCCTTTACAGAAAGCTCTCGTGCTATTGCATTGATTTTATGCCATTCCAGAGTGTTAAGTATTCCAGATTTTCATTAATATCGGTTTTTTCTCAAAATTATTAGGCCGCTGTAAAACAAACACACACATCTTTTGAACTTATTACTAAAATATTTATGTTAAAGCTTTTATCAAAAGCTCGTTTATCATTGTTTTTAATTAATATCACTCAATAAAACTACCTTTTCATTTTTTTGATTTATTGAGAGTTTAGTAATTTCATTCAATCCGCCGCTAACTTTTAAACGGGCACAGTGTCAAAAGTAATGTTCGTAAGTGAGTTCTGAATGCCTTTACAGAAAGCTCTCGTGCTATTGCATTGATTTTATGCCATTCCAGAGTGTTAAGTATTCCAGATTTTCATTAATATCGGTTTTTTCTCAAAATTATTAGGCCGCTGTAAAACAAACACACACATCTTTTGAACTTATTACTAAAATATTTATGTTAAAGCTTTTATCAAAAGCTCGTTTATCATTGTTTTTAATTAATATCACTCAATAAAACTACCTTTTCATTTTTTTGATTTATTGAGAATTTAGTAATTTCATTCAATCCGCCGCTAACTTTTAAACGGGCACAGTGTCAAAAGTAATGTTGGTAAGTGAGTTCTGAATGCCTTTACAGAAAGCTCTCGTGCTATTGCATTGATTTTATGCCATTTCAGAGTGTTAAGTATTCTAGATTTTCATTAATATCGGTTTTTTCTCTAAATAATTAGGCCGCTGTAAAACAAACACACACATCTTTTGAACTGATTACTAAAATATTTATGTTAAAGCTTTTATCAAAAGCTCGTTTATTATGGTTTTTAATTAATATCACTCAATAAAACTACCTTTTCATTTTTTTGATTTATTGAGAGTTTAGTAATTTCATTCAATCCGCCGCTAACTTTTAAACGGGCACAGTGTCAAAAGTAATGTTGGTAAGTGAGTTCTGAATGCCTTTACAGAAAGCTCTCGTGCTATTGCATTGATTTTATGCCATTCCAGAGTGTTAAGTATTCCAGATTTTCATTAATATCGGTTTTTTCTCAAAATTATTAGGCCGCTGTAAAACAAACACACACATCTTTTGAACTGATTACTAAAATATTTATGTTAAAGCTTTTATCAAAAGCTCGTTTATCATTGTTTTTAATTAATATCACTCAATAAAACTACCTTTTAATTTTTTTGATTTATTGAGAATTTAGTAATTTCATTCAATCCGCCGCTAACTTTTAAACGGGCACAGTGTCAAAAGTAATGTTGGTAAGTGAGTTCTGAATGCCTTTACAGAAAGCTCTCGTGCTATTGCATTGATTTTATGCCATTCCAGAGTGTTAAGTATTCCAGATTTTCATTAATATCGGTTTTTTCTCAAAATTATTAGGCCGCTGTAAAACAAACACACACATCTTTTGAACTTATTACTAAAATATTTATGTTAAAGCTTTTATCAAAAGCTCGTTTATCATTGTTTTTAATTAATATCACTCAATAAAACTACCTTTTCACTTTTTTGATTTATTGAGAATTTAGTAATTTCATTCAATCCGCCGCTAACTTTTAAACGGGCACAGTGTCAAAAGTAATGTTAGTAAGTGAGTTCTGAATGCCTTTACAGAAAGCTCTTGTGCTATTGCATTGATTTTATGCCATTCCAGAGTGTTAAGTATTCCAGATTTTCATTAATATCGGTTTTTTCTCAAAATTATTAGGCCGCTGTAAAACAAACACACACATCTTTTGAACTTATTACTAAAATATTTATGTTAAAGCTTTTATCAAAAGCTCGTTTATCATTGTTTTTAATTAATATCACTCAATAAAACTACCTTTTCATTTTTTTGATTTATTGAGAATTTAGTAATTTCATTCAATCCGCCGCTAACTTTTAAACGGGCACAGTGTCAAAAGTAATGTTGGTAAGTGAGTTCTGAATGCCTTTACAGAAAGCTCTCGTGCTATTGCATTGATTTTATGCAATTCCAGAGTGTTAAGTATTCCAGATTTTCATTAATATCGGTTTTTTCTCAAAATTATTAGGCTGCTGTAAAACAAACACACACATCTTTTGAACTAAAAGTAATGGAACCCAAGTCAGATAGATTTAAATAATTAGATCCAGTTTATACACTGCAGTCGCAAAATGAATCGTTTATTGTTATGTCGAAACAGTTTCTTATAGAACTTCTTTATTTGGTAGGGTAATTTCGTTGTGAAGTTAGCGGCCAAAAGTTGGCGGCCAAATGTTGGCGCCAATCGGCCGCTAACTTTTGGCCGCTAACTTCACACCGGTTCATACAGACTTCATCAAGTTAATACGGTGGTGATAGGAAGTGAACAAAATACTAGCGATATGTCGGAAGAGTTAATATTTTTTCGTCCCTAAAAACTACATTCTAACGTATAGTCATATGAATTCAGTTCAGTTTGCAATAAACGGCAAAACGCACATATGGCTTATTGACACGGGCGCAAGCCTAAGCGCCATAACACATGACGCAGCGATATCAGCCGGTAGTCATATGACACACAAGACGACTCACATTAACGGAGTAGGAGGAAATATAACGTCATACAATATAATTACTTTAAACTTACAGGCAAAAAACCAAACTTTTGAACATAAATTTCATGTATTTCCAAAATTACCATGACAAGCTGACGGAATTATTGGACAAGATTTCTTAAAAAAATATAAAAGTGTCATAAATTACGAGAAAGAGATAATCACGTTAAATAATAACATCAAAATAATTACAATACCATTAACTTTAAAACATAATGATAACGGAATTAATAGTTCAAATCAGATACAAATACCCGCACGAAGTGAATCAATAATACATGTATCTACAAACTGTACAAAGGATTGCGTAATATTATCAAGCGAAATTGCTGAAGGAATATTTGTAGCCAATGCCATAACTACAACCAAAAAAGGAAAAATAACAGTTAAAGTATTAAACACGAGAGACGAACACATAACTTTAAACAATTTCACACCGGAAATAAGACCATTACGAGACTATAATTGTTTTTCATTTGAAAAATGTAAAACAAATGCAGATAGAGTAAAATTACTATTTTCATTTTTAAAGTTACAAAATTTAAATAAGGAGGAAAGTAAGTCCATTGCTAGTATTTGCGCGAAATACGCCGACATTTTTCAACTCCCAAGAGACTCTTTAAATACTACAAACCTATATGAACAAAAAATACGATTAAAAGAAAACGTGTCACCAATATATAGTAAACCGTATCGTTTACCTCAATCACAAAAATCAGAGATAAATAAACAAATAAAACAAATGTTAGAAAATGACATCATTGAAGAATCCCAGTCGGAATGGGCAAGTCCATTACTCCTCGTTCCCAAGAAAACAGACTCGAGTGGAGAAAAGAAATGGAGATTAGTAATAGATTATAGAAAAGTCAATGACGTAATTGAAAACGATAAATTCCCCTTGCCCAACATCACTGAGATCCTAGATTCTTTAACCGGTGCTATGTATTTTAGCACTTTAGATTTAAACCAAGGTTATTATCAAATCAAACTAGATCCCAAAAGCAGAAAATATACCGCGTTTATAGCAGATAAACACTATCAGATGAAAAGATTACCAATGGGACTTAAAACTAGCCCAAATGCTTTCAGCAGAGCTATGACCATAGCTATGTCTGGACTAAACTACATACAATGCATAGTTTATTTAGATGACATCATTGTCATGGGTCGAAATTTACAACAACATAATAAAAACTTAATTGATGTTTTCCAAAGATTAAGAAAAGTAAATTTTAAACTGAACCCATTGAAATGCAATTTTATGCAAAAATAAATTTTATACCTAGGACATGTAGTAACTCCCGAAGGAATAAAACCTGATCCAAAGAAGATAACAATAGTTCAAAATTATCCAGTACCAAAAAACGCAGATGAGGTCAGACGTTTTGTAGCATTTGTAAATTATTACAGAAAGTTTATTAAAAATTTCTCCGAAATAACCCAGCCTTTAACAAATTTATTAAAGAAAAACGTAGAATTTAATTGGACAGAACAATGTGAAAATGCATTTAAAAAGTTAAAAATAAACATTAGTACCCCACCAGTACTACAATATCCGGATTTCTCAGATAACAACACGTTCACGATACACACAGATGCATCAGGCACAGCTGTTGGAAGTTTATTATCCAATCAAAATGGATTACCAGTAGCATATGCAAGTAGACCTTTAAATAAAGCAGAAAAAAATTATCCCACAACGGATAAGGAATTACTAGCCATCGTATGGGCAGTGAAATATTTTAGACCATACATATATGGGCGAAAGTTTAAAATTATCACACACCACCGTCCACTAATCTATTTATTTGGAATGAATAATCCATCAAGCCGACTCACCAAGTTTCGTTTATGTCTAGAAGAATATGACTTCACGGTAGAATATTTTAAAGGTAAAGATAATGTAGCTGCAGACGCGTTATCTAGAATAGAAATAACTAGCGAAGAACTCAAAAATATGACAAAACAAGTGGTATCAGTGATGACCAGAGCACAAACGAAACGAATGAAAGAGCAAAACATAAACAATGACTCAAGAAATAAGGGCTACCACCGTGATGGGTCTGATCAACCAAGAATAGTGGAACTCCTTAAAAAACCAGAAAATTTACCAGAATTAAGTTTCAATGAGCATGACTATTGCAAAATACTCGAACAAAAAGATTACGTTACGAGCCATAATAATGAAATCGTGTACTCGCCATCCTTGGCGACATTGTGTGTCAAGCCTAGTATTCAATCGCGTACGAAACGAGCTTTTCTCGCGAGGGCATTAGGTGCATTTTGCAAGGCACAACAAATAAAGGAAGTATGCATACTATATAACAATGACACCGCGTGTACAATAACAGAGCTAGCTCAATATATAAACAAATATGGTACAGGGTCCGGACCCCGATTATGTATCATTAAAGGTGTCACAAAAATAAACAATAAAGATGACAGACGTGTCATATTGAACGATTTTCATTTATTACCCACAAGCGGTCACGCGGGGATTCGAAGAATGACCAATAACGTGAAGCGTTACTACTACCGGCCAGGAATGGATAATGACATTGTGAAATTCGTAAAAACATGTCATAATTGCCAAACACAAAAATATCATAAAAATGTAAAACAACCACTTTGTATTACTAGTACGGCCACAGCTTCTTTCGATAAGGTATTCTTAGATTTATGCGGACCCCTAACTAAAGATACCAACGGATATTGCTATATACTTACGTTACAGTGCGAGCTCACAAAATACGTAGAGGCATATCCACTTCTAAATAAGGAAACAGACACAGTCGCGAGAGCATTAGTTGATAATTTCATATTGCGATATGGAATTCCAAAAGAAATTGGAACAGATAAGGGAAGTAAATTCATTTCATCAACTATGCGCGAAATATGTAATATTTTAGGAATAAAACAATTGCAATCAACCGCTTACCACCACGAAAGCCTAGGTTCTTTAGAAAATTCACATAAAGCTTTAGGAGCATTTTTAAGGATACAAACAAATAACCAAGCTCACCAGTGGTCAGATTGGTTGCAATATTGGTGTTTTTCATATAATACGACAATGCATTCTGCAACTAAATATACACCATATGAATAAGTATTTGGAAAATTATGTCGTATACCACATAATATTATAACTCAAGTAGATCCAATGTATAATTATGAATCATATCCTATAGAATTTAAATATAGATTACAAAAATCCCAAGAGGATGCTAGAAATAATTTAATTAAGTCGAAAATAGATAGAAAAGTAAGTTATGATTTAAAAACTAATCCTAAAAACTATACGATAGGAGATTTAATATTAGTTAAAAAAGAAGATAGAAATAAAATGGACCCAGTGTATAAGGGACCATATACTGTAATTGAAGATCAAGGTACGAATGTTAAAATATTAGTTTTAGGTAAAGAATACATTGTGCATAAAAATAGAACAAAACCTTACAGCATATAAATTAGACAATCAAACACCACCACCAAATAAGGGACCGCTATCCCCAGATATAAACAGAGTTTAAGAACGCGATACCAATAAATATCATAATATTCCATGCAAACATAAAAATAAATGCAACAATGTACTTCATAGCCATATAAGAAACATGTAACATAAACATAAGATAAACTGTAAACGGATAACATTAAGATAGTTTAAGAATTTATAATGTATACCATACCCAAAAGTAAATTAAGTAAACCTAAGCCAAAAATTGTTTTGTTACAATTTTTGTCTCAAAAAAAAAAAGGGGAAAGCTGTAGTGAGGTCACCAATGTAACAGCTGATACATACAGCTGATACCTACCTCTTCTCTAATTATTAGTTTAACGATGCTATAAAACTTTATAGCCTCTATTAAGTTTTATAGTTTAAATCCGCTGACAATGCATAATCATAAGTTCCACACCAGTATTTCTCCAGACTCTTGAGTTGTCATTATACCTCTCACCCTACACTTCATGTGGCTCTTGTAAAAAATCATAACTAAAAAGGTTGCAGTTGGTTGCAAAAAAATACTATTGAATCTTAATCTCCATAATGTCACAATATATAAATAAAATATGAGACTGCAAATATGGGCAAATATCGGAACTTCGGGACTCGTACTTAAAAACGTTACTGCAATTTTGAAAGGGCTATTTTCAAGCTATAAATATAGCAAATAAAAAGTTTGCGTGACTTGGAGCATATGATAAAATAAGACTACATACCCGTCGTAGGTTGAAATGTACAACATTAATTTTATCTAAAGCTAAGCAAAACTAATAGGAAAGGCAATAATTGCGATAACAGTAATTCGCCAAACGTGCATGATAATACGTCAATAGTAACTTGACAAGTGCCAAGCTCATAAATAGGTAACCAACTTGTCAAAACTAAAGAAGTTTTAACCTACCCACTTAATCATCTATTCACAAAAAAAGTTGCAAGTCAATCCATCATTAAAAAAAATAACATTAATAATTCCTAGAAAAATCAAAGTGACTTCTGTGGCATGTCGGGAAGAAATAATATATCAACATTTCAACTAAAAACAAAGTTGTTTTATTAAGATAATCTAAGATAAAAGGCAAATTACATGACTTACTGGCATATATCAAAGCACAACCCAACCCGCTGGACTTAGGGACTTAAAATTTGGAGGGAGTATTCCTTGGGTGCCCCATGGGTGCACTAAGAAAGGATTTTCCGACGGGAAGCAATAAGGGGAGTAGCGGGAAAGTATTTCTACGCGTTCGAAGGCGTCCTCTAGTTAAAAATAATCTGCTTAACACGGCACCGAGCATACATCGACCATACGGTGCCACTCCCAGTACCATTATTGTTTTCTAATAAATTAAAAAGTAGTTTATTGAAGAACTGAATGTTGTATTGTATATGGTGGTACGATTATGCGACCACACAGGAGGTAGATGAGCAAGTGCTTTTAAACAGCTTGCTATACTAAAATCATTAATAAATAAAGAACATTGAATTCAACAAAAAGTATTTATTTATTTAAATAAGTATAGTAGAATTAGTAAAAAGCAAAACTATTTTTTTCATTTGAAATAGTAAATCACAACAATATTTGCATTTTGTATTAAAACAATCGGTGTAAAACATTTTGTACATCTCTGGTTGCAGTTATAACTCAACTTTTTGAGACTAGTTCCTTAACAATATATATTTTTTACTATCCGTATAAGCAATTACTCATTAAGTAGTATCACAATATTACTTAACACTAGTAAAGTTACAAAGATAAAATGTATTTATTGAACACACTTTATTAAGCGACAACTTTAACAAGCGACCCGCCCTCGCTTCGCTTCGGTTAGTAAGAGTTTTCTGTAATACCCGTACAAAATCCAGAACAAATTATACATAAAAACCATCCTCTTGAATCACTCTATCAATTCCTGAAAACTGCATTAAAATCCGTAGCGTAGTTTAAAAGATCTAAGCGAACAGACAGCGGAAGCGACTTCATTTTATGCTATGTAAAGATAATACAATATTAGTTTGTTTGTAAGCAGCTGCAGTTGCCAAAACTGTATTGCTGCTAATAGTTATGCCCACCCGGGAAACAGCGGTTTATACATACATACAATCACGCCTGCATTACGTGTGTTCATAAACGTGCGTCGGTTTAGGGTACTCCTGACCTGGGCTTTTCTTAATACATTCCCGATCTGATCGTGGAAAGTGCGCCCCTACCAACAATCCCATTTACTCTTGCCTCATATATCTGTTTTATTAATCTCACTTCATCCATTCTCGCCACATGACCTCACCACTTCAGCATTCCTTCATCTCTGCACTCCATTACATCTTTTAAACCACAACGATCTCTTATTACACCGTTCCTAGTCCTATCACACACGTTCACCCCAACCATACTTCTCAACGCTCTCATCTCCACTTTTATGTTTCTCTGTCTTACCCATCTTTCACTACCAAATATTAATGTTGGAACTAGCACCCCTCTGTGAACACCCAATCGAGCCTTCTTTGGCACGGTTTGACTGTTCACAACGGTATGTGTGGGTGTACTAAAACATAAAGGAAGACTCAGATTTTACACTTACCCCATGTAATAGAGGTAAGTACAGTCCTCTAGTAATAAAAACGTATCAGATATTTTTGCACACGCACACGCAAACGCACACGCACACGCACACGCACACGCACACGCACACGCACACACACACACACACACACACACACTTCTCTCTTGGAAAATTACTGAAATAGCTTTAATATCACAATTATAGAGCCTTAATTGGAATAAAATAGTGTTGCAATTATATTATAACACAGAATTTTGAGACTACTTCTTTAACAATAAACTTTGTACTGTAGCCGTTAATAAATCTTTTAACGGTATAACAATATTAATTTTATTAATTAACAAAATTTGAAAAAAATTAAAGTAGAAAGGTGCCTAGGTTTTAATTATTATGTAATAGAGGTACAAGTGTGATATGATATGGCAGTTCACATTTTTATGCGACTTACTCAACTTTAAATACTACAGTCATATTAACCACCGAGAGGCTTAAATCTCTTAAATTAAATTTGTAGCCTCATAAGTTTCTGTATATCCTTTACATTATGCCATAAGATTAAATAAATAATAATCAATTTAATTTAAGGTAACCTTAGTAACTTAATCCTAGAAATCTTAAAGGTAAAAAGTACACCAAGGTTTTTATTACCTACTACTTTACTTTATTATAAACACACAACTGTAGTTGTGATTATGATAATTATGGCACTTATTACTTTATAGGAATAAATCAAATTACATTAATATCACAATCATTTGAGTTAAATTTAAGTTAACCCTAGGTTGTTTTTATTACCTATTGATTTCTTTCTTGTTTAGTTTGGCAGCATAACATTATTGTATATGAGTAAAAGCCCATGTATTGCTTTCTTTAAATAGATGTAGCTAAACAGTAAACGAAATACTATAACACTTACGATAATATTGATTTAAAAATAGGTGCAGCTAAACGGTAAATGAAATACTATAACACTTACGATAATATTGATGTAAAAAATAGATGCAGCTAAACAGTCAACGAAATACTATAACACTTACGGTAATATTTATATAAAAATGGATGCAGCTAAACTGTAAATGAAATACTATAACACTTACGATAATATTGATGTAAAAAATAGATGCAGCTAAACTGTAAACGAAATACTATAACACTTACGATAATATTGATGTAAACAATCAGGTATTGCGTACGGTCACGAACGTTAACTTGTGACCCAATTCAATTCAATGTTTGGGAAAATAATGGCCCCATTAATATTTTGATGATTCTGATGTCGAGGTAGGATAGTGCATTTCAAGAAAAATATGCTTCAAGGTAAACTCAACGTTATTGTTGTAGAATGTCAGATTGACTTTGGACCTAAGGTGGGTCCAAATTTAAGTCTTGGACTGTACATTGTAAAATAGTAAACCCAACTTGCAAACTTATTTTTTTATAAGTTTAAAAGCTAAAAAGGCACTAAGATATTTATTTTTTCAGAATGAAATCTAATAATGTTTTAATAATAGCATTTTTTCTAAATCATCAGTCAAAATTTCCTTCACCGTGATAATTACCTTAAAGTAATATACCCATTATTAAAAATAATTTGTAAATCATCAATCAACATTAACATTACCATAATAATTAACTTAAACTATTGTCTATTACCATAATAATTAACTTAAACTAACTTAAAGTAATTATTCAAAATAATTTTGTAAATTTGAAATCAAAAATCAAAATACCTTCACCATGTGATTAACTTAAAATTAACTTAAACTAAAATAATCTAATTAAAACTAAGTCTTGAAAAAGGTGAGATATCGTTTTTTTTCAACAATTGCCTTAGCAGACGGTGTGTGGCACTAGCATTTACCTGAAATCAATTTAGTATGAAATTATTCAATATAGAAATCTAAAGGCGTCCACTATTACATAGCTGCCGGCGCAAGCGTGCTGCAAGTGCAATGAACACATTACCCTCCTCCCTCGGCAGTCGGGTTAAAAACTCGGTCAATTGCGAGTCGGACTCGCGCACTGTGTTGTTCCGTACCGATGCGATGCTCAATAGGTATTATTACATTCCAATTTTAATACGATTTCGTATCGAATCAGCGCGAGCGCAACTCACTATTGACCATTTTTTTGTATTTGATGTTTTTCTTCAGGGCTTGATCTATAACCTTACCAATTTACATAACAATTCAACAAAAATAAAAATACATTAACTAAAAACGTTACATGAATGAGGACGCCCTTTATTATTAGACTTTCTTTAATTTTTTATATTTGATAGTAAACCTGACGTAATAACACATGTTACGTTTTTGAAACGTAACATGTATTATTACGTCGGGTTAACTAACAAATATAATTTAAGTTAGGACGGACAGATGGACGTACGGACGGACGGATAAGCGGACGGACCGCGGAGGCTTATTAATAGGGTCCCGTTGAGCGCCCTTCCTTCAGGCACGGAACCCTAAAAAATATGGCCAATACAACATATCCCGACTAATATTTATGTTATCTTTGTCATTCATTTGCTTGCCCTTCACAGGTAAACCACTAAACGGATTTTGATGAAATTTGGAATTGAGATATGTAGTTTGAAATTTAACATAGTTTTCAGCTTTGGCCTTGAAATCTAGTAGTGTTCAAGGAAAACCTTTTAAGAAGTTTTAGACGGCCAAGTCGGCGGAAAAAGATAGTAAATTATTAAAAAAACAAAAAACCCCACTGCAATAAAAAAACAACTGAAAAGCGAAAAACAAGCTTTATAATTTATAGAGAATTTTAAGAGCAATGTACTTATTGATATTTATAACAATTAAAATTTCACTTGAATATTGGAAAAGAATTTAATTTATTTCACTCTTTTAAGTTTTTGTTAATAATGTAGTGGTTTAATTAACTATTACTATAAGCGATATATTATTATGAGCTCTGGAGCTCGATTTTTTAATGTCGCGAAGCTACAAGTGACAAATTACAAGCGAAACTCTCTTTCTAGCAAAAGGAGTTTCTTAATTAACATTTACGTATTTTTTGACTTTCCTGTCAAAATGGTAGCATCAAAATATTATAATGTTTATAATATTTGGAATGGGCTTTTTAATAGCTTTCATTTGATACCCATATTGTTATAATAAAAAAAATCTTTTTTATTCCCCCTCCATATTTTTTTTCGGATACGCCATATTGAAATATTATATACCCTATGTCACTTCGGCAATTAAGACGAATCGAATGACACCTCGTATGTTAAAATCCGTCAAGCTGTTTAGGCTGCAGAGCTTGCCCAGAAATAGACATACATACATACATATATACTTACATACATACATACATACATACATACATACATACGCTCGAAAAACATAACCCTCCTTCTGGCGCAGTCGGGTAAAAAAAAGACATCATACCTCCAGCAACGGCGTTTGCTTTTGCGTTTGTTAAATTTTATCAAGAAATAGGATTTGTAAAATTCATTGCTTATACCTTTTCCAATATTCAAGTGAAATTTTAATTGTTATAAATATCAATAAGTACATTGCTCTTAAAATTCTCTTTAAATTATAAAGCTTGTTTTTCGCTTTTCAGTTGTTTTTTTATTGCAGTCGGGTTTTTTGTTTTTTAAATAATTTAATTTATTTCACTCTTTTTAGTTTTTGTTAATAATGTAGTGGTTTAATTAACTATTACTATAAGCGATATATTATTATGAGCTCTGGAGCTCGATTTTTTAATGTCGCGAAGCTACAAGTGACAAATTACAAGCGAAACTCTCTTTCTAGCAAAAGGAGTTTCTTACTTAACATTTACGTATTTTTTGACTTTCCTGTCAAAATTGTAGCATCAAAATATTATAATGTTTATTATATTTGGAATGGGCTTTTTAATAGCTTTCATTTGATACCTACCCATATTGTTATAATAAAAAAAATCTTTTTTATTCCCCCTCCATATTTTTTTTCGGATACGCCATATTGAAATATTATATACCCTATGTCACTTCGGCAATTAAGACGAATCTAATGACACCTCGTATGTTAAAATCCGTCAAGCTGTTTAGGCTGCAGAGCTTGCCCAGAAATAGACATACATACATACATATATACTTACATACATACATACATATATACATGCATACATACGCTCGAAAAACATAACCCTCCTTCTGGCGCAGTCGGGTAAAAAAAAGACATCATACCTCCAGCAACAGCGTTTGCTTACGCATTAAATTGAGGTACTGCGCCATCGGTCCCTCTCGCGAGGGGATACGCGTCCGCCTGCGACGCGGAGCTGCTGGGAGGCGAGGGAGGAGTGCTGCTGCTGGGGCCAGGAGGGTCTGTCCCAAAGGAGGTTGAGGGCTGGTCCAAGGCTTGTTCAGCCGCCCTTGGATCCTCATATGACTGTGGTGTTTTATAAATGCCATTTTATTAAAATTAATTTACACAAGAAGTCATTGGGATTTGTGCACCTTTTACACCCAAAGCAATTTAGAGAAAGAATGTAATATGTAAAATTCTTGTGTCACAGTGTTTTTAACAAAACTCCTCCAAAACGGCTTGACCTATTCTTGTGAAATTTTGAGTGTATATTCAGTAGGTCTGAGAATAGGACGTAAAGTATATTTCATAAGGGTTGTAGGAAAAAAAAACACCTGGGCGACGCGGGACGAAACTTCACTTCTGACAACACAGTCTGGAAGTGAACCTGCCCAAGCTATTGATCCGTAAAGCAAGAGCCTGTGACAGCCCGACATTTGTTATTTTACGAAGGCTGCCAGTTTCTATATATACCGACAGCAGCACCACCTACCAGTTCCAATTGTGTTGTCAAACCATCCAGGAACCTATTGTAAGAGACACACAAAATTTCATCCAAATCAGTCCAGCCGTTTAGGAGTTGGTGACATACCGACAGCAGCGCCACCTACTGGGTCAAATTGTGTTTTCAAACCATCCACAAACCCATTGAAATACACACACAAAATCAAATAGCTTCTGCTCACGATTTCATCTGTGTAGATTTCGATAATCGTTCTTCCCTCGGGAACTTTTAAATTTTTAAATTTTCCGGGATAAAATGTGTTTAGTGCCTATGTGTTTACGTAGTGTATAAGCTATCCAGCCGTTGCAGCGTAATAGAGTAACAAACATCCATACATCCATACATCCACACATCCATACTTACCCCCTTACTAATAAACGTTGAGTAACGGTGGTATAGCTATACAATGTTTTGTCCTTATCTGTCATTGTGACATTTGAATTTTACAGATAAGGACAAAACATTGTATAGCTATACCACCGTTTATTATTAAGGGGGTTGCAAACTATTGTGTTTATAATATTAGTAAGGATGCTGTCTGGCCGTCTTAGGCTTTTGGGCTACGGGTTCAATTCCTAATATGGGCAATATTTGTGAGTATTTATTCCAGTGCCCACAGCACAAGCCTAGTGCGTAGTTTGGGACTATGTCAAATTTGTGCGAGTTTGTATAATATGCTGATATTCAAGTACTTACGACAGTTCCTCCTATCATGGATTCCCCTTCTGCCCCGATTCCAACAGCACACTCCCTGCCAATTGTGCCCAAAATCTTCTCAGACATCTCTGAAATTTTTGGGACAATTGTATCGTTTCCCGTCACTCCGAGTGCATATCGGGCTCGCGCTCCCTCGTCGCGGGCTTTTTTTTTCAAGTCACGCCATGTCTAAAAATTTACGTAAATTTATATAGGAACAAGCAACGATAAAATAAACCTCATTTGGTCGAAAACAATGAGACTTGCTTCACATTTTAAGATTACTTGTGTTTCGGTTATTATTTAATTATTAATAATTATAATAATAATAATAATAATAATAAATTTTATTTCGGGCAACGAGGCCCATATTTACAAATACCTTATAGACTAACATACATAACAATATAAAACTTAAAACTAACACCGAGGTGACAGAACAGTGTGGTCCTGTTCTGCCAAAATTAATAATACACTTTCGCGGTGTCCGCTAGCCGGCGGCCACGAAAACGCCGAAAGATGACACCCCTCGGCCAGAATTCCTCCTTTAAAAAGGTCGACAGATCTTTGGTCGGTACTCTCACCACAAATGACTTAAAATTAACCTTGTGGCGGGGCTCCAACCACTCGACCCTAAGGGTAACTCCGGTCTTAACTCGTACATACTCTACGAGATCCTTCGCCTCCGTAGAGTAATGTAATCGGGACACGTACAACTGCGTCGTGGGCGTAGCAGGACACAGCAAGTGGTTCGGTCCGGTCGGTGCGGTGCCGCACAGGTTCCTCGGGGCAGGCTTCTTCTTTCTCTCTTTTTTTCTATTATGTACTGTAAACTCATACAACTCTGTTCCTAGGTTGAAACAACAGTCAAATTTTGCCTTATACAGTACATATTATATAAAAAATCTAATAGTTTTCTGACCGCCTTTTGTTTTATGTGTGGTAAAATAATGAATGTATGAAGAAAACTTTGACTATGTACTAGGAACAGAGTTGCACGAGTTCATGGTAGCAGATAAATATTCTCCGTGAAGGTGTGAATCGATGTTTTTATTCCGTGCACCGACTTTTAATAGTAAGTATAACAAAGAGATAAATTTAATCTACTGTTACTTACATGCTTCCATTGCTCGATGGACTTGTCCGGACCTTTCTCCGTTAACAGGTCTTTTAATTTGACCCACTCGGCTTCTATTTTTTGACTACCGAGTGGGCCAGTATATTCCCCCGCGGCGAAAAGAGGGTTCGTAGACATATAGTCCACCATTAGTTTGATTTGAGCTTGGGTGCTGTCATAAACCTTAACATTATAACTCAGCCTAGGGTTTATCTAATTAACATATTTGTTATGACAAAGTCTTATTCGTTACGAAGAACCGGTGATGGTTCGAGAGACAGACATCACGGTTCATATCATACTATTGACGGAGGGAATGCAGTGTCTAACATTCATCCTCCCAAGTACTATGCTCACACGAGCCTAAAAATGGGCCTATAGCCCGGGACGGTCCACCATAAGCCTCCACCTGACCGTACCATCGCTTACCAATCCAAAAGACACATTCATGATCCTGCACCAGGCAGCGATCTCTACAGTGCGCCCGTAACCAACGCACTATAGTCTAAATTCAGATAACTACAAACCAATGACTCCGTGTCTCGTCTCATCATCGGTCTTGCAACCTTTTATAATGTAATAGAACTAGATAATTTATATCACTCACCAAACAGCGCAGTACTTGCCACTTTTCTCCACTACACCTCACAGCGAGCCGTTGGCTCTTATTTGAATTTTTCTCCTTTCTTGGCCACACCTAGTCCAGTTATATTTATCTTCGGGAGATAGTATTGCCATACTATCATCATAAAGGTGCATACTCACACACACCAACTCTAATATTGAATCGCGCTAAATTGCGACACTCCAAACACCAAGGGTTATGCAACAACTAGCTCTACAAGTGTCATAAACCTTAACATTATAACTCAGCCTAGGGTTTATCTTATTAACATATTTGTTATGACAAAGTCTTATTCGTTACGAAGAATCGGTGATGGTTCGAGAGACAGACATCACGGTTCATATCATACTATTGACGGAGGGAATACAGTGTCTAACATTCATCCTCCCAAGTACTATGCTCATACGAGCCTAAAAATGGGCCTATAGCCCGGGATGGTCCACCATAAGCCTCCCCCTGACCGTACCGCCGCTTACCAATCCAAAAGACACATTCATGATCCTGCACCAGGCAGCGATCTCTACAGTGCGCCCGTAGCCAACGCACTATACTCTAAATTCAGATTACTACAAACCAATGACTCCGTGTCTCGTCTCATCATCGGTCTTGCAACCTTTTATAATTTCTTCGTACTCGAATTGTGTTGTGTTCTAGGCGCTGACGAATGTTTCCTTTTTGGTGCACTACGGTTAAATAATTCCTTCTTCGGTCTATCAACTGGCGGTATTCGTTTCGTTATTTGTTTTGACGAGCCGACATGCAGAGCTTCGGTCGACGAACCTTGACCTTGACTCCCTGTGTGTTGCGATGTTGACGCCGCGGGACCAGTCGATCGTTCCATCGCAGTGACGATCCGCTCAAGATCACGTCGAATCATAGTAACATCGCCTGTGGATCTCAGGTTGAGTTCGTAAACCACTTCGTTAGGCAACTTGCTCATTATTGTGGAGCACAAGTGCTGACCATTGATATTCTCTCCGAGAGACTCCAAAACACGCAGGTGTCTTTCTAGGTGGTTAACAATCTTCCTACATTCAAACGCTGTATACGCAGCTCGCTCTAACTTGTGCAATGCGTCGTAATGAGCGTCGAAGAGCACTTCTGTTTTTCCATATCTTCGCTGTAAGGCATCTACGGGTATCGCGTAATTTGAATTACTTATATCTAATCCGGCAATAGTTTCGAGAGCTTGGCCTTGTAAGGCAGTGTAAAGGTACTGTAACTTGTCGACATCTTCTATTGGACGGTTGTGTACGCTTGAAACAAACCTGTCCCAGAAACCGTGCCATTTTAAAATTTCTCCGTCAAATACAGGCATTCCCAGTTTTGGCAGTTTGCTAGAGCATTCTTTAATTGACGGCTCTACTGAATTAACTGCACTATGGAAAGCCGTAACGTTAGATTCTAATTGTGTTATAACTTCTACAGCCCTAATCGAAAAACTCGTGGATTCTGCTACTACCTCTGACGAGGCGACACAACCCGCCGTTGCCATGTAATAATTGAGTTCCCTATAAAATACTTTTGATAATGTTTGAAGTGTTGCTAAGGTCATGGTAACATATTCTGATGAGGTGCCTTCTGTTTGGCCTCGTGTGATTAAGGCCCTGGCGGCTTCTAATGATTCAGTTAGCCGTTCCGACGTGACAGTAAGAGGAACACGTAGGATGCCTTCCATTTTATCAAAGCACCTTCGAAATCACACAAGTTTGCTCCTTTTAATGTTGGCTGAAACCGTATTAAATTTACAACTTAGTTAACTGTATAGTTTTATAAATTGACGTAAGTATAAGTTTACAAACGTAGTTCGGTATACCTTTATGGTCTCAGCAATATGCTTGGAGCAAATCTTGGATGTAAGTTGGTATAACGCTTGTTTTAACCTCGGCACTGCGAAATAAAATACCGAAATATTTACTACCAACGATCAGACTTTGACCCATACTTTGTCTTATAGTACTAACACAAAAAAGTACATAATGTATGTATAGCATCGTTAAAAGAAAAAGGAAATTCTTACCTGATATTTCACTATAGGTATATAAAGTTGAAGCTAGGTAAACTTCTATCGTTGTTGTGCAATCGGGCACCGAAATACGATAGACCGGGGGGTTTAAATAATAAACATAACAAGGCTCAGTCCATATTTGGAGCCAACTGAAAGGTTAATATTCACAATGCACTCAATATTTTGCCAGCATTTGTTTATTATTATATGCTAAATTAATAAATAAGGTAAATACCTGCAAAGGTTTGGCTACTCGAAAATGGATCCAACAGTTACGTATCGTACGTGTAAACTAAGCTCCGTCTGTACCGACGCCGTAACTCTAAACAGTAAGTTGATAATCTTATACCTATCTATTACATTATAATTCGTTGATTGCTATTTGCATTTTACTAATAATCACACTGAAAAGTGAATTAAGAAATCAGTTAACAACAAATACTTCTTCTATTTTGTTTATACTTAGTTACTTACTTACCAGTGGTTTATATTATATTTACGATGGTTCACACTGATTCATAAGAACATTCTATTCCGTACATCACCACTTGTTACTTTCCACTTTCAGCTATTAATTTCCAGGATAAGTAGATATTTAACCAGTTTCGCAATATTTATGATGTTACGTAATACAACGATTACTTTTTAAAAATAAAATTACTACGGTAGTTGTAAAATCACGCTAAGGCAACAGAATTCTGGTAAACAGCCGCGTTAATTTTTAAACACCGATTAATAAATTGTGATCTTGTATATATTTTTTTAATATCTTATATCTTAACGTATATTGTAATGTTATATTTCTATAACGGTTTTTAAATTTAAATATGTATCCATGAAACAATTATATTTTGTTCTTTAAGGAGTCGCCATCTAGTGACGGCGATGCAAAACAGCGATTCTCACAACCCATAGACATACAGTAAAACTTATGACGAATTTGACAGCTGCGTTCAGAATTCAGTTAAAAATAACTGCTAAAAAGTATAAACATAAAACAAATAACGGTTCATCATCTAAGAGGGGTAAAAAAAAAAACATCTTATTTGTATCACACTTTTATAAAATTAGACCTCATAAACACAAGTATGCAAAAAATTAAGATAAGGGTAGTGCACACAGGGAAAAAATTAAACAACAGCCCACCTCCAAAAGGTTTTTTTTTTCTTTGTAATGTCCGTCACCATAAATATATCTATTCATGCACAAAATGTTTATTCGCACAAAACTTAATTTAAAAAAAGTAGGAAGGGGTTTGGGGGGCTTCACTTGTCGAGAAGATGAGATCCAGACAATGGTTCACATAACCATAGGTTGCAAACGATTTACTAATCCGCACAAAACGGTGCAATTCGCCAACCTTTCTCTAAGCTAAGTAACACCGACCTAGCTCCCTCAAACAAGGTAGCCCATAGGGCACACCCACTCATAGAGCCGTGACACAAGCCCTTCTAGCTACTAGCATAACGTCCCGCAGGTACGCCAGCCCAGCGCTCAGAGACGTGACAACACACTGTCCCTCAAGTCCAGCATCCACAGACTACCGACTCAGCGCTTAAGAGTCGTGACAGAACACGCACTCTTCCACCTAGGAGTACGCCCGCCCGCAGCGGACTACTCTGCGCATAAGGCCGTGACTATAGCACACGAGCCCCGAGTATATGCCCGAAGGCGACTCTTCCACTCGGTCCTAGACCGAGGCAATTAAGCTCACGCGCCCTTCTCAATCTAGTGCAACGTCCCGCAGGGACGCCCACCCAGCGCAGAGACGTGACAGAACACCGTCTTTTGAGTACCGCGCCCACCGGCGACTCCTCAGCGCTAAGAGCCGTGACAACAGTACACGCGCCCTTCCAGTATAGAGTACAGTGCTAATCACTTATCCTCTTCTATTTGGCTGCATAAATCTATGCACGCCCTTCCTAAATGGACTCATCACCTACTCAGCAAATGAAACACCCAATATTAACATTATTATAGTGAAGATGATGTTATTTATAGTTAACCAGCACCTCCACCATTTTGTCATAAACCTTAACATTATAACTCAGCCTAGGGTTTATCTAATTAACATATTTGTTATGACAAAGTCTTATTCGTTACGAAGAACCGGTGATGGTTCGAGAGACAGACATCACGGTTCATATCATACTATTGACGGAGGGAATGCAGTGTCTAACATTCATCCTCCCAAGTACTATGCTCATACGAGCCTAAAAATGGGCCTATAGCCCGGGACGGTCCACCATAAGCCTCCACCTGACCGTACCACCGCTTACCAATCCAAAAGACACATTCATGATCCTGCACCAGGCAGCGATCTCTACAGTGCGCCCGTAACCAACGCACTATAGTCTAAATTCAGATAACTACAAACCAATGACTCCGTGTCTCGTCTCATCATCGGTCTTGCAACCTTTTATAATGTAATAGAACTAGATAATTTATATCACTCACCAAACAGCGCAGTACTTGCCACTTTTCTCCACTACACCTCACAGCGAGCCGTTGGCTCTTATTTGAATTTTTCTCCTTCCTTGGCCACACCTAGTCCAGTTATATTTATCTTCGGGAGATAGTATTGCCATACTATCATAAAGGTGCATACACACACACACCAACTCTAATATTCAATCGCGCTAAATCGCGACAGGTGCTTCTAACACTGAAATAACATTTAAGTATAAAATAAATATTTGAAAAGAAAACAACACTTCGATGGGCAATTTATCACTAAACCGGTCAGAAAAGCATCAATTTTTAAACCTGTAATACAATTATTAAAAATATTTCGCTAAAATAAATGGGACATTACTGTTGCGTAAAGTTAGAAGCCAATAAAATAATAATCAAAATACTTACACTTTGCGCTTAGTCGTAGCCGCCATGTTGATAAACAAAACTTTATAAAACAAACAACTTACTTTACTTCAAATCCAGATAATAACAAGGGTATAATTTGACATATGTGACTTTACACACAGATTATAAAGCTCGCGTAAGGGTTGCTGCTCACTCAAAAAACGAAGGGAAGCGCCCTTTTTCATTACCGATTCAGTGTTGCCACAAAAGAATATGCCATTAGTAGAATACTATCTGCACAAAAGGCAACACTTACGTCTCGCCCGCGGATAGCTTCCTCGCTTGAAGAGAATGTCTCGCAACGTGCACTTGTGCTACCGGAATTGAGAAAACTGACATTGGAGACAGAGATTTCTCGTCTCGCGTGCTTTGTCGCTTGGGCTTATGTGCTAACCGTGCAGGGTGTTATTGAGCCGAGTAATTCGCCCTATGCTAGTCGCATTGTTTTCGTATCTAAAAAAAATGGAGACACTTGAATGTGCGTAGATTATAGGCACCTTAATAGTCTTACTCGAAAAGACAGGTATCCTTTGCCTTTAATACAGGACCAAATTGATCAATTAAAGGGCCAAAAATATTTTAGTACCCTAGATTTGTGTACTGGTTACCATCAACTATGGATACACCCTGACAGTAGGAAATATACTGCGTTCGTGACACCCTTTGGTCAATACCAATACAAACGGATGCCATTTGGTCTAGCCAATGCTCCGGCTGTATTCCAAAGGGCAATTCATCAGATGCTGGGAAATCTTAGGTTTGAATTTGCAGGGGCATATTTAGACGATATTATTTGCTTCTCTAGCTCAGTAGCCGAATGTTTGAACAGACTAGAAGATATACTCAAATTGATAGCTTCAGCTGGTATGACGTTGCGAAAAGAGAAATGCGCATTTCTAAAAACTCATATAGAGTATCTAGGATTTGACATAAGAGAAGGAGAAGTTCGACCCTCTCCGAGGAAACTGGAATCGGTTGAGAATTTTCCCTAGCCATGCACCGTTCATCAATTAAGACAGTTCATCGGACTGGCGAGCTATTTTAGAAAGTTCATCTCTTCTTTTGCATTAAGAGCTCAGCCGTTGACGACTCTTTTAAAGAAAAACGTGCCATGGGGATGGGAAAAAGCTCAAAACGACGCGTTTAATGATATAAAAGTTGCATTAATTTCACAACCCGTGTTAGCAATTTATGATGAAGAGCTAGAAACACAAGTGCATACAGACGCGTCATCTATTGGATTAGCTGGAGTTCTTCTCCAGAAGCAATTGGATGGTAATTTTAAGCCTGTTGCATATGCCAGTCGTCAAACCACGAGTGCCGAAAGTAAATACTACTCCTACGAACTCTAGTCATGAGTCTCAAAAAGTTCCGAGTTTACCTTTTAGGGCTTCACAGACTGTAATGCGCTAAGTGCTACATGGACTAAACGAGATATGGTTCCTCGTATAGACCGATGGTGGCTTGAGTTGTTAGAGTATGATTTTAAAGTCGTGTATCGACCCGGCCGGCATATGCAGCATGCTGACGCTCTAAGCCGAAATCCAATAGATTCAGTAATGCATCTCGATCAAATGACTTGGGTAACGGCTGTACAGCAAGCGGATTCAAAATTAAATACAATTATACAGGACTTGAAAAGAAGTAATTCCAGTGACAATGTTATAAATGATTATTGCTTAGTAGATGGTTCTTTGTGTAAAGTAATCGAAGGTAAAAAACGGATTGTAATTCCCAAGACGCACAGTGATCCGCGTAGAACAAGCTAGGTGGACAAAAAGGTATGTTAGATTCCTGTGAAATTCTTATCACATGGTATAATCAATAAATGGTCATTAAGGAAGAATATAATTATTTTCCACTGCAACTTACTAATGATGAGTAATTAGCATCAGCATAAAAGGTGAAGCAAAACTTTCATGTATTTATTTGCATAATTGCGTTCCCGCTGTTAACATATTGTGTGTGTCTAGTAAATAAAGTGATTTCTTCTAGTGATGGAGTTGAAACGAGAAGGTAAGGACTATTTATTTTCATAAATATCATTAGATTAATTTGACCTTGTATGTTTAAAATATGCCTTGTTTCTAAAAGTTTTACGTTTTTTCCCTCTTTTTCAACTTTAACAGACTTGAAAATATATTACCCCACGTTACTCCAGTACAGTTTTTTTATATGTTAATCTCTCACTAATATACTTTCTGAAAAATTTAGTCTTAAACCTCGCAAGTGTTCGCAATTTTTTTTTCGATTTTTTTCCAGTTGTTACTGTTGGCGTATCAAGAATGGATTATTTTGAAGAATGGCTCAAACATTCAAAACCAACCAAGAATGAGGAATTGTTTCGATTTATACTATCAAAACATGACTTGAGTGGTGCAACGGCAGACTCCCTGAAAGATTTGAAGGTCAATATTACAAGATTGTCTGCAAAAATTGACGAGAGATGGAAAGCCGCAGGATGCAAAAGAGAAAACTTCCTCAAACGGACTTCGGAGTGGCTGCGAGGTCCGGAATTTACATTCGACATATTAACTGAACCATCTGTCCCTTCGTCATCAACAAAAAGCCCGCAAGAACCTGGACCTGGTAGACCGCAGGAGTTTTCTGAGTCAAGCCTGAAAACAAAGCGGAGAAGAGTGGATGATTTAGTTCACTCAAGAAGTACCAACCAGCTTATGTACGCTGCTGAAGTATCCGCTCGATCTTCAGGCAGTAGGACCGTAGCTCAGGCTATCAAGAATATTACTGAACCCAAATCAACAAAAGCGAACGAAGAAAGAAGCGACAAATTGAGCAGCGACGAAGCTTTGGCCTACTACATCGACTCCAAATCCACCTCGCAGACGTACAAGATAACTCGAAAAGTATGTATGCAGAAAGGATCGAAGGTATTTCCATCTATGACCTTAGGAAGTCTAAGATTGCTTGTTTTCCTCCGGAAGAAAATATTGTCTTCACTGAAACTCAAGCTGAGATCAAAGTCGAAGCAGTTTTAGATAAAACTGCTGAACGTTTGGTTTCAGTTCAAGAAGAAGTTTTCAGCAATCTTTTGCCTCGCACTTCATTTATACTTATCAGCAAGTGGGGTTGCGACGGAAGTTCAGGTCATAGCACATACAAGCAAAAATTCACTGATTGTAATGACACAGATGAATATTTGTTTGTATTTTCATTCGTTCCCATTCGATTATGTGATGAACATGGCAATATTGTTTGGCAGAATCCTCGCCCATATTCTACAAATCTTTGTCGCCCTATAAAATTTATCTTTTCCAAAGAGAGTAAAGACATTACTGTTGCTGAAAGTAATGCAGTTTTGGAAGAGTTAAATGGATTATTGCGTACGATTTGTAAAGTGAAGGGAACCGAGATTCAAGTCAAACATAAAATGCTTTTGACCATGATTCAACTGACGATAGTGATGATGATAGTGAATAATCTTATAATAATTAGTTTATGAGGGTAGAATCATTAGTAAATAACTTTAAAATAATTAGCTGTAAGATTAGAATAATTTATAACTAGGAGTAGGATAATTTACTTTAGTGTTTATAATCATTTGTTAATAGGCCTAGGATAATTAACTTTAGGCTTATAATAATTTGTAGATGTGGCATATTAATTAGTTAAGGCTTTGTATATGATTATCCTTCAAACGTTTATAAATTTAAATTATTTTTATAAACATTTTACGACCTTACTATTTTTTTTATTGCAAACCTATTTATAATAAGTAATTTAAAAAATATATATACAATTTTGCATGTAATCATGCATAAAAATAACAAATGAACTGCGAAATGCACAAAAATAATTTTGTCCACCTAGCTTGTTCTACGCGGATCACTGTGAGACGGTTAGATGGCGCGTCGTCAAACGCGAACAAAAAGTAATTGATTTAATTTAAAAAAAATACTGGTTCGAGCAAATGCGGCGGTTTGTCACTAAATATGTGAAAAGTTGTATTGCATGCCAATTTGCTAAAAAGCCTACAGGCACGCAACGTGGTAAACTAAATCCTATTGACAAAGGGAATACGCCGTTCGAAACGATACACGTCGATCGTTTAGGTCCATTTTGTGAGTCAAAAGACGGTAGCACTTATCTGTTGCTAGCAGTGGACGGGTTTACTAAATCCGCTTGGTTGCAACCAGTACCGAATACAAAAACCGATCATGTTCTAGCGACTTTATCAATGTGGGAGAAAATATTTGGTACGCCTGTCCGTATAATCAGCGATAGGGGTAAGTGTTTTGCTAGTCAACAGATGGCAAACTTCTGCGCCAGTCGACATATAAAACACGTTATGAATGCTGTCACCTGCCCACGCGCGAATGGGCAGGTCGAACGCATCAATCGAACCGTTTTACAGTCTCTTACGGCATGCATCGGAGATAAGCATGACACATGGGAGGAGTTTGTCCCACAGGTACAGCGTGGTATAAATTCAACTGTCAATAATTCCACAGGGAAAAGTCCCTTTGAGTTGACATTTGGATTTATGCCTCGTTTCCCTTAGATATTCCAAATCCGAATCAAACAAATACTGACATTGACGAAGCCCGACGTCAGGCAGCTGAGCGATTAAAATTGAATGCAACGCGAATGAAAATTTATTACGATCGTCATCGAATACCGGCTTTGCAATTCAAAGTTAATGATTTAGTCCAAATTGAACGAAGGATTTAAAAAAAAGGAATTACTAGCGGGAAATTGGTGGATAAGTATAAAGTGACGGCGGTTTTTCCGAATGACCGTTACAGGGTTGAATCATTAAACTCTCGCGGTCGCAAATATCGCAATGTCATAGCTGCTGACAAAATGAAAACCGTTTCGATTTCAAGAAAACTCTGATACGGAAAGCGATAGTAGTGAATTTGATGGTCATTTGTGATACCTTCTGTCATATGTAGGGAGTGACTGTTAACATTAGCGTAAGGTAACCTTAACATAATTAACGGTATAATTAAATGTGAAATTATCGAACCAAATGTGCTAAGTAGTCATTATTCGTTAGGTTATGATAATTGTTCGATAGTAATTTAGATTTAAATTACTTTATGATTATATTTTAAATGATTGTTTATTAGGCTGTATCATTTAATAAAAAAGGAGGCAGTTCCACAACATCCCGATAGTCTCAATCAAATGATGACTTAAGGCTGAGGCCAATCATTTTAAAGGTCAGTATGTTTTGACAGTTTTGAGCATTTTTTACTTCTATCGGTAAATTGTAACACATAAAGAATATTAAAATGTAAAAATTTGCTGATTACCTCGATCTCGTAGGCTTGCATCAGTTAGATCAAGTCTATGGCCAGTTCGGCTAAGACCAGTTAGGTTTGAGATCGGGCGACAGTTTGATCAAGTCGGTTTCGTAAACAGAGTCAGTAAGATTCTGTTTATGACCAGTTAGGTTAAGACCAGTTAGGTTTGAGGCTGACAGGTTAAAATGTCGGTTTGAATTAGTTTCAGGCCAGTCTCGTAAGCAGAGTCAGTTAGATTCTGTTTATGACCAGTTAGGTTAAGACCAGTTAGGTTTGAGGCTGGCCCAGTTTATCCTTGATTGGTCGTAGATAGACAACGATTGTCAAAAAGATTTCATCGTTAGTAGGCTAGTCTCGTAAACGGAATCAGTTAGATTTTGTTTAGGACCAGTTCGGTTAAGACCAGTGAGGTTTGAGACTAGCCAGACGGTTTGAAGTCTACGGTTATGTGTAATAAAACTAATCGCTGTGTGGTTTTCAGATAATACGGGGTCGTATTAAGTCATCAGGATGGGCGACTGTAAGAAAGGCTGCTCACACCGACGCAGCCTCACGCACACAAGGACAGCGCGGCGTCGTGGTGGGAGCTGCATCGCTTCGAAATACTCCGCCATTTGCCCGGCGGCCGCCTTAGGAACTACCCTCGCGTCACGCATACTGTTGAGCTCGTTATATTGCTTTTACAAAACGAAATTAAACATCGTTAGAATCAAATTTTGGTCTCATTTTTATAGTACATAATTAACCACAAGTTTTTATAATTGTTGGTAATCCTGTAGCTCTGCCTACCCCACTCTGGGAATGTAGGCGTGAGTGTATAGATGTGTATGTATGTTTAATTAATATATTAGATGTAATTAGATTTATATTTATATTTAATATAAGTAGCAGTAGAGATCAGTTAATAAAGGCCTTTTTTATTTTAAGATGCAATTAACTTATATTCATCTTTCAGATGCAAAACTACGTACTATACCAACCAAAAATATCTGTAAAGTAAACATTACTAAGTATACACGAGAAATTAAAAATGGTTTATTAGCTTTTCCTTCTCTTTAGGTACTTACTTTGTCTTTTTTCAAATTAGAATATGGTGAATATGGTGGTGACTATGGTGAAATTCGCACATGTTTCCTTTACGAGGAATGTGAAGCGACGGCTTCCCATACAAGGGTGAATATTTGAAGATGTCGATACCTTTAAACTCAATTGGCGTAAACGCCAAAACTCTACTTTTCAGGAGAGCCAAAAAACAATTTTTTCAAAATTATTTTTGTCATAACTTTTTTGTTTTTTGAGTTACAAAGTCAGTGTTGTACATAATAAATATAGTTTATCGAGATAAAGAATATGATTAAGTTATATTTAAAGTAAACGCATTATTTAAGAAAATGGAAGGCTTATACGCCCTAGAAAAATACTATAAATGTTACTTACGCCCCAAAAAAATACTGTTTCGGTGATAGGTTTGGGGTGTAAAAGCCAGGTGGACTATTTTTTAACTGTAATAGGGTGTATAAGAAAAATGTTATGTATTTCCGCGTACACTTAGGTTGTATAATGAGCTTCCAGCGGTTGTTTTTCTAAGAATTTACAATATTGGGCTCTTCAAAATGGAATTAAAGGTTTTTACAGAGTTGGCGACCCAGAAATGATGGTTCAGTGTTGTTAACTTTAATCGGCTACGGTGGCCACCTTCTTTATAGCGGGCCGTATGCATGTTTACTATTCTTGTGGTAGAGAATAATACCAATATTTTGTTCAAAGTAACACATAACTTAAGTGTTTATAAATACATTAGAAAGGCGTTTCGGTCGGCCTGAAATCTTAATACTAGCCGAGTTAGAGGCCATAAAAAGGCTTCCGCGAATGACGGAAGATGGCCGCAATGTAACAATGTACGCTAATAAGGTTGCAAATACAGTAGCGTCCATTCAAATGTTGAACCAACCCCAATATCTTTATTCGCCGGAGTTGGTTAATAAAGTAATCGAAAAGTTAAGTATAATCTTGAAGTACCGATGGTTCGAGTACAAAAGCACGCAATCGGGTGTGCCCGACTTAATTCTTTTATCGAGGTTTCTGAATGAGGTAGGCGACCAATGCGGCGCGATGTTTGCCTTAGAATCGATAAGAGAAGAAAATAGGTTCACGCGAAAGTCAAAGGTAACCTGGTTGTGCGATAGCGTTATGGACTCTGAATTATGTGATAATAGGTATGAAATTTTTAGACTCGACCACGATAGGTTAACTTCAGGTAAGGCTAATGGAGGTGGAGTTATGATTCTTGTTCTGCGATCGCTTAGTGCGTTGTCGAGACCCAAATTGTCTTTCCCAGGTACATAGTGCCTATGGGTGACCGTACCTTCTCGCTCATTGCTCGGCTCTTCATTACACTGAAATATAGCTGCAGTGTACGCCCCGCCTGGTAGAAACCTACCTACGAACATAGCCAACATTATATCCAGCGTATCTTCAGCCAGCACTGATGGTGAAGCCCATTATCTGGTTGCCGGTGATTTTAATTTACCGTGCGTTAAATGGACTAACAATGGCCCACTACACTTGCGAAAAGGTTCTGCTGAAACACAGGAAGCAGCATATAAACTGACAAACTACTATTAAACTACTATTTTATTTTGATCTTCACCAACATAACACCATAACTAACAACAGTGGCAACAACTTGGACTTTATTTACAGTAACTTCCTTCTTGATTCACAAAGATCGCCCAGTCCTTTGCTTAATGAACATTTAAATACACAACTTAGGCAAACAGCAGAATCGGAATACGAAAAAAAATTTTTAAGAAGCAGAATAATAGTGTCTATGGAAAAACTATTCAAAATAAAAGAAAGCAAGTTGACGTTAGACTGGTAAATGATTGGAAAGATGTTTCGAATAAAACAAATAAATTTTGTGGCGCGGAAAAATATATTAGTGCACCAAATTTCAAGAATTTGGCAGTTTTTACTGTAAACTTAGTAGCCATCCAGATGCAACAATCTAAGTTGATTTTAGATATGCCAATCTACATTGGATTCGCTGTCTTAGAGCTTGCCAAAACTCACTTGTACTAATTCCATAATTCTATCATGAAAAATCGCTTTCGCCAAAATGGTGAAATGTGCCAAATGTACTAAATTAATCAACAAAAAGACCCCCGGACTCCAGTGCAACAAGTGCTCAAAGTGGATACATGGTGAATGTGCTAATTTATCATCTGAACAGCTAAGTGCTCTGTTCGCAACAGAGGCTGCGCACTGGAAGTGTCGCGGATGTGTAAAGGGCAATATAAAGTCTAAACTACTTTCGTTTATTATGCCTGATGCCGAAGAAGATGCAGACACCGACAATGAACAAAAATCTAAGTCACAAATGATAGCAGAAATCCGGAGGGAAGTTAGAGATATTGTACGGAGCGAGCTACAAACAGAGCTTCAAGCAGTACCTACTCCAGTTTTATTCAGACAAAATCGATGATTACGAAACTAAAATTAAAGACTACGAGAATCATTTTACAGTACTTAAAAATGCTTGCAAAAATAGAACCGTTTTCTCCCCGAAGGAAAGAAAACGTATATTTAGGTTTCAGCCGAAAGGCTTGAACCTCTGTGAGATAACCCTTTTAGAACATCAGCGCCATCTAGTTGTTTATATCGATAATCCTGTAAATTGCTTGGTATTGTCAGTCCGGAGCAAAGAGTATAGTGTAATACCAAAAGGAAAAGAGTGGCTTCTCTGTGGTTTAACATGCATCTGTGGACGTAGTGACATCTATAGTTTGAAAGGTAAAACTTCACATGCGAGGTATGTATATATATATATACACACGTATAGATCTACAACTGCATATTACTAGTTAGGCCGCACCGGCACTACGGCTAATCCGCCGCGGTTTTTAACCGCGTGACTTTTTTATCAAGTAAATAATCAGCCGCCAGCGCGGCCGCTTGCATTAGTATTACTTGAATAAAAAGTCACGCGGTGAAAAACCGCGGCGGTTTAGCCGTAGTGCGAGTGCGGCCTTAGGCAACAAACGCCCGTGACATATATAGCGGCACCCAAAAGATCCTGTCTGGTTTACTTAGACAATCTTTAATCTCATGCATTAAAAATTGTCTAGGTACGCGAGAGAATCATTTTGACTTCTTGAACTCTTGAGTGGCGCCGCAGTTTTTGACCCTGGCATGGAGAGAAAAATCAAATGTTTTTTTTTTGTTATAATTTTATTTACAATACTGGTACTCATTACGCCTTGTACAGTTTTTTTAAGTAGGCTATTTACTTATCAGTTTTTTTTATGTTTTAAATAATACTCTCTGGCTATTTTTTTAATAACATCATCCCCGTCATCATAAGTTATTTTACCACCAAGTATTCGGTTAACAGATCTGCACCAGCTATAAATAATAATGTTTATAGAAATGTTATAAAAGTATTTAATGAGCTTTTCTTTGTGCCTCTCACAATCTATAAAAGTGAAGTCTGTAAAAAGCTCTATAAAACTTGTAATTCGTTCTTTAATATTCTTCTCATGGCAATCAGAGTTAAGAAAAGAAATTGTTATTTCCTGAATATCTTTAAAGTATGCTATAAAATGTTCAGAGGGGTAACACAACCATTTCTTGTTTTTATTATATTCTTTGGCTCTTATGTAATTGTGTACATTGCTTGGTGCTGCTGTTAATTTATCGCGACAGCTTTTACAGGACTTCACCACATTCTGTAGGCATTTTGCCAGGGCCCACCCACAAACATAAGCTCTTTGCTCAGCCCCTGAATCTGATAGATTTTCAGTATTTTGGATTAGATTCAGAGGCTGATCTAATACAATATGCTGTGGCTGTGAGGGAGCACCTTGAGTTTCTTTTTCATTTTCTTTAAGTAAAAATAAAAAAGATTGCAAAAGAGGATTTGAATCTTCTTCGCAATTTGAATTTTGTGAATGGTTCGTGTTAATATTATTTAGAAGTAGCGTTTTAAATGCTCCCTCAAAGCCGACGCAATTTGGAGCAACATTTCTCGCTCCTAAGCTTCGAATACTCCCAAAAAAGTTTTCGAGTGGGTCCTGGTTGAAGTTCCTTGTGAGCATGGCATCAAAAGAATACTTCTCGTGTAACAATTTCCAGATGAACTTAAAATTCTCTATAGTTTTAATAAAATTATTTACTGAGGGTACAGATTTTTCCGAATAGGAATTAGCATTTCCTTTTTTTATAATATATTTTACAGTTTTTAACATCTTTACAGCATCTAACCATAACTTATGATGAGGTGAATTATGTTTCACAGCAGCTTTATATATTTTTCCATTAGGAATGGAGTAAGTTGAGGAGTTCAACGAATCAAAAACTTTGTCTATCAGGAGAACAAACGGCACCAAATCGCGACATTCTTCGGGTACATCACCCCTCGCAGCCAAGTGTTCAGTCGCTACTGCCATGGTGCGACTTAACACTTGAGCCGCCATTTTTACCCTCATTTTTTTAATTTTATTTTTATTTATGTGTTCCTCGGTCAATCGGGGTAAAAACCGCAGCTCCCCATATGTTTTGTCTGCTTCGTAAACCCACTGAAAGTATTCCCACTTCATTATCTTTTCAGTTCCTTCATTTGAGTATTTCATGTCTTTATTTAAAATATTATTTCTTAATCCTTTCAGTAAATGAGGAACATCATAATAGTGGGAATATTTCTTTATTATTCACGATTATTAAATCTTTACGCCACTCCTGATTCGATAGATACCAGCGTTTTGCATCATCTATGAGGCTATTTATCACACTTACATTTGAGGAGCATTGGTCGCAGACAGTGGCAATGATATTTAAACCTGTGGCTTGTACATTTGTTATAACATCTATTAAAATATTTTTAAGTGTCGATGTCTTCAAACTTTGAGTAAAGTAGTAAGCCACAGGTTGTTTAAACTTAGCTTTAACCCCTTTGACCATAAAAATTAAAACATGATTCGCAAATCGATTGGTTTTCCGATCGCCCAAATTTTCAAAACCCACAAGATCGTCTGTGTTATTGTTATAATTTAATTGTGGAGTAATAGACATTTCGTCAAAAATGAGCGTACAAAGACGATCTTGGGGCAACATTTTCGACACAGTATCTTTAAGTTGGGTGAATACAATTTTATTTATGCCCGGAACAAGTTTAACTCTCGAAAGAAGTTGCTTTAATATTTTTCTGGAAGGCAGAGTAAAAAGTTTTGACATCAATTTATAGCCTTTAGGGCTCCTCTTATACAGTGATAATGCCAGAACCTTTTCATCAATGGTGAATCTTCGCCCTTTCGCCCTTTTCCTGCTCTCTGTAAAATGCATTCTTGTAAAAAGTCTTGCTGGTTCATTCATGTGTTCCGTCAACTTGCTGAATTCACGAATGTTTGCAGCTCTCCTTATATTTTGTAGACGCTGTTTAAGTGCCTTGTTTTTTTGCCGCAGTCTTCTTATTTCATTTTTTTGCTGTCTTGCCTCCCTTGTGTATGTTTCGGGACACACTCTCTTTTCCTTGCGATTAAATGATGCACCTGAAACGTTTTTTAATATGTTAATCTTAAGGTACCTTTGGCCAGCTTAGACGTCCTACGGTTAAAATATAAAATATGATTCACGCTGTAAAAACACACATTTTTCTTTTACTAGTCTAGAATTTACTTTGCGTTAAGTATAATTGGGATACATTGGGATACATTGGGATACAGTTATATTGATTACCGATGTCGCCTACCCAGGCCTAGGGTCGGCACCGGTATGTTATCAGAGTTACAGTGCCCGGCGATAAATATTGCACATCGACCTTTGGAAAGAGAGAATCTGCTAATTTCGGCTTCGTAGAGGGTTATCTCTGTCACACACTACATTTATAATGTTTGCTAGTCGTGGTTCAGATAGAGTTCTTAAAACCCCACATTTTAAATCTCTTAAAGTTGTACGATGGCATCTATAGGAAAAAAAGGGAAACCTTTACGAGGCCAATAACGCGAAATTATCTACAATGTTTATAAATATTTTGTAACCGAAGACGATTATAAAAATGAGGATGATAATGTAAGAAATGTGTACGCAACTTCAATAATTGACTAGTGATAAATTCAGCTGATTGTGACAGAGATATTAACCTCAATAAGAGAACGGATAGTGAAATGGAAGGATTTGAAAATTTTACTGATAAAAACATATTTTTTATTCTTTTTGCATATTTTATTATTCCTCAACCTAAAACCATAAATAATAATATTTAGAAATTACATATTATATAACAATGCTTCTATTTTCTTAACGTCTCCCGGCAAACTTCGTGTTTCGTCAGTCGTCAGATAAATATTCAATTAAGTTCCATACCTACCTAATTGTCAAACACAAGAACCTCCTCTTTTTTGGAAGTCGGTTGAAGAAGTTTTTTTTTATATTTGTTGGTGTACTATACATGTTTAAAAGGAGTAAATGATATTTAATAAGTAAATGATATTTCAGAGGTAGTTTAGTTCTATATAGTTCACGCGGGAATCAAAACAAAACAACAACAAAGTACTTAGTTCAAAATTCAACTAATGTAATAATTGACGGACTTGGAAATTAGCATTCGTTTGTATTCGGAAAAACGATGGTTGCCGATGTGCAATATTTACCGCCGGGCACTGTAGTACCGTAGGTACAAACAGTGGCACCAGTAAAATAATATGCGTATTTTTACCTTTATTGTCGTAACCTTGATCTCCAACAACGACACAAGTATATGATGTTGAAGCCGAAGGTTCAGGATTGTCCATCGGTACTTCTGTATGAGAAGTTGAGGGAAACCGACGCCTTTTGGACATACAATAATTGTGTTCTTCTTCAATCGACAAGTTGATCACCTGTGGCATATCTAGAAATAAAATATTCAATTTTTAACATAGGTACCTACATTGGTTTCAGTATTAGTTAAATCTGACTTATTGATGAACCATGGCTACTAATGATACCACCAATAACTATGTAGTGACTAAAATATGTTGGATATTAAATAGCCGTTTGTTAGAACTATACCTTAACATCTTGTAGCGATTCACAGATCGATGTCGATCGTGTCATAGTCGTCATGTAGGTATTTTGTTCGCTAATAACACACATTTATTGTCTTTTCATTTATTGTATTTAATGTTCTTTTTTTTTTTTACATTGTGTATGTAGTTCACAGTGATGTAGTGTTATACTGTTATGTTGTGTAACTATTTTTAAATAAATAAATAAATAAATAAATAATTTCACCTTTCACCTCGATCGCTTGTTTTATTTTACCATTTAGTCTTGGTCGTCTATATTATTATTAGCAAAAGATTTTTAGTCGCAGTGTACCTCGATAGCATATTTTGTAATAGCATTGCGCCGCAATCGTTTTTTATATTAAAACTATATCCTCGTGAGGCCCAACGTCCTAAATTTAGGACATTTGTCAAAGTGACTTTTGACTTTAGTTTATTGACACAATATTCTTTTTCGAACTAACGAAATTTGACGTGGGCCTCACGAGGACTACAAAATACTTTAAATCAAATCAAATCATCAATAATTTGATTTAATTTGAAATACTTTAAAAAAAAACTTACAGACGTTAATTGCAAATAGCAATTAACGCATCAAATAAATCAGCGTTCCAAACAAAACTCGATACTGTAACTGTGAAACACTACTCGGAAAATAAGATGATACAAATTAAATATGCTAATGTAAACACCCACACGAAAAATTGCTTAAAGTAAAAAAGTTATTGAGATTTAGTTCAACCAAGGTGAAATGCAAACCGGTGAATTGCAACAAGAAATATATGATTTTAAGGTATATTTGTAACAAACGTAAATAGCAACAAGAGAACAGATTAATATAAGTACTAACGAACTAACTAACTAAAATTATATCACTGTATCGTTAGATACAGTTGTGGCGGCTATTACAGCTCCACCTTTTCACACGCCTGCGCGCTATGCTGGTTGATATCGCGCCGCCGCTGGACCGACATTGTTGTCTAGGTGGTTGCTAATATAAGATATGTTACGTTGGTTATTAAATGATTTCTCAGTTTAAACCTTAGTTTTCTCAAATACCTATAGTGAGAAGTGTGTAGGCACACACACCTTCCCACACAGTGATATAATTTTAACAATTAAACCAGCCATCAGTTATTATTGAAAAAGCTTGTTATTAAACCAAACTTACGCTTCAAGTTGATTGATGGTATAGCATTCCATACTAAACGATGACCACTGGTCTTCTGTTCCGGCAGAAAATGGTGATCACAAATTCGTTTGTTAGCATATATCTTCGCCGGGTCAGTCTCCTTCAACACCTCGCCAACTGCAGACACCCAAGCAACAAACCGCTCAGGCTGCTTGTTGTTATTTGGAAACCGGTGCAGTGGGACACCTTGTGCAACTGAAATTGTAAAAATTATAACTATATTTTATTTATTTAACATTCCATGAGTGAGAGGCATATGCCCAACAGATAGAATAAATATATCACACATATTCAAAATGACAATTTATAAAAAAATACAAAAATATTAGTTCTCTCATATACAGTTTCTATAAAATTAAAATGATAATATATTCACATTATTATAAAAAGTATTGTTTCTAAATCAAATATAACAATGATAGTAAAAATACTAATTGCACATTAAATTAATTGCTCATCTGAACAAACTTACGATTGCATATATGCAATGCAATGGTAACCGCTTCTTTAAATTTACATAGTATAAAATGAAGTCGCTTCCGCAGTCTGATCGCTTCAATCTTTTAAACTAATCAATGGATTTTAATGCAGTTTTCAGCAATAGATAGAGTGCTTCAAGAGGAAGGTTTTTATGTATGATAGATTCTGTTCGGGTGTTATAGAAAACACACATAAACTGAAGTGAAGCAAGGGTGGGTCGCTAGTAGTATAATAAAATGGTGTTTCCTTTGTTAAATATATCAAAATTGTATAATATGAGTTTAATAGGTTATTGGTTTTAATGAAAAATAAATTCTGTGAGCAGAGCCGGCTCGGCTAGGGGCCCCGCGCATCGGAAAAAATTTGTATTTTTTTAATGTGTAATAGGGAGCCCCCAAGCCAGAATTGCAGTGCCTATCGGCATGGTTAATCCAGCCCTGTTTGTGAGCAATAATTTTGTAAGTAGATAAGTAACTATACATCAGATTATTATTCTGGTTATCTCACTACATAGGTATAAGACTGGTAAGTAAAAAATACTACATTATTACTAATCTTGCAACAACCTTGTTATTTATTTAGATGATTTATCGCGTCTTGATACCTTTATGCTTTGCTTTCGAATATGGTAGATTGTTTAAATTATGAAATACAAGCAGAGTCCGCACAGGACTCAACATTGGCGAAATCACCACGGAACGCCATAAAGAAAAAATAAGCTAAAGTACCTACTGCAGTTATTTACGAACTAGCTGTAAGTACCTAATACGAGGTGTATGTGTTTTAATAAATATATAATACCATTTTATTAGTTACTCACCAAGATAGTCGCATCCAAAAATACACAGCCTTTTCTTCATTACACTCATAACGGTAAAAATTAACAGATAACAAGTTCAACAACAAAAAACTCAACAAAAAGTAACAAATGTAACAATAATAACGAAAAACTTAACGAAAAACTCCACAAAACCACAAATAACTGAACAAAATTGCCAGAAAAACGGGGAACACACATCGAGATCCGAGTACGAAAATCGTTGTGAACTTTTTTGAAGTTCGCAGTTGCTTGACATTGACAGAGGTTAGTTTGGATTACAAACTTCAGAGGGCGCCACTGAGGACCAAAATTTGTTGCTAGTTCTAAGTGTGCCCCCCTGGTCCGGAGTTCACCTCCATTGAGATAAGACGCGTCCACGCTGTGTTCCGTGTGCAACCAGTGTACCAAGACCCCCGTCTTACGGCGTTTGTGCGTTCTTTCAGTGTCTAGTTCCGTTGGACATAACGGTTCTTGCGTCTAGTAAACCAGACCCCTCGCTTACGGCGCATGTACGGGCTGCCGGTGTCTCGCACGACTGGTTCTTTAAACCAGACTGATTATTACCCACTTCAAACATTTGAAAATTTAGTAATTTAGTGTTATTTTGTTTCGAATTCGTGTACCGGGACTGTTAGAAGGGGTCATATAATACATGATCATACAGATACAGGGCACCAAATGTGCAGCTTGTTTAAAGGAACTGAAGTCGACGGCGAAAATAATAAAATGCTCCAGCTGCAATGGCAACTACCATGAATTATGCTCAGGCATAAACTTGAAGGATATGAGTACAGCTCAAAAATCTACATGGGCATGCTTCAATTGCTACACTAAACAACCAAAAAGTGACTACACTCCCGTACGGAAAGATTGCGGGCATTCGGATAACGTAACCGTGCGAAAATCTGTGCCTTTGACTCGCGGGGATATATCCGAAATTGTCCGGCATGAGATTCGTAGTACGATAAACGAATCCATTAAAGGCATAATTCAGGAAAGCATATCCACCGAACTAAGAGGAATTAAAGAAAAAAATCTGTGATCTTGAGACTGCCATGACGTTTATCAACGAGCAGTACAAGGACTTTAAACGAGACATTGCAAGTGTTAAGCCGGAGATCCAGGTTCTTGCCGCAGAAAACACAAAGCTGAAATCCACAGTATCTCAACTGTGTACCCGACTTAACCAGATGGAACAGCTTGTAACACTTGATTTTTGCCCGTGGCATGAGACTGGGGTCGTGTGGTCACTTGGCTCGAGGGCCAATCGCTAGAGGGTTGGGCGCCGTAGAAAGAGCGACCGGCCACAAACAGGATCGATGGTGGAGTTAATTAATAAACCGTTAGTTCATTCGTTGTAATTTATTAAGTATAGGTTAGGTTCACATCCCCAATAAATCAACTATAATTAGGTTCAATCCAAACAAGAGTGGCAAGAATAGAGGGCGTCCCCCCTGCTTGGTACTTAAATACTAATCAACCATGCCTTTAGGCCTGCACAGTTAGAGGTTACAAAAATAGATAACAATGGGTAAGTAAACAGAAGCCCGGGTCACCTACGAGATTAGCATCAGTAAACCCGTGCCACACTTATCCCCTATTAGAATAATTATCGAGGACAAAAGAGGCGCTTGTTACCTACGCAGTCTAAGGATGGCTCAGGTAGCGTAATAGGTTAATGTGAAAAATAGAAAGTAAGGAAAATAAGGTTAACGTCACGCGGCATCCATGTACGCGGGGCTGCAGGATCCCACGAGAGGTGTGCGCATCACCGCTCGGTTACTCCCTCATGCACAGCCACGTCGCAGCACTCACGGGCACGCAGCATGCAAGATGATAACCTCCGCCTTGAAGTTTCCAGAGTAGCCTTGGAACTCCCAGAATAGCCTTGGAGCTTCCAGGGTAGCCTTGGAACTTCCAGAGTAGCCTTGGAGCCCTTAAATGTACAATATAACATTTCAGAAAAGAAACAAACACAGACACTCCAGACAGACAACTCATCACTTTTAATGAATAAAGTTTACCTTTTCGGGCAGTAAATTAGAAGCAATTGGCTTTTATACTCAGAGACCGCAGAGTTGGGTTAGCAATAACACCGTATTGACCATCTGAAACAGACCGGGCGTACTTTAGAAACAGAACGTGGCGATTACGTGACGCTATTGCGACGTACACTTTCAACATGAAAATTTACCTTTAAGACGCGCGACAGCGCACGTTAAGACCCTAGACACGAGCACAGCAGTTATTCTTGATGAAAAAGAGGCATCCTGACCTGAAAGGAATCGAAGTGAGTTTTTACTTAAAAGCCGGCATCGGCGCGGCACCGTGAACAATATACGCGAAAGTTACAGCATACTCACTGTGAAACCCGGCCTCAAGGGCAAAGTAAACGTCTAGACATGATTAGCAACGATATAATTTACTCGGCCACGGCATTCCTCGGCTTTTATTCACACGGAATCACAGCAGAAGATCTGATTCATCTCCCGATGACCGGCCTGCAAACGTAAGTGACGCCGTAGTGATGGTCCTGCCGCATTCCAATGCATCTCCGGTCGCTGCCAACCTAGCCGATTCAAATCGAAGAGAAAAGCACTAACACTTCCGATCCTTCCCAGTAAAGAAGGACTTTTGCTTAGCTGAAATTAAGTGAATTAAACATCTGGAACTAGTAAATAAGAATGTAAGATGGAAACCGGTAAATCAATCTGCTCACACGCCGACTAGACGATGCCTTAGTCTAATGTCAAACGTCAAAGTGACGTTTTATACTATGACAAAACAACTAACCAAACAATACCGCTGTCCGGGTTTTGCATTGAAAATAACAAGGAATTACTGTTGTAGAACGGGTTAAATATGAGTTCAGAATGTGGATAGAGGAACCTAGATCTAGGATATAAACCCTCGGTGTCGAAATGCGTGAGATAAAGTGAGTTCCTAAGTGTAAATCAAGCCGGTTCAATGTCGACGGTTTGTTATCCAAGACGAGAGAGTAATTTACAAGTTATTAGAAGTACACCGGCTCCTTCAAGTATGGGCGTGAAGCTCGTTCGCTCGTTAAATAGCCGCCACGACACTCAGCCAGGAACCAGCGAGGAAAGCCTCCAAACAAAAGAAAGGATGAACTAAATGATCAGGTATTGTACCGACAGCCCTTTTCGAATACTAGCTGTAAGTAGTCAATGGTAGGCGTCAAAACGGCGCTCTGAGCGAGCCAGGGCTGACGCCTCCCCCGTCTCCATGTAAACCAAGTAAGAAAAGGTGACATCACACTTTTGGGGTGTTACAAGCTCACCCGTGTCAGCAACATAGAAATACAATGCGTCCCCGAGCATACCGGAGAGAACCTGCCACTCCTCGTCCAGCAACTCGGAGCAGTCATCGAGCACCCGGTCCAAGAACAAGACATAACCCAATGCATCCGCATAGCTATGTTGACCCCTAACAACCCGAGACCTCGATCAATTCTAGCCAAATTTTCATCCCCCCGCATCAGAGACGGCTTCCTAGCCGCTAGTCGTAAATACAATAAACTGCATGCAAAGGACAAGCTAAACTCGAGCCACCTCGGATTAGCGGACGAAAACAAACCCAACATATACGTCGCGGAGCATCTATCCAAGGAGACCAAGGCCCTGCATACGGCGGCAAGACTCAGGGCCAGGGAAATAGGCTATGAAATAGTTTGGGTTAAGCACGGCTGAGTATACCTACGCAAATCGTAAGGCATGCAACATGTATGGATAAAGGACATGGAAGTGTTAAAAAATATTAAGTAGCATAACAATAGCCTAAGTATTGTCGTAACCTTATATTTAGCATGTTATTTAGTCATATAAAATAAAATACTAATTTTCACCCGTAAAAATATAGATAAGTTTTTATTCTTAATTGGAATCTGTGTTTCACGCATAAAAGTTTGCATGAACTGTATTTATTTCGAGGCATACGCCGTAATTAAGTTAAATATAATTATAATAATATTCCTACACTGTTTACTTAAAACTTGTTGCTTTGTTATTATCCCTTCGGTCTCGCTACTACAACATGAAAAATTCTGTTATCAGCTTTCGCATGCAAATAGTGACAATAACAACGCTCAGCGTCGGCAGCCACACAAACAAAACCTGTATAGTAGTGTAGCTATGAATCATAACTGTTTCTTTAAAACATACACACAGAACTCCCTTAACTTTTCGTTTCTTTTTTCTACAGTAGAATACTATAAGAACAGACCACAAACACACACTCTAAATGACATATATACACAGTTATTAATAGTGGTTAAAAAACAGTGTCTTCCTAAACCTTACATTTTTTTTTAATTACTAAAGCGTTTAAATATTGACATAACTAAATACACAAATTATATTCTTACACAAATTATTATTATTATTTCTACCTCCCTAAATACTGCAAAAAAATACTTAGGTAACACTAACAATGGTGTTTATGAAATCATTTGCTTATATTGCAGTCCCCGCTCACAAAGTGATCATAGTTTTGTTCATATGATTTCTAAATATAGTTGCATAATAACAGTACCCATATTTATCCACCGGCGTTTTGAATACTGTGGCTGACGATATTGACGCAGCCGAGTTGTGTGACAACAAACAGGTTTCTTTTTTGGAGGACTGTACCACAATTATAAATTCATTTAGGAAACCTTTTATGCTCATTACTCAGAACATACGTAGTCACCAATGCAATTTTGATTATTTTAAGTGTGTGTTAAAGCGAGCTCATATTACACCAGACGTTATAGTATTATCGGAATGTTGGTTACAATCCTGTCCGCAAATCCCGACCCTTCACGGGTACAATTCTTTTGCAACAGACCGACATTACTTGCAAAACGATAGAGTAATCATATTTGTAAAAGAACACTTAAAAGTCAAGATTCATAAAATTGATATAAAGGAAGCGAATGCTTTATTTATGTCAATTGATAACGAAATCTGTGTACTGGGAATTTATAGGTCGCCTAGCTATAGTAACACTGCCGCGTTCACACACTCGCTGAATGAACTCTTATCACACTGCAAGGTCAACGGGCATGTCATTGTGACGGGCGATCTGAACATCAACATTGCACCGAATACGTTCAGCACTAGCGCCGACGATTATTTAAATGTTTGCTCTGAGTACGGGTTTTACACAGGAAATTTCTTACCTACTCGCGGAAACAACTGCCTGGACCATGTAATGGTACGATCTAAATTAAAAGTAGCTGTCATTGTCTGCAATGAGGATATCACTGATCATGCGCTTATTTTGACGCTTTTGGACTACAAGTCTAACAATGGCCTGTCAAAAGTGATAACTAAACTCGACATTGATGCAATTAACTCGGACATAAAAAACCAACACTGGACACATCTTTATCAGTTAAACGACATTAACCAAGCGTGTGATTTCTTCTGTACTTCACTAACATCTATTATTAGTAAACACAAAAAACGCGTGACCGTTAGTAACTCAAAGATTACGATTAAACAGTGGATTACACCAGGGCTTCCTAAATGTATTCGGAAAAGAAGTAGGCTACACCTGCAGGCAGTTAAAAATCCAACTGACGAGGCACTGCAAAACCAATATAAAAGCTATAGGAACACTTGTTCTGACCTGTTGAAAGAAGTAAAAGCGAAACACCATCAACGCCAGTTAATGGAAGTGCGTCTTGATGCAAAAAAGACATGGAAGACGGTAAAGGCGGCGTGCAATATTGCACTCACACGTAGCCAAGTCACTGAACTACTCCAACTGGATGATAACCCTTCGAAGTCCCTAACTAAGGTTAACTCCTTCTTTAGCTCAGTCGGCAAAAACTTAGCTGAAGTGTCACTCAGTAGGATGGGGTTAAGCCAAGCGGATTTGGCCAGAATAAACTTGCACGAAACACCCCCAATATCATCTTTCTTCCTTAGACCTACAGATATACATGAGGTGGCCTCTTTTATAAGACAGCTTAAGGATTTTAGTTCCCCTGGATTAGACGGCATAACAGCGGATATACTAAAAATGTCAATAAACAGCGTTACTGAACCAATCACGTATTTGTGCAATCTAAGGATGACATCAGGTGTGTTTCCCGATGCTCTCAAAGTGGCTTCAATAACGCCTATTTACAAATCGGGAAGTCGTGACGAAGTGACTAATTATAGGCCGATTTCCTTGCTTAGCGTTGTTGGAAAGATCGTTGAAAAGGTCATAAACTTTCAATTGCTAAATTATCTTGAGCGACATAGCATCCTATCCTCTAATCAATTTGGATTTAGACAAAATAGATCCACTGAACAAGCAGTCGACTTACTTGTGGGTGCAATAGTGAACTGTCTTGACAGAGGTAAAAAGTGCTTAGGAATATTCCTAGACCTTGCCAAAGCATTCGACACCGTTTCTATTCCGATTTTTTTGTCTAGACTTGAAAGGCTTGGTATTAGAGGACTTACGCTGGATTGGTTTAAATCATACCTTCTGAATCGTAGGCAATGCGTTCGTGTGGGAGAAAACATCAGCAATTTCGCCAGGGTGGATTTCGGAGTGCCTCAGGGAAGCGTTTTAGGTCCAACTCTGTTCCTTATATACATAAATGGACTCTGTAACCTAAAACTGGCAAAAGCTACAACCATTTCTTTTGCAGACGATACGGCTATCCTGGTATGCGGAACGAACTGATCTGAAGTTAAACGTGATGCAGAGTCTAACTTAAGATTGATAGTTGAATGGTTGGATACCAATCTTTTAACGTTAAATGACCAAAAAACTAAATATCTGTGCTTCTCTGTAAATTCTAGAGGACAGCCTTGTGATGATTTTGGCATTAAGGTAGGACGTGAGAGCGAGCCGCCGTCTAATTCCAATAGCGATAGCAGCTTAAACTACATACAATGTTCAAGAACAATAAGATATCTGGGCGTAATACTTGATGTTCATCTCACGTGGCAGCAACATATCGAATCGCTCAAGAATCGTGTTCGAAAGCTCATGTTTGTCTTTCGTATTTTAAGGAAAATTGCGTATCCTGAACTGCTGAGAACTGTTTATTTTGCCCTCTGTGAATCTGTGCTCGGTTACTGTAACTCGGTCTGGGGGGGGAGCGGCAAAGACACATTTATTTAGTCTGGAAAGAGCACAACGGTCCCTTCTCAAGGTCATATTTGGAAAACCGTCACGCTACAGTACCAAAGAACTATACAAGGTGGCTAATGTTCTCACTGTTCGCCAACTGTTCCTGAGGAAAGTTATGTACAATTATGGCAAACTCCACGACAAGGTCTTCCAAGCGGACATACGACGCCGAGAGCGTTGGAAAAGCCAAAAAACATGTACGAAATTCGCTCAAAGATAGCACACTTTCATTTCTCAATTGGCCATGAAAACGTTTTGCAAACACCATCGTATAAATAGGCACCCCAGTAAGTCACTGCTAACAAAATGGCTTACACAGCTTGATTAGGTACCACGAGACGGAACTTCTTCTTGCCGTGACAAAATAGGCAACTATATATATATTTTGATATATCATATAATACATCCCTACATCCCTACATGCATACGCACACCCACACACCCACCCCCACCCACACACACACACACATACACACACACACACACACACACACACACACACACACACACACACAAACACACACACACACACACACACACACACACACACACACTTTTTTTTTCCATTTTCATTTTCATTTTTTCATTGTCTATGGGACTGATGGAAGGGAGTCAGCGCGCCGGTGGTTGTCTTCAGCCATTTTGAATTCAGTACCGATGCATGAATCGAAGCGAGGGCCGGCAAGAGGTTCTATGGTGGGTCAAGCCTTTCGGCTGAAACCTAAATATACGTTTTCTTCCCTTCGGGGGGAAAACGGTTCTATTTAGGTGTTCGAGCCTTTAGGCTTGACCCACTGTGAGCTGTTTAATATCTGCCAGCGCTGACTCTTCGTACTGTGAGTAGTGACGAATGACTATATGTCTACATGACTATATAGGAAAGAACTCAATATACCTAGTTTTGGTATAAGAGTGGAGTGAAATGATAAGAAGCTCAAGAATCAACATTTATAATTAGTTCTCTCATTAATCAATAGTTTAACAAAATTATCAGTCTTTAATCAGTATCACAAATTGTACTTATAATTTATAATCACTTATAAATTTAACTTAAGCAGCTAGAAAAACGTTTGACATGGCATGCCTTAGTACTTTCTGTATTCAATTCTACTTCCTTAAAGTAGTATTTCAAGAAGGTTGTGGAACTACGCCAATTGCCTTTGCGCAGAACTTCGTCAATGTCAAGGTTTTTGTTGGTCCAGTTGTCTGTTGCGACAGCCGACCTAAAACTGCCAGGTGACCCTTTAATCTTAACATCTTTGAGAATTAACCTCAACCATCCCGCTATAACAGATCGGGACGCTGCCTTTACTTTGTTGCGAGTAGTAATGAATAAGTATGTTAATGTTGGATCTGCTTTTCTACGTTGTTCTGTTTTTTTTATCAACATCGGTATCCAATAGCAGAAATCAAAGATCACGTTTTCGCTTTTTGACAAGCTCCAGCCTGATTGATAGTTTTTGGGGCCAACTTTCTAATGTTGTGAAGATAAATTAAGTATCTGGCCAGATCGGCAGGGATTGGTGTTTTCGCAGGCACCTTATTGTCGATTGACCAACTTAGCCATGATCTCCAAGCGGGTTGGTACGTTTTCAATGTTGACCGTCTCCAGTCCGATTGTAACAAGCTGCGTTCCGACTCATCCCAATTGGCTATTTCATTGGCCCAGCCCGTACTTTCCATACCTCCAAAGACAAACGAACGTTCAGAACGTTCCGAGGTGGAAGATTGGTTCGCAAGTCGCGAAGGTGGACTTTTAGATGCTGTACTTTGAAAGGTGGGCATATTGCTCTCTTTTTCACTTCGACCTTCCAGAAAGCCTTTTCCCAATTCGGTACCACTAGGAGATAACAACCTCGGGAGATATTCAGGTGTTGTAGTACTCGTGGGATTAATGCTGGTGGGGGAAAAATCCAAGCTAGCCTGTAGTTCCATGGCTTGCTGAAGGCATCTGTGAATTCGCTTGTCCTGTCCTTGTGATCTTCGCTCACATATCGCGGGACTATTGCCGATGATTTGCTTGCAAACAGATCGATTTCTGGCGTGCCCATGTGTTGAAAGATTGCCTTCCTCGTGACTAAATCCAGCTGCCATTCTTGAAGAGCTTTCTGTCGTGATAAGCTGTCGGCTGTGCCACTGTATCTGCCTGGCAAGTATTTGGGAATTATGGTGATTTTGTGCTGCTGGGCCAGGTTTAGAATTTTCGTTGCGATCGCTAGGAGTCTTTGAGATTTCGTACCGCCCTGTTTCCTTATGTAGGATGCTGCTGTTCTGCTGTCGGTTTGAAATAAGATCGTTTTTCCTGAGACTTGACCTAATTTTCTTTGAAGAACTTCGAATAAGGTCTATAATTCCTTTTGATTGCAATGCCAGTGACTTTGCGAGATACGCCAGTAGCCCGCTAAGTTTTCTTCGTTTATAATTGCACCCCAACCGATATCTGACGCATCGGTTACTATGAAAGTTGATGCGGGAGCTATTTGAATGCTTGACTTTTTTGACAGATTTAGGAGCCACCAATTTAGTTCCTTTTTCGCTTGATCGGGTACGTGCGATACCTTGTATCTTTGTATGTCCGGGAGAGATCTTGCTGTGATTTGAATGCGTCTGCAATGAAGAAGACCCAGTGGGATTACATTGGAAGCAAAGTTCAATTTGCCTAGTAAATGCTTAGCCTGCATTCAACACCATTTACCCGTGGAAAGAGTAGTACAAATTGAATCTTTGATGTTGAAGATTTTAGATACAGGTAAAGACTTTTTATTTGCTTCCATGTCCCATATCAATCCCAGATACTCTATTCGTGATTTCGGTATGAGGTCAGATTTGTCGGAGTTAATGTGCCAGCCTAATTTTTTTAAGAATTCTACTGTCCAGATTGCCTGTTTAGCTAGTTGGTTGACATTTTGGTTCATGAGTAAGAAATCATTCAAATAAACAATGACTCTAATTCCTTTCTCGCGTAGTAGTAAAGCGACCCAGTTAGTGATTTTACTGAAAATTGATGGATCACTCCATAGTAGCGGTTTATGCTGGGGACCATCGAGTGTCCTGACTTTTGGCCGAAAGGTGTCGTGTTCCGGCGGTTTCGGGGCAACCTACCGGCAGCGACCAAGATGCCAATTTTGGCAGAACAGGACCACACTGCTCTGTCACCTCGGTGTTAGTTTTAAGTTTTTATATTGATATGTATGTTAGTCTATAAGGTATTTGTAAATATGGGCCTTGTTGCCTGAAATAAAATTCATTATTATTATTATTATTATTATTATTATAGTCCAAACGGTAAACAGTTCATATTGTAGATTTTGTCATTGAATGCAAAAGAGAGATACCTCCTGTGTGAGTTCTGGACAGGAATGTGATAATATGCATTCGAAATATCAATCTTTACTTAATAATCCCCTTGTTGTAAAGTTTGCGATACCTTGGATAAACTTATGAGTCTAAATTTAGGTGCATACACATACGTATTTAAAGAACGTAAGTTAAATATTAATCTATGGGAGCCGTTAGTTTTTCGTCTTAGAAAAATTGGTGATAAATAACCACTATTAAAGGTATTAACAGAAATTGCACCCGAACTCAATAAGGTATCGATTTGTTGACACATGACCTCTGAAATTCTGCCCCCGATAGTAAAAAGGGCGCATCTTACATTTTTGTCAAAAATGAGTTATTCATATTGCCGTGATCAGCAGAAAAAGACCTACCTACAGATATTTTTAGTTTTTTCCTAGGTAGCCTAGATTAGAAGTTACCATAAGCAAAAAGGGCGTAACTTCACACACTTTGTTACAAAAACTTAAATAAAAAGACGCATTTGAAAAACATGTAAATGGTCTTCATAAAAAAGACGTAACTACGGATAATGCGCCCTTTTGTTTTGTCAAACTTTCAACTGTTTAGTAAAAGAAAAGACGCAAGGTATAATCCATCACCGTATACTTCAATAAAAAGACGCATCTAAGTACTTGTGCCTTTTCAACTAAGCCAGGAATTGAAAGAATTATATTGACTTAGACGCATCTAACTTAAATATTCAATGAAAAGGGCGCTAGTGACCACTTGCGCCTTTTCAACTTAGCCAGAGCTTGATAACGTTATGTTAACGCAGACGCATCTACACCTAATACTAAGTAGAAAAGACGCAAATGACCACTTGCGCCTTTTCAATAGTGTATTTTGCTAATTCACAAGTATGCTCATGGGGTTCGCGTCTGATTTTGATTTAGGATTTTTTTATTTTTGCGATAATTACAACATTGAAAAGAGGTACCTAGTTAATCGTGCATTTAAATTTAAATTATGTCAGTAGGATAACCCTTAATTTGGCCAGAAGAAAAAACATAAAAACTAAGTTAGTGTCATTATTTTTTGCGGTGTTTATATCTACCGGAAAATCATAAAAATTATAAGAATACAAAGTCGGCTTATGCCCGGTTTCAATATTCAAGAAACGAATGGTTTTCCTTACGTCTCGTTAAAATTTGACATTTGCTACGTACAAAATGTGTCAAATTTTAACGAGACGTAAGGAAAACCATTCGTTTCTTGAATATTGAAACCGGGCATTAAATGTCTAGCATGATGGACATTGCCAAAGATATGCAAAATATGTTTTCTATTTTTAAGAAATAAAACATTAATAAAAATCCGCTTACAGGTTTAATTGAATAAAAACTGAAACATAATAGTATTTTATAATATAGTGTTTGCTGGTGGCTTTGTCCGCATGGAACTCTGTTAACGAATTTTCCTGTAGTAATTATTACATTTCCGAGATAAAAATCAAAATGTCCATCCCCGGGACTCAAGCTATCTTCATTTCGATTCGGCGGTTGAGCGTGAAGAAGAAACAAATAAACATACAGGTTTGCTGATGGCGGCGTTATTTTCCCGGCGTTGGCTATAGAACTTAGGAACAGTAAAGCATAGTAAACCTTGAGTTTGGACTTCTAATAAACATGTCAAAGAACAACCTAATTTCCAACTGCATCAAACAGAGCATGGAAGTCTTCTCCCAAGCTCTTAAACACAAGTTTAGTTGCAGACGTTTACGACGACGACGGAGGTCGCGGAATGAACAAACAGCAAACGTTTGGAAAATATTGATCAGTCACCGCTTTGTGAGGAGCAGAGTGGGGAAAAAAAGGAGAAAGTCTTTACCCAATGATGGGGGAGAACAGGCTTAATAAATACAAATAAATAAATGGCGATCAGAGGGACAGAGTCCCTGAGGAACGCTATACTATTTCTCCTTTGTCTGAATTCTGATGGGGCATTCAGTTGTAGAATCAATTCAACATTTTTTTACTTCAGGATGAAAAAAAAGTTCATATTAATTGGCAATAGGAAGTATGCTAGCCGTAGCAAACGCGAGTTAGAACACTGCGGCATTGGCAATGGGAAGTATACTGGATACACTTTAACTTTGCAAGTTTTTAAGACATAAATGGGATTTTTTTAATTTTATATATTATGCAAATAAATCATAATGTTAAAGGTTTATTTAAAAAGGAATTTACATTATCACATACTATAAACGAACGATTTTTAAAATTCTTGAAAAAAAAAACTATATTTACAGAAAAATCATAAAAGTAAAACATTTACCGAGCGTAAGTAAGAAGCGTCTTTCCCCATTAAAGGTGGCGGTTCGCGCCGCGACAGAGACAGGGGACCGAGACAGGAGACCGCGACCGGAGACCGCGACCGTCACTTGACGTTAGGCAATGTATAAGCGACAGTTCGCGAGCGAGACAGAGACAGGAGATAGCGAGACGGTCGCTGCCCCGGACCAGTAGTGTCTCGTGTCTCCGGTCTCGGTCTCATGTCTCGGTCGCTTGTCTCTGTCGCGGCGCGAACCGCTACCTTTACATTCTGACGGCAATTGACGAAAAATTACCGTTCGCACTGGTTTTTTTTTTAGTATAGTTTTTGTATTATAATATTAATATGAGATTCCCCTGTATTACATAAAATTCATGTAATAATTTTATTTTTACGCGTAGATTTTGGTTTTCACAACGTCCATTTTACTGGACAAGGTCAAATTAAGGGTTAATAAACTTTTATCTTTTCATACGGTTTTTCCTGATTGCACCTTAGAACGTTGTTAATGTGCAAACTATTATTTCAAAACATTTATTTTACAGGCAATTGAACTACCTAGATGTGAAAGTAATAAAAAAAGAGAAGATAATTACTTTTTTAATTAAGTAGAGTTAGTTTTTTGAAATATCAATTACTATGTTAAAAAGACGCTTGTGTCCAAATGCGCCCTTTCATCTTAGGAAAAAAGCAGGAAATATCTGTCAAGCACTTACATTAAAAAGAAGTTTGTGATTGTACTTAGTTGAAAAGGCGTAATTGGTTACTTGCGTCTTTTAAACGGAGTACCGAGTATTTTCCAGTGATTTTTTTGTTTAGATGAAAAGGAAAATCTTAAATAAATAAATAAATAAGAATAATTTATAAAATATTTGATTACTATATTGACAATATGGTACATATCTATATTACGTCGTTTACGGAAAGTGTCTATGTCTATTTGTTTAGGACAGCATACATTTTTTTAATTTTCAACTAAAACATTTAATTTTCTCGATTTCGACTTCATGTTAGATGCGCCCTTTTCACTATCGGGGGCAGAATTTTAGGTTCATACAACTTTACATTGCAATTCGCAAAAAAAGTAAGTATTTGGCGGTTTTTGAGTAAATGGTATGCGGTAACCCTTTAAGACGTTTAATATTGTATCGGGGGCTCCTAATGATTCCCATAGATCAAGTTTTAATGTAAGTTGTCCAGCCCGGAATACCTGAGGATTAGGGTTTTTTTGCAGAAGTTCGAGGCGTCCTGGCTTTATTGGCGCCGACAGCTCCGTTGTAGGGATTTGATCGAAAGTCACGAAAGTTACTTGTTGGGTGTTTCTTGCTTTTGTAGCCATGATCCTTATAATTCTTAGATCCTTTCAGTCCTGGTCTTCTGTTCTTTTTATTAGGGTTGGTTTTCTTTGGGAAAAACTTATATGCCCCTCCCTGGTCCTTGACCGCCTCAGATAGCTTTTCTTCAGAAAACAGGTGGGTATCAGAAGGTGGTATGTCATGAAGGATATCGCTTAAAATTTTGTTCGCAGGTTTATAGTTTTCCCTCCGTGCTTGGATAATTTCAGATCTTCTGCCACAAGTGTACTGCAGTAAACCATCCGAGGTCTTTTTAAAAGAGGTATCGTTGCCCAGTAAGTGTTACTGCACTTCTGAGCGAGCCATGGGACTCAGCTTTTGGCAGCCATCTTGGAAGGCTTTTCTTTGAAGCAGTAAATCATATGTCATGGCGCCCAAGGTCATGTCGGTTTTTTCGAGTTGTAATATCGAGTTCCAGTTAGGAGTTATGGTTGCCAGCTGACTGTTGACTTTAAATGCCGAGAATATTGGAGTTGCATGGAACATTTTTTGAACATCCGCATAGCGTATATTTTTCCATCCATCTTCTCCCAGGCGTTGGCATTTTCGCCCTTGGTCAACCAGGTTTGGGTCTGCTTTGGCTAGCTTGGGTTCGGTTTCTATGGTGTGCGGCATAAAATCGCAATCCGGAGCACTGCCTTGCCTTGAGAGCGGCTAATTTTTTCTGAGCCTCGGCAATTTGTGCGGTTAGAGCAGCTTCGGATTCGGGGTCTTGCGGGAGTCCCGCTGCCCGCTGGTGTGTTAGTTTCCTGAGGCATGACATTGAGAGAAGGGGCTTCGAACTCTTCATCTATTTTTGATTCTGACGTAGTTTCAAAAGGTCCATCTAGGTCAGAGACACTTTGATTTCTTTTATGAGATTGGGCTTTTTCGAAAGTTGACACCCGAGTCGCAATGCTTTCGATCGCTTGGGCTTGTTTAGAGAGGAGCCCCATCATTTTCTCCCAGATCCCGTGTGGTTCGGAAGTTTCGGTTGGCGTTGGATTTTCCTTTGCTATAGGAGCTTCGTAACGTGGTGTTTTGCTGCCTCGAGAGCTTACTGGTGATATCGTAGCTCTTTTGTGTACTGGTGGAGGCAATATCTCTGGACGTTAGTCGCGGTTTTAGTAGTTTAACCGTACTAACAAAAACCTTGTAGGAATTCGGGTGAATTCTTTCCATGGTACTATGGGGGCATACAACAAAGCTCGCCCAAGGGGCCATTCCAGTAACTTTCTTTTTATGAGGCGGTACTTTTTCTCCGATAGAGACGGATCATTAGGTGAATAAGCTGAAGCTAGTTCAGCGGTTGGAATGGCAAACCTTAGTTTTGCTTCAATACGGGGTGAAATTTTATCCTCAAACAGGTCAACATATGACAGGTCTTCTACTTCCCAAAATCGCCATCCTTCGGGATAATTTTGATCCACAATTTGTATAATACGTGCGAAAAATTCTTCATTTTCCGGTAAGACTTGTCTACGGCATAGTTCACCCATATTTGTCGGCGGCGCCATGGTCTGGAATAACAACCAAACAATTAATTGGTGATGAATTTGTTCCGTCGTATCAACTGATACGACTGACGGACGTACCAATCGAAACGACCGGTCGTATCGATTGATCCGTCTGGGCGCCTTGTTGGTAGGACCGACAAATGTTCCAAGGTTTCAAGGTGCGATTCCGTCAGGGCCCAATATGGGGTTCCTGACGCCTTGTCGTTCATTGCGAGACGACAAGCACTTCGTAATGTTGAAGTAGATCGTAGCTTAACCACGAAAATCACATGTGCCGGTTGGCAAGTGAAATGAATCGCACCATGGAAAATACGACGATTACATGAGTGTTTTCCGTATCTAACTAGGGACACACTCATGCAACAAAAGAAAAAAGCTGAAAAGTGAATGTGTACTTACTGTTGTTCATCGACTGACGACGCTGAGATTCAAAAGCGTACTGAATTCAAAGTGGCCGAATCCAACCACCGGCGCGCTGACTCCCTTCCACCAGTCCCATAGAAAATACCAAGCAGTGTACAGGATTATCGATATAAACAACTAGGTGGCGCTGATGTTCTAAAAGGGTTATCTCACAGTGGGTCAAGCCTAAAGGCTCGAACACCTAAATTTACGGTTGCGTAATGACGTCCTAGAGCAAAAATTGAATAGTATTGAGCAGAATTTAATTAAAAACCATATAGAAATCGACGGCATCAAGGAACGGGAAAGTGAAGAAGTTGCATCAATAGCCACTGCACTCTGCACAAAAATTAGTCAAAATCCTAAAGACATCGTCAAAGTATACCGTAAGAAGAGCAATCCAAAAAATACAAATAAACAAATGCCGATAGTTATTTCACTCACCGAGGGCCGTAGCGACCACTAGATCGCAGCTGCCAAGAAACTAAGCATTACCGCAAAAGACCTGGGCATGTACGAAGACTCCAAGGTATATGTTCGGGAGTCGCTCACACCCCAAAATGCGTTCCTTCTCTGGAAGGCAAAAACAACGCTCAAACAAACGCAAATAAGTATGTAAATACAAGGGTGCAAGAATGGCATTGTTATGGCCCGCAGGGACGACACCGCCCGACCTCACGCGATACGATCAACCGACGATATTGAGAAATTCCGAAATGATTTTATTTTTTATTTTTTATTGCCTATTAAGCCTAACTAACTACAAACTACTGCAATGCAAGACGGCATCACAGATATCCTAGAAGAGAACAAAGATAGCTGGAATGATTTCGCGGAAAGTGTACAAATCAAAAAAAAAACACTGATAGCTTTGCATGTCAATATTAGATCGATGCTAAAAAACTTTGCACAATTGGAGCATATCGTAAGTACCAGTTCAAGATTAGTTCATATGATTGTGATCACAGAAGCAAACATAACTTCCGACTGTCAGAGTTAAGAAAACACAGAAAAGGAGGAGGAATAATAGTGTATATACATAAAAGCGTAAGTTTTACTAGACGTGATATATCCACTACTAACTTTGAATGTATTTTAGGCATGATTGAAACTGATTTTAAAGCTAAAATTGAATTATGTGCTGTATATAGACCCCCGAACATAAGTAAATCATTATTCATTGCCGAGTTAAACCAACTACTATCTATGAGTAACATAAAAAATAACTATGTCATCTTAGGTTGTACTGATCCCCCCCAACTACAATTTTAAAATTATTATTATTTTCTAAGTTGGCCTTATGATATCTAATGTCTAGAACCCTACCTTGTGAACCGAATAGTAAACCAAAGAACTTTAATGAGCGAGAGATTATTATTACTAGTCTATTATGAAGTTCCTAATTACTCCTACCTACTAATTACTATTAGAGAATACTATTAAACTTGCCAGCTAACATCTATATGTTGTTAAATCAAACCTAAAAGTATTAACTATTCAATAAAGAATTATATTAATAAAATTCCTAATTGAAATAAGGTTCAAATTATTATAATAGTCTACTGGAAAGGATTAATTAACCTAACTTTGTATTATTAACCAAGGAACAGAGTTATAGCTAGTATGAATATGGAAAACCTAACATAAAATATAATCATTCTACTGTTGAAACAAAATATCTATAGGCAACTTAGGATATTACTTGAAGCTTCAGATATTAACTATATAACTAAGAACAAACTCTTGGTTTAATTCAAATATCATACTAGATATACTTTTATAAAATGGCAATAATATATTAGCGGTTAAGGAAAGGCTCCATCTCTCGCCATTCCGCTGCTCTTCAACCATAACCTCAGAGCCCGCCCACTAATATATCTTTTATTATTTAGTATAACACATTATTCTATTAGTGTTAAATTTAGTAGACTAATTCTAGTCAATTAGGTAAACTTGATTCTACTAGTCTCTCCAAAAGGATCCTTTGAGAAGAGAGACCGAGACAAACTCAAAGGATTAAACTATTTAATTCAATTATTCATTTTACTTTTGAACACAAAATAATATCTTAGAACAATATAATATCAATGCTTAATTTTAGGCTTTATTCTTATTTCTTAGCCTGTTATTTCTTACTTATAGGATTAAACTCAATATGCCTATGACAAACTTTGTGTGTCTTTCTCTATAATTGTTAGTCATAACTACCAAACTTTTTATTAGTATACCTACTGTAATTATCATGTAATTAACCCTACTAAGCGGGTTCTACAACCTTTATACTCTGGATTGTAGTATGAATTATTTAATCACTCAGATTACTATAATTCAATTTCAGTACTATATCCCTAGTACATAAACTGTTTAGTTTAAAATTTAATATAATAATGAATTAGTGTAACCTCACCATTCATAACTTAGTCTGAGACTCTATTGTGTAAATTTTACATATACCATCTACTTCACTGAAGTTACCAACACAAAACTATATCTAAAACTAATTAGCCATAGTAAGTAGCCCTATAATTGATTTAGTGCGCTTTCAGATATCTTGTTTCAACATTTTATTTTAACTAGATTAGTAGCCCTTTGGTTTTGCCTATAAATAACTTCTTTAATAACCTTAATATTCTCACAAAGGTGGTGTGTTCTTGAACAACATAGTGTATACTCAACACTAGGGTTCCTTCAGACAACAACTAAGCATATGTGTAAGTACAGTGACCACTGATTGTCCTTGGACAGAGACAGTAAGCCGTAGCTAGGTATGTACCGCACATCTATAGCTGTTAAAGGTGTATTGAAAGGACAGACCAACTCGTAAGTATCACTTTGAATTTTACCTATACAAAAGGACTACGTTAACCTAGATTTATTCGCTTTACCTGATGTTTAAAGATAATATATAGCTTATAATGATGACGATTTCATTCTTACAACTAGGACCTCTCCGGAATAATATCTAAATATGATAAGCCTAGCTTTTCTTTTAGCAGGTATGTAACCGTACTTATTTACCCTTACTATCCTAGAAAGTTAATAATAATATCATAGACTCTCGTTGTGCTTAGATGACTTCTATGACAACAACCTGGTGTAAATTCACATAGCTAACTAATTACTTTTATTCGTTTGAGACAGTTTTAACGTGAACTCTTTAATTTACCCTTACTATCCTAGAAAGTTAATAAAAATACCGTAGACTAATAAGTTTCGTTACGTGCTTAGATGACTTCTATGACAACAACCTTGTGTAAATACACATAGCTAACTAATTACTTTTATTCGTTTGGGACAGTTTTAACGTGAACTCTTTATACACACTAACTGATGAAACATGTTTGCGGGCATCTCCCTAGTTAGCCGCCTAGATTTATCACTAAGGTTAGACGCGAATGCTTCTTAAACTTAGATCTCTACCTGTCTGCTAATTATAACCACTACAATACCTTTCATGTTAAACGAACTCCCTAATCATACCAACACGGGTTTATCGGACAATACATACTCCGCAGCCTATAGCGCTTTATTTATTTTCTAATTAGACGGACAGTCTTAGAATTTGACGTTTCTGACAGGAATAGATAGACCTAACCACAGACTATCAAGATTACATTCAATAAGTAAGTTTCGATACCCTAGATTGAATATTTGCCTAATATGAATTTAATTTAAAAGGCTTACATTTGTAACATGAATTAATTATTACTAGTTCCTAATTTTCCTATTGGCTTTAGAAGGCTAATTTAAGTCTTCTCGGTTCAATATTTATAATTCTTACGTCGACAGAGCTTGTTTTACTATGCCAGTAGTAGAACAAACTTTGTCTACATATACCTAGCTAGTCACATTACGTGTTTATAAGCTTACCTCGGTGTAAAGGAAAAGCTACTGACTACCTATAACCCCTAACCACCTATTAATCTATTGTTTTAGAGCAATTAAAAGTCCAAAATGACTTTTACAGTTACGTTAAACGTGTGAGTAGTGTAAAGGAATTCCGGTGTAAGAAAACCTTTGCTAGACCAACTAAGACCTAACATAACCTCGATTTCGGAAGTAAAACTTCCTGTGTGTAGTCCTAAGACCCTTCAACCGGCTATTTCTAGCCTTTAGTTGGCTTCCAGGTGGGGAAAATACCTACGGTGGTCTATATATACATATATTAATAAGGGGATCAATGCCAAAGGTACTTTATATGGCCACACAACAATCGCAAACTGATTTCGGATCCACTTCTACGGGCCCTGGAGAGAAACCATGAAAAGTACCATCAGCAGAGCCTGATATACCGAATAAAGGTATCAGGAAACCTTATACGCGTACCTTCCAAACTCATTCAGTTAATGAGTTAAAACCGTCCATTTCCTGATTGTGGAAATCTTCAGGTCTCAACTCACAACCAAAATGTGAGTGTAGGTATTCATTTTCGTAAACTACAACTGCCTGGAGCTCTGCGTAACCGACTACCATTTGTGGCGTCGTTACAGAGTTCTGGAAAACAAAAGAAGGTTAATAAACATGTTAAAACAATCCCGGAACACACAAACACCAGTTATTAAAACATTCTCACAATCCTAGCAAAAGAAAGTCAACTACAACATTCCTGTGTAGCGATAATCGTTAACTTGTAGCGTTACTCGAACGCAACGTGAAGTGACACCCAAAATAATATCACCTATAATATACGAGCACAACACAAATAAATAAAAACCAACAAGGCAAAAATGGACGATACGTGACACCTCTCAGCAAAATATCAACTCACCCCTTCGACGACCGGAATAAAAAAGCCCCGCTCAGACCCTCGCCAGACTTTATATAGAAAACCCTGAGCATGCGTAGAAACCCCTAATTTTCGGCCCCGCTGTATGAAACCTGCGTATAAGATCGCTTGGATGCGTAAACTTTTCCCGCAAAAGAAATTTCAATTATTCAACTTTAGTGTCTATTTCATCATTTCAAGTAACAAATAAAGCTCACTTTCGTTTGAACTCATCTCTCCTCATATTAGCGTCTCTCTAGCGTCCCTGCGTATAAAGAAGCTGGGATGCGCAGAAGTTTTCCCGCAATAATGCATTTACTTTTCTAATGACAATGATTATTCTAACATAACATGTAACAAACAAAGTTCATTATCCTTTGAATTTGACCCCTACTCATTTTAGCAACATAGCGGTCATAATTCTTCTTTTTTTTTTTTTTTTCAACTTCCAGCCTATTCGATCCTTATTTATTAGGTTTTACAACTATAATGTTACCTCATTACAAAATAATTTGTGCAATTCTTTCCTCTTTAATTTATCTTACTAACATAATGAAATAAACCTATTTATTTCCTAAATTCTAATTAGAATGATCTGTTTTTTTTTATTTAATTTCAACCATTTCCTTCGCTTGCTCCACAGCGCCATCTAGGTAATTCAAAGTGAACCCATTTCTCTGCTAGTCGCCCAGAATTAACCTGTCAATTTTAAATGTCTAATCGTTTAGTTCATTATACTTTGAACTTGTCTCCTACTCTCCTTAGCATTATAACCGTCATTTCTTTTTTAATTCAACTTCCAGCCAATTCTTCATTACAAAATAATTTGTGCAAACTTTCCCTCTTTAATTTATTTTACTAACATAACGAAACAAATTTATTTATTTCTAAATTCTAATTAGAATGATCTGTTTTTATTTAATTTCAACCATTTCCTTTGCTTGCACCACAGCGCCATCTAGGTAATTCAAAGTGAACCCATTTCTCCGCTAGTCGCTAAGAATTAATCTGTCAAATTTTAATGTCTAATCGTTTAAATAGTTGTCAATGTTTTCCAGAGAGAGCGCTGTTTTCAGTTTGTTTAGAAAATCTAATGACTAATTTCTAGCTGTCTGATGGCGAAGATTAACCTGAGTTTTTAAAATGGATTTTAAAAAGGACACTACACTCGTGTACCAGTACAAGGTGACATGAATATTAATATTAAAGAAACAAATAAAACTGTAATACAATATTTAAATATGTTAAGTAGGAAAAGCTTGCAGAGTGGCATTAACCAGTATACCAGAATCGCAATGAAAGACGGTTGCATAAGTAAATCGTGCATAGACCATATATTTATACGTAGTTCTATGTTGCATCCCGGGAGCGAGCGGCTGATAAGAACAGCTGTTGTAAACAATGCGCTTGCAGACCACTTTATAACCTGTTTTGCCTTAACTCATAGCGATCGCCAATGCGCACAAATTAAAACAATCCGTAAACTTGATCACAATAGGGTGCAAAATGAGTTGCTTGCCATTGACTGGAGCCAAGGTCTACTGTTTAGTAATCCGGAAGATGTACTTTATTTTATGATGAATCGTTTCAATGAGGTGTATGATAAGTGTCAGTATGAAATTAGAATAAATGCTAGTAAAAGAAAATCGTGTATATGGGTAAACCATAAAGTAAAATATATGTGTAAAAAGAGGGATGAATTATTTAAGATTTGGCTTAAGGATGTTAGTAGCTCTGAAAACAGGCTTTTATATAACACATATAGAAACAAAACGAATGCTTTTATTAATAACTTAAAAAATAATAGCATTAAAAATGAGATAATCAACAATGTGTGTGTGTTTGCCGTGTGGTGCCGGGTTTAGAATGTTGCCACTCCATGTCTTCCCGTGGATGTCGTAAGAGACGACTAAGGGACTAAAGGCTGTGTAGTGCTGTTAGGCGATGGGTTTGCAACCTGTCACTAATACACTGGATAACATCTTAGCCTGGTTGTGCAAAATGTGGTCACAGAATTATCAACAAGTTTTTGGAGTTGTTGGTGAGTCTGTGGCTCTGCCTACCCCACTCTGGGAATGAAGGCGTGAGTTTATGTTGTTGTTGTTGTATAATCAACAATTTTAGAGATTCCAAGAGGGTATGGCAAATTATAAATGGCTTATGTGGTAGATTAACAAAGTCTATTGACGATATTATAATAAAAGCATTGAACAAAATGAGCTTAAAAGAAATATCAAATGCATTTGACAAGGGGTTTAAAGATAATGTCAAAAACATAAGCACTAGTTGCAATAACCAACTATTAGATTGCGGCTCGTATACTTCAAATCCAGGGCTATTAATGAGACTACCAAAAGCCAAAGATGATGTAATTTTCTCCATAATTAAACAATTAAACGATAAAAAAAGTCCTGGGATGGATGGAATACGTGCCTCTGATATAAAGTGCATAAACTCCAAAATTACGCCTATTATTACACATCTGACTAATTTATGTCTAAAAAAATCTAGTTATCCAGATAAATTAAAAACAGGCATAATTCGACTCATATACAAAAAAGGCAGTCACAGTGACATTCATAATTATAGGCCAATTACTATCCTATCCTGCATTGATAAAATAATTGAAACATACCTCAGCCAAGAAATAAGAACATACCTAAACAAAAACAACATTATACATAATAGGCAATATGGATTTCAAAGAAAAAAAACACTTCACAGCTACTATGTAAATTTACTAACGAGGTTAACAAATTCTTAAATGATAAAAAAAAACATGTACTAGTTATTTTTATCGATTTCAGTAGGGCATTTGACACATTAAAATATAATGTTATGTATGAAAAACTGATGCAGAATGGTATACGGGGTCCTCTACTAGATTTCTTCAAAAACTATCATCTCAATCGCTTCACAACTGTCAAAATAAATAATGAGCACAGTGATATGATCCCTACTGAGCAAGGCACGGCCCAAGGTTCTATAATTGGGCCAACTGAGTACTTGTTGTACGTAAATTACATGTGCAACATATCGGAGGGCTCAGTGTACCAGTTTGCTGACGATACCTTTTTACAGAGATATAAAGAAACCTGAAATCCAAATACAAGGTAATTTCGACTTGTTATGTAAGTGGGCTCATGTCGTAGGACTAGTATTTAATTATTCCAAAACCAAACTAATGCACATACACTCTGCGCATCTTAAAACCACAACTGACATGAGAATACAAGCGCATACACATCAATGCTTCCACAACCAATGTAGCATATGCAATTGTGAGTACCTGGAATCAGTTAGTGAGCATATGTACCTTGGATTAATTATTGACAATAAATTTAATTGGAAACCCCACATCAACCATGTTTGTAAGAAGTTATTTGTCTAAATTAACACTACTAAAATTCAAATTACCTTATAATATTCTCAGAATATTATATGTTTCACTGGGACAGTCAGTTATTGACTATAGCTTAATTAGTTACGGCAGAACCTTCAAAACGTATATCGATAATATTTTTAGGTTACAACTAAGTTTATTAAAGGGAATCGTGCTAAAGACAATAAGGGAAAAATTATGTAATAATGATGTCGAACTTTTAAAATATTGCAAAGTAATAAGTGTTTATAATAAAATTAATATGTCTATAGCTAGTAGTGAAATTGATAAGTTAAACTATTTGAAATTAAATGTCAGACACACACAGCTTAGAACCTTATCATACCTGTCAAGATATAACCTCCCTAAGTGTACAAACTACTATGGCAAGCGTACTTGGTATTACATGTTACCAAAAATATTGAATGAGTTATCTCTAGACACATGTAAAAGAATATGTAAGTAGTATAATATTGGGCATTCTGGCCCACCTCGTTCGATCGGGCGGGAAAATTTCGCCCTCCTCACTCGTGTGATCCAAATGCCCAATATTATTTTGTGGATTTCAAAATTTGGGTTTGCACAAAATGAAATAATCGCGCTAACGTGCGCGTTTCGCAACATGTAACGGAAATTGGGTTTGTGCTTAAAATAAAACGATTATCTCTCGCGTTAACATACGTATTTAACAAATAACACGTCGTAACGTAAATTGGGTTTGCCCAAAATGAAATGATTGCGTTAACGTGCGCGTTTGCAACGGGAATTATTAGCTAAAAACAATCGCATCAAAATTGTTATATATATGTGAAAACGTAGTCGTGATTTCCCTCAATTGGAATAAGTCTTTCATGCAAGTAAAACGTACCTATGCATCGCTTGAGAAATTTTGAAGAAATATGAAGTTTGTAAAACAAAATCAGAGCTTGCAGTTGGATCTTGTTTTTTCAGCTCGCAATAAGCCTTGTGTACGTCATGGTGAACTTTTACCTTACAATATTCGCAGTATAATTTGCGGTCCTTCTAATTGCGGAAAAACTAATTTAATGGTTGGTCTTTTACTTCATGAACAAGGGTTACGGTACCAAAATGTTTATGTTTACTCAAAAACCCTTTTCCAACCTATGTATCGATTTTTAGAAGAAGTATTAGCGTTAGTTCCAACGGTTAAATTTCAAAAATATTGTGAAAATGAAGAAATACTTAGCCCAAACGAAGCTAACTATAACTCAATCATGATATTTGATGATGTGGCTTGTGAAAACCAAAACAACATAAGGGATTACTTTGCAATGGGAAGACCTTTGATTATTTACTCTCTAGATAGAACTTTGATGACCTGAATGCGTCGAAATTTTTATCAGCTAACTGTTAGCCTATAAATAGCTTTCCGCTCCTTAGTGTCAATTGTGTTGTCAAGGGATACGGTCGTGTTACATGTTAGAATTTATTTCGCTAAAAAAGCACTAAAATGACGAGTTGCGTTATTAAAGTGTGTCGAAATTACAAAGGACGTATTAAATCAACCAGCAAAGTCACATACCACCCATAAATAATTCAGAATTCATAGTATTTCTTTCAAAAATCAATCAGTTAAATATGTCTAATTATTACGATTCCCTCTTGGCATTATTTTTGGTATTGCCAGTTTTGAAATACGAAATTCCCTAGGGGTGTGAGCATCGAAGTATGGAAGTTAAGTTTGGATATGTTCACTTAATAATAGAAAACTGCCAAGTGAAAGTCGTCAATAGTGGAAATTGATAAAAATATATTTTGACTTATAAACTGGAAATTTGACATGGGGTCAGCTGGCCTATTGCCTAACGCACTCGCAATCGCACGGCATATTTAGCAAAACATTAATGAAAAGTCTTAATATAGAATAGTTTTGTATCAGAAATACAACTTTTTTTTTATACTGGATAAGGGCCGAACCTTAAGTACCCGAAACCGACGTGCATGCATGACTCGATGTGTGAATGTGGAAGAAGTGAAAGAGATTTGTCAGGATCGTAGCATGTGGGAAGAAGTGGTCTCTGCCTACCCCTCTGGGAAACAGGCGCGAATTAATGTATGTATGTTTTTTTTTTACACTTCATTAATGACGTCTTATCTGTTTTTTTTTTATAAAAAACAAATTACTTAAAACATTTTATTCGGGCTAAAACATAACTTTTTCAAAATGTCTTGCTTTTATTTTGTTCCGCAAATTTTGCCGGTGAGTGTATTTTGTCAATCGAAAACATTATAGGCAACATTCCAATTTGAATTGGTATGTTTTTAGTTTTTCAAACACCTCACAACAACTAAACCTTAACATGATCAGTTTTTCCAGTAAAATGGGAAATATGTCTTTAGCTGGCATCCCTATGTACGCCCACAGAGATAAATAGAATGACGTTTTGCGTGTGTCAGACAAAGCAGTCACGCACACAAGCATACAAAAACTGGCCTGTTTCTGTTGTAGTAATTACAGGGCCACACTCTATCTAGAGAGTAAATAATCAAAGGGGAAGACATAAAAATATTGATAGCTTTTATTTAAATCAAACGTACAGTAAAGTACCAAAACAATTAATAAGGGATAATGCTAATTTAATAATTATTTTTAAGCAAGATGATGTTAATTTACGTCATGTTTATGATGAGCACGTTGGAACCGATATGTCATGGTCGCAGTTTCGTGAAATTTGCGCTAAAATATGGAACGCACCTTTCAGCTACTTGGTTATAAACAAGGATTGTAACAAACATTCTGGATGTTATAGAATGGGGTTTGATACATTCATTACTGTAGATTAATATACTTAAGTACATACTTATTGAATAGTATTCGAATAATCGTTTATTATATTAAATGAATCCAAAGAGAACGGACATGAGCTCGAAAGTCGAGAAAGTTAATGAAGATAAAGTGCTAAAGGAAAAGATACTCCGGTCAGCAGAAGCAGTTAAAAAGAAGGTTAAACTTATTCGCGATGTAAAAACAAACAATGATATGATTCTGGAATCTGTTTTAAAACCAATTACAGAACCGCTTAATGAAATAGTTAAAGTTAAAAATGAGAATAATTACTTCAATACTAATGATGATGATTTTGATGACGGATTGCAATGGGGAAAGTTAGTAAAAAGAATTAAATATAGCCCAAGTGAAGAAAAGAAGGAATCTATAACTGATCAAACGGTTGTGAGGAATTTTTCTCAATCTAGCCTTGTTAATAAAAATGATGAGGATGAGACATCAAAAGATAATGAAAGTGATGTAAGCGATGAACTGGAAAGTGAACATTTTAATGATCAGGATTCTTCAAATAATATTTCATTTAAGACGACTGATTCTTACGCTTCTCCTCGTGACGATCCTAAATTTCAAAAGCAATATATAACCAACTTAAATATACCTTTTGGTATTCGAACGGAACGGGACAAGCTAATGTTGGGAACCTGTCCGGTATACACTTCAAATGACAAAAAACTGAAAGTAAATGGTCATACTTACTATTTAACGCCAGGTTTATTCGAACTGCTATATAAGAAAGTACCGGATTTAGATATTGTAATTGAGGATGATAGATGTAATTATAAAACCTTATTATTAGAAACTAATGCACATAGAAGAGAGTTTAATCCTAATAAACCAATAAAAAGCAACAAAGGCATGAAATATTTATATGTAATAAGACCTCTTTTTAAATTAGCTAAAGAACGTTCAGTAAGTGGTGAAGGATTACCGACGATGAAAAATGTTAAAAACGATGTGTCATATGTATATTGGGATAACCCAAACTAATTAGTAGAAAGGTTAAAATTACTTATAGCTTCTCGTGATGCTGGTAATACAGGATTGGACAATGAAATCATAATCGATACCTTAAATTTCAATTCGCGTATAGCACAAAATGACGTTTTTGAGTTTTTGATGCCACTTTTTTCAGTTTTTTTTTCTCTATCGATCTGTATTATTAGAATTGTAATATCTTCACAAAAATGTTCTTTACGCGCACACTTTTTTTTGGGTACAATCTACTTTTGCCAAAAAACCAGGGCTTTAAAGAACATAATTCTCTTGTGACAAATTTTCAATGGATGTAAACAACAACTTACAAAACCAACATTCAAAGTAAGTTGGTTATTAATTACAAATGGCTTTACACCCAAATTTAAAAAGACAGAAATATATTTTGCGCTTTACGCGGTAATCATGTTTTAATACTTCTTAATTTACGTGCTTTACGCTGACAAAGTTGACTAGTGGATCGTTGTTATTGTTTGAGACGGAGCATGCGGACGATGGCTATCACTTGCTTACGCACCGGTCATATCAGTGAACAAGTGAGAAACAATTATTTGTAGGTATTATGCGCGAGCCGCGTGCTTCTTGTTTACATTAAGTTGCCGGTGCCGGCTTTAAACCGGAGCGAGCATTGTTAGTGAATAGTTGTGGTCGAAAAATATTGATTTGTAATGTGAGTGAGTGTGTTCGTACCTACCTTATGTCTTGCAAAACTTAGTGAAGTGTTCATGGTATAATGAATAGAAGTGATTTAGAAAAAAATTGTGCCAATAAAATCGTAGATTCGCTGGTGGCTCGAAAAAGATAACTTGAGGCAATTCTAAACCACCGCAGATCAACGCGGTAAGTAACTTTCGAATAAGAACTATATATCAGACAATCAATAATTCTTCGATTAATGTTTTCCACTAGATTCAGTTGGTAAATTATGCCTACTAAGTACTAATATACTTAAAATGAAAGATTAATTATGTCGTATGTGACCCTTATTAGTAGGTATTAACTTTATATTGTGCTATACACCTAAGCCAACGTTATGCAATGCGTTATACACCCTAATTTAGTATGATTTTACAAAGTCACACCACCAACAAATGACTCAGAAACTAATTATCAGTTACCAGCTGACAGTGCGCTATCATACATTTGTTATAGTTTAGGATTATTGTTAAACAAATGGCAAATTATATTGTATAAATAAGTTTGTACAAATTATTTCAAGTTTAGTGCTATACCCCCTTATTATTATGAACTTCGTATCAAAATCGTGCTTTACACTTAAGCCAACGTTATGCAATGCGTTATACACCCTTATAAGATAGTGATTTTACAGGACTATGCCTCCGCCTCCAAATAACGCGGAAATAAATCATTTACCAGCTGACAGTGAAATAAACAGGTACAGCGTTTTAACATTTTTTTATTTTTTTATTTTTAATCAAACGTTAAAATAAATATAATGGATTAACTGTTAAAGCTCTCGATTAAAAGACGGACTGGTTCGATCCGACCTTACATGGTGTTTAATCATGTCTCACGTTAGTTTAGGATTATTGTTAAACAAATGGCTTGTTATTATCATTATTTATTGTAAAATAAATGTAACTGTTTCTGTTTATCTGTTTGTTGTTGCTTAATCTTAGTGCCATTCTGTACAGCTAAAATAAATAAAAGTTTTAAGTACAATGAGACCTTTTATTGTATTTTTTTTGTTGTTTTAAAAATCGAAAACATTTCGTAACTACTTTTTTAAATTATCAATTTATTGGTAGTGGAAATACATATAAATCAAAGAGACTATTTACCACTATCAGTAATTTTTCATACAATATTCTCATTTTTATATGTAATTTACGACAAAAATAGACATCATATGATAAAAAACAAAGCTTTACGTCCAATTTTCTAGTTTTGTACCAAAATATGCAAGGACGTATAAAGCGTTTTTGCTGTGGTCAAGGGCATATACGACATGCTATCTCGGAAACTAGGAGGTTTTACCAAACTAAGACAATTAAAATAAAAAAATCTCGTGGTTTTAAGAAAATTCGCTTCAGAAAGGTAAAAGATATTTGCTAAAACAAAAAAGTTATAAATTTTTTAAATTTGTAAAAATAGTTTTTTGGCTCTCTTGAAAAGTGGCCATTTGTGCTTTACGTGAATTTAAATTTAAGGTATCGAATTATCTATTATTGAAGACCTACAAGAAGCGGGATTAGTGAACAATGTTAATATATAAAGCAGTTACTTTACCATTATCGTTAGTCGAAGCAGAACTTTTGGCGTAAAAATATATCATAAAATGAACATAGATAAATTTGGTCACCATGTTCATAAACGTTTACGTGTAGCAGGTGTATCTGAAGTCAACGAACTTAAAAGTCAGGCTTTGATTCGTTCAGAAGACGGAGATTTTGATTTACAATCACTGAGATTAAAAGGTGTTGCTCATCCTTTGTCGGCTGATGATGCAGTAAATAAGGAGTACGTCGATCAGCTCGTTCAGAACATTTATGACAAGAAGTATCTAGATTCTTTAATCAAAGTTATAAATTCTCAAATTCATCAGCTTGCAACTCAGTTGAAATTGAACTTTTATACAAAAAACGAGGTAGATAACATTGTAAAACAATTAAGCAATGGCAAAAGAACAAGTAGTGAACGAGATCCACAGATCAGCTCGTAAAAACTTTAAGCGACGAGCAGTTGTTTTAAAAGGCATTCACGATTTGTGGCAAGCAGATTTGATTGACTTACAAAAATTCCATAAAATAAATAAAGGAAATAAATATATTTTAGTTGTCATTGATGCATTTTCAAAGTACGCGTGGTGTATTGCGACAAAATCGAAAACTAGACAAGAAGTTAAAAATGCATTTCAACAAATTATAAAGTCAGCAATGCAAATTCCTAGAAACTTGCAGACAGACTTTGGAAAAGAATTTTACAATAGTGAATTTGATTGTTATTTAAAATCTTTAGGAATAAATCATTATTCAACTTATTCAATTAAAAAGGCATCAATTGTTGAAAGGTTAATAAAGACGCTTAAAAACAAACTGTACAAATATTTTAGTTTAATTGGAAATTATAAATGGGTTGGAAAACCTTTAGATGATATAGTCAAATCTTATAATGAAACTTTTCATAGTACAACAAAATTTAGACCAAATGATGTTAATTTTGAGAATGAATCGTAAGTAAAGAACAATATTAAGAAACGTCAACAAAATCTACATCATACATTAAATAAATTCAATGTGGGAGATCGTGTACGTATAAGCAAGTATAAAAGCGCTTTCCATAAAAGTTATACGCCTAATTGGTCAACAGAGCTATTTACTATTAAACAAGTCAGTAACACTCAACCGTTTACGTATCATATAGAAGATCAGCGAGGAAACACTATTCTGGGCACATTTTACGAACAAGAACTTCAAAAAACTAAGTACCCGGACGTTTATCTCATTGAAAAGGTGGTCAAAAAAAAAGGGAAAAAATTATACGTTAAGTGGTTAGGACTTAATGATAGTGAGAACAGCTGGATTAATAGAAGTGCCATTGTATGAATATATTTATATAGTTACTCGCACAAAAAATGTCATTAACATATAGGATATGAAAGGAAGAGGACTTTTAAACAGTGTAATTAATCACTTGCCTTTTGAATTACACTTACCTGGTTACAATTATTGCGGACCAGGCACTAAATTGCATAAACGGTTATTAAGAGGTGATAAAGGAGTTAATGAATTGGATGACGCGTGCATGAAACACGATATAGCTTATGATAAACATTCTAACCTAACAGATCGACACCGCGCAGATTTAGAACTTTATAAAATGGCTAAACAGAGGTTGAAGTCGAAAAGTGCTGGAAAAGGAGAAAAACTTGCTTCATGGTTAGTTAGCAAAGTGATGAAATCTAAAATGAAAGCTGGTGCAGGCATAAAATCATTTAAAGGTTTGGTTACAAAGATGCGGAAGGAACTGAAAAGAAACAAATCAAAAGATAAAGTCACTACAATCACCCGAGCTCTTGCGCTCGCAAAGAAAGTATTTACTAGAAACAGTAAAATTCATATTCCGCGTTTAATACCGATTCCGAAAACTGGCGGTATATTACCACTGATACCTATTTTTGCGGGACTTTCTGCGTTGAGATCATTGGCTGGAGGAGCTGCTGGGATAGCTAAAGCTGTTGGTGATTACAAAGCTGCAAAGAAAAACTTAACCGAATCACAACGTCACAACAAAATGATGGAATCTATTGCATTAGGTAAAGGATTGCACATTAAACCGTACAGAAATGGAAAGGGATTGTGTTTAGAATACTCAAAAAACTAGTCGACAGGCTTCCCAGACGTGCTCACTAATATAGATATTTTAAAACACTCTTCAGATATTCCTCATTTCCGTGGCGTTTATATGAGAGATAATTTGCCAAAGCGTTCGAATAGAGTAGAGTGCGCAATTATTAATTTAGATAGTTCTGAAAACCAAGGGACTCACTGGGTAGCCTATGTCAAAGATAATAATTACTGTGAATATTTCGATAGTTACGGCGATCTTCAGCTTCCAATAGAATTAATAAAGTATTTAAAAAATAAAATTATTTCATACAACTATGTCACTTATCAAACGTTTAATACTGTAAATTGCGGTCATTTATGTTTGAAATATTTAAAACAATTTTGGAGTAACCGTTTAAATATCTCTGTTCAATAAAAACCATATCATTCACACGATGTCTTTCACTTTGTCCATAACTGGAACCTCTTCTACCCTGATCACAAATCATTCACCAGCTTTTCAACTAAATGGTGAATATGAATGCGGGTTACTATATTTTTCGACTTTTAACTCTATACCTAATATAGACTATAGAAATAATATGTTTTATTATGGCCAAAATGAAGTAGTTGAAATTCCTGAAGGGTCATACGAACTTCAAGACCTCGACGATTGAAAAAAATGAAAATGAAAAAATATTTATTTAAACGAACTGCACAATTACACAAAATTACAGACTATAAAAAGTAAAACTCAAATTTCAATTGCACAGTTCTCAGAGTGTACAATATGTCACGTATACCAACTGGTCCCCACACTAGGCAAGCCTGTATCGTGGGAGGCCAACATTTCGAATTGCATTGAGGTTCTCAGTTTGACAGATTACCTACATACTACATCACGACAAACGAATTATTTAATACGTTTCTTTCCTCTAACGAATAACAATATTTCATACTCTTCTTAAATCAACATACGACTTGTAACAACAGTTCAGTATCTTCATACGAAAGTGATAATAGCCATTTATAGATACATTGTTTAGCTTCTTTTACGGAGCTGTTTTTAATGTCACAGTGTTTGACAATCTTGTTATAGACAAAGGACGAGACAAATGGGTCAAAACGCCTAGCAAATGCAGTGCGAACTGCAGGAGCGGTCGCTTTATACGCTCTTTTCTCTAACATTCCAGCGTAAGCATCCGAAACGATGATTTTCCTGTGCTTTTTGACTGCAGTTTTAAGAATAAAAAGCTGTCGTACATTAAGAACGTTGCTTTCCTTATAGAGATTTACAGTAGGGAACATAAAAGGCTTTCTAAGCATAGATTTCAGCACTGCACGTTGAGCTCTTTCGACTGATTTAGCTATGATTACAGTTTTAGCCGCACTTCCCCAACAAGTATTACAATAAGTCAGAAGAGATTGACACATAGTATAGTAGACCATTTTAGGCGTATCATGTTTTGCAGAATATCTTAGCAGCCTCATGATATAAATTAATTTTCGCATACGTCCTGACAAAGAGGCAATATGGGGTTTAAAGTTTAAGTTTCGGTCCAATGTGACACCCAGGTATTTAATAGAGTCAGTTTCAGCAATATCAGCACAACCACAAGTTACAGCGCTCATCGTACAAGAGTGTATCCTAATATTATGACATGTGGGTGGCAGAGACGCAGCAGTTTTGTGAAAGCACAAGAACTTGGTTTTGCTTGTGTTCAGTGTCAGAAGGTTGCGCTCCAGCCACCCAGCTACCAACGACATACCACGTTCAGCATTCATAAGGGCTTCGCCCCAATCATTTCCTCGAAAGATAATTGCTGTATCGTCAGCGTAACATATAATCTCCGCGTTAATAAATACAAAATAAATAAAGTCGGCCCAAGTATACTGCCCTGTGGGACTCCGAAAAATACCTCTTTTGCATCGCTTTCTTGTTGTCCGATCTTTACACATTGTCGCCTCCCCGTTAAATAACTTCTGAACCAGTCCAAGGGTAGACCTCTTATTCCAATACTATGAAGCTTCTTCAAAAGTATTGGAACAGAGACGGTGTCGAAAGCCTTGGCCAGGTCCAGAAACACACCAACGCAATTCTGGTTTTTGTCTAGGCAAGATGAGATATGGGTGGTTAAAAGATTAACGGCGTCTTCTGTGGATAATCCATTTCTAAAACCAAACTGCCGTGGAGACAGCATGTTGTGACACTCAGCAAAAGCTACAACTCTTTTGTTTACGAGTTTTCCAAGGATTTTAGAAAAAGTACAAAGCAGCGAAATGGGACGGTAATTACTCGGATCATCCCTAGACCCACACTTGTAAATAGGACAAACAGATGCTAATTTCCAACTTTCCGGGAATTTGCCAGAAGATAAACTTAAGTTATAAATGGATGTTAGAGGTTCAGTTATTGCATTCCTTATGTGCTTGATAAGGTTATTATTAAGGCCGTCTATACCTGGGGCCTTGTCACTTTGGAGCTGCATAATTATGCTTTCCACTTCAGCCGTGTCTGTGGGTTGCATAAAAAAGGAATTCGTAATGCTATTTGTTAGTGAACAGTCATTAGCTAAACTCTCTTCAGTTCGATTTCTTCTTGTGAGAATTTGCCCAGCGAGATTTTGTCCTACAGTTGAAAAGAAGTTAACGCATGTTTCTAAAGATTGCTTTTCGTCTTGGGCACCTTTAACAGACAGCAATTCAGTTGCTTCCTGGTTAGAGGTGGATAAGTTGCAGATATTTTTTACAGTTTTCCAAAGCCTTTTCGGATTACCTTGACTATCTTGTAGTTCTTTATTCTCATATTCTAGCTTAAGTTTGCGCAGTATATCATTACAGAAGTTTCTGTAACGTATGTACGTGGCTTGTAGCATTCGATTCTTGGTATCATTTCTTGCTGCTAGATGTAAGCGATCTCGGTGTTTCATACAACGCATTAGCCCTGGGGTAACCCAAGGCTTAATGTTACTTCTGGATCGAGAAGATTACCTGAAAAGACATCTGAAAGGATGTTCATTTTTACTGACATGTAATAATAATACGTTAAAGACATCTATATTGTGTTCTAAAAATGTGTATTTTAATAAAGAAAATTCGATTGGTAACTTACTAGGGTTCGGTCAAGAAACTATTCAAGCTAATATATTAACAGAGTCTCCTTTTCCTGTGTCCATTCTCTCTACAACTATAGTGCGAGTTGAATGTGACATTGTGAGTGGTTCATTTATTAACGGAAAACCAAGTCATATTATTCACGAGTTTGTGCCTAATGTACCACCAGGCTATCGGATTATAGAAACACCTAAAAACGTTATTTATTTTCCTCTTAATCAAAACAGTTTAAGCTCTTTAAAGTTAAGAATATTGGATATAAACGATAACTTAATCAATTTACGCGGTGAAGAGATCCAGATATATTTGCATCTCAGGAAAAGATGATAGATTTCAATAAAAGATTAGTTTCGCGCAGCACAATTATTAGTACGCATTGTGCTGTCAAGAAAAGAACACCTAAAAATCAGCTTACGAGGCTTTCCAAGGAAAATAAAGAATTTCTTAAAACTATTGGTTTATTAAAATGAGTATTCTAAACTTAACAGAAACTTTCGGCTACGATAACACAATAGAAAGTTTTGAATACCATTCCTACAAACCTTACGTAACAAGTTTCAATTTTAATGATGAAATCCGTATACCAATAAACCAACAAGATCTATACGTGTTACCTTCTGAGAGTGCCTTATACATAGAGGGAAACATGGTAGTAGTCAACAGAGAAACAAAACTACCGGTGGCCAGTGTTCAGTTTACTAATACCTAACCCTATACTTCATTTGTTTCAAGATATTCGATATGAGCTTAATGGAATCGAAATAGACAAAATTAAAAATGCTGGAGTTACAACTACTATGAAATCTCTCTTATCTCTAAATGAACATGAATCGAGGATGTCAAAGTCAATGGGGTTGGGATGTTAACGGTACAAAAGTTACGCATGGGTCGTTTTCTGTATGCATTCCTTTAAACAAGATTCTTGGCTTTGCAGAGGATTAGAATAAAATAGTTATAAACTGTAAGCATGAACTTATTCTTTTGAGATCCAATACTAATTTAAATAGCGTAACATTAAATACAAATGAATATATAGATAACATTACGATATCTAAAATAGTATAGCGTATGCCACATATAAAAGTTTCTGATCGGGAAAGGTTAAATTTAATGAAGTGCTTGGAAAAAGATCGTGCAAATTCGCTATATTATACGATCAGTATGCTAAATTCCAACAGTCGTATTATAACCGCAGTCAAGCGCCGTTGCTAAGTCCGCAAGAATTTAAGGATAAAGCACCTCTGTTTGTTATCGACTGCTCTCGGCAAAACGAAACCTTAAAAACGGGTTCAATAGATGTGAGAGTTGAATTAGAGTGTGAACAGGACATACCCGGTAATACTGCGGCTTACTGTCTTATTTTGAATGATAGCATTGTAGAATACAAACCGTTGACCAATATTACCCGAAGGATATCATGAGCTCAGACTGCTTGTTTGTAGATCTCCAGGGGTTTAAATCATTTACAAATGAATTTATTCTTAAAGAATTTGCGTATAGTACAAATGAATACACGCAAGTATTTTTAATAAAACCCCCGTATGCATTTTTTACTTTATCGGAATAAGAAAAAAGTAATGTTATATGGATAGAGAAAAACCTCGGTATCTTATGGCGTGAAGGATTCATTGATTATAGAGAGTTTAAAAGAATGATTTATGTTCACTTAGAAAATAAGAAAATATTTGTAAAAGGGTTAGAAAAAATTAAATGGGTTAAAGATTTGTGTGATAATTGTACTGTAATAGACTTGGGTGAAAAAGGCCTTCCTAATTTTCAATCAATGCATCAAAAATATTGTAAAAACAGCGGCACATATAATTGTTTAATTCATAAAAAAACTTGTGCGTTAAAAAATGTATTATGCATTAAAAAATGGTATGGTATATCTGATTTTAAAATAAATTATATTATTGACAAACATATTTTTTGGGTCCATATTGGCTCATATACAATTTTAATATAGATTTTTTTTTATAATACCGCTTTTTGATCATAAACATCATTTATTAGAAAATTGTTTCTTATAATATTGGTCATTATAATTTTGTAGTACTACTAGTATTACTCATAATATGCAGTACTTCGATTTTTTATACTCATAATAGTGTGGGCAAGATTGTTTGCGAACCTATATTTTTTTTTCGAAGAATGTTTTTCTTTATAAACTTATATGATAGTATTATTTGTACTCATATCATTAATAGTGATATTATTAAAAGTGAATGAATATTACGTATATCGGATCGCGCACAGAGATTATGATTTACTTGTGAGGGTATGCATGCACTGTTTTATTCCACGCCAATGTTAGCGCGGTAGACTAGCAACGTAAAGATCTGTGTTTGTCGTTTTTAAGTACGACTGTGAAGAAGAATTTGTTATGGAGAATTTTTTAAAAACATTTAAATCAAGCCGTGGTGGGCTAAAAGCAAACGTTGATGGATTTATATACTTGAGGAACCGCACTATGAACAGCAAACAGTACTGGATGTGCGAATATTGGAGCAATAATAAATACAAATGCAAGTCAAGAATGACTACAACATTGGACGCTGAGAAAAATATGTACAAATTACTGGAATTCTCCAAGGCAGAACATAACCATGAGCCGGACGCGTTAAAGGAAAAGGTTTGTTTTTAATAAATATTATCGTTATATATCGCGCTATAAATAAATAAACGCAATAACGGTAAATATATGTTAAATTTTACCTATGTATAAAGTAATGTAATGTGGTTATGAACATTAATATCGTCCGTTTCTAATACTGAATTTATCATTGCAGGTGCACGCTGCTATAAATAAAATTAAAGAAGATGCATTGAACAACAATACAAAAAAACCAATACATATAATAAGCGACTGTGAAGCCAGTACCTCCTCTAGTGTATTGTCCAACATGCCGTCAAACCTAAACTTAAGACAAATTATATACCGTCAACGAAACAAGAAGGAGAAAATGAAGGAGCCAGAAACAATAGATTTTGAAATAAATGTTGATATTTTAAAATTAAACCAAGTCGAAGACGGTGCAATTGTAATTGATAAAGCATGGGATAAAAAAAAAAGAATTATAGCGTACACAACAAAAAAGTTACTGCAATATTTGTGTGCTTCGGTGTACTTAATAATGGATGGAACATTTAAAGTAGCTCCTTTAATCTTTCAGCAGGTTTACACAATACACGGTTGTGTAAATTCAAAGACATTTCCGTTAATAATAGCATTGTGCACTAACAAAGATAGGAGTACATATTATGATACATTATTTGGCAGTTTGATTGAGAAGTGTGAATAATTAAATTTATGTTTGTCACCAAAACATATTTTAATGGATTTTGAAAAAGCATCCCAGATAAGTGCGCGAGCCCATTTTGAAAACGCGACCTTGAAAGGTTGTTATTTTCATTTAGGCCAAATTTTGTATCGACAGGTACAAAGTCAAGGATTCCAAACATTATATGGAACTGACGAATCCTTTTCTGCGGAGATAAAAGGTATATTAGCCCTGGCATATTTACCAGCAGATGAAATCCTTATTTATTTTGACGAATGGAATAAGAACCTCTCTCCCGAAGCAAAGGTTATATCCAGTTGGTTCAACGTAAATTATGTATGGGGCACTTGTTCCTCTCCACCAAAATACAACCCAAGCTTGTGGAGTACGCATGATTTGAATGAAAAAAACATACCGAGAACGCAAAATTGTGCTGAATCTTGGCATAACAGATTCCAAAATTTGGTTGCCAAACACCACGCAGGATTCTATGATATATTTACAAAAATTATACTCGAAATAAAACACCAGTCCGCAGAAATCGATAAACATCTGTCTGGCGCCCCACCCGCTGCCAAAAAAAGAAAATATGCCGACAAATCTACCAGGACTGTAAATATAATAAATAATAAAGAAGAATATACCAATAAATGTGATTATTTAAATGCTATTGCCGCTAATATTAAGTTGATATAATTGCATATGCAAATAAGTATATCGACTATTAATAATAGTTCATGAAATCTGATTATTATTTAAAAAAATGGATAATTCTGTTATTAGCATACCTTTGTAATTATTATTAAATGATTTTGCTATGTTTCTTGTATTTTTTATTTATGACCTATATAAAGTAAGTATATACTATATAGTAAGTAACATTATACACCCTATTTATTACAAAGTTATCTTCGAGGATGTCTGTTATAATATAATTAAAAGTAGGTATTTATGCACATTCAGTTATTATACGAGCATTTATGATCCGCTGGCGTGTCGATGGCACCCCGCGAATTAGTAGGTAGTTATATTATTAAAAGTGAATGCATTTATCGGAAGGAAGTTTTTCTGGGCAGATAAAAAAAAAACCTCGAAGGCCAAGGCGGGAGCTGAGCTCCCGCCTTGGCCTTCTAACCTAACCTATCCGAGTCGGTTCTACCCTGATTCGTCTTGTTAATTCGCTACGAATAAGGAAATTCTGTCTCCCGTAGGTAATGCGATATTTGCCAAAATAAAACATTTGCTTGCTCTAAAGGACACAAGATAACCCTAACCTAACCTACTAATAAGTATTTTCTGCATAGTGACTTTTATATTTAAAAAGTTTAGGAATAAACAAGGGTATCTTTAAAAATGTTTATAACATTATTTTTTATTGCAAGAAATCGTTATATTGATAAAGAATATAGATTTAAATAATAGTAATAGAAGTACATATATTTAATGACATTATACATATCAATGATTCGGAGTTCCGATAGTTATTAACTAAAATTACATATAAATAATGATCATTAGGAAATCAATTTTTATAAGAAACATTTTCGAACTACCAATAATCTAATTTGCAATTTTATATGAACTTTGGCGCACCCATATTTTTTATTTCACCTATTCAAAGAGAATTATCAATTACCGAAAAGTTTTTCCACTAAATTGAATAAAAAAAAAGTCTTAAGGTCACTTGCAGCATTTTCTTAGTCCAGTAATGTTAAAATATATGATAGGTACTCTTAAATCTAGTTTAAAAGTTATATCGAAATTTAAAAAAGCTGCAAGGGGCCATTAATAACTGCAAAATGAAACAACAAGTTATTTTCATTATATTTATTTACTAACTATGTTAATTACAACAAAATTAAATAAAACTACAAACTAGCACTGTATCCACTCAGTTTTTTTGAAATCTTATGTATCACACTTTCGGCATGATCTATAACTTCATCGTAATTATCGTCCGCCAAATATTGAGCACTCAACATCACTTTGTCTTCATCATCACTGTCTTTGTTCAGGTCAATTATCTGTATTTTTAGTAGTCTCGTACCTTTCCCTGCTTTATTGTTTATTATAAATGATGGCAGACGGTCGGGACCACTTCTTTTAAAAACTTTATTGGAAAAGTTTCGTTTTGATCTTTTATCTTTATTTTTTTTCTGGATTCCGCTTTTAAGTTTCTTCACCAGCTCGCTGTCTTCTTCTTCTTCCACTAGGAATTCCTCCAATGGATCCTGAGCATATTGCGAAAATAGGAAAGTGTCTTGTGTTCCTTCCATATTCTGAAACAAGATAAAACAAAATAAATATTTTTAGCATATGCTTGCTATTTGTAGACAAAAAAATAAAAATAAAAATGCAAGACGATAACATTTACATAAATAGATCGAGTCAAATTCAAATTCAAATTCAATAGTTTATTGCATATCACATCACAATCCAAGATGGAACAAACAGGAATAGGTATACATGTGACACCCTGTAAGGGCGCAGCAACACGAGAGGGCTAGCTATATTTATATAATAACTAATTAATGTCTAGGTAATACTTAAAATATTTTTTCTTTAAACTATATGTTATTGCACTTCTTATAACGTAACTAAGTAGTTTTTAGGGGAGTAGAGTAGGATTTAGAAACTTTCATTAAAATAATCGTTTAATGTGTAGTAGCATTTATCGATAAGGAATAGTTTTAGTTGTTTAATAAATGCAGAAGGTATTTCTATATTTTTTATAAAATTAGGTAGGTGGTTATAAATTTTTATCATCATGTGGTGGGGGCTATGTGTTACTAATTTCATTCTGGAAAAGGGCAATATAAGTTTGTTGAGATATCGATCGTTTCTTCTAATGTCTGTTTTAGGCGTGTAGAGATAGGAATGTTTTTTCATAAATTTACTCGATTCAAAGATGTACATGGATGTTAAGGTAAGGATTTTAAACTTCATAAAATGAGGCCGACATGATTGCATATGGTCGACATTAGCAAGTATTCTGACGCATTTCTTTTGTAAGATAAAGATGGTTTGTATTTCTGAACAGTGTCCCCACAATATGAGGCCGTACGACATCCTTGAATAGGCGTAAGCGTAGTACGCCGTGAGAGCCGTCGGGGCATCGGTGACGCGTTTGAGGTGCTGGAGTGCGTAGATGAATGAAGAAAGTTTTTTTGATAGTTTTTGGATGTGTTGTTTCCACGTGAGGTTAGTGTCCAGATCCACACCCAATAAAGTCGCGGAAGTAACAGTTGTTAATTTAGTGTTATTATGGGTATAACTAATAGGTAGTGCTGGTTTTTGATACGGTTTAAATTGTATTACTTTTGTCTTATTCAGATTGAGCTTTAAATTATGTGATTCTAGCCAAGTTATAATTTTGTGTAATGTTTTATATAATTCGTTTTCGGCTTCGGTAACGTTAGTACAGGGAAGTAAAACAGAAATTTCATCAGCAAAGAGCACGCAGTGATTATCTAATATAGTGGATAAATCATTTATATAAATTAAAAAAAGGCAACACCCTAAGACACTACCTTGCGGGATAGAACCTGTTACGGAGACTTTGTCCGATCGAATGTGTTGAATATTCCCCGTATCAAAATCCGTGAATTCTAGATCAACATATTATGAGCGGTTGCTGAGATAGGATTTGAACCACTCGTGAGCTAATCCCCTGATTCCAGAGCTGTATAATTTGTCCAATAACGTTTTATAACAGACTCTGTCATAGGCTTTGCTCATGTCGAGCAGAAGTCCCACGGCATATTTTTTGTCGTCAATTGCTTCAATTATTTGTTGGATGTATTTATATATTGCTAACGTTGTTGAGCGGTTTTGTCTGAAGCCATTTTGGCTATCGTGAAGGATTTTAAATTTTTCTAGAAATGGGTATACACGTTTTATCATTGCGGTTTCAAATATTTTTGCTGATGTAGGTAATAGAGCAATAGGTCTATAGGTAGTGACGTCAGTGGGTTCGCCTTGTTTATGGATGGGTTTAATAATAGCTATTTTTAGGGCATCTGGGAATTTACCTTCTGAAAATGACTGATTAATTAATTGAGTGAAGGGGATGGTTAGTATCTCGGCACAATTCTTTATTAAAGTAGGAGGAATCTCGTCTATACCAAAAGAAGATTTGTTTTTTAAGTTTTTTAGTATTTTATATATTTCATTAGGTTCAACAGGGTTTAGAAAGAATGATGTATATATTGTGTTTTCTAAGGGGATTCTATTACTGGAATTAAAATGTGAATTTCCAACAGAGGAAAAAAAGGTGTTGAAAAGGTCAGCAAGTTGCTGAGGATTAGTTATTGTTTTTTTGTCTGATGATTTTATTTCAATATTTCTTTTTATTTTGGAAGTATTTTTCTTTGTTTCTTTGTTTATTATATGCCACATGCATTTTGTTTTGTTGGTCGAATTAATGAATGAACTTTTATTGTTGAGTTTTTTTAATACATGTACTGCTTTTTTGAGTGTTTTGCAATATTGTTTATAATATTCTTTTAGAATCTTATTATTAGCCTGCATTACAAGAGGCTTCAAAAGTCTTTTATTATGGCAAGATACTTTAAGCCCTTTGGTTAAATAACTTTTTTTAGGTCCTAGTTTAATTTTTATGTATTTTTTTGGAATGCAATCGTTTAAAGTATCTTTCAATATTTTCTCGAACGCGTTGTAATTTTGGTTCAATGTTTTATTTGGTAAAATTATATGGGTCCATTGTACATTCTTCAATTCGTTTTTGAACTTATTAATATTATCTTTATTATATGTTCTCTTATAGGTTGTAAGGTATTGTAATTTCGACAGTGAGATAGGTGTGGAAAATATAATACCCTTGTGATCTGACAAGCCAAATTCATGGACCTTAAATTTTGAGTCTTTGGTATTAAAGTTAGTAAACACTAGGTCGATACATGTGGAACTAGTAGATGTGACTCGCGTGGGTTCTCTAACCCTCTGATGAAAATTGTATGATGTCATCAAGTTACAAAATCTAAGTTTTTCGTTGTTATTCGTAAGGAAATCTATGTTAATATCACCCCCTATAATTATATTTTTATTTTTATCTTTTAATGAAGTTAACTTTAAAATTTTGGTCATGCACGAGTAGAAGGTTTCTATTTCCCTTCTGCTGTTGGGCCAGTACATATTTATAACTAAAAGATTACTTTTGGTTAATTCTATTGCACATATTTCTAGAATCATTTCTAAAGATAAAGATTTTATATCTATTCGCTCACAGCATTCTATTTGGTTTTTAGATAATATTAGTACGCCACCACCTTCGTGTTGATCACGACAGAAGGATGAGCTCACTTTATAATTAGTTAAATTAAATAATTCTAGTTTATCTTTGTGTAGCCAAGACTCTGATATACATATCACATCTAACTCTGACATTTCTTCGGTTAAAGCTTCTAGGAGGTGTATTTTATTGAAAATACTTTGCATATTTTGATAGAGAACGCTTAAACTAGTCTCGAAAAGTAGATTTTTTTGCAGCGACGTGCTTTTGGCTCGTTAGTTCGTTCGAAGCAGCTGGGTGCGGCGTTGGTAGGCCTGCAGTGGGCGATGAATGTCTTCCCGTGCTTGATATATCATCTTTTCCTTGCGGCGACGGCGTCGTCAACGTCTTTACGTTCGTTGCTGCATCGTCAGTTACGAATTTATTTTCAGTATACGTTGGAGTTTTTGTGGGGTTTGGTGCCAACTTTCCATTTACTATTAGATGGTTATTTCTTATAACTGCGTGGTGACCGTCCTTCCGTGCCGCTAGCAGGGCGCGTTGGAGGTCTCTTTTATTTTTCAGATCAGCTGGGCTCAAATAGTTTGTAATGCTTAGACCTGCTTCTCGAAGAGATGAGGAGTGTTCAAGTAAGTATTTTGTTGCTCTTTTACTTATAAGCTCAATTTTTACTGGTCTTTTTCCTTCCTTTTTGCCAATGAATGTTATCTCTTCTATGTAACCAGATATATTTATATTCATATAATCATAAAATATGTTGACAATGTTATTAATGACTTCTGTCTCAGTTTCCCAGTAATTTTCAGTGAGCCCATGTAAAACATTTCCAATTTTGTCAGGCATATCACTCAGCCTATGATTTTCGATATCTTTCTGTATTTTTTCATTTTCAGCTTGCAGTTTATAACAATCATGTTTGAGGTTGTTAATCACAGTATTTAAATTACTTATTTCAATTTTCATTTTTTCTTGTTCAGCGCAGATGGTTTCTTGGCTTTGTTTGAAATTGTTTTTTATCTCAGATATGGCATTATCTAGTTGGTTTCGGATAGAGATTTGAATTACTGACAAAATATGTTCATTATTTTCTTTTAGTATGGATTTAAATTTTTCCAGAGATATTTTTTCATCTACTTTTTCATTGTAGGTTGGTATTTGTACCTTAGGAGTATCATGTATGAAAGTATGACCTTGGGGTGAGGTAGTTGAATCATTGTCACTCAGTACCTCAGTGCTATCGTGGTTGTGGTTCTTAAGAGGCAGTCTCCTTATCGTGACGTTTGAATCCTCAATTAATGCTTTCGTATTGATAGTAATGGCCGGGTTTTTGGCAGAATCAGGTAAGCCGGACTGCGGGTGCGGTCGGATTGGAGGATTGCTTCTATCACTTTTACGCTTTATGGAACGGCAGGGTGGGCATTTCCAATGTTTTTTGCTATCCTCAGACATAATGTTGTAAAACCTCTTTTCCGACACGTTGGCGCAATCTAAGTCGTAGATACCATTGCACGATGAACATTTTAGATGCCTTTTATCTGTTATCCCCTTAAGACACCCTGCGCACTGCATTGTTATGTTGCTGTTGTCTACGTTTATAATTAGGTGCTTACTAGTGGTGCCCTCTCATCTGAACGAGTATGTAAATATAGTCATTCAGTAAATCAATAGCTTCGCGCAACGTTGTCGTAGTTCCGGTTTCTATCAATAGATGGCGCTTAGTTCAAAAAAGCTTCAAGTCGTTAAATGTCAGTTACGGTCGTTACGGAACATAAAAATATAACCTTATTTTTTACACCAAACTTTGTCTGATATTCACAAATCACTCACTGTTTGTCTATTATGCTTGTAATTGTATGTAATTTGTTCTTTTTCCAAATTCTGTTTATCTTTTTTTGAGTAATAAGAGCAGGGAACGACAATTTTTGTATCACTAATTATTATTGTATTATCATTTTAATTGTTCACTTTAAGCACTGTCTACAATAAATGACGTTATTTAACACTTGTATTATAATGTGTCACTTCTTAAATGCGTGTAGAAGTATTTTAGATATTTATAATTTAGTTTTAGTACGGAGCTATTGTTTACGGTAGCACAGTAGCGCCCTCTCAGAGTCTAACTTGAATAAATTGTTAATATATAAATATATCAAATGTTTGCTTACCACACCGGGGCTGAGGATATGAAGCTCGTAACAACTTGTAAAAATTTGTAACTTCGTTCTAAAGATAGACTGATGTTTGGCTGAGTATTATATGAGCCTTTATTTATAACGATTAGAATTCATGAATCGACAAAATTACACAACAATTGACGAACAATTTTAGTCAGTATCGTATAACGCGGTCATAGCTGACTCGACAAGGCGTCAGCAGCTAACCTGCTGATTGAGAAACATGCTAATTTTAATATTTCATTTTAAGTAAGTATTTTTATCGGCTAGTTAGAAAGACAATAAATTTTAGAATACCGGTATTTTTAATTTTCACGCAAACTTTGATTATCATTGAAGAAAATCTATTTTTAACATTTAACTGTCTTTCTTTCTTTAGCTAATAAATTCACTTAATTAAAAAAAGAAATATAAATCATTTTAATGAATAGGTTTGTATTTTACTCATATAAATTAAAGTTCATTCATTTCACAAATAGCTCACTAATTATTTTGGAGTAAAATACAAAAATAAAAATAAACATACACCTCTTGTGAAATGGAGAACCAATTATTTATGAGTAATTAGGAAATTAAAAATCCAAACACAAATTGCACTAGGCATATGTACGTTTATTCAAATAGCAGTACTAATAGGTATTTACATAACATATAATCATAAATTGTTTCTTAATACTAACATATTACTTATTTTAACGGTATACATTTCTGGTAAAGTTGTAGACTTACAATTCAATTTATTTAACGAGATTTGAATACATTCGCTTATAATTTATAAAAACTACAATATCGATCTATGACCCCATGCTTTAGTTGAAATTTTGTCTTTTAATGTAAGTCGCTTATCGTCTTTACTGGATAACGCAATTTTGTTAACAGTTTGCGTAAAGATTTCATGTTTAATAGATTTAAATAATTTTTTTTTTTCCTAATAACCGTATTCTTGAACAGAACATCCTTATAGTCATTGAATGTTAATTCTCGGACACCAGGCTTTTTTACTCCTTTTGCTTTTTTGAGTAATGAATTTTCGCTTTTGATACAATACAACTTGGAACGTAGCCCTACAAACTCAGTGATAAGCTCGCCCCCTAACTCGTCTTTAAATAATCCCGGAATCTTTTTATTTATCAAGGGTATCTGAAACTCATTTGATTTGTTATAATTACTTGTATCAAAATAATGTATAAACTGATTTTTCAAATCGTCGTAAAAGTCAGTGGTTTTAATATTATAAATGAAACTGTCAGTATCTGTATAACAGAGAGAAACACTTTCATTATAATAAAGTTTTATTACAGAGTAGTGGAATTGATACATGTGACTCTTAGAAAGCTCGAGTATTGCGAATCCTATGTATATCGGTTTATCTAAGACAACTCTCTCCGGTTTCATTTGAACAGCGACTAAATTATCCGAAAATATCGTGGCGCTGTGAAAATTTGGTTGTGCTATTAATTTACTTGCTGTTACTTAAACTTCTTTGTAGAGTTTCTCTCATCACTCCACTGATTTACTAACTTAACATCTACACGTCGTTCACTATCCTCGAGAGTCTTGCCAAAAACAGCGTTATTTTTTAATTTAAAAAGATTCTGTTGAAATGGAGTTTTTGCATTTTTTCTTAGTTCTGTATTTAAATCTATATCGATGGGTCCTACGTAAGTTATCGTAACCCACAAAATGGCAAAATTCGGTTTATAGCAAAAATGGATTGTATTATCCCATTACTATTAGTGTCTAAAACAAAAATTACCAAATTCGTAGTTTAAACCAGTTTTTCGAAACGTAAACAGTGGTATGTTTCAAACGGGTCCGACGTTTTCCATCGTAAGTACCTTGGCGACAAAGTACGCGGAACGGCGCGGGGGGCGCGCTTACGCATCGCATGTGTCAGTTGCGACCGGCTGCGCGGGGCGGTAGGTGTAAACACGTTTTAGGATGGGTATTAACAAAATGTGTGGTTTAGATGCTCCATATGAACCGTAATATTAACAAAAAGTCTGGTTGTGCTAATAAAGTACCAGACGTCTCGTCAAGAACGAAATTATCATACGAATACGCGATAGCCCAGAAACGAAAAACAGTTCTAATTCAAACGATGACGCTGTGGGAGGAGAAAGTCCCAATAAACAAAGACGTTGAAATGACTCTACATCGGATACATCTACGAAATCAGGTAAATGCATTTAGATTCCTATTTTTTTATTCTATATTTATCTAATTGTGGGTTCCAGCGTACAATATGGTAACTATTACTAACGGTCATTTACGTTGGAATCGAGCATCTAACGGCTGTTGTATGTATGACTTACGATTATTTACGATGGGATTTTTGTAAAAAAAGCATGTGGTACAATTACTTACAATATTCTACTTCGGAGTGTGATTAATTTTATTTGTTGTAAGTCTTACTTGCTAAAGTATACTCCGGATGGGAAATAAACATACGATATTATACCGATTACCAGGTACAAATTTTGCCTTAATTTTTATTTTTCTTACAGAATCCCCACTTCCATTTGGACCTGATAACCGGTCAATGCAGCTACCTACTTGGAAAAGTGTATTCAGCGACAGTGACAAGGAAATCAGTGACGATCCTAGTTCAAATGTACTGTTCCGTGTTTTGTTTTTCTGGTGTTCAATCAAAAGTATTTGTATTGTATTGTATTGTATTGATTCTCCGGACAAGGATGATGAGGCTTTGCTTTACAACACTTCGAATGGGCAAGAGCATGTTATTAATTGTTTCAATGATATTAACTTGGCGCAGAGTAAGCTTATTGGTTTTATTAGCAGCGCTGATTTGGGTTTGATTTTGGGTTATTAGAGGCACGATTTTTTCTTTAAGTACACCTCTATTTTATAAGTGTTTAGCCTTTTATCACATTGCGCTACGATACCGTATACAGGCCGTATTCTAGTAACAATTGGCTACTCAATGCTTAAAAACCTAAACATGTTAGGTTTGCTTTGCCTAGTGTTAGACCGGTAGAATCTAGTACCTATATTTTTAAACCACGAGTTTTTGGAAATAGTAGATAAGGCGCTTTTCTTAGTGATAACTAAGAACTAAAAACTTGCAATGGAGTCCCCATATAGCAGTACTAACCGGTAAATTAAGTTCGGCAGTTTATGCTGTTAGGAAAATCAGGCAACTTACCAATGTTGAGACAGCTCGCTTAGTTTATAATAATTATTTATCTACACTCATATAATAAGTCCTTTATAATGAGTTCAGAATCCGGAGACAATGACCAGCATTACAAGATACAATTTTACTAATGATATTTTTTCTTGTCTGTAGCTGTAATGAAAAGTTAAAATTACGATACAACTTTTGATAAAGTAATGTTGTTCAAATTTGGAACATCTTCCAAAACCAACACAATTAAAACAGGGGGCCAATTCCAGTATCAATTAAACGTCGACTCGGTATATTTTAAGTAAAGTGTCGTACGCCATTATGATTTCGAATGACCTTAGAATAGGGACTTTGTTAGTTTGTCTATATAAAAAAAACATTCATATTCGTGACACAGGTGAGCTTTGCCGCCATTTGTTTGTTCTGCCGCCTATTTGAACTCATCTTATGGCCGAACCCTATATTCAAACAGCGGATAGATAGGCTTACTTCGGATTAAAATTTGATACATTTTGTATGGTCAAGTGTCAAATTTTAACCCGAAGTAAGCCTTATCTGTCCGCGGATTGAATATAGGGTTTGGCCGTTAGAGTAGGTACTTATAATATGTGTGTAGGCAAAGTAATGTATGCAACTGTACATAATTCAGTTATCAGTTACATAAAATACTATTTCATAGTGTTATGTCGTACAGTATTCGGTTTGGGGAAAAGCTGTGGAAATACAGACTACATTCGTGTAGCAAAAAAGGGCCTTTCGTTCTATGTATCTTAAGCTCCCGTAATTTTTTAAGAAAAAAGAAATTAGTATTTTGACAGTAGCGTCACAATTTATTCTCTTTTGTTAAGAATTGTAGAATCGAATCCGGACTGTGTATAATTTTTTTATGTATATGTGGTATTAAAACATAACATAAAAGTGACTCGCAGTTTTTTGAAGAAATACTACTATCAGGCCGAACCCTACAGTGTGTGTACAGTCGACTACAAAGAGATGTATCCACTTTAACACCTTATTGTATTGTAATAAGGTCCAAAAGTGGATGTATACATCTCTTTGTAGTCGCCTGTACGTACCGTAATAGAAAAATCATCAAAAATTAAACTCATATTTACGCCGTCTGAGTGGTATTCTCTAGCAAGGTTTTCAAAAACAGACGGAAAACCATATGTCGTAAAAGAAATTAAATACACAGATCTTTATGATTTTAAACTTATATTGCAAGGTAGAAACTGGACGAAAAATTTAGAAGGAAGAAAAGTAGAGTAGAGTAACACTAGAGCTAAAAATAAATCAGCTCCATTATCTCTCACGCCGCTTTATTCAAATCCGTTGTCTATTTCGAAAGCAAAAAGTGATGATTTCAAATTTTGATTAATGGCTTTCACTCCTGTTAGGATGTATTTTGCCAATGTCAAGTTATTTATAGACGGACCCATGGACTTAATAGAGAAATAAGTCCATCGATATCATACATTGTTCGGTAAAAGAGTATTTTCTCTAGTGGATTAAACAGAACCACGTGGGGTTAGCTCCACGCGGTTCTCTCAAGTCCACATGGATGATTTATTAAGTTTATCCAGTAACAGGACCAATCCTAAGGTTACATAGCGAATTTAAAGTTTTATTTTAAAGATTCCATACAATGTTTTTGGTTTAACTTCCCGTAGTACATTGTAGTATGTGCTACATTTGTATAGCACTATTCCCACGTAAGTTATGGTTTGTTGTACTTACGATATTTTATGCGCAAGCTATTCCGACGTATAACATGGTTAGTATCACAAACAATAGTTATCGAAACCTTTAATCCACTTAAAAGTATCGTAAGAACAATTGCAGCCAAACCAAGGTCTTTTTTTATATATTAATAAGATAATTTTATGCACAAAATTATTGTTGACATTTGTACCAAATTTTATTAGGATCGATTAAAAATTGTATCCGCGGCATCAATTTTCAACTTTAAACTACTCTGCTGTAAAGTTGCGTATTTCAAGTTACCATAACTTACGTAGGACCCATCGATATATTTTTTCAAAAAGGGGCTTTGTCGGAAGGTGATTACCCGATGAATTTTATTAAGAGTCAAACCATTACGCAAGCACGTTGTACGTAATGTGTTGTTGTTGTAAAATGTACATAATGAATGACGTACTCATATTTATCATACAAATTTGGGATTAATTTCGAATTTTTCCCTCCTGGAGGTACAAATTTTTGTGCACAGAAGGGATAATCGTTATGCAAATGATGTAACTCTTTAGGGTAAACTAAGTCGACCTCAAGAATAAATCCAAATTCTGCATCGTCTGAAATTGACATAAAGTCTAATTGCTCTATTTCCTCAAAATCTAGAAAGCGAAAATCAGATATGGGTAATGAATGACTCATACTATATCCGTATAAGTTGTTACAATCAATGTATACAAGAAACGAGTCGGGTTTACTGTCATCATAAGTTTTCATATATTTATTATTAGCAAGAGCATGTCTGGTAGAGCACATGCAAAAATCGCCTCGAATGCCTTTTTGAATAAGACGAATGATTTCTAAATCAGATATCAACTCTAATTTTACGCCAGTTTTCAATAACATCGCGTCAAATGACAAACTCGGCACGGTTAAATAGAATGCAGGATCTAATTCGTAATGAATCTTACAAATTTTTCGAAAATTTTCAAATATGTCTGACAAAAGCAAAACGTCAGTTTTAATATAGAGATCTGTATATTCACCCATGTTTCTTATTTGAAATGTCTCCCATACACGTTGAGCGTGCTCATAGTCAGAGTCTGTAATTTGTTCCGCAGAAAGCGAGTTATAAAACGAACTCTTTTCAGGTAGCTCAATTTCTGTAAATTTATCCCAGCCGGTCATATAATCGTAAGGATGTACTCCTTTGCGTAGTAATAAATTAAACTCTTCTAATCGAGGATAAAAGTTACTTAAGTGGAAAAACTCTGATCTACATAAACCCTTAGCTAACTCTTCTAAACTAGCACCTAGAAATTTAAATGAGTCTACAAACCGTATTTGCACATACTGATCATTAGATAACCTTAAAATTTTTGTAAATGAAATATAGTTTTCTTTATTTTTAGGTATTACTTTTATAGGTCCAGAACATTTACCCAGTTCTTTGATAAATAAATGACAGTCGTATCCAGACAAATTGTGGAAAAATATAGGAATAAGTTTAGGCACTCGAAAACGTAAGTTACAGTTTTTAATGGGCCGCTCCGCGATAAAACCCTGTTAAATGACAGTGATCTCTTTTGCATTTTTGTATGCTAAAGCATCTTCATCGTCAAAAATCACAGGAACCTCTTTATTTAAGATCTCATGTATTTCATTTACATGTCTGTACAAGTACTCTAAAATCTGGATACGCAATCCGCGATACTGAATAAAACGATTCAGACTTCCGTCATAAGAACAAACTATGTAATACGCAAAAGCTGCAGGCTTATGAATTTGTTTATTTGAGGTGAAGCTAATCGATGGTGCTTGCTCGCAACCCTGGTAAGGTTCAAGAATAGTTTCAAAGTCAGCGTACACTACAAATGGTACGTCTTGTTTACGATCGAAATTTTTAAATTGCAGATATGTACCTTTATCTGGAAGTACAGTAGCAATTCCACTACAAACATGCATATCATATTTGTATTCCGATACAAAAAATATGAGACAGTCTTCGCAAAAATAAAGTTTACCATGATGCTTAGTAATTTGAGAACGTACAAGACGCGACAAGTCACGAATCAAAACAATATAATGCGAGTTATTACCGCGCTCGATTAAAAGTAAATTGATCCTATGTTTCCTTTTGTACTCGGACCTGTAAAGAGGTCCTACAACAGTTCGATTGTTTTTTAAAGAATACACATTAATACTGATATCAATATTATCGGATTCAAATGTCTTAATATCAGCAAAGGTGACAGGGAAACTCATATTATCAGTTTTTAAAACAGTCTTAAAATAGGGATACGACGATGTACGCTCACTATGATGTGAGGACGGGTAAATGGCGGCAACAACGCACCAGAGAAAACAATAGTCATCGTTATTGCGAATATTTATGCAAGCCTTTTTTTTTTTAATTAATTTACGCAAATCCACGTAAGATGACGCTTTTAATGGATCAAATTTATTGACATTTATTTCTAAATACAAATTTGATAAAAATGTCCAACCAGAATCGCGGTCTTCAAATTCCTCTACCTGTTTTCTTATATTTATAAAAAAAAATTGAAAGAGCTTCTCCAAATCATAATTTTGATGCACAGAATTTTTTTTTGTTGCGAAAGACTTAATTTCTTGCCTGTCATCTTTGAATAAAAGAAAATTGCAAAAGTATTCGAAATTAACTTTAAGGCTCACTTGTTTTTGAAGCGCATTTTGTAAAATTCTTAAAAATTTGCATTTCAAAGAGTTCAAAAATACGTCAGGTAAACAAGTTTTAAAATCATCAGTCGCAATTATCCTATATGACGATATGCGACCTTTAAAAGCTGAGGAAATTTGATAAACCTCATCGTTTAGTTCTACAACGGAATTATTTTTATGTTTATTACTTTTTAAGTGACCCACCCACTGTTTTCTTTCTACTCTGATGGAGCACTCTGAGCAAAAAGGCATATTTATGTAAGTTTATTCAGATTACAACACAATAAAAAATAATAAGAGCAAACAGACATTTTACGCAAACGTTAAAATAATACTGAATTACTTGTTGTTAGAGTAAAATTTAACGTCAGCCTCTACAAAAAGTTCTTGAAGTCGTTGAACAAATTTTTGCAACGAGTTCCACTGTGGTGTTTCACTGTTGATTTGAGCCTTAACTGCAAGAAGGGCTTTCTTCCAACGCTGATCGGGCAACAGTAGTAGGGATTCGCCGGTTCTGGCCCCGGCTCTACTCGGCCGAAAAAAATGGTGCTCTGACGAGCGAGAGGTGGGGTTTCGCTCCTAAAAAAATTTTATATTTTTTTCGGTGTTTATCCCCCCATTTAGAGCGTTTGGGAAGGGTCCCGAGACTCCCAGATCACTCCTTCCCATAGCTTGCAATAGTCAATGTACTCAATACAAAAGGTTATCAACTACCTGGGTAACCTTTTTGTCCCGTGGACGTTGTCTATTGTTTGCGCGTGCGCCAACCCCTTTGTTCTCGGGGAGCCCAACACCATTGTCTTGCATCGGACGCGTTCATACCTTTTTTTACATATTACCTGATTGCGCTATTATCTGTTGTAATGTGGTTTTTAATTTTATCTATGTTTTTCTCATATCATTTAATTAAGTTACCATAGTGGTTTTCTTAACATACTGTTTTTACGGATCATAGTTCTAACCTAACCTAACCTACCTTGTTAAAGTTAACCTAAAACCGTGAAACCTGTTCTAGCTTAAAATACCTACTGTTTTTAAGGGTTACAGTTCTAACCTAACCTAACCTACCTTACTGAAGTTAACCTAACATTATACAACCTAATGTAACTTAACATACCTACTGTTTTTTAAGGGTTACAGTTCTAACCTAACCTAACCTACCTTACTGAAGTTAACCTAACATTATACAACCTAATCTAACTTAACATACCTACTGTTTTTAATACTTACCTAACCTAGCTTGGTGAAGTTAACCTAACATTATACAACCTAATCTAACTTAAAATACTTACTGTTTTTAATACTTTCAAGAAAATAAAGATGAATCAACCAACAAAGAAGTTACGAGTGGTTTTAAATTTTAACACCCCATGGTCGGCTGTTATTAAGGATCGCCTAACTTTACATCAGCTTAACCTAAGCTAAGAACTGATTTAAATGTAGCTTAAGTCCTAATTTTCACTTAATTGAATTTACCTAAGTTAATGTTAGTAAATCTAGGTAATCGTAGTATTCGTAGTATTATCTTAAGTCGTTGTTACTTAGAGCCTATTCTAAACAACTATCAAAACCAAATATTGTATATAGGTATTTCTAAATGAATTACCTACACTTAGCTTATTAAAAATATAGTGGTTAAATGCAATCTAACCTACGTACGGGTATGTACCTACGAATATGTATCCTTGACTAACATTAGCTATAACATTATCTATCTAGTACGTATATGGGGTTCACCTCCACATACATTTTAATTTTATTGTAACACACTAGTATGTAAAACTAAAACGAAGCAATTAAACTGGTTCTGACTTGATTCAAAGCGCTATGGAGTAGGTATATCAATAAAAAAGCCTGTATCGACAAGTTTCGTGTACCGGAGTGCATTGTTATAACGGTTTAATTGTTTTATTGGTAGCCGCCTATTATCTTTTATGGTCACAACGGATGCGATTGTTACTTGTGCGTTTTATTATTTTGGGTGTTGTTGAATAAATCGGCGTCTGTGTTAGATGAACTACAAGTTCAAACATGTTTTTAGGAAGACGCTTAACTTACGGAGCGTATAAAAGCGGTGGGGTATTGTGTCTGAACAACTATAAGCCACGCAACAGTCTTCGTTACCGGAGCTCCCTGTACTTAAAGCAGTATATAGACATAATAGTCTTGTGTCGTGCAGTGAAGTGTTTATAAAAAGGCCTAATAATGGGTGTGAGTATGTACAAATATTTTAACTTAATTGTGTGTTTTTTTAGCATTTGTGCACCGTTTTTTTGTTAAGCAGTTGTGTAATTTATTGTTTGATATTATTTCAGTTCTCTGAAAATACTTTCAAGAACTATTACTACCCGGAAAATAAAGATGAATCAACCGACGAAGAAGGCACGCCTGGTTTTAAAGTTAAGCAGGCCATGGCAAAAAAGCGTTCAGTAAATAACATCGACAGCTTTTTTGAACGTCCCAAAAAGAAAACTAAAGTATTGAAGCGCTCTTCCAATGTCAGTCAAAGTTCTCCTGACGGGGTGGGCTATATATCAACCGGACAAGACGACGGGGCATACGCTTCTCACTTGATTAAAATCGAGATATATGATTTGCAAAAAATTAAAAACATTCCACCCACTGAGCACTGGAAACACGCAGATGTGAGATTAAAATTCTACGCGCCTTCTGAAGAAGACACTCAGCTCCAAACTACACGTGATGTTATATTTAACATCACAAAGCAAGTAGCTTCTAAAGACAGTTGTATGAAATATTTTATTGACAATAAGAAACAGTGATAAAAAGTGTTTGTGTAGGTTAAACAAAAGCTTGTTATTGTATTACATGTAAAAACCTTACCTTTTAAGAATTCAAGACCTTTTCCAGTCTAAACAATTATCTTTTCTTTGTAAAATTAAATTGTGCGAAATACTTTATTTACTATAAGATGCAGTGATAAAAAGTTTTTGTGTAGATTAAACAAAAGGTTATTATTGTATTACATGTAAAAATAAAAAACATATTTTAGTTCACATATTCTTTTATTTCACAAAAAAAGTCTTAAACATATTTCTTAATATAAGATCATTACATAATGAATTTTCAGAAAACAAACTTAGCAAATCTTTCATAGTTTTTCCATGAAATTTAAAATACAAATAAACTAAACAATATTCCCCACAGAGGTAAAATGGTTTTGAAGTGGTTTATAGTTATAAGACCAGCGCTTGGTATTCCTTTTTAAAAATAACTTATGATAACCTGAAGGTTTCCGAGCAAAGGAGTCAAAGTATTCCCCTATGCCATTAATGTCAATATGTATAGCAACCCAGTGGGAGCCCGGTTTCGAGTCTGGGTCCAAATTACTTACAATAAAAACGGGAAGATTAACCCAAATAGGAATTTTGTTAGCAGCAAAAACGTTTAATTCAAACGAAGGGCTGATTTTTTTCATACAAAATTGAATTTCATTTGTATCCATTTTTAATAAAAAAATATGAATAATTTGATGATGTTGCCAACAATGGCTACAATGAAATAAACTAAATTGATTAAAACATTGTATTTATGTGTTTACTAACTATTGTAATCTACAGATATATCACGATTTTTGTTTATTTCAATAACGTTATCAAATTCTGCATACACAATACAATTAATGGTGCAGGGTAGGGCAACATCAAAGCGAATTTCTAAGCGAACACTTCCATGCCGTACAAGATTCCAGTGTGAAGTTGAACTAGCAGATAAATCGGGGGTTAAATCAAAACATAACAAACAATAACCTGCTCCATAATCCGTTCTGCTTATATCATTACCTTCGTCGTGAAAATGAATACCAGTTCCGGTAAATAAATTGTGATATGATGATGCTATTAACCCAGAACCAGAACCAAATGATGGTTGTAATGTTTTAGAAGGAATTTCATGACCATCAACATATAAACTAAACGAATTCATATTATAGTGTTGAAAATTAAATGGATTCATAGCTAAATTGCCATTAAACCCTGAATTTGATACAAAACCAATAATACATCTTTTAGGAATTTGCCCGAGAAATATATTATCCAATGTTTTACCCTGTATCCCCGACGGTAATGTAAGAACCTTAACTTCTGCTCTTGTGATAGGATATTTTGCAGTCGTTGTTGCCAATACTTTTTGATGTGCTAACAAAACGCTAGGATTAATTCGTGCCCTTCTTATAATGAGACTGGCATCCATTATTTGGACTTTGAATTTTTTATCTTGGTGACAAATTAGATTAAATGACTCCTTCGAACGTACTAACTTAATGCGTATTTCGACACCATTTATTAAGAATTTCTCTTGGTTAAATATGTCGGCATGTAAATGGCCCATCATTTCCACTTCCTTACTCTCTTTGACAAAATCTAGTCTTTTGTGAAACCCTTTGTTATTTGCATCAATAGTATCCATATGATTTGCAGTATCAGCATACCACAATCCACAAGTAAGATGAGTTTCTTTGGCTGCTGGTCCATAGTTTAGAAGATTTTCCATATAAGCACGGTAAGCATATGTATTGTTTGAGGGTGATATGAGTTTTTGATTTAAATATACATCTAGTTGACTGAAAAGGGAATGTAACCAGTTATTGACGGGTGCAACCAGGGTATCTGGTTTTAATTTTGTGCCATCCTGATTCAATATTTTAGCATTAATATGTAACATTGTGTGGGATAGATCAACATAATCATCTCCTGATGAACCCACTGTCCACTTTCAATACTTGTTTGAGTTGATGGAAGGGCAAATATATCTAATTCAGATTTCGCACATTCACAAGAATGACTATGTAGGAATGACATTATTTAGTTTGTAAATATATCCTCAAGAGTTTTGTTTTTATTTTTTTTACTTCCTCTTCGTCTCGATGCTTTCAATGTAATGAGCGGTTCCCTTCTTTTAGATGTCATTTTATACCCAGATCCCGACATGAGGGAATCAATTTTTTCATCGGCTTTTCTTTTTAAATTAGCACTTGCCTCCTTGAATCGTGATCTAATCGAACTATCCATAGGGCGTGAATTTACCATATCGGATAACAAACCAACCCCTGCACCTAACGTTTCTTTTCCAATGGTTTTCAAACCACTAGATAACAAAGGGAGCACTGATCTAAATAGCCCTCCCAAAAAACTCCCTATACCATGCCCTCGTTGAAATGGAACTCCTTTATAGACAATTCCTACACCAGAGCCGGCTTGATGCGAATAATAATGCTGGTAAGGGCAAGAGACTGACGATCTGTTATAATTCATTTTACTCGTTGAAAGTGTAGCTTCACGCAGGAGCTACCAAATTGGAATGGTACATTAACACCGGTAGTTGTTCTTATATCTATTTCAATAGTATCGAACTCCCTACGTAAAACCGGTACATAGTGAGCAGGTGAGAAAATGTGAGTTTTATATGCACCATAAATAAACTTAGTTGGATCAAGTGGTATTATTCTAAGCAATGCTGTTATAACATCTCCAACTACTTGCGGATGAATTATATCGGTGTAAACAAATATTTGTGGTGGTAACCCTAAATATAAATTGGCAGGGTTTTTTCCATATGTAACTTGTTTCAAATTTGATCTCGGTTTGAAACCCAGCTGGAGACTTAGTATCGGGGTTGTTATGATAGAGGTTATTTCATTATTTGTTGTTGTTACTCCATCCATTTTTGTCAATGTATCATACCTAAATTTGACATTATTTTTTAATTGAGGGTGTGGCCGATGTATGTAACAAAACTGTTAAGTACTCGTGTTGGTTTGCCCTCTAGCGTGCAATAGCACAAGTACTAACTAGCCGTGACGGCTATGTAACCACCTAGATGATCCGCTTGGCACCAGAGCGCGCCACGCGGATTCTATTGTTTTACAGCAAAGTTTGCTCTTCTCGACGCTAGATGGCGCGTGACGTCTAGAATTTTCTAACATAGAATGTTCTAGAACCCGGAAAACACTAGCGTTTCCGCCCAGTAGCGGCGAGTAGTGAAAACTTAAGACTTTCTGTTAGGTTTGACTAGAATTTTGAGCTCTCTGCAATTAGCGCTAGCCCGAGTCGGTCGATGATGTCAAATTTGGTTTTAATTGTAGTTTGTGCTAAAGTTTTAGTGTTTTACCTTATGAATGCGTGTCTTACCGATTGTTCTACCTTTAATTATTATTGTTTCTCGGTGTGTTCGTAGTGCAGTGTTACAATATACATTTACCTTAAATACCATTCGCTTGTTTTCATTTCTCGTACTTATACTTAGCGAGTCCGCTGTCCTCAACATTGGTCCATTCGAATCGGACGGACCTCGCGTGTGATAGTTTTATGTGTGTTGTGCGTCGTTGTTATAGTCGTAACGCGTAAAAACAACGCGACCGGTGCCGAGGAGGCGGCGCCGCAGGTAGAAATGGCGACTCCGCCTATCGCTTCGGATACGGAATCGGCGACACCAGATCAAAGCGCCGAAGCGACGACATCGGCCCCGCCCCCCCCGCAGCCGCCGCCGACACCGCCGGGGCTCCGGCCGCTGTCGCCGACACTTCCCGCGCCCCGACAGCCGCCGCCGTCGTCGGCTCGCGGCTACAATGACGACACAACAGCACAGAACGAGGTGAAAGCAAAACGGAAAGCCCTGGCACAAGCGAGGTTAGCGCTTGCAGAAGCAAGACTCGCCGCCCTGGAGGCGTTAGAGTCCGAAGATGAAGTGGAAGAGATAGTGATTTCCGGCTCCGCCGGTCCCATTGCGGCAGTAACGAAGTCACCACAGCTCACCCAACCCAAATTGAATTGTTCCCCGGGCGCGTCAGGGACGTACGCGCAGGGTAACCACATCGCACCACAGACGAGTGCGCAAGCGACAGAGGTTCGGCGCGAGACACCACTTAACACTGTCGAGAGCCCTGTGACCTACGACACCGCCGTTGACGTCACGGCACAATTAAGGTCACCACAGCTCATGCTAGACAGTGTGCACGGCGCGTCAGAGCACACGCTGAGATCGGAAACTCAGCCACAGCACGCTGCGGGCAGCGGCGTACTGCCACCACCAGCCCCAGCGCGTCACAGCGACCACGATGACGCCGGTCAGACGCTGAAGGACCTCGCATCGGCGCTGCTAGAGGTAGCCCGCGGGGGTCGCCCCGCTGCTAACAGGTACTGTCTTGATTTACCTTTTTTTAATGGAGCGATCAGTGAATGGCTGCACTTTAAAGCAGCATACACAGAGTCTGCCTCTGCTTACTCGGCCACGGAAAACATGGCGCGCTTGCGAAAGAGTTTAAAAGGTGCCGCCATGGAATCTGTTAAATGTCTATTTTTAGGGTCCTCTCCGGAGGTTATTATGGAAAAATTAGAGTGCAGGTTCGGGCGTCCTAATGCTCTGATCATCCATGAAATGGACACGCTCCGGCATCTCCCTAAGCTAACAGATAATCCTAGAGATGTATGTATGTTCGCATCAAAAGTCAGTAATATTATTGCCACGGTGCAAGCTTTATCTAAACCTGAGTATTTACATAGTCCGGAGATGGTCAGTGTGGTGACAGATAAACTTACCACTATTATTAGGAGCAAATGGTACGAGTTTGAGATGAGATGGTCTGATGGAGAACCCGGCTTAGTTACACTAGGGAAGTTCCTTGACCGTGAGGCGGAGCTTCATGCTCGGCATGCCAAGGCGGAGATCGAATGACAGAACAGCTAGGGCCTTTACCACTAGGGACGGTAGAGAAAGGGCTGTCTCTAGTGTCAAAAGTGTATGTAAAGTGTGTGGTAGTACTTGTGCAAACCCATCAGTCTGCACCAAATTTAAAAACATGACTGTTGCAGAGCGATGGGAAACGTCTCGCACTAATAAACTGTGTTTCAGATGCCTGGCCCGAAGAGCATGGAAACACAGGTGCCGGAGCCATCCATGTCCAGTAGATGGCTGCGAATACTATCACCACGAGCTCCTACATGGTGAAACCGGCTGGGTGCGGCCACAAGCTACCCGAGGCGAAGTCAGCGCGCACTCGCGCGCAGCGGATGACCGCCTCACTACTGCAGTCAGCTCGCCCCGGCTGGACACCACATCCCATCCGGACGTCGCGCCGTGCTGCCACCATGCTGCCCAGTCCGTGGTCACCTCGACGTGGACGCCCCGACTGAATGCTCACACTCTATTCAAAATTATACCAGTTGTAGTATCGGGACCACAAGGTGAGATGAACACCTTTGCTCTTTTAGATGACGGCTCCACTGTGACGCTGATGACGACAGAGACAGCGCAACATATTGGTGTAAGTGGCCCCATCGAACCCTTTTTTATTGAGGCAGTGGCAGGTGCACGTATAGATGCCCACAGCTCACAACGGGTCAAGTTTACCATTCGTGGCAGGTATGTAAGTGAAGGCCTTGACATTAATGCGCGCACTATCCACCAACTTGACATATCATCACAGTCAGTACCTACAGAGGCAGTTGCTGATTGTGACCACTTGACTCCCATAGCCGAACAACTTGTGTATGAGGCAGGAGTGCCTACTATCTTAATAGGTCAGGACAACTGGGCATTACTACTCGCGTCAGAGGTTCGACAAGGGACTAAGAGTCAACCAGTAGCGTCGCGCACCCCTCTAGGCTGGGTTCTACATGGGCAGAGCTGTTATCAGGTACGAAATCAAACAGCACATACATGTACTGAAAGGTGTGGCTATGTTAGTGATAAGTCTCTTGACCAGCTTATACACGAACATTTCAGTTTAGAATCGCTCGGAGTGGAGCCGCGGCGACCTAAAGCCGACCCTGAGACACGAGCTCTGCAAATACTGCAGCAGACAACGCGTACTTTGCCTGAAGGGGGCTATGAAACTGGCATGTTGTGGAAAACTGAAGGTAAGCCATTCCCTGACAATTACGCTGCCGCGCTAGGGCGTCTCGAAGGCGTAGAAAAACGACTGCGCAAGGATCCCAAATTAAAGCAAAAATATGCAGATCAAATTAAGTCTATGTTGGATAATGGCTATGCAGAGTTAGTGACTACAGCCCCGCCTAGCGGCCGCGCTTGGTACTTGCCCCATTTTCCAGTGCTAAATCCTTCAAAACCAGGTAAATTACGCATTGTCCATGATGCAGCTGCTCGCACACACGGTGTATGCCTAAATGATTATTTGCTAACAGGGCCAGACTTATTAAAATCTCTGTTAGGAGTGTTAATGCGCTTCAGACAAAAGCCAGTAGCGGTTATGGCTGACATAAAAGACATGTTCTTGCGGATCACAGTAAGGCAAGAGGACCGAGACGCACTGCGGTTTTTGTGGCGCGAGGAAGTTAGTTCCCTGCCCACAATATACAGAATGCGCTCTGTATTGTTTGGTGCAACATCTTCACCAACCACTGCAATCTACGTCAAAGATTATAATGCCCGCCTACATGAGTCTGAGTACCCCGAAGCAATAGATCCAATACTTAGATCTCATTATATGGATGATTTTTTACAGAGTTTCGATGATGCAGAGGAAGCGAACAGGGTGTCGCACGCTGTAGACGCAGTTCATCGACGTGGGAACTTCGTGCTTCAAAAATGGACGTCCAACGACCCCGCTGCGACCGACGGGCTCGCGACCGAGCCTGCGGCGACGGACGTCTGCTTGAGTGAAGCAGAAAAGGTGTTGGGCCTCGTGTGGCGGCCCGCCGTCGACACTCTGGGATTTAATTTCAGGAAAGTAGACCCTTTCAATTTAAATAAACATATAACAAAGCGCCAGTTATTAAAGACTGCAATGTCATTGTACGATCCGTTGGGCCTCGTGACGCCTATCACGTCACAGGCAAAACGGATACTACAAGGCACTTGGCGACATAATGTGGGTTGGGATGAATACTTACCCAAAAGTTTAGAAAGTAAATGGCACGACTGGTTGATTGTATTGCAAAATCTCACGTGTGTTCAAATACCACGCTGCCATGAGGGTTACAATAATGCGACAACCTTAGATCTACACGTCTTCGTTGACGCGAGTGAGCTCTGCTACGCTAGTGCAGCCTATTGGCGGTCAGTAGATGAAACAGGCAACGTCAGAGTGTCACTCGCGGCAGCGAAGGGGCGCGTGGCGCCCCTATCGATCACATCTGTACCGAGGCTCGAATTGCAGGCGGCAGTCCTGGGCGGGCGCCTGGCGAGAACCGTGGAAGAAGAACACGATCGTCGCGCCGGCCGCCGTGTCTTCTGGTCAGACTCTCGCACCGTGCTCGCCTGGCTGCGCGCAGGCGCGTGTACTTTCAAGCCATTCGTCGCACACCGACTCGCAGAACTTGAAGAGACTACGGCCGGCGCAGAGTGGCGCTGGGTGCCAACCGCCCACAACGTCGCCGACGACGCAACCCGCGACGTGTCACCTGACTTCTCACCAAACCACCGCTGGTTCCGTGGCCCGCAGTTTCTCTACGAAAACGAAGAGGCGTGGCCGCGGGAACACGCACCACTCGCCTCCACGGACACGGGCGAAGAGCGCGTCACCGCCGCAGTAGCTACGACCGGTCCGCGTCTGGCTGCAGCCTTACCCGATGCGACGCGATTCTCATCCTGGGTACGACTCCTCCGCACTACGGCTCGCATGCTCCAGTTTATAGAACGTTGTCGAGCCCACATCACAGCCGCCACAAGAAAGCGCACTCGGCGTGCCGACACTGAAGACCCCATATGGCCGGCTGCAAGCCGCGACTCCGCGCGAACACGCCCCGACCCATCGACGCGCATCCGCGTCGTCGCTCCGACAGCCTGCGTCCCGCTCGCGGCACAGTACACTCGGCGTGCCGAGCTTCTCTGGGCACGTGCAACACAGGAAGAGTGTTTTGCAGATGAACTTCATGACGTCACCGGCGGGAGAGCGGTGTCAACTAAAAGCCGCCTTCGTCAGCTCTCGTTGACTATCGACGGACACGGTGTACTGAGAATACGTTCCCGCATTGCTGCGGCAGTGGACGTCACCGAAGAAACACATTCACCGGCCTTGTTAGATGGCAATCATTATTACTGTCGCCTATATATAGATTGGGTTCACCGAAAATTACACCATAGCGGCGTAGAGTGTGTTGTGAACGAGATCAGACAGCAATACTGGGTTTTACGCCTCCGCCCAACCGTCCAAGGCGTCATCAAGCGCTGCCAGTCCTGCCGCATTCGACGCGCCGTACCACCAGAGCCGCTCACCGGTGATCTGCCGCCATGTCGACTTGCTCATCATCAGCGCGCGTTCACGCACACTGGACTCGATTACTTTGGGCCCTTGTCTGTCACAGTAACGCGACATCATGAAAAGCGGTATGTGGCCCTATTTACTTGCATGACAACGCGCGCAGTACATTTGGAAATCGCCGCATCGCTCTCTACTGACGCCGTGGTGATGGCCCTACGCCGTATGATAGCCCGCCGCGGCTGCCCTCTATCTATTTGGAGCGACAACGGATCCAACTTTCACGGAGCCGATGCCGAGCTTCGTAAGGCAGCAATATCGTCACTACAGGAAGAAGCTGATGCTAGACACATTGATTGGCACTTTATATGCCCGCGCGCACCGTTTATGGGCGGCGCGTGGGAAAGACTAGCACGCTCCGTGAAAACAGCTTTAACGACAACACTACGAGAACGTCATCCGCGCGAAGATGTACTGCACACGCTTTTAACCGAAGTCGAACACACAGTAAACTCACGCCCTCTTTCTCACGTGTCTGTCGCACCAGAAGACGAAGCGGCACTGACACCAAATCATTTTCTTCTGGGCGGACCGTCTAGAGTCCCATTGGCAGGGAGCTTCACGAAGGTGGACGAGTTGGGGCGCTCTCACTGGCGAGCATCGCAGCGGCTAGCAGACCTATTCTGGCAGCGGTGGGTGCGTGAGGTACTTCCTGAGCTCCAACACCGGCGGGAGCCGCACGGCCGCGGCAAGGCCATCGAAGAAGGTGACGTGGTCGTCATAGTGGACTCTAACTTGCCGAGAAACGTATGGCCGAAGGGCATAGTGGAGCGCGTGTACCCGGGTGCGGATGGAGTTGTAAGAGTCGTGGATGTTAGAACCAAGAGCGGTATAATGCGGCGCGCCACTAAACGTCTCGTCATTCTACCCGTAGCATAAATAATATATGTAATTGTAGATTTAAGTAAATGTTTTAAAAAAAAAATGTTTAAATTTAAACTGTAAATTTAAGTAAATGTTACAAAAAGTTTAGTAAATATGTAAATGGTTTATAAGTTACAACTTAACCCTTTCACCATCAGTGTAACCCTACCTAAAGCATTCAGTTGGAAAGTATATTGTATAGGAAAGCAAGAAGGTGAAAGGATTAATTAATTAATTAATGTTGTCTAGACGTGTTAATTGTAGTGTATTAGTTTGTTACCAAATTGCATATATCTGCCACTTGTTCACATTTTGCTCACTTCATGAGCACGGCGGGAGATATGTGGCCGATGTATGTAACAAAACTGTTAAGTACTCGTGTTGGTTTGCCCTCTAGCGTGCAATAGCACAAGTACTAACTAGCCGTGACGGCTATGTAACCACCTAGATGATCCGCTTGGCACCAGAGCGCGCCACGCGGATTCTATTGTTTTACAGCAAAGTTTGCTCTTCTCGACGCTAGATGGCGCGTGACGTCTAGAATTTTCTAACATAGAATGTTCTAGAACCCGGAAAACACTAGCGTTTCCGCCCAGTAGCGGCGAGTAGTGAAAACTTAAGACTTTCTGTTAGGTTTGACTAGAATTTTGAGCTCTCTGCAATTAGCGCTAGCCCGAGTCGGTCGATGATGTCAAATTTGGTTTTAATTGTAGTTTGTGCTAAAGTTTTAGTGTTTTACCTTATGAATGCGTGTCTTACCGATTGTTCTACCTTTAATTATTATTGTTTGTCGGTGTGTTCGTAGTGCAGTGTTACAATATACATTTACCTTAAATACCATTCGCTTGTTTTCATTTCTCGTACTTATACTTAGCGAGTCCGCTGTCCTCAACAGAGGGTTCTCATTAAACGCTTGAAGGAAATGATCAATATTATCGTATGTAGTGGCTGGTATATGAGTTTTTATATCAACAATTTTCGTTGACTTGTTTGCGGGTGACACCACCTTTTTCTTTATGTAAATTATATTTTCATGATCTTGGACATTATACATGGAACACGGGTATTGAAATTCCACTAATCCAACTACCCACTCCCCTTCAAATTTTATGTTCTTAGGTAATTTAGTTAGAAAATGTGCAGTCGTGTTGTCCGTATAGTAATCCGTTGAACTGTTGCTTAACAGAGTTAAATAAAAACTATTTTCATTCATATTTTTTTCAAGCTTGATGCGAGTATCCAAGAGTTAAATTTATTGGGATAACCTTGCCACTTCACTAGTATTTCCTTTATGCCTCTAGTATGACGCGAACGTATTATTTTATCAATTTTATGCTCGGTGGAGGGGCGGTAAGTCACTTTTTGTAACTCTTTAGAATAAAATGTACCAATGATGGGCTCGCCTTCCAAATCCTTTAACATATAAACAACTCGCGGTGATCTATTAATAATTGAATTAATTATAAATATTTCATCACTCCAGTTACTTTCATAACCCTTTTGAAATACATGTTTATATTTAGTTATTCTAACATGATCGCCTACATTCAATTTTGGGGTTTCCAATGAAATTTGTCTATTTTTTTTCGATAGTATAAATTATTCCAAACGGTCATAATATTACTAGAATTAACATCGATTGGTCGCATTTTAATGCTTGAATGATAGGTATGGTTGTAAGAATGAAGAAGATCTTGTAAAATATTAGTGTAATTATATGTATTATTATGAGTGAAGTAACGCCACATTTTCATTTTAAGAGTTCTTTGAAACCTTTCTACTATACTTGCTTTAATGTCGGGATTATTAGTGGTGTAATAATTAATGTTTTTGCTCTTAAAAAAATCTCTCACCACCTTTGAAACAAATTCTGTACCTTTATCAGATTGTATATGACGAGGAACAGAGTTGGCTTCAGTAAATATGCTTTCAAAACATTCTTTAACTGTTGATGAATCTTTCTTTTTCATGGCTCTCGCAAAAGCGTATTTACTGAACACATCAATAACACAAAGAATATATTTGAATCCATGATTATATTGACTATACGTACTCATGTCACTTAGATCAGCTTGCCAGAGTTCATTAAAGTTAGATAGGATATATCTATTTCTGGTGAATCGCTTATGAATAGGTTTATGTTGCGTGTACGTATCTTGAGATTGTAACCATTTTTTTACTTCCTCTTTGTTCATTTGTTTTTTCATTTCCTTCGCTATATTATTTAAACTACTATAACCAGCTGGATTCGAGATATCATAGTAGATCCTATTAATATCTAATAAGGAGTCCATTTTCCCAATCAATTTTCTTATGATGACGCTTAAGTTGTCCTGTAGTAAGTGGTGTAGCTCTTTGTTTTTCTTTATCTGTTGACGATCTCGTACTTGTAGATGCAGTTAATGTAATTGGTTCATTCGCTTGAGCTGTTTTAATAAATTCCAAGTTTGCAGGATTGCCTATGCAGCTTAAAGGAACTCTTATATCTCTTAAAAGTAATGCAAACTCTTCCCACCCTGTTGGTTTAGGACGTTTAAGAGATCTAACCGTGTCACTTACCAAATCAGTAATATTACTATTTGAAATGGTGCGGTTGTTTATTACAACTTCACCAGTTGGCTTCCACCAAATTTTTGGTTTACTTAAAACAATGCAATCCAACAAAGTTCGAGTTTTTTTCTCATATGATTTGGGTAATATATCTATAATTTTTGATGGGCTAATTGGCATCGGTTCTGGATTTGTTTTACCAATCGGTGTAACTGCTGTAGTACCATCTCCTTCTGGTAAAGGTGGTTTTGCAACTGACTCATTATATTCATTAACCTCCTTTTTGTTCACTTTTGACTTTAGATCATTACTTTCGTAGTTGAGTTGAAGCTCCCCCTCCGTTACGATAGCTATTCTAAATGGTTTTCGATCTGTTTCAATAAAATGTAAAAATCGCTGCAATGCTTGTGAATATAAGGTCCACTTTTCACGATCATTCATTTTACTTTTAAGGATTTTTTGCATCTCAGCATCTAGACGGGATGATGAATGTTCAGGTAGGCTCTCATTGCGTTTGTCTTTCAATAAAATCTGATTCTACTAATAGCATTTTTTTCGTGTTTTCCATTTTGTTTATGATAAAGAGTTAACTAAGGCACTTAAAACTGCTCCTAATATAATAGGTAGAAATGCACCTCCCTTTTGAATTATAACAGTTTTTCTTATTTTATGTTTTCCTTTTGAAACTAATTTCCGTAAGATATCTTTATATTTTTTTAATTTAGATTTTTCTTTTTTTTCTAAAGGAATTTTTCCATTTAGGACGTTATAAATGGACTCACAAATAATGTTGATCTCATCATCATCACAAGATTTAAGTAACGCCGTGCGATATTTTGGTTTAAGCAACTGCAATGCTTCAAGTAAATGTTTATATGTGTTTACTCTCGCATGCATCATGTAGAACTGACTAAAATTTGTTGATTTTTGTCGTATTTAAACCCCTTTTTAGGAACATACACTGTGCAATGTCCATCAAACGGAAATATTTTTGTTTTAAAACGACATATGTCATTTGTATTTTGTTTCAAATCAATCATGAGGTAACCATGTGGTTCTTTAGTAGCATCTTTGTAGGCTTCATCTACAAATTTTGGGTTTTCCGGGTAAACTTGTCGTGACAAGTAGCGTATTTGGGTTTTGTCCCTGGGATTCTTAAAATATACAATGTAGCTTGTATTTAGTGAAATAACTCGTTGGCCTCTCCCCTGATGAAATATGTTTTGAGTAATATAAAAAACACTTAAGTTTCTATGATGACTACCTTTTGTGAAAATGTCAACTATTCGTCCATCTGATTCTCTCATCAGATCATCTATTATAAGAAGCTTAGGTTTCTTCCCATCAAATATTGAAAAATCTGGTATTCCCTGACTATAATTTACATTTTCTAGATTGTACAGGGGTTGCATTTCATCATAACACCAAATTATTTCATCAAATTCAACATTACACACTTCTTTGAAATTATTTAAAAAGTTTGTGACAAATTGAGTTTTGCCACATCCACTTGGACCAGCTACAATGGTTGTGAAAGGATGATAAAAATGTATCATAATTAAAACTCGTAATACGTGTTGATATGAAAACAGTTAAACTTGAAATGATACAATTTATGAACTCAATTACTTTTTAAATAAATCAACCAAAATAAGGATAAACACATTAAAAAAACAAAGATATCATAGTCAAATATTTTTTATTTTCAAATTTACACTTTTTTGAGTATAATTTTTTAAAGAAACAGTGCAGGAAACTCAACATAAGTCTCTTTTCAAGTTACAATAAAAAATTAAATAAAAATCAAATACAGAGTACCACCACTTTAATTCACCTTCACCAATTTATATTTACAAAAAAACTAAAATGTATTTACATTTTCTACAATTAAAACAATTCACAATGAAATTCACAATTAAAAATTAAAAATATACAATGTACAAAAAATAAAGTTGAAATTTTTGAATGTTCTGTGATTATAAATTACATGGAAAAATTATTTTGTGATGATCCATGGGGTATTTTATAATGCCCCCACGCTAGAGTGTCCGAAGAGTTTTCTAACAAGTACCGTTTTGTATCGTTATGAGATAATGATACTTTATTTATATTTTGAGTAAATATTACATGTTTTATTGATTTAAATCTCAGCATTTGAGCATGTTGCATATTTTTTTCAAATAAACACTTTTTATAATCGTTGAGGGTCAGTTTTTTAGTAACACATTTATTGACTCCTTTAGCTTTTGATATAAGACTCATATTCTCAACATCTAAGGCATACATTTTAGATCGTAGACCAACAAACTCTTTAAATATTTTACCATTATTTTCATCTTTGAAAAATCCCAACCGCTTTTTATTTATTAATGGTAAACCATATTCATTGTTAGGTGGATAGTCTGATGTGTCAAAATATAAATCGAGCTCTGATTTTATGTCCTCATAATAGTTTTCAGTGAATATTTGATATACTAAACTATCTGTATCTGTATAAAGAAGTCTGAGATTTTCTTGATATTTCGTTTTCATGTAGTCGTAATGAAATTTATACATGAAAGTTTTCGATATATCTAAAATGCAAAATCCTAAGTAAATTGGTTTATTATAAAAGATTTTAGTTTTATTCAATTGAACAGCAGCTAAGTTCTCTGAAAATATTGATAAACTGTGGAACTCAGGTTTCGCTATCATAGTTTCAACTCCCTGTGATTTCCCATGATTTTCCCAGTGATTTAACAATTTGACATTCACATATTTCAAAACATTTTCCATGGTTTTATCGAACATTGAATTATTCATACTTTTATAGTGATCTTTATCAGAATCACACGTTGCCTGCGATCGCATGCGTGTGTTTAAGTCTATGTAACTTTTTAACCACTTAGATTGTTCAAATCTCAAAATACGATGGATTTTAACTAATTGCAAACCATTCTTCAAACATTGTTTTAGATTTCTGTAATGTAGAACATAATTCGTTTTCCTATTTAAATTGGGAATTAATTTTTTTTCTTTGGAATTCCCTAAACAAATATTTTCAGGACAGAATGGTAAATCCGAATGAGAGTCATGCAATTCGTGTGGGTATTCTAGATCGACTTCTAAAATGAACCCATGTTCAGCATCATCAGAAACATTAAAATCAGTATCTACATTCACCCATTCAAATTTACCTGTAGGGAGGCATTGAGACATAGCCCACCCATAAAGATTATTTGCATCCAAGTACATAAGAAATGAAGAAGGAATATTTTGATCATATTCTGGCATAAATTTATTATTAGCTTTTGCATGTCAGTAGTATAATATTGGGCATTCTGGCCCACCTCGTTCGATCGGGCGAAAATTTCGCCCTCCTCACTCGTGTGATCCAAATGCCCAATATTATTTTGTGGATTTCAAAATTTGGGTTTGCGCAAAATGAAACAATCGCGCTAACGTGCGCGTTTCGCAACATGTAACGGAAATTGGGTTTGTGCTTAAAATAAAACGATTATCTCTCGCGTTAACATACGTATTTAACAAATAACACGTCGTAACGGAAATTGGGTTTGCCCAAAATGAAATGATCGCGTTAACGTGCACGTTTGCAACGGGAATTATTAGCTAAAAACAATCGCATCAAAATTGTTATATATATGTGAAAACGTAGTCGTGATTTCCCTTAATTGGAATAAGTCTTTCATGCAAGTAAAACGTACCTATGCATCGCTTGAGAAATTTTGAAGAAATATGAAGTTTGTAAAACAAAATCAGAGCTTGCAGTTGGATCTTGTTTTTTCAGCTCGCAATAAGCCTTGTGTACGTCATGGTGAACTTTTACCTTACAATATTCGCAGTATAATTTGCGGTCCTTCTAATTGCGGGAAAACTAATTTAATGGTTGGTCTTTTACTTCATGAACAAGGGTTACGGTACCAAAATGTTTATGTTTACTCAAAAACCCTTTTCCAACCTATGTATCGATTTTTAGAAGAAGTATTAGCGTTAGTTCCAACGGTTACATTTCAAAAATATTGTGAAAATGAAGAAATACTTAGCCCAAACGAAGCTAACTATAACTCAATCATGATATTTGATGATGTGGCTTGTGAAAACCAAAACAACATAAGGGATTACTTTGCAATGGGAAGACATAAAAATATTGATAGCTTTTATTTAAATCAAACGTACAGTAAAGTACCAAAACAATTAATAAGGGATAATGCTAATTTAATAATTCTTTTTAAGCAAGATGATGTTAATTTACGTCATGTTTATGATGAGCATGTTGGAACCGATATGTCATGGTCGCAGTTTCGTGAAATTTGCGCTAAAGTATGGAACGCACCTTTCAGCTACTTGGTTATAAACAAGGATTGTAACAAAAATTCTGGATGTTATAGAATGGGGTTTGATACATTCATTACTGTAGATTAATATACTTAAGTACATACTTATTAAATAGTATTCGAATAATCGTTTATTATATTAAATGAATCCAAAGAGAACGGACATGAGCTCGAAAGTCGAGAAAGTTAATGAAGATAAAGTGCTAAAGGAAAAGATACTCCGGTCAGCCGAAGCAGTTAAAAAGAAGGTTAAACTTATTCGCGATGTAAAAACAAACAATGATATGATTCTGGAATCTGTTTTAAAACCAATTACAGAACCGCTTAATGAAATAGTTAAAGTTAAAAATGAGAATAATTACTTCAATACTAATGATGATGATTTTGATGACGGATTGCAATGGGGAAAGTTAGTAAAAAGAATTAAATATAGCCCAAGTGAAGAAAAGAAGGAATCTATAACTGATCAAACGGTTGTGAGGAATTTTTCTCAATCTAGCCTTGTTAATAAAAATGATGAGGATGAGACATCAAAAGATAATGAAAGTGATGTAAGCGATGAAGTGGAAAGTGAACATTTTAATGATCAGGATTCTTCAAATAATATTTCATTTAAGACGACTGATTCTTACGCTTCTCCTCGTGACGATCCTAAATTTCAAAAGCAATATATTACCAACTTAAATATACCTTTTGGTATTCGAACGGAACGGGACAAGCTAATGTTGGGAACCTGTCCGGTATACACTACAAATGACAAAAAACTGAAAGTAAATGGTCATACTTACTATTTAACGCCAGGTTTATTCGAACTGCTATATAAGAAAGTACCGGATTTAGATATTGTAACTGAGGATGACAGATGTAATTATAAAACCTTATTATTAGAAACTAATGCACATAGAAGAGAGTTTAATCCTAATAAACCAATAAAAAGCAACAAAGGCATGAAATATTTATATGTAATAAGACCTCTTTTTAAATTAGCTAAAGAACGTTCAGTAAGTGGTGAAGGACTACCGACGATGAAAAATGTTAAAAACGATGTGTCATATGTATATTGGGATAACCCAAACGAATTAGTAGAAAGGTTAAAATTACTTATAGCTTCTCGTGATGCTGGTAATACAGGATTGGATAATGAAATCATATCTATTATTGAAGAACTACAAGAAGCGGGATTAGTGAACAATGTTAATATATAAAGCAGTTACTTTACTATTATCGTTAGTCGAAGCAGAACTTTTGGCGTAAAAATATATCATAAAATGAACATAGATAAATTTGGTCACCATGTTCATAAACGTTTACGTGTAGCAGGTGTATCTGAAGTCAACGAACTTAAAAGTCAGGCTTTGCTTCGTTCAGAAGACGGAGATTTTGATTTACAATCACTGAGATTAAAAGGCGTTGCTCATCCTTTGTCGGCTGATGATGCAGTAAATAAGGAGTACGTCGATCAGCTCGTTCAGAACATTTATGACAAGAAGTATCTAGATTCTTTAATCAAAGTTATAAATTCTCAAATTCATCAGCTCGCAACTCAGTTGAAATTGAACTTTTATACAAAAAACGAGGTAGATAACATTGTAAAACAATTAAGCAATGGCAAAAGAACAAGTAGTGAACGAGATCCACAGATCAGCTCGTAAAAACTTTAAGCGACGAGCAGTTGTTTTAAAAGGCATTCACGATTTGTGGCAAGCAGATTTGATTGACTTACAAAAATTCCATAAAATAAATAAAGGAAATAAATATATTTTAGTTGTCATTGATGCATTTTCAAAGTACGCGTGGTGTATTCCGACAAAATCGAAAACTAGACAAGAAGTTAAAAATGCATTTCAACAAATTATAAAGTCAGCAATCCAAATTCCTAGAAACTTGCAGACAGACTTTGGAAAAGAATTTTACAATAGTGAATTTGATTGTTATTTAAAATCTTTAGGAATAAATCATTATTCAACTTATTCAATTAAAAAGGCATCAATTGTTGAAAGGTTAATAAAGACGCTTAAAAACAAACTGTACAAATATTTTAGTTTAATTGGAAATTATAAATGGGTTGGAAAACCTTTAGATGATATAGTCAAATCTTATAATGAAACTTTTCATAGTACAACAAAATTTAGACCAAATGATGTTAATTTTGAGAATGAATCGGAAGTAAAGAACAATATTAAGAAACGTCAACAAAATCTATATCATAAATTAAATAAATTCAATGTGGGAGATCGTGTACGTATAAGCAAGTATAAAAGCGCTTTCCATAAAAGTTATACGCCTAATTGGTCAACAGAGCTATTTACTATTAAACAAGTCAGTAACACTCAACCGTTTACGTACCATATAGAAGATCAGCGAGGAAACACTATTCTGGGCACATTTTACGAACAAGAACTTCAAAAAACTAAGTACCCGGACGTTTATCTCATTGAAAAGGTGGTCAAAAAAAAAGGGAATAAATTATACGTTAAGTGGTTAGGACTTAATGATAGTGAGAACAGCTGGATTAATAGAAGTGCCATTGTATGAATATATTTATATAGTTACTCGCACAAAAAATGTCATTAACATATAGGATATGAAAGGAAGAGGACTTTTAAACAGTGTAATTAATCACTTGCCTTTTGAATTACACTTACCTGGTTACAATTATTGCGGACCAGGCACTAAATTGCATAAACGGTTATTAAGAGGTGATAAAGGAGTTAATGAATTGGATGACGCGTGCATGAAACACGATATAGCTTATGATAAACATTCTAACCTAACAGATCGACACCGCGCAGATTTAGAACTTTATAAAATGGCTAAACAGAGGTTGAAGTCGAAAAGTGCTGGAAAAGGAGAAAAACTTGCTTCATGGTTAGTTAGCAAAGTGATGAAATCTAAAATGAAAGCTGGTGCAGGCATAAAATCATTTAAAGGTTTGGTTACAAAGATGCGGAAGGAACTGAAAAGAAACAAATCAAAAGATAAAGGCACTACAATCACCCGAGCTCTTGCGCTCGCAAAGAAAGTATTTACTAGAAACAGTAAAATTCATATTCCGCGTTTAATACCGATTCCGAAAACTGGCGGTATATTACCACTGATACCTATTTTTGCGGGACTTTCTGCGTTGGGATCATTGGCTGGAGGAGCTGCTGGGATAGCTAAAGCTGTTGGTGATTACAAAGCTGCAAAGAAAAACTTAACCGAATCACAACGTCACAACAAAATGATGGAATCTATTGCATTAGGTAAAGGATTGCACATTAAACCGTACAGAAATGGAAAGGGATTGTGTTTAGAATACTCAAAAAACTAGTCAACAGGCTTCCCAGACGTGCTCTCACTAATATAGATATTTTAAAACACTCTTCAGATATTCCTCATTTCCGTGGCGTTTATATGAGAGATAATTTGCCAAAGCGTTCGAATAGAGTAGAGTGCGCAATTATTAATTTAGATAGTTCTGAAAACCAAGGGACACACTGGGTAGCCTATGTCAAAGATAATAATTACTGTGAATATTTCGATAGTTACGGCGATCTTCAGCCTCCAATAGAATTAATAAAGTATTTAAAAAATAAAATTATTTCATACAACTATGTCACTTATCAAAAGTTTAATACTGTAAATTGCGGTCATTTATGTTTGAAATATTTAAAGCAATTTTGGAGTAACCGTTTAAATATCTCTGTTCAATAAAAACCATATCATTCACATGATGTCTTTCACTTTGTCCATAACTGGAACCTCTTCTACCCTGATCACAAATCATTCACCAGCTTTTCAACTAAATGGTGAATATGAATGCGGGTTACTATATTTTTCGACTTTTAACTCTATACCTAATATAGACTATAGAAATAATATGTTTTATTATGGACAAAATGAAGTAGTTGAAATTCCTGAAGGGTCATACGAACTTCAAGACCTCGACGATTACCTGAAAAGACATCTGAAAGGATGTTCATTTTCACTGACATGTAATAATAATACGTTAAAGACGTCTATATTGTGTTCTAAAAATGTGTATTTTAATAAAGAAAATTCGATTGGTAACTTACTAGGTTTCGGTCAAGAAACTATTCAAGCTAATATATTAACAGAGTCTCCTTTTCCTGTGTCCATTCTCTCTACAACTATAGTGCGAGTTGAATGTGACATTGTGAGTGGTTCATTTATTAACGGAAAACCAAGTCATATTATTCACGAGTTTGTGCCTAATGTACCACCAGGCTATCGGATTATAGAAACACCTAAAAACGTTATTTATTTTCCTCTTAATCAAAACAGTTTAAGCTCTTTAAAGTTAAGAATATTGGATATAAACGATAACTTAATCAATTTACGCGGTGAAGAGATCCAGATATATTTGCATCTCAGGAAAAGATGATAGATTTCAATAAAAGATTAGTTTCGCGCAGTACAATTATTAGTACGCATTGTGCTGTCAAGAAAAGAACACCTAAAAATCAGCTTACGAGGCTTTCCAAGGAAAATAAAGAATTTCTTAAAACTATTGGTTTATTAAAATGAGTATTCTAAACTTAACAGAAACTTTCGGCTACGATAACACAATAGAAAGTTTTGAATTCCATTCCTACAAACCTTACGTAACAAGTTTCAATTTTAATGATGAAATCCGTATACCAATAAACCAACAAGATCTATACGTGTTACCTTCTGAGAGTGCCTTATACATAGAGGGAAACATGGTAGTAGTCAACAGAGAAACAAAACTACCGGTGGCCAGTGTTCAGTTTACTAATAACCCTATACTTCATTTGTTTCAAGATATTCGATATGAGCTTAATGGAATCGAAATAGACAAAATTAAAAATGCTGGAGTTACAACTACTATGAAATCTCTCTTATCTCTAAATGAACATGAATCGAGAATGTCAAAGTCATGGGGTTGGGATGTCAACGGTACAAAAGTTACGCATGGGTCGTTTTCTGTATGCATTCCTTTAATCAAGATTCTTGGTTTTGCAGAGGATTACAATAAAATAGTTATAAACTGTAAGCATGAACTTATTCTTTTGAGATCCAATACTAATTTAAATAGCGTTACATTAAATACAAATGAATATATAGATAACATTACGATATCTAAAATAGTATGGCGTATGCCACATATAAAAGTTTCTGATCGGGAAAGGTTAAATTTAATGAAGTGCTTGGAAAAAGATCGTGCTATTCAGATAGCATTTAGAAACTGGGATCTTTATGAGTATCCACTTTTACCGAAAACATCAAAACATTCCTGGGCAATCAAAACTTCATCTCAAATTGAAAAGCCACGATATGTTGTTATCGGATTAAAAACAGATAGAAAAAATATGACTAACAAAGATATGACACACTTTGATCATTGTCATTTAAGAGATGTAAAAGTTTTTTTAAATTCAACCTATTTTCCGTATGAAAGTTCTAATGTTAGTTTCGCAGCTGAAAAATTCGCTATATTATACGATCAGTATGCTAAATTCCAACAGTCGTATTATAACCGCAGTCAAGCGCCGTTGCTAAGTCCGCAAGAATTTAAGGATAAAGCACCTCTGTTTGTTATCGACTGCTCTCGGCAAAACGAAACCTTAAAAACGGGTTCAATAGATGTGAGAGTTGAATTAGAGTGTGAACAGGACATACCCGGTAATACTGCGGCTTACTGTCTTATTTTGAATGATAGCATTGTAGAATACAAACCGTTGACCAATATTACCCGAAGGATATCATGAGCTCAGACTGCTTGTTTGTAGATCTCCAGGGGTTTAAATCATCTACAAATGAATTTATTCTTAAAGAATTTGCGTATAGTACAAATGAATACACGCAAGTATTTTTAATAAAACCTCCGTATGCATTTTTTACTTTATCGGAAAAAGAAAAAAGTAATGTTATATGGATAGAGAAAAACCTCGGTATCTTATGGCGTGAAGGATTCATTGATTATAGAGAGTTTAAAAGAATGATTTATGTTCACTTAGAAAATAAGAAAATATTTGTAAAAGGGTTAGAAAAAATTAAATGGGTTAAAGATTTGTGTGATAATTGTACTGTAATAGACTTGGGTGAAAAAGGTCTTCCTAATTTTCAATCAATGCATCAAAAATATTGTAAAAACAGCGGCACATATAATTGTTTAATTCATAAAAAAACTTGTGCGTTAAAAAATGTATTATGCATTAAAAAATGGTACTTTGAAAATAATTTAGAACTGTATTCTCATATCTGATTTCAAAATAAATGATATTATTGACAAACATATTTTTTATTTCACCTATATAAAGAGAATTATCAATTACCGAAAAGTTTTTCCACTAAATTGAATTAATATCGCTGTCAGTCGAGATGAAGAAAAACGTGTCGGTAAAAAAAAAACTCTTAAGGTCACTTGCAGCTTTTTCTTAGTCCAGTAATGTTAAAATATATGATAGGTACTATTACTGTTAAATCTAGTTTAAAAGTTATATCGAAATTTAAAAAAGCTGCAAGGGGCCATTAATAACTGCAAAATGAAACAACAAGTTATTTTCATTATATTTATTTACTTACTATGTTAATTACAACAAAATTAAACTAAAACTACAAACTAGCACTGTATCCACTCAGTTTTTTTGAAATCTTATGTATCACACTTTCGGCATGATCTATAACTTCATCGTAATTATCGTCCGCCAAATATTGAGCACTCAACATCACTTTGTCTTCATCATCACTGTCTTTGTTCAGGTCAATTATCTGTATTTTTAGTAGTCTCGTACCTTTCCCTGCTTTATTATTTATTATAAATGATAGCAGACGGTCGTGACCACTTCTTTTAAAAACTTTATTGGAAAAGTTTCGTTTTGATCTTTTTTCTTTATTTTTTTTCTGGATTCCGCTTTTAAGTTTCTTCACCAGCTCGCTGTCTTCTTCTTCTTCCACTAGGAATTCCTCCAATGGATCCTGAGCATATTGCGAAAATAGGAAAGTGTCTTGTGTTCCTTCCATATTCTGAAACAAGATAAATCAAAATAAATATTTTAATATTTTGCTTGCTATTTGTAGACAAAAAAAATAAAAATAAAAATGCAAGACGATAACATTTACATAAATAGATCGAGTCTAACTTGAATAAATTGTTAATATATAAATATATCAAATGTTTGCTTACCACACCGGGGCTGAGGATATGAAGCTCGTAACAACTTGTAAAAACTTGTAACTTCGTTCTGAAGATAGACTGATGTTTGGCTGAGTATTATATGAGCCTTTATTTATAACGATTAGAATTCATGAATCGACAAAATTACACCACAATTGACGAACAATTTCAGTCAGTATCGTATAACGCGGTCATAGCTGACTCGACAAGGCGTCAGCAGCTAACCTGCTGATTGAGAAACATGCTAATTTTAATATTTCATTTTAAGTAAGTATTTTTATCGGCTAATTAGAAAGACAATAAATTTTAGAATACCGGTGTTTTTAATTTTCACGCAAACTTTGATTATCATTGAAGAAAATCTATTTTTAACATTTAACTGTCTTTCTTTCTTTAGCTAATAAATTCACTTAATTAAAAAAAGAAATATAAATCATTTTAATGAATAGGTTTGTATTTTACTCATATAAATTAAAGTTCATTCATTTCACAAATAGCTCACTAATTAGTTTGGAGTTAAATAAAAAAATAAAAATAAACATACACCTCTTGTGAAATGGAGAACCAATTATTTATGAGTAATTAGGTAATTAAAAATCCAAACACAAATTGCACTAGGCATATGTACGTTTATTCAAATAGCAGTACTAATAGGTATTTACATAACATATAATCATAAATTGTTTCTTAATACTAACATATTACTTATTTTAACGGTATACATTTCTGGTAAAGTTGTAGATTTACAATTCAATTTATTTAACGAGATTTGAATACATTCGCTTATAATTTATAAAAACTACAATATCGATCTATGACCCCATGCTTTAGTTGAAATTTTGTCTTTTAATGTAAGTCGCTTATCGTCTTTACTGGATAACGCAATTTTGTTAACAGTTTGCGTAAAGATTTCATGTTTAATAGATTTAAATAATATATTTTTTTTCCTAATAACCGTATTCTTGAACAGAACATCCTTATAGTCATCTAATGTTAATTCTCGGACACCAGGCTTTTTTACTCCTTTTGCTTTTTTGAGTAATGAATTTTCGCTTTTGATACAATACAACTTGGAACGTAGCCCTACAAACTCAGTGATAAGCTCGCCCCCTAACTCGTCTTTAAATAATCCCGGAACCTTTTTATTTATCAAGGGTATCTGAAACTCATTTGATTTGTTATAATTACTTGTATCAAAATAATGTATAAACTGATTTTTCAAATCGTCGTAAAAGTCAGTGGTTTTAATATTATAAATGAAACTGTCAGTATCTGTATAACAGAGAGAAACACTTTCATTATAATAAGGTTTTATTACAGAGTAGTGGAATTGATACATGTGACTCTTAGAAAGCTCGAGTATCGCGAATCCTATGTATATCGGTTTATCTAAGACAACTCTCTCCGGTTTCATTTGAACAGCGACTAAATTATCCGAAAATGTCGTGGCGCTGTGAAAATTTGGTCGTGCTATTAATTTACTTGCTGTTACAAACTTCTTTGTAGAGTTTCTCTCATCACTCCACTGATTTACTAACTTAACATCTACACGTCGTTCACTATCCTCGAGAGTCTTGCCAAAAACAGCGTTATTTTTTAATTTAAAAAGATTCTGTTGAAATGGAGTTTTTGCATTTTTTCTTAGTTCTGTATTTAAATCTATATATTTTTTCAAAAAGGGGCTTTGTCGGAAGGTGATTACCCGGTGAATTTTATTAAGAGTCAAACCATTACGCAAGCACGTTTTTAAATGTACATAATGAATGACGTACTCATATTTATCATACAAATTTGGGATTAATTTCGAATTTTTCCCTCCTGGAGGTACAAATTTTTGTGCACAGAAGGGATAATCGTTATGCAAATGATGTAACTCTTTAGGGTAAACTAAGTCGACCTCAAGAATAAATCCAAATTCTGCATCGTCTGAAATTGACATAAAGTCTAATTGCTCTATTTCCTCAGAATCTAGAAAGCGAAAATCAGATATGGGTAATGAATGACTCATACTATATCCGTATAAGTTGTTACAATCAATGTATACAAGAAACGAGTCGGGTTTACTGTCATCATAAGTTTTCATATATTTATTATTAGCAAGAGCATGTCTGGTAGAGCACATGCAAATTCCGCCTCGAATGCCTTTTTGAATAAGACGAATGATTTCTAAATCAGATATCAACTCTAATTTTACGCCTGTTTTCAATAACATCGCGTCAAATGACAAACTCGGCACGGTTAAATAGAATGCAGGATCTAATTCATAATGAATCTTACAAATTTTTCGAAAATTTTCAAATATGTCTGACAAAAGCAAAACGTCAGTTTTAATATAGAGATCTGTATATTCACCCATGTTTCTTATTTGAAATGTCTCCCATACACGTTGAGCGTGCTCATAGTCAGAGTCTGTAATTTGTTCCGCAGAAAGCGAGTTATAAAACGAACTCTTTTCAGGTAGCTCAATTTCTGTAAATTTATCCCAGCCGGTCATATAATCGTAAGGATATACTCCTTTGCGTAGTAATAAATTAAACTCTTCTAATCGAGGATAAAAGTTACTTAAGTGGAAAAACTCTGATCTACATAAACCCTTAGCTAACTCTTCTAAACTAGCACCTAGAAATTTAAATGAATCTACAAACCGTATTTGCACATACTGATCATTAGATAACCTTAAAAATTTTGTAAATGAAATATAGTTTTCTTTATTTTTAGGTATTACTTTTATAGGTCCAGAACATTTACCCAGTTCTTTGATAAATAAATGACAGTCGTATCCAGACAAATTGTGGAAAAATATAGGAATAAGTTTAGGCACTCGAAAACGTAAGTTACAGTATTGATGGGCCGCTCCGCGATAAAACCCTGTTAAATGACAGTGATCTCTAACTTTATCACCAAACAAAGGGGTTTTGCAAATGTGACAATTTTTTGCATTTTTGTACGCTAAAGCATCTTCATCGTCGAAAATCATAGGAACCTCTTTATTTAAGATCTCATGTATTTCATTTACATGTCTGTACAAGTACTCTAAAAACTTGGATACGCAATCGGGTCCGCGATACTGAATAAAACGATTCAGACTTCCGTCATAAGAACAAACTATGTAATACGCAAAAGCTGCAGGCTTATGAATTTGTTTATTTGAGGTGAAGCTAATCGATGGTGCTTGCTCGCAACCCTGGTAAGGTTCAAGAATAGTTTCAAAGTCAGCGTACACTACAAATGGTACGTCTTGTTTACGATCGAAATTTTTAAATTGCAGATATGTACCTTTATCTGGAAGTACAGTAGCAATTCCACTACAAACATGCATATCATATTTGTATTCTGATACAAAAAATATGAGACAGTCTTCGCAAAAATAAAGTTTACCATGATGCTTAGTAATTTGAGAACGTACAAGACGCGACAAGTCACGAATCAAAACATAATGCGAGTTATTACCGCGCTCGATTAAAAGTAAATTGATCCTATGTTTCCTTTTGTACTCGGACCTGTAAAGAGGTCCTACAACAGTTCGATTGTTTTTTAAAGAATACACATTAATACTGATATCAGTATTATCGGTTTCAAATGTCTTAATATCAGCAAAGGTGACAGGGAAACTCATATTATCAGTTTTTAAAACAGTCTTAAAATAGGGATACGACGATGTACGCTCACTATGATGTGAGGACGGGTAAATGGCGGCAACAATGCACCAGAGAAAACAATAGTCATCGTTATTGCGAATATTTATGCAAGCCTTTTTATTTTTTATTAATTTAGGCAAATCCACGTAAGATGACGCTTTTAATGGATCAAATTTATTGACATTTATTTCTAAATACAAATTTGATAAAAATGTCCAACCAGAATCGCGGTCTTCAAATTCCTCTACCTTTTTTCTTATAGTTATAAAGAATTTTTGAAAAAGCTTCTCCAAATCATAATTTTGATGCACAGAAAAATTTTTTGTTGCGAAAGACTTAATTTCTTGCCTGTCATCTTTGAATAAAAGAAAATTGCAAAAGTATTCGAAATTAACTTTAAGGCTCACTTGTTTTTGAAGCGCATTTTGTAAAATTCTTAAAAATTTGCATTTCAAAGAGTTCAAAAATACGTCAGGTAAACAAGTTTTAAAATCATCAGTAGCAATTATCCTATATGACGATATGCGACCTTTAAAAGCTGAGGAAATTTGATAAACCTCATCGTTTAGTTCTACAACGGAATTATTTTTATGTTTATTACTTTTTAAGTGACCCACCCACTGTTTTCTTTCTACTCTGATGGAGCACTCTGAGCAAAAAGGCATATTTATGTAAGTTTATTCAGATTACAACACAATAAAAAATAATAAGAGCAAACAGACATTTTACGCAAACGTTAAAATAATACTGAATTACTTGTTGTTAGAGTAAAATTTAACGTCAGCCTCTACAAAAAGTTCTTGAAGTCGTTGAACAAATTTTTGCAACGAGTTCCACTGTGGTGTTTCACTGTTGATTTGAGCCTTAACTGCAAGAAGGGCTTTCTTCCAACGCTGATCGGGCAACTCACCGCGAATGTCTTCGGTGTGAGACACCTTCAGCTCCACGAAGAAGTCTCCCTTCAGAACGCATGCTCGTTTCGTTGCTCCTGTCGGCAGTCGGTTGATTATAGACGAGTCGAGCGCATTTGAAGAAACAGAGGGTTTCGGCGTAATATTAAAATCTTCCGGGAATATACCAAACAAATCATGAGGGTTTTGGTTTCCTTTTATCTTCGATGCGGCAGAACTGTAAAAAACAATTAAATCAGTACAACCACCTTGATGTTAGAAGGTTTACTAGAATTACCTTTTAAAAAGATAATGAATAAGATAGTAAAAACAAATACCTGGTTGATGATGATTTTCGTTTCTTAATGGTTTTTTTCGATTTGAGATTATCTTGGCTTACGCTGTCCTCTGAATCAGATCTAAAACAGGATATATGGATAATTATTAATCGTTTTTGTTTAAAAACATACATTAACAGTGAAAACAAGTCAACGGGAAATATACCTATTTGCTGCACTTCTTTTTTGTTTTCCAAATTTTGAGGTGACGGGGGTCACGTTAGCAGCAACGATGCTTTCAAATTCGGTATCAGACCTATAAATAATAAATAATTGATATAATTAAATCACTGAAACATTTTAAAGTTATTTGGGAAAAAAGTGTACTTACTCACATTTTAACAGTAGCGAGATGAAACAGCAGGAGGTGGTAATGCACTGGGCGGTAAGCTGGCGGACGAGGTGTAGGGCAGCGGTGGCGGTAGCTGGAAGTCTCGGAGCACAAAAAGAACGCAGTTGTGGAAGTTGACAAATAAATAGCGAATTCTTGATGACTTTGTTACATGCGCCAGGGGTGTTACTTGAGTAATTTTGCATAAAGCAGTTAATATCGCTATTATTAATTTAATATTATTGCTATTTCTATTGCACTGGAAGAACCAGTGAGAGAAGATTCCATCTTCACATCCATATTGTGGTAATTAACATTATTTTTATTATAAGTAGTGTAAATTGGTTTTTTTCTTTAAGCTTACATGTTGTGATAGTTTGAATGTTTATTCCAGTAACTGTTAACATTTAACTAGGGTTTCTCACTGGTAAAATAATTATATCAAGTTTAATGAACGAAATGTATTCAAAATGTTCGACACAATTAAAAGTATTGTTACCAATTATAACATTATTTGATACATTTACGATAGTGCCAGCCCTCAAAATGTATATTCTTGCATATTTTTAATGGGGCCACCGGCGTTGTGCAATTTCCTTCACATCGATTGAAAAAAACATGTTGCGTAATTGACCAATGCCTAATTAATAAAATGCAGGAATATTTGTTAAATCAACAAATGAAAAAAAATATATATATTAATTTAAATTATTTACGCAAATGTACTGGAAACAGAAAAAGTATTTTCCCGAACAAGCGAACTTGACAAATCGATTTCTTAATCCAGAAAACACCTGTAATTGTAAATTTATTGTAATTCCAACATTGAATACAAAAATTAAATATTACCAATATAAAGAATTTAACGATGGTTTCATCATAAGCGCCCTCTATAGGCTAAGTACTGAACTAATATAATAGCTTAATGAATGCATTACACTTTCATATAAGTTGCAAATGGTTTCGATTAATTCCGATAGATTAAGCAAAATATTCGTTATTCTACGCCACCTATGTTCATTTGCGTGAAATCATCACAATAATAGCGAGCGTCCATGGTTGAAATGTGATCGCGGATCTCATACCGCCCGGTCTTCGAGTTCTAATTACAATTACGCAAAACATTGTATGTCGCATGCGATTATATTTTTAGCTAAGCTTAATTTTGCACACAATAAAACTGATTTTACATCAATATGTTAAAGTGAGATATGTTTTTTTAGAAATGTATTAATATATAACGTTCCTATAGATGGCATTACAATAGCATTAAAATTAACTGGAGCACATTTATGCGTTGTTTTCTTGCGTTTTGGTTTTACAAACCAAAAATCAGTTGAACTAACGAATTGTTTATAAAACATCTTATAGTTTCGTAATTTAAATGATGATAAGACTGGTTTTATACAACCGAAAACCAGTTAAAACCTACATCACGCTATTGAAGTTTTTATACTCAGGTTGATATATATAGTAAGAACTTTACCAAATGCATAAGTGTCTTAGTACTCCTTGTGACCTACCGGCTTGGTTGTGCTAAGTCCCAGCTTGTCAATCTCGATGCTCGATTTGATCACCCTTGCACTGAGTATTGCTGAACTATCTCGAATATTTGGGAGGGATTCTGTTACTATGCGGTGGTAGATAACGGATGAACTCGTCCCTGGTGAAGGATGCAAACTCACCATGTACACAAAAGCGGTCATACGACCACCGGGAACTAAGCGTCCTGGGTGACCCGATCTTGTCTGTGGAGCCTGATCACCTTCACGACAAGTTGTACAAACGCGTCTGCGCTCCGGCCAAGTGCGAGGTGTTTAAGCTTTTGCATTTTACGAAATCAACTAATATTCTTAGTTTAACTTGGACTTTAAGAATGTATAAAATCTATACCTCCATTTTACGCAAACCCAATTTTGAAATCCACAAATAATGTCAGGCATTTGGATCATACAAGTGGGGAGGACGAATTCGCTCGATATCGAAAAAGGTGGGACAGAATGCATGCATGAATTTCATTTTGCGCAAACCCAATTTACGTTACGACTTGTTATTTGTTCAATACGCATGCGAGAGATAATCTTTTTATTTTAAGCACAAACCCAATTTCCGTTACATGTCGCGAAACGCGCACGTTAGCGCGATTATTTAATTTTGCGCAAACCCAAATTTTGAAATCCACAAATATCGCTCGATATCGAAAAAGGTGGGACAGAATGCATGCATGAATTTCATTCTGCGCAAACCCAAATTTTGAAATCCACAAAATAATATTGGGCATTTGGATCACACGAGTGAGGAGGGCGAAATTTTCGCCCGATCGAACGAGGTGGGCCAGAATGCCCAATATTATACTACTCATGTCTTTTACTACATTGCGATATGCCACCTCGAATATTTTTAGTTATGAAAGCAATTTTATCAATGTCGGTTAAGAGCTCTAGATTTCTTTTTGTAGTTTTTAACATCGCATCCCAACTTAATCCTGGAGCAGTATAATAATGAGCTGGGTCTAATCCATATGTCCTAAGGCATACATTTCTAAAATTTTCAAATACATCAGTAAGTAACAAAACATCTGTTTTTAAATATAAATCAGAATAATCCCCCATATTTTGACAATGAAAATGAGTCCAAACATCTTTCGCATGTTCATAATCGTCGTCTGATATGTTGCAATCAGTCAAAGAACTGTAGAATTTATCTTAAGAGGGAAGAGAAGTCAATTGTAACGTTTCATATGATGTCATGTGCTCAAAGGGATAGATACCCTTTCGTATTAATCGTTTAAAATCCTTTTCACATGGAAAACTCAATTTTAATTCACGAAAATGTTCAGCTGTCAAGGTTTTGGCTAATTTTTCAAGACTGCAGCTCATAAATTTTAGTGAATCAACAAACTTCAATTTCATTGTGCGATTATTCACTTGCAAACATTTAGAAAAGGAAATATATTTCTCTTTGTTCTCTGGTATCAGTTCAATGTCCCTTTCCTCAAATCCAAGCCCATGTACTATAAAATGACTATCATAGTTGCTCAAATTATGAAAAAATACAGGTACAAAATTAGGTGCCCTGTATTTTTCAGAACAAAATTGATGTGCTACTCCTTCATAAAAACCTGTATGATGATTATAAGAAATAGAAGAATCACCATTTAATTTTTTATCGCAAATGTACTACTCTGAGCAATGTCTAAATTATTTGCATCAGATAAAGGCAAAGGGGTTTTGCCAAAAGTATTACTCCTACAAATGTTATCTAAATCTTTTTTAATGTATTTCATAAATGTCTGTGCACGATCTTTACCTTTGTATGTTCTATACATTGACAACTTATCATCATAAGAACACTTAATGTAGTATCCAAAACTATATACCTCGTGTTTTTGTATATTTGTTGTAGAGGATGTACTAGGATTGTTGAAACATGATGGAATTGGGTTTAAAAAAGCCTCAAAATCGGCATAAACAACAAAAGGCACCCTTAATTTACGTTCATAATTATTGAAGCTAAGTTGGTTTGGGATGGGACATTTTCATTGAACCAGTTTTTCTTTTTATCCTGTTCTGAAGGTAAATTCGTGCAAACATGGAAACAGTCGTTTCTTTGATGATTCATTAAATTTTCATGTGATGTAAAGCTTGTTAGGCAACCATCACAAATATGTGTAGCATGTTGTGTATTGGATAATTGTTTAGATACTAATCTAGATAAATTTTTGATCAAGCAATAATGTGCTTTACTACCTTTGGTTATATATAATAAGTTTAAGTGGGTAGCTTTTTTACATTTAGTTAAGTGAAATGGCCCTATCACATCATGTTTTTTACTTTGTGAATTGTACTCGAGTCCAAAAATATTAATGCTTATATCATTCATTTTTTCAAATTTATGAACATCCCCTAATTTAAATGGGAAAGTCAAATTTTCAAAGTTTAGTTTATGTTTATGCGCTATATATGAATTCCATGTATTTGAATGATGGTTTGTAGGTGGGTATAACCCTGACAATACAGCCCATCTAAAACATTCATGATCATTGTTTTTTACATTAATAACTGCCTTTTTATTCATTATATCTCTAGGCAATTTTATATAGGAAGAACCACGTAATGGGTTAAATTTATTTACATTCACATCTAGATAGTTGAATTTTACTAAGCTCCATCCACTATCTTTCCTCTCAAAGTTAGATAATCTTGTTAAAATTTCGTTAACTATAGTTATAAAAATATCATTTTTGTCGCTGCTAAGATTCACCACATTGTTACTGAATTGAAAATCAAACGTATTATTTAGCTGTTTAGTATCTTGAGTAAAATCTGCATTAAGAATGAAATTTACTTTTAAAGTACAATGATCAGTAAGTGATCGATCCAATAATGTAAAGATTTTTTCTTTATTTTTTTGTAAAATTGTTTCGGGGGTAAATGGGTTGCGAATATTTTCATTAAGCAATATTCTATAAGTAGCCACCCTATTCCTAAATGCGATGAATATCAGACCTTAAGACATTATTTTTATGGATATTACTATTCAAATGGTTGGTGAAATATCTTTTGGATACAAACTTACTACACACAGAACATTCAACATTATCATTATTTTTTGTACTCACATTCTCATCTAAGATTGGTTCGGATGATGTTGATACTGTATCGCGACTAGTTGAAAGGCGGTTTTTCTTTGCCAGCACTTCTTCTGACTTCGAAACTGCAGCTGTCCTCTTTACTCCACCCCCGACTTGGGAAGATCTGTAAAAATAAGAAAACATGAAATTAAACATAATGTACGACTTAATAACAAATACAAAGTTTTTAATAAATTGGATGGGATATTATACTAACTCAAATCTTCTCTACATTGTTGGCAGTATGCTTGCATTGTTAAAACTCCATCAATCACATCTGAGCACGAACTATTTTCTTTGCCTTTAATATGACCATCACATGGTTTAAAATATGGTCTTACATCAGAATCTTCTAATAGTGTGGTGGTTAATTGGTTTGATATAAACCACAGTCGTATACTTCTATGAAAATTAGTTATAATAAACTGTTTACTTAAACACTCAATTTGATCACGAACTAAATGGATTATGATGAACACCATGATGGAATAAACCGACACCTTAGTAACTCAAACACAGTAACGCAAACAATGAATAATTTCAACATCGAATACCTCACTTATATAGGAGCGCCCCACCTAACTGCTTCCATAACAATAGGATCAAGTTACTACAAGTCAGAAACCCATCCTTTGTCAGGTAAGTACTGGTCAAGCGCTTTTACAACAGGAATATTAAGAATTAAAAATATAACTTACGCATCACGATGAAGTTGGCTTATGAATTCCCCGATATCAAGTAATTCTTGATCTTCTTCAAGCTCTTCACAGAGTCCGATGAGTTGGGCATCGTAGATGTCACAGTTCAAACTATCCATTTTGTTTAATCTACACAAACACTTTTTATCACTGCATCCTATAGTAAATAAAGTATTTCGCACAATTTAATTTTACAAAGAAAAGATAATTGTTTAGACTGGAAAAGGTCTTGAATTCTTAAAAGGTAAGGTTTTTACATGTAATACAATAACAAGCTTTTGTTTAACCTACACAAACACTTTTTATCACTGTTTCTTATTGTCAATAAAATATTTCATACAACTGTCTTTAGAAGCTACTTGCTTTGTGATGTTAAATATAACATCACGTGTAGTTTGGAGCTGAGTGTCTTCTTCAGAAGGCGCGTAGAATTTTAATCTCACATCTGCGTGTTTCCAGTGCTCAGTGGGTGGAATGTTTTTAATTTTTTGCAAATCATATATCTCGATTTTAATCAAGTGAGAAGCGTATGCCCCGTCGTCTTGTCCGGTTGATATATAGCCCACCCCGTCAGGAGAACTTTGACTGACATTGGAAGAGCGCTTCAATACTTTAGTTTTCTTCTTGGGACGTTCAAAAAAGCTGTCGATGTTATTTACTGAACGCTTTTTTGCCATGGCCTGCTTAACTTTAAAACCAGGCGTGCCTTCTTCGTCGGTTGATTCATCTTTATTTTCCGGGTAGTAATAGTTCTTGAAAGTATTTTCAGAGAACTGAAATAATATCAAACGATAAATTACACAACTGCTTAACAAAAACACGGTGCACAAATGCTAAAAAAACACACAATTAAGTTAAAATATTTGTACATACTCACATCCATTATTAGGCCTTTTTATAAACACTTCACTGCACGACACAAGACTATTATGTCTATATACTGCTTTAAGTACAGGGAGCTCCGGTAACGAAGACTGTTGCGTGGCTAATAGTTGTTCAGACACAATACCCCACCGCTTTTATACGCTCCGTAAGTTAAACGTCTTCCTAAAAACATGTTTGAACTTGTAGTTCATCTAACACAGACGCCGATTTATTCAACAACACCCAAAATAATAAAACGCACAAGTAACAATCGCATCCGTTGTGACCATAAAAGATAATAGGCGGCTACCAATAAAACAATTAAACCTTTATAACAATGCACTCCGGTACACGAAACTTGTCGATACAGGCTTTTTTATTGATATACCTACTCCATAGCGCTTTGAATCAAGTCAGAACCAGTTTACTTGCTTCGTTTTAGTTTTACATACTAGTGTGTTACAATAAAATTAAAATGTATGTGGAGGTGAACCCCATATACGTACTAGATAGATAATGTTATAGCTAATGTTAGTCAAGGATACATATTCGTAGGTACATACCCGTACGTAGGTTAGATTGCATTTAACCACTATATTTTTAATAAGCTAAGTGTAGGTAATTCATTTAGAAATACCTATATACAATATTTGGTTTTGATAGTTGTTTAGAATAGGCTCTAAGTAACAACGACTTAAGATAATACTACGAATACTACGATTACCTAGATTTACTAACATTAACTTAGGTAAATTCAATTAAGTGAAAATTAGGACTTAAGCTACATTTAAATCAGTTCTTAGCTTAGGTTAAGCTCATGTAAAGTTAGGCGATCCTTAATAACAGCCGACCATGGGGTGTTAAAATTTAAAACCACTCGTAACTTCTTTGTTGGTTGATTCATCTTTATTTTCTTGAAAGTATTAAAAACAGTAAGTATTTTAAGTTAGATTAGTTTGTATAATGTTAGGTTAACTTCACCAAGCTAGGTTAGGTAAGTATTAAAAACAGTAGGTACCTACTTGTCCTGTTGCACTCACAATGTAACAAGTTGTGACCAAAGTACCCTTTTCGGCACTTGTGACCTTGCTAACCTGCCTTTGTCCTCGGACTGCTAGTACTTTTCCAGACTTTTGAACCGTCATGGTGTTGGTCTCATCTAAATTGTAGATCCGGGTCCCATTCCCAAAACGTTCATGTCGTCGCATCGCTTCTTCCAGATTGTTAAAGAAAATACTCACGTTATGACGATTGAACGACGTAGCTCGGCTTAGGCTGCAACCTTCTGGAGTCCTTAGGCTGAGTATTGGGTGGCGTTTTCTGAAGTTGAACAGCCACTCGATGCCCGCCATTTGATATTGATGCCATTTATCGGGAACTCTCAAGTCATTGGCAAATGCCATTTCATAAGCCAAACTGCGAAGGTCATTCGGTGTGAGACCATAAAACATCTGACTACATTTGATTACATAATCTACTAAAGATTTTTCTTGATCATCGGAAAATATTCTATTAACCGCGTAGTTTGGTGTTAATCTTACGGGTCCGCCAGCTCTTTCAGTCTTTTTACAATATCGATATAATGTAGCATATGGGATATTCTTAAGTTTAGATACCACATTGATGGATTTTCCTTCTTGATGCACCAGGTTAATTGCATCCTGCATCTCATTTTGCGTATGCTGTCCGATGTTTGTCTTTCTTGTCCTATTTCGAGGCATTTTGTAACCTAAAATACGAGAAAATACAAAGTTATTAACGAAATGTATATATGGGGCACAGTGGATACTTATCCACTGTAACCCAAGTTAAAATTATCCATTGTGACCCAACCACCGTTACCGAAATCAAAAATTAGGTATAAATAATACACTCTTGTTACGGGCAAAGTAATAGCATCTTAGGCTAAGTAAAACACTGCACAACACAAAATAATGCACAAACACACAAAACCCTCAAAGAATTTGACACCACACACTTTTTAAAAACACGTAAATATTTAATTTGATACCTACTTTGGCGGGACGCTGCCGGCGCGCGACCTCCCGGCGTGTGAGCGTGACGGCGACTGGCGCGGCGCGGGGGGGACACGCGAGGCGAACGTTTGACAAGAGTACAAGTGTTTGTGTGCGTAAATACACGGACAGCGGCGTTTTAGTCACCGTGCCCCGTTAGTCACTGTTACCCACTCTCCCCTATGTTAAGTTAGATTAGGTTGTATAATGTTAGGTTAACTTCAGTAAGGTAGGTTAGGTTAGGTTAGAACTTTAACCCTTAAAAAACAGTAGGTATGTTAAGTTACATTAGGTTGTATAATGTTAGGTTAACTTCAGTAAGGTAGGTTAGGTTAGGTTAGAACTGTAACCCTTAAAAACAGTAGGTATTTTAAGCTAGAACAGGTTTCACGGTTTTAGGTTAACTTTAACAAGGTAGGTTAGGTTAGGTTAGAACTATGATCCTTAAAAACAGTATGTTAAGAAAACCACTATGGTAACTTAATTAAATGATATGAGAAAAACATAGATAAAATTAAAAACCACATTACAACAGATAATAGCGCAATCAGGTAATATGTAAAAAAAGGTATGAACGCGTCCGATGCAAGACAATGGTGTTGGGCTCCCCGAGAACAAAGGGGTTGGCGCACGCGCAAACAATAGACAACGTCCACGGGACAAAAAGGTTACCCAGGTAGTTGATAACCTTTTGTATTGAGTACAAGCTATGGGAAGGAGTGATCTGGGAGTCTCGGGACCCTTCCCAAACGCTCTAAATGGGGGGATAAACACCGAAAAAAATATTAAATTTTTTTTTTTTTTTTTTAGGAGCGAAACCCCACCTCTCGCTCGTCAGAGCACCATTTTTTTCGGCCGAGTAGAGCCGGGGCCAGAACCGGCGAATCCCTACTACTGGCAACTCACCGCGAATGTCTTCGGTGTGAGACACCTTCAGCTCCACGAAGAAGTCTCCCTTCAGAACGCATGCTCGTTTCGTTGCTCCTGTCGGCAGTCGGTTTATTATAGACGAGTCGAGCGCATTTGAAGAAACAGAGGGTTTCGGCGTAATATTAAAATCTTCCGGGAATATACCAAACAAATCATGAGGGTTTTGGTTTCCTTTTATCTTCGATGCGGCAGAACTGTAAAAAACAATTAAATGAGTACAACCACCTTGATGTTAGAAGATTTACTAGAATTACCTTTTAAAAAGATAATGAATAAGATAGTAAAAACAAATACCTGGTTGATGATGATTTTCGTTTCTTAATGGTTTTTTTCGATTTGAGATTATCTTGGCTTACGCTGTCCTCTGAATCAGATCTAAAACAGGATATATGGATAATTATTAATCGTTTTTGTTTAAAAACATACATTAACAGTGAAAACAAGTCAACGGGAAATATACCTATTAGCTGCACTTCTTTTTTGTTTTCCAAATTTTGAGGTGACGGGGGTCACGTTAGCAGCAACGATGCTTTCAAATTCGGTATCAGACCTATAAATAATAAATAATTGATATAATTAAATCACTGAAACATTTTAAAGTTATTTGGGAAAAAAGTGTACTTACTCACATTTTAACAGTAGCGAGATGAAACAGCAGGAGGTGGTAATGCACTGGGCGGTCAGCTGGCGGACGAGGTGTAGGGCGGCGGTGGCGGTAGCTGGAAGTCTCGGAGCACAAAAAGAACGCAGTTGTGGAAGTTACAAATAAATAGCGAATTCTTGATGACTTTGTTACATGCGCCAGGGGTGTTACTTGAGTAATTTTGCATAAAGCAGTTAATATCGCTATTATTAATTTAATATTATTGCTATTTTTATTGCACTGGAAGAACCAGTGAGAGAAGATTCCATCTTCACATCCATATTGTGGTAATTAACATTATTTTTATTATAAGTAGTGTAAATTGGTTTTTTTTCTTTAAGCTTACATGTTGTGATAGTTTGAATGTTTATTCCAATAACTGTTAACATTTAACTGGGGTTTCTCACTGGTAAAATAATTATATCAAGTTTAATGAACGAAATGTATTCAAAATGTTCGACACAATTAAAAGTAATGTTACCAATTATAACATTATTTGATACATTTACGATAGTGCCAACCCTCAAAATGTATATTCTTGCATATTTTTAATGGGGCCACCGGCGTTGTGCAATTTCCTTCACATCGATTGAAAAAAACATGTTGCGTAATTGACCAATGCCTAATTAATAAAATGCAGGAATATTTGTTATATCAACAAATGAAAAATTACCTATTTAAAATAATAAATATTTATATATATATATATATATCTACTAATTTAAATTATTTACGCAAATGTACTGGAGACAGAAAAAGTATTTTCCCGAACAAGCGAACTTGACAAATCGATTTCTTAATCCAGAAAACACCTATAATTGTAAATTTATTGTAATTCCAATATTGAATACAAAAATTAAATATTACCAATATAAAGAATTTAACGATGGTTTCATCATAAGCGCCCTCTATAGGCTAAGTACTGAACTAATATAATAGCTTAATGAATGCATTACACTTTCATATTGGTTGCAAATGGTTTCGATTAATTCCGATAGATTAAGCAAAATATTCGTTATTCTACGCCGCCTATGTTCATTTGCGTGAAATCATCACAATAATAGCGAGCGTCCATGGCTGAAATGTGATCGCGGATCTCATACCGCCCGGTCTTCGAGTTCTAATTACAATTACGCAAAACATTGTATGTCGCATGCGATTATATTTTTAGCTAAGCTTAATTTTGCACACAATAAAACAGATTTTACATCAATATGTTTAAGTGAGATATGTTTTTTTAGAAATGTATTAATATATAACGTTCCTATAGATGGCATTACAATAGCATTAACATTAACTGGAGCACATTTATGCGTTGTTTTCTTGCGTTTTGGTTTTACAAACCAAAAATCAGTTGAACTAACGAATGGTTTATAAAACATCTTATAGTTTCGTAATTTAAATGATGATAAGACTGGTTTTATACATCCGAAAACCAGTTAAAACCTACATCACGCTATTGAAGTATTTATACTCAGGTTGATATATATAGTAAGAACTTTACCAAATGCATAAGTGTCTTAGTACTCCTTGTGACCTACCGGCTTGGTAGTGCTAAGTCCCAGCTTGTCAATCTCGATGCTCGATTTGATCACCCTTGCACTGATTATTGCTGAACTTATCTCGAATATTTGGGAGGGATTCTGTTACTATGCGGTGGTAGATAACGGATGAACTCGTCCCTGGTGAAGGATGCAAACTCACCATGTACACAAAAGCGGTCATACGACCACCGGGAACTAAGCGTCCTGGGTGACCCGATCTTGTCTGTGGAGCCTGATCACCTTCACGACAAGTTGTACAAACGCCTCTGCGCTCCGGCCAAGTGCGAGGTGTTTAAGCTTTTGCATTTTACGAAATCAACTAATATTCTTAGTTTAACTTGGACTTTAAGAATGTATAAAATGTATACCACCATTTTACGCAAACCCTAATTTTGAAATCCACAAATAATTTCAGGCATTTTGGATCATACAAGTGGGGACGACGAATTCGCTCGATATCGAAAAAGGTGGGACAGAATGCATGCATGAATTTCATTTTGCGCAAACCCAAATTTTGAAATCCACAAAATAATATTGGGCATTTGGATCACACGAGTGAGGAGGCCGATCGAACGAGGTGGGCCAGAATGCCCAATATTATACTACTGCTGTAGATCCGCTTTGTCGTTAATTCTCGGGCAGGAAGTGACCAATAATGACCAAATTAAGAGGTATCTAAAAGGGATATTTCGTTTACGTCCAGCATTACCAAAATATAATCTTACTTGGAATATTGACCAAGTTTTTAAACATTTAGCCGATTGGTATCCTAATCAAGATCTTGACCTGGAAAAATTAAGTCTTAAATTAATTACTTTGTTAGCGTTAGTTACTGCTCACAGAGTACAGACTATCTCTGTCATAGATATTGTTACGCCGATGAGATAAGGCGTCTCATCTTCAATCGTGAATTTCGATGCTTTAGAAGCGTTTTCAGCAGGCTGAAATATCGTTTCAGTCCGTTTCAGAGGTAGCTCTATCACATACTAGATTATCGAAATTTCGACCAACTTGCAGTTATTTTCAGGCCTGGCCTGAAACATGTTTTCAGTTTGTTTCAGGCCACCCTCTATTAGATTACGCCATATCCTGAAAACCCATTTTCAGGCGTTGTCAGGACCCCTTATGGGCCTTTGAAGTACATTTCAGTATATGGCAATTTTCCACTAAGAGTGAAAAGAGATAGCATGATTAGAAAGAGACAGCGATACTGAGAACCTTCGAGAAGCATGAGAAAGAGACAACACGATTAAAAATGAGACGGCAATACGCAGAATATTCCAGACCCGTGAGTCAAGGTCAAGGACATCGCGAACAATATAAGGTAGAAAGGCGTAGAACATTCCAGCAACGAATAGTCTCGAACGACCTTGGCGGGGCAAAGTACATCGATCATTCCAGAACGCATTCTGGAATGATCGGAGACGGGAACTATAAAGGCGGACCGATTGCAAGTACCTAGTCTGTCTTTAATTGGAAAGCGAACAGTGCGAACAAGAGCGACCCGAGCGATCATCTGAGTATTCGAATTTATTGTGCGATAATTGTTTGTAACGGTTTAAGTGCTTGCATTATTAAAGTCTACTTTTGATTATCGGTGTATTTGTGCATTTCTATCAGTTACCTACCCCCACGTACGTAACAATATAAATAATATAAAAAATTTAGATTCCGACATAATTATTCCAATCCCAGACCTTATCAAAACTTCACGTGTAGGTGCACTTCAACCGGTACTAATATTACCTTTCTTTTCACAAAGACCGCAAATTTGCCCCGCCAGTGCTCTACAGTCTTACCTGGACAAAACGAAAAGCGTGCATAACGACGTTCATACGCTTTTCGTTTCATTTCATTTTTGAAAAATATAAACTTATAATGTGAAGTTTTATTTTAAGGTCTAGCTGCTACAAAATGATAGTAAGGCAAGTAAATGTGAAGTCCTGAGATAGTTAATCATCATCCATAAGGCATTTAAATCTCCGTTAACAAATGTTCATTAATGTGCATGTTTGTGAATTCGGTTATTTAAAGACTTACTTTGTATGTTACAGATGTTTATTCTCACGAAGGCGGCTTGTGAGTATATGCACATGCACATTGTTTTGTGCTCGGGCAATATATACTTGGGAGCAAAGAAATCGAGCCACTTTCTATGGAAATTCAGTACTAAGTGGCTCGATTTCTGTGCTCCCAAGTGTAGAATCGCTCTCGAGATTATGCGCCTAGAAACCATGTACATGTGCACTACTCTGCCACGCAAACCATAATCACAGTAAGTCGAATTTTTGTCAAAATTGAGTTAACTACATATTCTTGGTCGGGAAATTGAGATCTATCGCCCCATATATTCGGTTTATTTTTATTACTTAAATCTCAGAAGATACCACTAGCCTATTCACAGCAAGTCATGTTAAATCTCATGTTTCCTAACGATAGACACAGTATGAATACTTACAATTGACATAAAATGTTTATTTTTTACAGTAAGTTATCTTACTTAAACAATGTGTAGGATATCGTAGTTTTATAATAAAACTTTCCTTAGCATAAACACGGTAACTAAAAATACGATGATTATACTTAGGCAATCACTAAAACATAAATTATATAATCCTATTCATAATCACAGTATTTCGAGTTACTGTGATTATGATTGGGCAGATTATTCGATGCTGCAACATGAATCCTAACAATAATTAGGGTAATATCACTTACTGTGTTTATAATGGGGAAAAGTTGTTTATTAGCTAACATTAATCCTAATAATAAATATAATAATATTACTTACTTTGTTTATGGCTACCATTTCCCAAATATTTTTAATTATATCCTAGGAGCTCTCCAAGTATGTTTAGAACTTACTGTGAATATTGCTAGGATTTTGAGTCAAAATGGCGGGCGTGATGAGGCGGGGGCACAAAATAGATAGGTACAGAAGTCAATCATATGTATGTACTTCACTTTTCATGCCTACGCTCGGCGGTCGCTCTAAGGTTGTCAACTATGGCTTATGCACAAAAAACTGGCACTCGTAGGTATCTAGTTGTTTGATTTATCGTTGAGAATTAAACGGGAAGAATGTAAATAAAAATTAATAATAATAATTTTATTTTTATTTCATTGTTATGTTATAACAAATTTGACTACAGAAAATCCCTAATAACTTCTAAACGGATTACCCTAGTTACACAATTTCTATTGCCCTATCCGTTTTAGACCAAAACCTGTCAAATGACACTAAAAACAACATAATATCTACACAAACAAAAAAACATGTTTACAACTTACGTAAGGTGGCGTGAATTTACCTTACAAAAATTTAGTTACTTCGTTGATACTAGGAAACTATTATATAAATCGATCTTACACCGTTTAATATTAAATTTAAACAACCGTTCACTGAACAGTTATAGTTAACTTTTTTTTTGTTGCTTCATTATTGCACAAAAAAGTTCACAGACGCGTGTCTCCAGCGGATGGCATTCGCGCTCGCACTGGGTAGTGATTCTTTCAACAGCGACGACGAGCGAACGCAGGAGTGAATGTTCAAGCGTCGAATTTAAGTAGTCCCGTCAAAGCGAACAAAACACATTTAGCGCGTGTATTCTCAATTAGGCAGCCTTATACGTCCGTCTGTTCGTTCACCTCAACTTATATCACGGTATTCTCTACTAACGTCAGATAAGGCGAACGCGGTGCGAATGTGATAACACAGATAACACAGGTTATACAGAGAAGTTTATTGAATTTCTTAAAGCTGGTTCACAATTGCTTGATGTCAGAATGGTATAAAATAAATTGTTTATATTTTTCCATACCAATTTGTATAATTAACTAAGTAAAAGGATACATATTATATTTAAAAATAATTAAGCTTATGCATTTGTATTATACTTCATTTTGTTTGTTATAGGTAGGTATAGGTATATTGCAAAAATTGCCAGATCACATAGTCTGTTATGTCTTGACAGTAGTGAAGTTTTTTATGTTATGAGTTCGGTTTTACGATTTGTTTGTTTTGTTTACATTACATTTCATGCGAGACGGAGACGCGGCGCGCCAAATTAAAGATCCCATATGCTCTCCATGAAGTACTACGGCACTTAAATCTGGGTCCGACCGTCGGACTCCGACGCAGTCCAGTGACGTTCTGTATACAATAGCTACTTTTACTTGGCAAAATTGAGCCATCGGGCAGAAGCAAGCAGAAGTAGGAGGGTTCTGTACCCTATACTAGAACTCCGAATTCAAGTCTCGAGTGACGTGCAGAATAGCTGGAGTTTGGCGGACAAGTTTATTATCCTTGGAATTGTATTTATATTGTATCCTTGAAGTTTATTATACGTGAACGGGGGTGGAATTGGTGAATATACGGATTAAGGACAACTGCGAATGTGGTTTTGATGAGAGATCGGTAGAAGATATTTATCTTCTATGATTGCCTAAGACGAAATCCTCTTGCTAATAATATCCCTGAACATACTTACTGAGTTTAAATCTCTGTTAGGTCTGAGGCCCGTTTCATGAAGCTACAAGTAACAAATTACAAGCGGAACTCTCCTTCTCGCAAAAGGAGTTAGAAAGAGACTTCCGCTTGTAATTTGTAACTTGTAGCTTGGTGAAACGGGCCTCTGGTATAAAAACATTTTTAACATGACAGTCTAACAGGTAACATAGATTTCTGAGGTTTTTTTTAAACAACTTAAAAAATAGCTTCTGCTAAATATTTTATGAAAACATTTTTGTAAAAGTACCTAAGTTCCTTGAATTGGGTAAGTAAAGCTTTTTGAAGGGGTGTATATTTTTTTTTTCTGATAGTGTTTGGTCTATAAACCAATAATCTACAGTTATTTTATTTTTAATCATTATAGTTCTTCTAAAATACCTTCTTTTTAAGTCCGTTATAACAGTTCTCTGAGCGTTACGGAACTATACGCGTTACCTTAGCCTAAATGATAATTTAAAAAAAAGACGTATTATGACAGTACCTTGTCTGAGTTGTCTGTTGTCAAAATTGACAAACTAATAATGGTTTGGCTTTCGTTTGTTTACCTCCGTGTTATTTACTAATTGTTTCCTTGAATTTTACGACGACTTCTGCTCAGACCCTTGAATTTGGATATTATCGCATTTCTCGACGACCACCGCCACGCTTTTTTGGACTTGGATTGGATCTACTCTTGACGATTCCCGCGCGTATTTTGGCTGACGATTCTTACTATCCCTGACGACCCCTGCTCTGCCTTTGGATTACACTTTTTTTGCCCTGACACCAGGCGATATAATGAGTGCGTCAAACGAGTTCGTGCAAGCTGATTCCAGAAATTTACCTAATATGAACATGACGGTGGTTTACACAACGACACCTTATTTTAAAGCAGCGGTGTGGAGGGCATGCGATAAAAACGGTACGGATACGATGCGTCACTGCGATTCCGTACCGTAGCCGTATTTTAAGCAGCGGTGGGGTCGAACCTTTAAGTGGCGTACGGCGCCGTGTCGTGTGTGGTTTGAAAAAGCTTTACTACTGCATTCTTTCTTAACTTAGGGCCACTTGTTCCAGCAGGAAATATCTAGTTTTAGTCAAACTAATTATGGAACTATAATTATGTCAAATCTAGATTGAAATCTAAAACCAGGTTATCCTTTTGCTTCTAGCAAGCGGCCCTTAGTGAACCCATTTTAATCAAAGCCAAAAGTGTTAATGTTATGAAGTGCTTTAATAAAATAAAACAAAGTTTTTAAATATCAACTGTATTTTTATTATATTACCCTGTAAATTTGCTAGAGCACAGGCAATGGTCAAACTCTCATCAACGTATCTTGTATAAATGTGATTAATTACTGAGTGAGGTTTCAGGAAACTGAACTCCCTCACCCTCCATATCACGCGCTCCACATGTATCCTTAGACTTGCGATGATTTTGCTTTGAATGACTTCTTTTTATGTTGGCGTTTTAGTTGATGATACACTCGGAGGGTGAAGGAGTTTTACATGTTTGTCTTTAAGAAGAATCTCTATCCCGTTGAAGCCTCGATCGGCTAATACCACAGCCCCTGGAGGAACAATATCAACAAAGCCACTACATTCTGTAATGGCTTTGTCTAATATCCTTACTCCATAGCCTTTTGAAATAAAACAGATAAAATCGTTTGGGCAGCAAGCTATAAGATATTTTAATGTGTTACAGTACTTGTATTGTCACCATGTCCTGGCTTGAGTTACAGGGTCTGAAGGGGTCTCTATTTGAATTTCAAAACAATCGATAATACATTGGACATTTGCATATCTGGCCTTAAATACTGGAGGTAACGTCTTTTTTATTTCTATAGGTTCTGGCAGTTAAAAAATATTTTTTTTTCAAGTATTTTTCCAGATGCGGCGTACTCTTAATATTTTTTGAACGGTGACTTTGCTCAAGTTAAAATGGGTCTTCTTTGTAGAGTATCATTTTGTTTTATTTTAAACATAGTTGCTTTGCCAAAAAATCTATAACCCAATAATACTGTTTCGGCACTTCAATATACATATTGGGTTTTTCTTTTATAAGGCTCATTATGTGCTGCTGTCCAGAAAAATGTCTGTGCTTTGCAGACACATATTCCTTGTTGCTTGATGATGTTGAGGTTGAAGGGCTCGAGGGCTCAAACATTGTTGGTGTCGCAAAGCCACTTGATGATAGAAAATTTGGTTAAAGATACTGCTTTAATATTAGCTGTGCTTACTATGGATTTTATCCTGGCTGCCTTATGTACTTTTTGAAATTCATACTGACTTGCTGAATCACATTGGCATGCTCTTCACAGACATACAAGAGTCGTTTTGGGCAATTCCTTTCCATGGTTAGGCACTTATTAGGCTTTTAGACCTTTTGGTATGGACAAGAATAAGTGGCATTGGGATGGTCTCTTCTAAATTTTTTACACGACGGTACGAAACATCTTCCTTCATCCTTGTAATATACTCTATCATAAGCAGCGTTTGCAGGACTTATATTTGATGTATCCATTATATAAGGATGAAGATGATGCAAACAACTTGTATCGTAGTCCAAAAACTAATGCAGAGGTCGTCAGGGATAGTAAGAATCGTCAGCCAAAATACGTCGTCAAGAGTAGTTCTAATTCAAGTCCAAAAAAGCGTTGCGGTGGTTGTCGAGAAATGCGGTAATATCCAAATCCAAGGGTCTGAGCAGAAGTCATCGTAAAATTCAAGGAGATAATTGGTAAATAACACGGAGGTAAACAAACGAAAGCGAAACCATTATTTATTTATTTTATTCGTTTGACAATTTTGACAACAGACAGACAAAGTACTGTCATAATACGGTTTTTTTTTAATTATCATTTAGGCTAAGGTACAGTGCGACAAGAAAGAGTAGAAATTAAATGAGGGCGCCACTTTCTACGTAACTGTCACATTTTTGACGTAAAATGCTTGAACATGGCAACAATTTAGTATGGAATTTTTTTAGTTCCATTTTATTTAATTTCTACTCTTTTTGGTCGCACTGTAACGCGTATATAGTGCCCGGCCGTTGGGAAGTCAATCCTGACAGCTGTCATTTCAGTACAATTTATAACCTCAAACCCAAGAATAGGTTATAAATTGTACTGAAATGACAGCTGTCAGGATTGACTTCCCAACGGCCGGGCACTGTAGTTCCGTAACGCTCAGAGAACTGTCATAACGGACTTAAAAAAAAGGTATTTTAGAAGAACTATAATGTTTAAAAATAAAATAACTGTAGATTATTGGTTTATAGACCAAACACTATCAGAAAAAAAATATATACACCCCTTCAAAAAACTTTACTTAGTACCCAATTGTTATAAATATCATTCTCCCTTATCTTGGATTTAATTCACCAATCACAATTACTTAAATGGTAAGGTATTGTGTTTTAAGAATGTTTTATCCTACACAAGTATTCAAAGTTACTGGTTGTGACTGCAGGGACCCAATTCTCGTGAGTTTGAGATGATTTTTCATGCGAGATATGTCAAAAAAATGTACGCAGTTGACAGTGCATATCGCATGAAAAATAATCTCGAAGTCACGAGAATAAGGGTCCAGCAATTATTCTCATTGCTGCAGTCACAACCAGTAGTAACTATGAATACTTGGGTAGGATAAAACATTCTTAAAACACAATACCTTACCATTTAAGTAATTGTGATTGGTGAATTAAATCCAAGATAAGATAATTGAATTATATTAACATTTTGTTGTATTTTTATTTAATTCAATTACCAATACCAGTACACTAAAGACAGAGATAAATTAAACAACTGTATAACTTTTTAACATTTTACTATATAAAATACAACACTAACATAATAAGTTCGGTTATGTATGTAAACACTGATCAGCGGTTCCCATCGATTTTTTCTTGAATTTCCTTTGGATTTTATTTTTTTCTTTATAATGGTTCTTGTACCTGTATTTGGAACCAGACACTTGAGCAAGACGGCAAAGACTGCTCTTGCGTCGTGAATGTTTGTGACGGAGGCCATAAAAAGTCTGTGATGGCTGCTAACTGAAACAAGAAGAAAAACAATTACTTTTACATGTGATTAGTCATAAGGGGGAGGAAGGGGGTGGGCTTGTAACGAGGTGTATTCACCTATGTGTTACACCTTGTTCAACTAAAATCGTTCTGGCATTTTCTATCAGGCTATATCTATTTTTAATTCTAAATTTGAGTTCATTCTTAATTTTACGATCGCCTGCGCATGACGACAAGTTCAGTCGCTCACATGCTTCCAAACTATGAACAAGTTCCAATCATAATACATTTTTATCTACATCCATATCATAATTTCAATATAATATGTTCAGAAGCGATAAGCAAATGCCCTACATTATGTTACCTGTATCTGTGGTTGCACTGTAATGTTAACATTAAAGTATAACATGTCAATAAAGTATCGGTTATCGCTGTAGTTGAATCTTAATGTTCACTTTACAGTATAAGTGACCTGCACTTTAATGTGAACATTAAGATGCAGGTACATTAAGATGCAGGGTAACGACGGATACAGGTTTCTCACATATTGTAGAAAACTTATGATATGTATGTAGATAAAGTTATGTATGCGACTGTACGCATAATTAGGCATTAAAACACTCGTGTGATCTTATTATGAAACTCGCCTTACGGCTCGTTTCATAAAACCACACTCGTGTATAATGCCTCTCATTATGCACCAGTCACATAAATAACTATTATAATTCAAGTCAATATACTATAATTATTTTTTCATCACACTTGCTCGGAAAGGGTGTTATAACACGCAGATGTCTATACAGTTATAGCCGATTTAGCTCCCGTGGGAGTTATGTATTTTTATAACTCCCTAGTGAGTTATGAGTTATGTTTTTTTATAACTACCTAGGGAGTTATGAGTTTAGTTTTAAAATATAGAATCCACTCGTACATCATTTCAGACTAAGGAGGTTTAAATTCAGCCAAGGTTTATATCCTATATACGAAACTTGGCTACAAACCAATTTTACTGTATAATTAAACAAATTTCATTTTGAAAATCAATACTATCTGGCAGTATAGTATAAGTATAATAATTAAAAGTTTATCAGTTCTAAGCATTATCTGTTGAAGACTATATTGATGAAAATAGTTAACAAACTCTTTTAGCGAGTCGAGTTAATTTGTTTAATTGTTGTTTTTTCTCTCTATTTTTTTTACTTTCTCGCAAATGTGATGAAAAACATTGTGTGTATCACGGGCAGTAAGGGGATTACCAACTCGAGTCATTAAAAGCCCTCCGCCTACGGCGTCGGGCTTCTAATAGTCTCTCGTTAGCAATCCCTTTCTTACCGCCCTTGATGCACAATGTACTATAAAACTGTGAAGTGAATCATATAAAGTATAACCCTTCATCTAAATAACCCTGTTAACCCTGTTTATAACACTAATTGTAAGTTTATACCTTTTATATCTAAGACCATCCCTTCATATATTCCTAATTTTATATATATATATATATATATATATATAGATATATAAATATATATATATATATATATATATTCTCTAAGTTTCCCCTTTTGTACCTATTGTTTCCAGGTGCCTTATTTTATAGTTTAAATTAATTGAAGACTTTTAATGAATAATCCTGCCCTGGACTCTTGCTATTTCTAACCCATACCACTTCCTGTTCCTGATCCTGTTCCAGTCATCCAGTGACTTCACCCGAAGGCTTGCTTCGTCGGCCTTTCTGCTGCTTACACATAAGACCCTCGCTAGTTTTCTGGCCTCAAGACCTCCTACGCAAACCTTCGACCTCAGCAGTCAGGCTTCGGGGCAGAAAGTGGTTAGCAACTGCTCCGGACCTTTGTTAAGACCAGTCCCTCTGCCCTAGCGTAACCCATCAAGCACTTTAGGAGTGCCTGATTGTGTTACAGCAGGCAGGGGCTGCTCTACCTTCGCACCTCCAGGCTTCTATTTACAATCTAGGGGTAGGGCAAACAAGTACCGCAAAGAATCGGGGTAGAAATACATTTGGGTCTGTTACTTTAATATGACTATCATCTCGTTTTCATTAAATTTTCACTAAATAATACTACTACTATACTCGAAAATCTAATTCAAGACCAAAATCTTTACCTTATGTAATGGGCTCACATTCGCTGTGATTATTGCATTTTGGTTTAAGTATAGGTATTTTTATCAATAAAACTTACCCTAATGTTACTGGTTACACAAGTTCTAATTCATGTTTTTATGAAATAATGTTAAACAACTGTGCAGGACGATACAAGACGATAGCAGTTTACAAGCCGATAGCGTCTACAAGCCGATAGCAGTCTACAAGCCGATATTAGTATAAGAATAACTCTGTTAATTAAGGTCTGAGTTGTTTTGTAAGTTAGTTATAAGTAAATAAAGATATTGCCAGTAGGGAAATAGGAAAGTAGGTAAAGCCAACCCCCTTTCACTTTAGGTATAGGTACGTAATAGATAATTCATCCCCTTTCGTATAGAATAATAAAACATGCATCCCCTCCCAAAGTTAGGAGCTTGCATCCCCTCTCTACAGAATTGAGCCTCTCTCTTTAACATAGACTTCCTTGTCTTTAGAAATGTCACTCCTCGACACTCCTCTGTCTATATCCGCCCCCCTCTCTGCACGACCCTCCCAGCTCGAGAGCCTGGTCATATCGGACCTCTCTCTTACTCATACTCTGTCTCACACGTAGTTTCACACCTCGTTACTCCTCAAACGAGGTCCGCCCCACTCTTCGCACGACCCTCTCCGCTTCGTGTATAGCTATCTCTCTTCTCAAGTCCCTGTCTTACATACCGAGTCACACCTCGTCGGGACGGAAACTAGATCCGCCCGCTACTTCTGAAATATAAATAGGCCCCCAGATCCGAAAAATTACTCCCACACCTACACCTACACTCCCACACCTACACCTACACTTTACACGGTCACAATTACGGAGGTTCAGGACTTGGTCAGGGGTATACGCCCCAAAAAGTCCCCGGGTGCGGATGGTGTATCCAACCGTATCCTTAAACTCCTTCCCGAAACCCTACTTCTCATCTTGGTCTCTATTTTCAATGCTTCCTTCGCAAACTGTCACTTCCCGGGTGCGTGGAAATCTGCGAGTGTTATTGGTATTCACAAGCCGGGCAAGCCACGTACCTCCCCTACCAGCTATCGTCCTATTAGCCTCCTCAGTTCTATGGGCAAGCTTTACGAACGTCTTATCCTTGCTCGCATCCTTACCTTTATTAACTCCCATCATATCCTCATTGACGAGCAATTCGGCTTTAGAGCCCGACACTCCTGTGTCCACCAGGTCCACCGCATCACCGAGCATGTGCTCGATGGCTTCTCCACATTTAGTGGAATCAAAACAGGAGCAATTTTCCTCGATGTAGCTAAGGCTTTTGACAAGGTATGGCACAATGGGCTCATATTCAAACTATTTGAATTGGGCCTCCCTGACAGCCTAGTCCTTACCATCCAGGACTACCTTGCCAATCGCAGCTTTAGCTACAGAGTGGAAGGTTCCTCCTCCCCCTCCCACCCTATCCGTGCCGGAGTCCCTCAGGGCTCCGTGCTTTCTCCTATCCTCTACTCACTCTACACCAACGACATCCCTAAACACCCCAAAGTAAAGCTTGCCCTTTTCGCAGATGACACCGCACTCTTTGTCACCCAATGTAAAACTTCTCTCATTGTTAGCTACCTCCAGGACGCCCTTTCCAACCTAGGCAGTTGGTTCCGTCGCTGGAGGATTGAAGTCAACCCAGACAAGAGTGCGGCTATTCTTTTCTCCCCCTACCATCCTTCCAAATCTCCCCCTCCTATTAACCTCTTCGACCAACCTATTCCCTGGTCGAACGAGGTTAAATACCTGGGCGTAACCCTTGACCGAAAACTGACCTTCACCAAACACATTCAACACACCACAAACAAGGCCAAGTTTGTTCTGAGCAGACTAGGAGCTCTTCTTAACAAGAAGAGCAAACTATCTGCTCGGAACAAACTTCACCTGTTTAAAGTCTGCATACGACCGATCTTAACATACTCGGGAACGGTATTCGGCCACAGAGCCTTGTCAGGGTCCCTTCAGCCGCTGCAATGCCTACAAAACCGACTCCTTCGACGGGTGATTGGGGCCCCGTGGTATGTCCGCAATGCGGCCTTACACCGGGACTCCAATCTCCCTTCGGTGACGCACGTTATCAAAAAAGCGTCACGACGCTTTTTTGATAACGCGCCTCACAACCCTAACCCCCTTATCCGCTCCGCTGCCTCTTACACCCCCCTACTCCCCTCCCCTGATCCTGACATCTTAGCCACTTTGGGGACGCCCGTAAGGCGTCCTAGGCATTTCCTTCTCGATCCCGTTGACCCTATCCAAGCCGCCGTCGAGGAGAAGGCCGCAGCCGCTAAGGCACTCCGTCAACACAACCGGCGTCGAGGTCGCCCACCAAGACTCCCGGAGGACAATCTCAGGGGCCTAAGCCCCACATCAAGGTGTGATGCCCGAAATCACGACTCAAGAACAACATCATTTCAAGACGTGCACGCGCTCCCAGCGTGCGGTGCGACTTCCGTCGCACCACCCAACGGGTAGGCTGTACCCCCCAAATGGGGTACGCCACCCAACGTCAGTGCGAAACTGTAACGGTGCGACGCACCAACAGTGATTGTCCTTCACAAAAAAAAAAAAAAAAAAAAACCGAAAAATTAGGACACGACGACGCAAACACCGGGCGCAGCTGCTACCACTCCCAAGCCTAAGAAGCCTACAGAGAACCCCCCATAGAAGCAACTACCCATAGAAGCCCGGCACAGACCTCACGGAATCGCCATTCCCAAGCGCTCTCACCCTCAAACCCATAGAAAACCGACCGCTCAAGCTTACTGGCAATAGTAATGAAAAAATCTTCGAGTTTCTTTTGACAACGAATACAGCCGCTAAAAACTACAGTCCACGATCTCCTTTGTGCGGGGCAATACCCGTTCGACGCGACGTCCCGCACAACAACTAAATAATTAAGATTTTCGAGTATAATACTAAAATTATTTATTATACAATATTCTTTTAATGACATTGAAATCAACCCATGACATTAAAAAAAACAAATACATACAAACAATAAAATACACAAGGAAAAACAAGCTCTTGCCTGCGACTCCTGTATATTACTTTCATTTGTATAGAAGCCTAACAAATCAACATTTTAAATGTCGTGTTATGGGATTTCAAACAAAGAAATAATCAGAATAGAGTAAAGCACTCCTAGATTAAAACGGGTATCATTTAACCGATCAGCAAGATATTCTTATTTTGGTGAAAAGAAAAATGTATTTGGTCAGCGAAAATAGCTATATAGTTGGTAAGCAACTTATGGTTAGCAAACATTTATAAATCTGTCTGCAATTAATGATATACTGAACTGCTCTAAATTATTTTGGTCAGCAAATTAAATATTTGAGCTGCATTGAGCGACCCACAATTAATCAAATTTTGGTAAACAATCAGTAGGTAAGCAAAATATTTCATTTTGTCCAGCAAAAAAAAGGGGGCAAGGGGGGGGGGGGCGGCAACGCACATGATATGCCCGTTAGGGTGTAGCAGAGGGTAACCACTGAAAAAAGACTTTGAATGTTTTTGACCAAAAGTGTAAAAGACATGATATGATAATGATAATGATGACGATGACGATGACGATGGCAATGGCGATTACGATGGCGATGGCAATGATACCTATGAAAAATTTAGAAAAAAACATCATGGCCGCCGTTTTGAATTTCTACCTATAATTGACATCATTTTCGAAATCTGCGTCCCCAAAATCTAAGAAAATGACACCCATGTACACTTTTTCAAAAAAAGTCATTGCCGCCATCTTGAATTCCAAATTTGATGTTATTTTCAAAATCTGCGTCCCCAAAATCTAAGAAAATGATACCCATGACGACTTTAAAAAAATATCAAGGCCACCATTTTGAATTTCAAATTCGTTATCATTTTTGAAATCTGCGTCACCGTAATCTAAGAAAATGACACCCTTGGTGGTTGCTTACTTCAAAAATAATTAATCTCCGATACAAAGTTCTATCCCCCATTTATTGCCTTGTGGGCATTGTTTCCAAAATCAATGAAAGTTGTATTTTTTTTTAATTGCTTATAAACAGTAGCCACTTTAACTGCCGCCAACCTGCTAGGCCAGTCCATTTTGTATGAAAATCAGAGCTCTTGGCAGTTAAAGTGTTAAAAACCAATTACCACGTTTCCGACTATAAAAATGTACCATAGTTCCATACAAACTTCGCGGCAGGTCCCGGGAGCGCGCGCGCCGGCGCTTGTACAGGCATATTCTTGAAATTAAGACTGCACGTGTCCTGCAAAAAATATTACACTCTAGTTTTTCTTTCTTGCTAACTGCCGCATTCAGAGACGTCAATTTAATTGAATGCTTGATTAAAGTGGATGCTGTCACTTTCTTTACTACAGCAATAGAATAAGACAACACGTCACTAAACAAGCATTAAATTTAATTGACGTCTCTGAGTGCGGCACTTAGTCACTCACTATACTAACCACAGTACAGTCAGCCTTATAAGAAGCTGCAAACTTTTGTACCTTGTCGCTTTAACGCCTTTGACAGATTAGTGCAGCCGTTCAAACATGACGTTAAAGTGACAAAACACTAAAGTGTACCTACAGCTTCTTATAAGGCCGACCGTACCACAGAGTCCACAGATTATAACCAACTTACATAGACAGTCAATTTCTACCAACCTGTAGCCCGTTTCACGAAGCTACAAGCCTACAAGTTACAAATTACAAACGGAAGTCTCTTTCTAGAAAAATGAGTTAGAAAGAGACTTCCGCTTGTAATTTGTAACTTGTAGCTTCATGAAACGGGTCTATTGTCTGCTTCACGTATTGAGTGTTTTAGTGTACTTAATTATTGAAATTAATAAAAAAAAAAAAAAGATAATTTTACAGAACTATATTTTAATTTAAATATACTAATTACATATACTTTTAAACTAAGGTTGACAGCTTGCACGATTGCGTAAAATGAAAAATTGCCTTGTGTCCATATGTCACACAAGCTGGGGCTCTACTTTGAAATCAGGGGCTCTACTTTGAAATCAGTAATTCGAACTTCGTATCGCCCCATCACTTTCTTGCGAATTAGTGACACGTCGAGAGCAAAAGGGATAGCAATAGACGAAGTTCGAATTACGGATTTCAAAGTAGAGCCTCAGTAATTCGAACTTTGGATCGCCCCGTCACTTTCTTGCGAATTAGTGACGCGTCGAGAGCAAAAGGGATAGCAATAGACGAAGTTCGAATTACGGATTTCAAAGTAGAGCCTCTGACATGACATGACAAGCAAGACAAGACAACACAACTTATGACATAATACCTACCGACTGTCGTATGAAAAATATGGAATAAATAATCGGTATCGTCTTGGGTCGTCCCATTCGTTTTTTGTCAAGTTCTTAATTCGTCTCATTCTGCTTTCGTCATCCATTCTTCATTCGTCACTTTCGGTGGAAGTCTTTGTCGTCTTTGGTCATATTCGTTGTTTGTCTTTTTCTTATTCCGGGTCATTCCGTTATTAGTCTTCATATTTTTTGGTCATGATCGGTGTTAGTCTATCTCTTTTTTAGTCTCATTCGTTATTCGTGCTATCGTCTTTGGTCTTATTCTAAGTTCGTTTTTTTTTCTTCTGGCCTCTTTAGAAATTGATCTCATTCTTTATTGGACACATTCACTATTTGTCCCGTTTGATATTCGCAATTTGACTTGTTTTCTTTCAGGCGACTAGAATCACGAAAATCACGAAAAGAGAAAGCGGTGCCATACGTTTTCATAGTGCTTACTACTGTCGCGAGACGCGCGCTACAATCGCGCACGTCAGCCGCACGCGTCTGTCGCATTAGCCGCTACCCATGGAAGTCAACCTTTAAGGTATGAAAACGTATTTTTTTGCTTTAATCCTCTTTTGCTAATATGAGAAACTTGTTACACCTTACATCCATAATAATATATAAAATATAAAAGAGATACAGAAACATTTAGTACTACATCAAGCTAACGGAACTTTTACAAAATAGGGAATTAAGCCATTTGTTTAAAGTTCCGTGAGTTTGGGGCAGTACAAAATATTCATGTACAGTCGAGTTCATAAATATTTGTACACTTTAGTACCTTGTCTATTTAATGGCATCTTAAAACTGCCATAATATGAATTGTCACATCAATTAAAGTGACAAGGTACTAATGTGTACACATATTTATGAACTTGACTGTACCTCTTTTATATTTTATATATTATTATGATTGTAAAGTAGGTTTAAAAACTTTTTCTAAGTAGCTGAATACGGTTGAAGCAAAAAAAAATTTATTCATACATTGAGTGATCCAGTATCCACCCTGGTAACTATACATATAATGTCTGTATGTGACATGTCAACATCAAATATCAAAATATTGTTTAAGCTATAATTTAAAATCCTTGCCTAAAAAGGTTAGCAGTCCCGGGACCACCGCATGTGGATTTTTTACTCTTGAGTATGAGTGAGTATCAGAATTTAGTTTCTCTAGTACTAAAGCTAATTTTGGGATTATAATAATTCAATTTGAGTGAAATTGTCTTCCAATATCCATTTACTTACATGTGTCTACATTTAAAAAATTTGCTCTGAAATGATAACACAATTATACTCGAAAATCTAATTAAAGACCAACGTGGGTTGCCACTATAAAATAAAAAAAGTATATTTCCACTTTTCAAAGACCGCACAAGACTGTTTATTTATTGGTAGTTTTAAACCTTCGATTTAAATAAACAAGTTAATTCAAGTTGCTTACACAAATACAAGATGCCATGTTAAATATTTAACCATAGAAGATTTTTGGTAGCAAAACTGTTATTGCACTTGTAATACTTCAGGTTTTAATAACATTTGGTACGATAAATTAAATAAACAATAGTTGTAAACAACGTTAGCAATTTAAATAGTACATATGTTTAGCTATTCGACAAAATAAAAGACCAAAAGTGTGTGTGTGTGTCAGAAGCTACTACCGGTTCGAGAAAAGAAACTTAGTTACATTCTTCTTTTTACCAAGTGCAAGTGCGAAGTTCATACATTTGCTGTTAAGTCGCAAGTAGCAAATGTATGAACTTCGCACTAACACTTGGTAAAGTTTGAATCAAGAATAAATTAAGTATAAGGAATCCGAATTTGGCCAGTCATTTTGTTTTAGCTGATAAAAAATCGCCATTTAACACACACACCCGCCATTTAATGATTAAACACACACTATATCAGAAAATATTTGTTTTGAGATATTTTAATGTTTTTGAATATCGGGTAGAAAAAACATTGAATGCATATTCCCTATTGTTATATAGGTAAGTTTTGACATTGAAATTGTTAGTCTACATAATATTTTCAACAATTTGATTATCAATGCAAAAAGGTTGGCTAGGTATATCTGAAATATTCAATTGGGCTTTGCGACACCAACAATGTTTGACTCTTAAATTAGATTTTCTAGTATAGTTATATCTGATTATTTGTTAAAATTACACAATTAACAATTAATCATTTTAATTCTGTGTGCGATACCGGAGCAAATGTATTGAGCACTCCTACTATTTATACAATTTAATTAGCGCTATTAAGCTAACTAACCTTTGTACAATTAAATTAAGGTAGCTAGGTAACAAATTATTCAATTATATTAGATAGCTCCCTACTTGGTCCTAAAGACTTGCAACAAGTTACTGAAGATGTCGATATCACTTGCACTTGTTCTATGAGCTATTAGAATATATTCATATCAATGGGATATCTGGGCATACTTATAAGGCATTTATTAACAATATCTGATTATTTTATGGATCATTTTGTCTAATGAAATGATTAATAACTAATAAGTCTATAATTATACTACACTTTTGCAAAGATGGCAGTTTAAAATGAGGGCCTTATTTAATAGCTATTTATGAAGTAAAATTATATATGAAGTTAACATACAATCTTATAAAAAATTGTAGCTTGCTTATGTGTACTTATTCTGCTAACCACACTATAATGATATAATTGTACATGGCATTATCATTAGTGACTATAGGGAAATGCATTGTTACCAAAATCATAATGATTAAATTATGTGATCAATAAGTTTTTAGAATTGTTATGAACCATAATAATATTATTTTAATGTGGATTATACCATGGCACTAACAAACGTTAAATAAGAGAAAACAATAATTTACATTATTAATTTGTTTTTCTGTGATAGCTAAACAAAAAACATCTGTATAAATAACTTTATAAGACGGTAAAAATAAGAGTTAGTTTTGTAATTACCTATTTGGAGCGGTGTGGAGAAAGTCCTGATGCCCTCATGATTTAAAGGATAAACAAGTTGTTTGCACTGGACTTTTTTATTTCCAGCTCGGTCACCAAAATGTAAGGTGGCTTTTTCGGCTTTTTCGGCTTTTTCCGGGATGATTGAGGCCTACAAATAAATACTGTGATATTAGCTTTTAGCAATTATCAAATAACCTAGGAGAATTATGTAACATTATTCTGCCATATAATTACTTATGGATTTAAAAGAAAAAAACTGATGAAACAAAAACCACTACATAAAAATCACAAGCTGATGATGAGATCTAGTGAAGGTACAAAATTTGACCTCCAAAAGAAAAAAATATTTTTATAGAGGTAAAATAAAACATTTAAATTATTTTAATAAATGTTTGCAAATATAGAAAGTGTGCATATTCCAATTAAAATATAATGTTTTACATATCTCCCATTTTTTATACCGATTCTAAAAACTTATTGATCACCCCTCATACTATTTCTATGGTACCTCCATGTGTAATATTTTTATTTACATAAGTAATTGTTTTTAAAAGTAGCAAGTGAGTCTTTATACAGTGTGTAAATGGTATACGGGCATTTATTAAAAATGGACATAGATTAAGACTCTAATAATCATAAACAGAAAGAATAATTTTGATTACGCTAACGTATACACCGTTATTAATTTTTGAACATACTATCGACCCGCAATGTACATCTTATTCCATCTGTCATAACTTTGAAACATCATTAATTGCGTTTTTAATTAATTGCTTTTTTTGTTATACATTGGGTGTTAAATTATTTTGTATGGTTAATTTTTTTTATTTACTTTTAACAAAAGCTGCCTAAATGTGCTCATTAGGGGCTATTCTTACCACAGTTAAAAGGAACGCCCGTATACCATTTACACACTGTATGCCAAAATTTGAGTGAATTATGGGTAATTTGGAATGAAGGCTTCTATTTCAACATTAAGGCTAAATATAGTGTAGGAATTTCTTAATTACACGGATACCTACTAACTATTTTGTAAATAGTGTTTTACCTATGAAACTAGCAGTCCAGGATCCATTCCCGGTAAGAACACATATTGGATGAATGACCTATTTTGAGTCATGGATATTTAATTTTCATTTTGGTACATACCTATCTCTCTAATAAGTATATAAAATTATCGTGTCACAGTGTTTGTAACAAAACTCCTCTGAAACGGCTTGACCAATTCTTATGAAATTTTGTGTGTATATTCAGTAGGTCTGAGAATAGGACTAAAAAGTATATTTCTTAAGTATTGGATGAAAAAAAATACTCCCGGGCGGCGCCGGGCGCGGACAGCTAGTATAAATATAATATTAATATAAATACGTATGTTGTCTAGTAGCCAGAGTACAAACAAACCTAAAGATTATTTTGTGACTACAATCAATTTGTATAAGATTGTCATATTTTTATTTCAGCCACTTACTAACATACATTTCCATACCACCAAGAATAACCAGAGATTTCACAGGCAATAGGTTCATTTTAATTCTTCTGACGACGTGTGGTATGTATGAGATTCATAATTTGGAATGTAATAGCTTGTCATCCTATTTACCCTTGTATTTATCAATAAGGTATTCATTGTAACAATGAAGTGAATGAATGAAGAGTTGTTACAATAAAATTTAGTAAGGACGCATAATGCAAATTCAATTACAACCCAGTATTAACATGTGGGGGAGATCATCTGATGATGGTCCTAGTGGTAAAATAAATACCAAATAAATAATGTAAGCTTCAGGTATGTTTTTTTCGTAACAATTACGTTTAATAAAAAAGTAGAAACATCAATTTGTGAACTTGTTAGATTAGCCTCGCAAAACAGTTAAAGGCTAGGTACGAAAGCAACAAGCAATCGGTAAACCAACTCGTGACAAAATTATATTGTTTTAAACCTCTACTAAGGTTAGCTCAGTCAAATAATTAATCAGTTTATTACCCAAATAAGAAAAAAAATACCTGCCATAATATTTCTCAACTATGTCCCTTCTTCCAGTAGCAACTGTAAACAAACGTAAATACACATAAATAATATTTCACCACCACCACACAACCACTTTCCACATTATGGTCAACAAATTCACTTCACTCACATTTACACAGCCATTATTTTAGATGGCGGCCATCTTTCGTCTGAGAAGTCAGGGTACGTTTCCACTCAAACAATGCTGAGTGAAAGAGTGAAAACGACACGTAACGCAGGTTCTGATTGGTTGATTTCTCTCTTCACCTTTGCTTCTGTTTAGGGAAACCGCACCCTAAATCAACTCACCTCTAAAATAGGAGCCTTTCAATTTGACATTTAATGTGATCTCATTGTCGAACGAGTGAACGAATTGAGAAAGTTAAGAATTGCGTGATAGTAGGGACAAAAAGTTCCGCTTACGTCTGTGAGCGCTAGTATCGCTATTACCGTGTTCGGTGTAGAATACGCAATAATTAGTTGGAAATTAAAACATGATTAGGTACTGCCGTCGGTAAAATCGTTATGTATTAGGTCATTTTATTACTAAAGTACCGGAAAATGCTATATACGTAATTTTAAAACTCTTTAGTAAGTATATAAATAAGGGCTAGTTTAGGGCATTTGCGACAAGCCTTAGGTTTCAAACGTCATTTTACTAATATGACAGCAAAAGTCAATTGTCAATGTCAGAAATGACAGGCAATGTGGTGGCGATGTGATGTGTGATCGCCTCTGCGTTCGATCACTCCTGCTTTTGACAGAATTACCCCCCTGGTCCTAACCGGTCCGAGATATCGTGTCCGTGAGCAGTGTCTATGTGTGCGTTGCTCGAGCGCACTTTGTATGTAGATTGACTTCTATACCTATCTATTTTGTGGCGGGGGGCAGGGTTTATAGCGTCGGTTCAGTAAGCTTACGCGCTCCGGCGTGACTGAGCGTAAGCTGCGTGGCATTGGAGTTCGCGCCAAAACCACGAGTAAGTTTTTAATGTGTATAATTTAATAGTAGACTATTAGTAAACAATTAAGAAATTTAGTTCCTGTAATGTTTTTACAAGCAAATTATGTTTAATCTCCTAAATGTTGAAGATAATTAAGGACATTTATCCCGCACAAGAGTTATTATTATCTCTTCAAGTTCCGGGTACAAATACTTATAATATAGAATATAATAAGAAATCCAACTTTCGATATTAGATTATTTCGGTATTAGCTTCATATCGAAAATTTCATTTGGTTAAAGTTTCATTCACTGACCGCTGATCGCTGGCTATTTGGGCGATACTCAAGCACGGCGTTCGCGCTCGGGTGTTTCCGTGAACGCTTGTTTCTATCACGCCACAAGCGCGTCGTTCTCGGCATTATCGTACGTTATGATAAAGAATATAAAATAGAAAAACCTTAGTAGCATTTGCAACTTGGCAACAGGCTCTGTAGACTTTTGGTTATTAATGTTAGCTTTTGATTATAAATGCAAACGTTTGTTTGTTTGTATGTATTTATGTATGTATGTAGGTACGTAAACACTTTATTGTACAAACAGAAGAAATAATAATTAAAAACTTGACGAAAATATATCATGTATGTATGGGATGTAGGTACGAGGCGAACTTATCTATTGAAGGGATCTCTTCCAGTTAATCCTAGAGCGATCTCTTCCTTTGTTTGTCTGTATGTCTATCCTATATTGTTAACACTTGCAGGTAAAATGGCGTCCGGAAGTGAACGTATGGTTGCCATGGTTGCAAGATTGCATGATCGTTCAACCGAAAAAAAAACGCTTGATGATAAAATCGTTAACCATGCAGAGGGACGTCAGCCGCGAAAAAGCCCAAAAAAACCAAAGCCTACTGATTTTAGGGCCATATGGGAACGACCATTGGATTTTAACGATCATTCCATAATTTTTGACTATAACAATGAGTACAAAAACTCATCAAACACCGTTACCTGCAGTGATATTTCAATATTAAAAAATAGTTTGCGACCGAAATCACCATTAGCCACGGTTAACCAGCAAATTGAAACTGTTAATTTACTTTGCGCGGAAACGATGCCAAATTTTGAAGAAGATAAAGTCGAAGACCATGTGCAACCTGACGATAGCCACCTTTATAATGATTCAGACGACAGTGTTAAAGATAAAGATTTTGTACCGAACTCTTCAGACTCTGATTCTTCCGATACCGAACCTGAATCCGAAAAACTCCAGGCTCGTTCTACGGTAGCGAATCCCGACCGACAACAAGTTTTGAACGAATCATGCCCAACTAGTAATTCTGTATCTGCATCCTCGTCTTATACGGAAACCATCCGTGATAACCAGGAAAGACCTACTACTCAACACACAACAACAACAACAGCAACAACAAGAACAACAACAACAATAAAAACAATAGATAATTGTAATGAAATCATACAATCTATATTACCTCGGAAAAGACGTAAATTTGAAACTTCCCTTGCGGAAAGAAACCAAACCAACCTGCAAGCTAAAATTGCTAAGTTGGCATTAAAACCACCTTGTCTGGAAAATTGCCGTTTAAAATGCTGCACTAAATTTACAATGGACCAAAGGAAAAAAAATAATGAACAATATGCTAGATTAGATAATGCTAATCAAGGTTTGTTTATTAAAGGATGCGTTGACTCAAAATTTGTAATGAACAGAAAACAAACAGGTAAAACCACACCAAAAAGAAATGTGACGTATAAATATTTTCTTACAGATATTAATAACTGCTCAAGGGTAGAATTATGCAAAACTTTTTTTTTGGCTACGTTGGGTTACAATCCTAAAAACGATTTCAAAATTTTAACAGCTTTAAAAAGAGCTATAGACGACCAACACGATCACCGAGGTTCCTACGAGAGGTTAAATGTCATAGATAGAAAAACAATTAAAGATCATATCCTGAGTTATAATCCATCCATATCTCACTATCGACGAGAACATGCACCGAATAAACTTTATCTTCCTAGTGATTTGACAGTGGCATTTATGTACAAACAGTTTTTAGAAAAAACCCCGATATCGCCGTGTCGCAAGAAACATACCGTATCGTTGTCAGGAATGAAATGAACATATCTTTTGCTCACTTGGGAAACGAAGAATGTGAGTTATGCGAGTTATTCTCCAAACATATTTCATATGGACACCCAAATGACTATAGCACTTGTGAAATGTGTACAAAGTTTGATAAGCACAAAACGAGATATACGGATTCACGGATCAAATATCAAGAAGATGTGGAAAAGGCCAAGACTGACCAAAGCACAGTTTATTACTCCGTGGACTTGCAGAAAGTAATGATGTTACCGAGGATGGACCAGTTTAAAGCTTCATTTTTTTGTCACCGAATTATTGCTTTTAATGCAAGCTTTGTGCCACTGGGTAAAACCACTAAAGATAAACTCCCATATGCTGTGCTTTGGAACGAATCAGTAGCCGGCCGAAGTCAGTATGAAATAATATCTGCGGTCAGATATTTTCTAACTAAAAAGCGTGACGCGGATCAAGTTATATTTTGGATGGATAATTGCTCATCACAAAATAAGAATTGGGCTCTTATGTCATTTTTTTTCGACGTAGTAAACAGTGCATTAATTACGACCAAATCCTTAGAGATCAGGTATTTTGAGCCTGGTCATACATTTATGTCAGCGGATCATTTCCACCACCAAGTCGAACACATGATCCGCAACAAAAAAGTGTATGACTTCAGTGACTTTGAAAATAATGTTAGGATGGCGAACTCTCGAAAGGTCATTGTAAAGTCAATGGAAATATCTAATTTCTTTGTGTTTCAAGATTTTTCATCCCAGCACTATCTAAGAAATTTAAAATCGAGAGTCTACCTTAAAGACATAATGGTCGTCAGAGTAAATAGAGGCGAATTTCACCTACTGTATAAAAACCAGCACAATAATTTGGAGTACAAACCTCTTGATTTTATACAAAAAAAGATTCTCAAAAGCGGGAGTTTCCCTCGAGCCACACAGAGGGAAACGCCAAGAGGTATTTCAGACCAAAGAAAAAATGAGATCATACAAAAACTTGTGCCCCTAATGCCAGAATCTCGAAGGCTTTTTTGGTTGAATATTCCAAGCTCCAGCAATATAGCGCCACTCACAGATTTTGAATAGATTTTAAGTTTAATTTTGTAACTACAAAATTATGTTACGAAGTGGTTTAAGGAAGGTAGTACCTACTTTTTATGACATAGAAGTAGGTATTTTCAATAATGTTTACTCATTATAAGAAGTTTTACTTTATTTTATTGATTTTATATAGCCCCATGAAGTAAATGGGCTTTTTATTTCGTGTTAGAGTAGGTATTTTTAGTAACGCATGATCTCACAAAGTGCCTTTTAAATAAAAAAAAACAACTGTGATCGTAGGTTTCAATAAGTAAATGTTTAAGTAAGTACTTACGTAGTTTAATAAAATATGTGTGCCAAGGTTTGTTGAAGTGAATATATTTTAATAACCGTTTATTTCAGTCAGTTTTTTAAAGAAGTTTTACATATTTGTAATATGATCTCGCAGTGTTATTTTTATTTCCTTTTTTATTTAGAATTATTATTTTAAAAGTTTTATTTAGGTACTTGACATTTACTTGAGTATTATTAGGTCATATTCTCTCATAAAATGTCTTTAATGAAAAAGGCTGTGATTTTCATGTTACAATAAATAGATGTGTAAGTGCTTAGAATGTAATAATATTTTTTGATACAAAATTTAGAGATTTCTACTTCCTCAATAAATATTCATGTTGTATCTTTAGTCTTTTATTTTTTTGGTTTTTAAGCAAAATCAACGTCATAGTGTTATTTCTGGTTGATTGTAAATGCTAAGATAATTGAGTGCAAATACTAGTCAATAACACAGTAAGTCTCATACGTTTTACCGCCAGACAGGGTAACACCATACGCAATTTGGTGGTTTTCCTAACCATAAATACAGTAAGCTTGAATTCCTTAGCATAAACACAGTATGTCATTGACTTACTGTGTTTATGCCTGCAAATCTAATAGTTTTTAATTAGACCACCTAGTTATAAATATATTTGGATTAATATTTAATATAAATTATATGAATATAAAGCATTTACTTATCTCATAAAAAAGAGCAATTTGTCCTTTAAAAGAATATCTAAAAATATTTGATAACTATTGCTATTCATGGAAGTTATTGATAAAACATTGAAAAATACTTTAAGCGCGATTTTCTCCAAATTAGGTTTTAAATACTTACTGTGATTATGGTTTGCGCGGCAGTACTACTCCACAACGAATGTTCGATCTCTACCGACCGGGCGACGCCGGCGCGCATATTGTAAGTGCCAAAGGAAATTTAAGCGTCTCCACTGTAGTTGAATTCCATATTTGCAAGGAATTTAGGTACTGAGCGCGCGAGTAGCCGACTGGGTGGTAAGCTGCGCAAATATGGAATTTAACTACAGCAGAGGCGCTTCAATTTCCTTTGGCACTGACAATGTGCCCCGGCGTCGCCCGGTCGGTGGGGACGTACATAAGACCAACCCGCCTTCATGAGATAAAACAACTGTACCTAACCCTACTAACTGCCAACGGCTATTCTACAGTTGTTACAGAGTGCCTTTATTTTGTAGGGCCTTCTCACGCAATGTTGCTGTAGGCCTTATGTTGCAAATCTAAATTGGCCCTACAGTCGGAAATTGTGGTTGGCCCTACAGTCGAAAACTGTGGTTAGCCCTACAGTCGGAAACTGTGGTTAGCCCTACAGTCGGAAACTGTGGTTGGCCCTACAGTCGGAAACTGTGGTTGGCCCTACAGTCGGAAACTGTGGTTAGCCCTACAGTCGGAAACTGTGGTTAGCCCTACAGTCGGAAACTGTGGTTGGCCCTACAGTCGGAAACTGTGGTTGGCCCTACAGTCGGAAACTGTGGTTGGCCCTACAGTCGGAAACTGTGGTTGGCCCAACATACTCATCATAGTAAGCCCAATGTTGGGAGACATCGTTGGCTTTACCGAAAACCGGTATTTCACTCGCAACGGTTGACCAACCATTCAGTGATCAATGGCCCAACGAAATATCAACTAAAAATGCTACTAGGGTAGCCAACGGAGTATCACGACGTGTGGCATCGGCTAACGGTGAATTTTATATAGATTTAAAGGTGTATAATACCAATGATTTTATTAAATATACTCCCGATGAACGTTGGAAAAAGACTCTATTGACGCTTAAATTGCAAACGGATCAAGATTCGTCTCAGTGGAGCCTTCTCCAAAAATTTGTTAAGAACTGTCACACAATTTTCAAAGATTCAAACGCAGTTTTTTACGCAGATAAAATAAATCCTTAATTAAATTACCATTATAATTATAGGTATAATAAAGGTTTTATTGAAAAAATAAATTGATAGAGGTTCGTTTAGCTTTACAACAAAATGCCTTTTTGTGCTACGTGTAGTTTATCTATACAAAAAAAACATTCGGTGGGACACTTACGTACAAATGCACACAAAAACAAATGTACTGAGCTTCTAAGTGAGGGTGTTCAGTTAATTAAATCAGCGTTTCGTTATCGTATTGCCAGTTATAGATTAATAGCGCGTACCGAAAATGAACAGAATTCCATCCATTCTTTTTTTAATCATATGTCTAACCAAATTAATAGTAGATTGTTCAACAAGAGACTAAAACAAGCCATAATGACACGAGATGTTTAGCCACGCGAGCGAGCCAGCGAGCGAGAGTGGCTATAGGTCGAGTGTCATTATGGTTGTTTAGTCTCGCGTTAAACACTCTACTTTTCACTTTGAATGCGAGGAAAAAAAACAACGTTCAGTGCCAGATTAGCCACGTACCTAGCAAGAGTAGCAAATGCTACGGGCCCCGTGCATCCACGTCTAACCTCTAAAATGCTAGTACTTACATCAGTATGCGTATGCGTTTACTCATATGCATCAGGGTTGATGATAGGATGAGTAAACCAGTCGATATTCTCCAGCAGGATAACCTAAAACAAACACCCACGCAAAATAGGTGCATATCTAAGTCGCTCAGTTGCGGAAAAAAGCCCGCCATAACCTGTAACTTTAAACAAACCCAGGGATCTCTTTATAGAATTTGCTACGGACCCCGTGCTTGCTCAATCCAGCACTAACGAAGTTCTATACACATTTACAATATTGATTATAAGAAAGTTTCTTACAAATTTGTACCGCGGTTTGTTTCTTTTCTTTTATAATTTTTTTGTGAAGTGCCGCTTTAAATGCTTGCATATTTAGCCAACATATTCAAACTTGAAAACTATTTTAAAACTAATTGGACCAATCATAATTAAATGAATTCATCCTTAATATAATTAAATATATTCATATTCGTAATCATTAATCGTGTTTCACGAAATTAAATCATTTTTATTTGTTTTTTTTCACAGTTGTCATTTTGAGGTTATTTCCACGCGCTAAAAATTGTCTATACCACAGAATAAAAACTAGAGGCATAGAAACCGTACTAAATAGGCAGAAAATACATTATGGTTGACTTCCTTTTACTTATGGTTTTCATAGTGAGTTGGAAAGAGATCGTCATAAGGCGTGATTTGGACCTTTAAGCACCAGTGTGGAAGAAAGTAACGCCAAAGAAGACCGGTCGTTGATTTGACGTTTCTTCACCTTCTGATCATGACAGATAAAAGAAGAAAAGACACCTAGTTTTTGTTTCTTTTCCTCTTATTAAAATGTAATCTATAAAGTAGAGACAAGTAGCTGGTGCAACGTTCATCTTATTGCACGGCTTCTTTGCCTTTAGTCTTTATTCTGTGGTCTATACAAAAAGACTGAAAATAGCAATAAATCCTCCATTCACAAACACCGTGATTGGATGTTAAGGGGATTCCAAAGTAAATTAAAACAATTTTACTTTAATCCCTAGAGATTAAAAAGGAACTTTAGTCCCGATGTGCAGAGACTAAAGTAACATTTTAAGAGCATGAGAAGTGAAAAACATTATTTGAAGCTTTACTTGAGACAAATACTTGTATTAAAGTTAACGTTAAACTTTTTTCTATGTTCATGCTTTTTAAAAATAACTCTCAAGAAATGAATTCATTCGCTACTAAAAATGTCGCACTCCACAAAAACTATGATTTTCAGGAAATATTTTTAAATTTCCTCAATAGCATTTTTAAAAAAGTTGAAGAATTCCAAGATCGGGACAGTGGATGGACATTTCTGAATAACAGTCATTTAGAAATAAATGTTAATAAATCTAAACCACTGTCTGGATCAAGCTTTACCGAGTTGCCTAAATTAATAAAAAATAAAAAGGCATGCATAAATATTCATAATAAAGACCCATTTTGCTTTTTGTGCTCGGTGACTGCAGCTCTTCATCCCGCGTCGAGTCACGCCGACCGAGTAACGTCATATCCCGATTTTCGCCAAGTGCTCAATACGGAAGGAATCTCTTTTCCAGTAACGTTTTCAAATATTGCAATATTTGAAAAAAAAAAAACAAACTAATGTTTAAATGTCTATGGTCTAAAAAAGAATAAGATAATAAAAATATAAGAAAATAATTCACTTGTTACTCGTTGAAGATAGGAATAACTTCCACTATTGCTTAACAAAAGATTTGGCTTGTCTCGTTAAGTTTCAGATAACAAAGCACCACGGGAAATTATATATCTGCGAAAATTGTTTATGTTTTTTTTCTTCAGCTGAAAATGTAAATAAGCATATTTGTTGTAAAGTTGCAACTGTCCTACCGAAAAATGCTTCTGTTATTCAATTTCAAAATTTTGAACGTAAACAAAATGTTCCTTTTGTTATTTATGCGGACTTCGAAACAATACTGCAACACTTAAATAGTAGTGATTCAGAATTAAATACAGATAACACAATAGCCATACAACGACATATTCCTGCAGCATTTGCATATCAAATCGTTTGTGCATCAGATCAGAACAAAAATCGGTTTACATCTTACCGTGGTTTAGATTGCGTTGACAAGTTCATTGATTCTTTACTGAGTGATGTAAATAAAATTAATGAGGTTTTAAACAGTTACACCTCCATCATATTTATTTATTTACTAGCTTTTGCCCGCGACTTCGTCCGCGTAGAACTCGTTTATCGCAGTTAAGTGTTTTAAGTAATAGTTTAACATCCTCCCAGGCCAGGATGATCTTATAAGTAATATTGAGCTCCACATTTAAATTGAAATTGAATTGGATAACGTCATCTAGGTAAATACATTTTTGTATACCTACAATATTTTTTGTTTTGCCATCTTTCGCTAGATCATGAAGATTTGGTGGGCTGGATACTCGTGAGCATGCTATATATAGTTGCCCATGGGAAAAACAGTTTGCTTCAAAATGTACGCCGGCTACTTATACTGTTTGTCGTTGCGCTTTGCTTATGGTCATGGCAATATCTGTTTTTAGAGCACTCTTTTAAAGTTAAATGGTAAATCTATCGGAATTATAGGAATGCGGGGAATAAAAACATTTTCTCCTTTACCAATTCCAGACATCATGATTGCCCTTAGGCCGACCTTACACCTGTAACCTATTGCTGTGTCTATGACATTGTCTTTCGAGAGATACTCGTACGCCTTCTACGTGATATTTTTAGGGTTCCGTACCAAAATGGTAAAAAAGGAACCCTTATGGTGAGACTTTGTTGTCTGTCTGTCTGGCATGTCTGTGAAGTGTTCATTATTCACAGTTTTTTATAAATATCAAAAAAAACTTTGAAAATCTGTATTAAAATTTAGGCTAGTCAAAATGGACCTTATTTCATAGACAATAAAGTTCATAACCAAATGAGTATTTTCTTTTGCGGTTACCAAACATATTATCTTGAATACGGAGCCCTTAGTGCGCGAGTCCGCCTTGCACTTGACCGGTTTTTTTTATTGATCTACCTATTAATTTTGTTTTTCGGTGCTAATATTGCCCTTTCACACAATCATTCTCTATTCTTTTTATTGGTTTGTAGATCTGGGTACACGTTATTTTTTAGATCATCTGTGTTTCGTACAATATTACAGAATTAGTTTTTTAATGTAATCATATCGTTACTACCTCTCGCCATACAATCTTCGCCAATTTTTAGTAGAACTGCCGCATATTGCCCCGACCGTGTGATACATTTTTTTTACATATACCTACCCACATTTTACTTGCATTTATTTTATCCGGCAGCGTGCCCCTAGTTATCACCGGTAGGTAGATGAGAATCTGTCTAAATTCGCCATCTAAAAATACCACGATTTCTTCAAGTGATCATTAATCATAACCGCCCTAATATTTAAATAACAGCCGTAGAAATAATATACTTACGCCTTGAATTAGTCTTAGTCATGAAAAAGGCGGATTTTTTTTTAAATCTGGATATGTCAACGCTGTCAACATCAATCTGACACTGCTTCTTTTTACATAGACTGACAAAAAAGAATGTACAAAGACTGTCCCATGTTGTCACCCACATGACAGATGCCATAGGAGAAATAAATAAATAAATTTTACAATTTAGACAATAATGACTAATATAGAATGAGATTTAATATTACTAACAATCTATGATCCTGAAATAAATGCATTAATTCAAAAAAAGTTTGCTGTTAATAATTTTTTTACTTCATAATCTGATTGATAGATAATAGACCTATTTTATACATGGAAATGACGAAATTTTAAGGTTTCTCTATTTACTATAACGCTGCGGAACCTAAAGAAGAGAATAAATTATTGATCAAAATTGTAATACCCAAGCTTAGTTAAAACTAGGAGTTTGGTTTTCGAAATATTGTTTTAAATATGTATTCGAACTTTAAACCTCGATATTACCCATTAAAACAACGGTTTCAAGCAACAACGTGACACCGTTAGTTTCAATCACAGCGTCGCTTCTGTAACGTTAATCAATGAGCGCGTACTTTTTCGTCTTGATCGCTCCAGTTATAGGAGGGATATGGTTGTCCTTGTCTTTGATGTCACATTATCATGGCGTCACATTTGTTACAACAACAAATTGGAATTATTTATTTTGCTTCTTTATAGCATTTTGTACATTGAATTTTTAAAAATCTTCAAATTAAGTTTCTATGTAATAAACGGAGAATGAAATTTTGATATTTGTAATCACGTAAAGTAATCGACGGTCCTCGAATAGGGTTTTAAAGAAATACTTACGATTGGGCTAATTTGATAATTTCTTAGTTGTTTTAACTTTAATCGAGAAATGCTGAAATAGGTGTACTTTTATTTGTTACGAAGAGTAATAATTATACAGAGTTTCAAGTGACCAGCCCAATCCCCTAACTTTTTTCCAAACTAACTTTGACCCCTCTTTCCCCTTCTTTGATTATCATATCTTAATTTTTTATTATACATGATAAACCTGGTCACCGGTTATTGAAACGTTTTAGTGAAAACCGCATTAACATTGGTTCAGTGGTTTTCAATTGATGCGAGGAGAAACAAAATTTAACAGACAAACAGACAAACAGACACCAACTCTAAAAATTGTAGAAACGTGTTCTGCTGCTCATTCTGTGGTCCCCTATAGCATTTTTAAGTTCATATCTCGAATGTTCACTTTTTTTCCTTTCTACAACTTTATTATATGTATAGAAATAGATATAGATACCTATATTTTTATAGCCTGTAACCTGGCCGGGGATTTTCTCGACAGAATAGTAAAGTTTGCATCAAAATCCGTTCAGCCGTTTTCACGTGATGCGCGTTCAAATAAACAGACAAACAGATAAACAGACAAAAATTCTAAAAACTGTTGAAACGTGTTCTGTTCTCGATTCTAAGTATCCCCAGACAACTTTTTTTGGAATATCTGCCATATACAGACTTTCGACCCTCTTTAGCTTTATTATAGTATGTATAGATAGAAGAAGATAGAAGAAGATTTATTTATTTATTAAGGATATCAACAGCACATTAAAATTCATAAAAACAGTAAATTTAACAAGCCAATTTCAGACATCCACCTAAGAGCTATAAATAAAGAACAACAACTACGGATACATGCAAGTAGATAAGTTGTAAGTAAAAATAAAGACGATTGTTACAGCTACGCACAGATGCTTGTGTATGTGTGTGTGTGTGTGTGAGGGTTGTCGTGAATAATGGTACTGGGCCAGTAAATAATGGTTGGCTTAGTTCATGACAGAAGGTTGTTAAGAATGCACGGACAGGATTCAGCGGTATCGCATCGGACCTTTGTAGTCAAGGGTCCTCTTGCTGGGGAATCCTATACTGGTGTAAATAAGGGAGAGTGAAAGAAAAGGCCAAATGTCAAATACACTTCATGTATTATGTAAACATGCAAGATTCGTTTGGTAATTTACATTAAATAAGCACCAGCGGTGGTGCTGTACCAAGAGGAGACACGGTTGCCTCGTTGTGTTCGGAAACATGGGACGCGCACTGACTCTACAAGATGTTGGCCAACATAATATAAAAGGTCTGTGCACTTACAGCAGATCTTCAGGCTGGATTACCGGGAGACACGGAGATGGTAAGCTGATAACGCAGCCAGGCCATGAGCCTGGCTCGAACAGCAGTGAGGAAAACCTTCGGGCCGTCAACCCTGGTAAGGCTACCAGGGCGAGGCAAACCGAAGAAACTCGCCGACTCCCTCTAATGGAGAAGCGTGAAGCCCCTTGGCGTCACGAAAGGCGCCGAGGTCCGCAGAGGCCGGGCACGGAGATCCGTCCTACGCGAGGGGCGAACGTCGCCCCCGCTTGGCATCACCCAGCACCTGCGGTCGCCGGAGACTTCGGCAGTAGAGCCGCGCTTCCCGACACTCTACTCCTACGGGGAGATTGTTCAACAGCGCTACGAGCGCTCAAACATCGCGGGCGTTACGCAAAGTACCGCGAACACTGCACTCGCACTCTTGCCTAATAAATAACAACTAAACGTTCACAACCAATACATCGGGCGTTTGCTCGTCCGGATTAACATGGAGACAGGGGCGACATGGTTCGAGATGACCGCGGGTGCGGCGCGAGCGCCGCCCTGGCGAACCCGCCAACTGTCAAATTCGCTGCGCAAATGTGCGACGCGTCGTTATGGGTCGAAGGCTAGGTGACAACTGTCATGTCGGGTCAAATGCTCTCCAACGGTCAGGTGTCGTAACGTTCCGTCACGAAATGTTATAAACGCACCTAGGATTCAATTACTATTTTACCTAATGCACGTCTAGGTCACGGCTAGTTACGATTCTAACAATTATTCCTCAGATATAGCTCACAGGCTACTTCATGGCCAATGATATCTTAATTATTAACACCTGGCATCACTCAACTAAATTGGCACTTCGGAACGCACCCCGTTGACATTCGCTTGTCAAATTATTTTGAAACGAGAATGTAATATTTGCTAACTAGTGTTATGAATTACCGAAAGTACACTCGTGTAAGCGTTAGAAGTGTAATAGAAAGCTAGTATACATCGTGACGATCAATTTGATGTGCATAACGTATGTTTCGGACTTGTAAATAAGTCACAAAGTGGCTCGAAAGTCTGTGTTTACCATATGTTTTCTTTCGCTGAAAACTACTACTTTCAGTGCTCAAAAGCTTCAGGAATGCCTTTAATTCTAAAGTTCAAGAGGTAAGCAAGCTCCCTATATAGGTAACTCTTAGCAAAGCATGTTAGTTTCGAAATTATAAGCGTCGCAAAATGTGACGTATGTAAGGTTATGTTTTTATATGGAAAACCGTAGCGTATGCTACAGGGTCAAGAACGGAAACTATTAACAATTGCTTATTTGAAAGATGTTTTCGACAGGAAAAATAGATCCAAATGGTTAAACTTTTTGCTTTACAAATTAGCCAAATGTAACATTGGGGAATTTAGGGCATATTTGGTATGAACGAAAGGAACGTGAAACAGTATACTGTTAGAGTGACGAGTTCGAAAGATTGGCGTATTAAAACTAAGTTCCGCAGTAAGCGCTGGATTGTCTAACCGGGCATTGGCAATATCATGTAGCAGGCTCATGTCCGACAGGTGCCGACGCTCGTGCAAGCTAAGCAGGCCATACCGCTTGCAAGCTGACTCGTAATTGAGGTTCCTCTCTCTTGATATAAAGTTAAGATGTCTAATAAAAATTCGTTGAATATGTTCAACCATTTCAATATATGTAATGTATTGGGGTACCAGATTGTGCTGGCATACTCTAGAGTGCTACGAACGTAAGCAGCATACACCACTTTTAAACAAGAGACGTCTTGGAATGGTTTACATACGCGCATGACAAAACCCAAACTTCTGTATGCACGGTTAACTACATTGTCAACTTGCTTCTCAAACGTAAGCTTAGAGTCGAGGATCAATCCCAAGTCACGTGTTGAGAAAACACGCTCCAAAGGATGTCCGTCAATACTATAGACAAAAAGGATAGGATGAGGACTACGTGTCAAAGAAATCTGTACACACTTTGTACATTAATTAGCTTTGTAGTATTCCGATAACCGATTAAGATCATATTATTATTGAAGGAATAAACAGTCTTCAACCTTGTTTATATCAATGAATATTTTTTTGTCATCAGCGAATAAAAGAAACTTGGAGCTGCAGAAAACTGTGTAGATGTTGTAAAGGTAAACTCCATAAAGTAGGGGGCCTAAAATTTACCCTTGGGGCACTCCTGACCTTATAGATATGAAGTTGGATTTGTAACCTCCTAGAATAACTGCTAGTTGCCTATTGGAAATATAAGACTTAATCCATCTGAACAAGTCACCTCTTAGCCCTAACCGATATAATTTGCGAAGCAGGATGACGTGATCTACCCTGTCAAAGGCTTTCTCAAAGTCAGTGTAGATCACGTCAACCTTCTTGCGCTGATCCATTTTGCGGAGAACATAATTAATGAATTCTACGAGATTGGTAGTCGTGGATCGACACTTGTAAAAACCATGCTGTTGAGGAGGAATGCCTCTGGATAAGACCGGATATATCACCTCATGCACCGTCCTTTCAAAAACTTTAGCAAACACATTTAAAATCGAAATAGGCCGGTACTTATGAACTTTGGTTTTGGTGCCCTTTTTGGGTACCTATTGGTAAAATGTGTGCCTCCTTCCATTTATTAGGAAAGAATTCTAAAGACAAAAATTTATTGTATAATATACTAAGAGGGAGGCAGAGACTTTTTGCGCAGTGTACAATGAAAAACGACGGTAAGCCGTCACTGCCTGCGCTACCGTTTACATCTAAGCTTTTAATGCACTTTAGGACAGTATCAGGTCTAATTTGAGTTTAGCTAATTATGCTTCCGTCATCACAAAAAGGCGGCGCCAAAGGTTCATCCGGATAAGAGGGAGCTGGAGATTGAAACATAGATTCAAAAAAGTTATTAAATGCATCACAAATTCCGGGACCATCTGAGAAAATTATACCATCATGCTCAAGAGACCGAGGATACGAGGACGCCTTGCGTCTAGCTTTAACGAAAGTCCAGAGGCGCCTGGTCTGGGCACGTATAGTGTCGGTGTGTACAATATAGCTTCGCAATAACCATATAACCATAGCCACATTCTAGTGCAATATGATCACAATTTATGAACACTCATTATTATAAGTACTAACGTACCATTAAGTGGTACGTTAGGCATTTAGGGCTTCCGCCCACTGGCCTCCCAACTTATCCCCTCACAGCCAGCCCAAGCCTCCAGAACCATAACTCGGTTCGAAACTTGAGTACACGGTTTAATTACCGTTAGTTACTTTATGTGCTTAACACAATACTCAAACTTTGTTCATTACATAGGTTCCTTCTTATGATCATATTGTTCCATAACGGGCACGACATCATGTAGGAAACGTTTAAAGGACTTACCAATCGTTCTTATTTCACTTCATTCCCTTAACGCATCCTCACTCTATCACATCCATTTATTCTCTCCAAGTACAAGTGTTTTTCACCTCTCCGTCGCGGTTCCCGCCAAGAACTACTACACTCCGTCCAACTGTCAAAAAAACCTACCAAAAAAGGTCTTTACTCTCTCATACAAGCAGTGTTACCAACACACATAAGTCAATGACAGTTCAGATTTACTCACCGTTCGTTCCAATTCGCGCTTTGCCGCGACACTCCCCAAGGCGAGAGCTTGCTGATAGTTATAACAAAACAAATAGTTGACGCGTCCACTCAGCAATCTTTTCTTTGGCTTTAATTGCTGCGTCCCTCTTTTTCCTGGTCGGTTCACCTTCAACAGAGTCATCACCGCAGTGTGATCTGTTATGTAGTTCCTCATCTTCATTACGAACTTCATCTACAACAGCTGTCTCACCTGTTTCGCCACCAGCTTCGTCCATTACCACAGGTATGTCAACAGGGTCCGAAACATCTCTCACTTCAGGTTGTTCCGGAGTAGAAGGTTCAGGTAGGATATGTTCCAAATGTTCCATGATCTCGGGGATCCTTACAGAATTTTCTTGATCCGCTACCTTTGGGTCCGTCACCTCCGGCTGCTGAGTGACTGTCCTGCTGATCACTTCCCGTGCTGGGGCAACATCAGTTTCCAATGGGTACAGATGGCCGATGGAGCGAGTGAACTCAGAGTTGCCTACCCTGACTCTCGCTATTCGGCATTCTCCATCCTTTCCTTGAATCAGCGAAATAATCTTTCCAACTTTCCAACGACATCTCTTATGACCATCATCTTTTATCTGCACGATATCGCCAAGACGAGGTTCTCGATGCGATTTTACTCTCGGTTGTTGGTAGGAATTGTTGTACCTTTCTCGCAAACTAGGTAAATACTGATCTTCAAACATCCTCTTAAATTCATTTAATACGATCTGTCCTCTTTTCCAACCCTGTATGAGATCAACCTTCGTATCTGTGCCGGTACTTGTTAATTCTAGATTGAACTCTAAACATTTTCCCATTGATAGAAAGTCAGAGGGCTTCAATACATGTTCAAGATCAGTGCCGACTCGAACTAACGGGCGTGAGTTCACTACCGACTCGACCTCCTTTATGACTGTCAGCAACTGAGTATCCTGTAACAAATGTTTATCTATCGTGCGTTTAAGACAGTGTTTAACAATGGCCACTAGACGCTCGTAAAAACCTCCATGCCAAGGTGCCAGCGCCGGTATAAACTTCCATTCAATTCTATTATCCTTACAGTAGGTTTCAGATAATACCTGACTGGTTAACTTGAACTGGAGCGCGTTATCTGAGACAATTTTTAGCGGCACTCCTCTCGTTGCTGTAAATCTTCTTAAGGCCAGTAAACATTCATCAGCTGTTAAGTTGTTGACTACTTCCATGTGAATGGCGCGTACAGCTAAACATGTGTACAAACAGATCCACCGTTTTTCCTTTCCAGACTCAGTACTTACAAACATCGGTCCAAAATAGTCCATTCCAGTGTATGTAAAAGGTTTACTGTAGTTTACCCTTTCTGCTGGTAACGCTGGGGTCGGTGGCAACTGATACGGACCTCCTCCATATTTTACACACTGAGAACATTTTCTAATTACTCTCTCCACTTCTACTCTCCCTTGTGGTATCCAGTATTTTTGCCTTATTATACTTAACGTATGTGTTACCCCTACATGGTAGTTAGCTTCGTGAGTACTTCGAATAATCTCGTTTGTGAAGGCGCATTTCCTTGGTATAAGTATAGGGTGTTTCTTGTCATACGTCCAATTGGTGTTGGACATGCGTCCTTTACATCTTATAATCCCATCAACATCAAGGAATAAGCCTAAGTTGCGTGTTAGATGAGTCTGTTTGCCTGCGACTTCATCAGGAAAGTATTCTTTTTGCAATTTTCTTATCTCGTCATTACATTGCACCAATACATCAACATCCTTATGCTGTCGAGTTTCAGGCGTGAGGTCTTCTGTCATGTTTACATCTATACGCTGATGCGTTTCAGGTGTGTGTTCGTCTGTCATATCTACATTTGCATGCTGATGACTTCCTTCGTAACCCTTGCCTACCATCTCTGGACCGTCAACAACGTCCAGAGCATCCCCGGCCGAAAGCAAAGCTGTGTGTTTATCAGCCTTAGTGATGCTAGGCCAACAATCCTCATGCTGGGTGAGGAACGCCGGACCATTCAACCATAAGTCCTTTTTTTGTTGCCATAGTTCAGGTCGTGTGGCCAAATCAGCTGGGTTTAGATTCGTATTGACGTAACGAAATTCAACATCTTTAGTTTCTTTTATTTCATTTATGCGTCTTGACACAAAGGGTGGAAGTAGTTTAGTAGACTTCATCCAGCTTAGCACGATAAGACTATCGGTCCACAAGTAGGCTTGTTGTATTGGTAAATCTAAGTTATCTCGTACATACTTAAGCAGTCTATTGCCAATTAGATAACCCAATAGCTCTAGGCGTGGAATTTTCAGGTCTTCTTTATCTTCTATCGGCGTTACTCTGGATTTAGCCATTAAGAAAGAAAGTTTTGTTTTATTATTTGTCGTCGTACGCAGGTATACAACAGAGGCATACGAGTTCTTTGAGGCATCTGTGAATGCATGCAGCTCATATTTGCTTTCTTTGTCACCACCTGCATGTCTTGGTAACATGACTGATTTCGTTGTCTGTAGGTTCTTAATGATGCTGTTCCATTTCTCTCTTAAATCATCAGGCATGATTGCGTCCCATTTAACTTTCTTCATACAAAGTTCTTGAAAAAGAAGTTTAGCCGGCAGTATAAGTGGTGCTATAAAGCCACAAGGATCATAAAAACGCGCCAACATCCTGAGTACATCCTTTTTGGTCTTCACTTGCAAGACATCCTTTTCTAACATATTGTCATTCAACTTGAGTCGCAATGTGTCACTTTTCAAGTCCCATAAGAGTCCAAGTACTTTTACAAACTCCAATTTCTTGTTTCTTTGTGACTCTGGAATGCTAGCCATAAACTCTTCAGAGTTCGAAGTCCACTCTCTTATATTCATTGCCAGCTCTCCAAAGGCTTCTCTTGTCTCTCTGTATACTTCTTTTGCTTCACTTACAGATTCTGCATTCCTCACCAGGTTGTCCACATAACATTTATCTGCGATTTTCTTCAGAAGTGGTTGGTTTGTTTGAGCAAAATGGTATCTTATTGTTGCAGTTAGTAGAAATGGGCTTGAAATAACTCCGAACGGTACCCTACAGAATCTGAAATGAAGCAAATTGTCCTCACTTGGTTCCTTAGTTGGATCTTTTACCCACAGGAATCGGGTAACTTCTCTATCGCTTACTTGCAGTCCAACTTGGAGAAACGCCTTTTCTACGTCTGCGGTTATGCCAATTTTACCAGTTCGAAACCGAAGAATTAACGCAGTCATGTCTTCAATCATCGATGGACCTCGATACAAACACTCATTCAAGCTTTTCTGTCCATTACATTTAGCAGAAGCATCATAAACAATTCTGCCTCGTTTACCATCCTGTTTAACTATGTGATGAGGTAAGTAATGAACGGGTACATTATCCTTGCTTGATTGAGATTCAACAATCTCTATGATGCCAGATGCTAACTGTTCCTGTAATATTTCTTGGTAGTCCCTAATTATTTCAGCATTAGACCGTCGTAGCAGGCTTTTCAAACGTCCATATGCCAGTCCAAAATTGGTTGGTAATTCTGGTGGATAGTCAATCCAGGGCCACTTGACTTCATATCTTCCATCTCTATACTCTACGGTCTTATTAAAATGTCTGACAGCCTCCTCCTCTCGAGTGGTTTTAGGAGAATCTGTAATTCCAATGCTTTCAAGGGCCCATAGGAATTTCATGTCAATGGTACGCAATGGAAGATCAGGCTCATTAAAGTATGGACATCCTGGCTCATGACATTGGCAGTATGTTACAATGGACAATGTGTTTTCTTGGTGCTCTTCTTGATAATTGCCAGAGATAATCCATCCGAAGTCCGTGTTCACAATGTATAAATTCTCTTGGACTTTAATGTGTTCATTCCGTATAAAAGAAAAGTAAAAGTCATTACCAATTAAAAGGTCAATTCCTTCACCAATAGAATTGTCATCTGCACATATATCAACATTTATGTCTTCAGCATTCCATCCAGATACTGGAATCCGGTCTGTGATATAAGGTACCAAATTTACTCGTATCTCCTTTCGAATACCTCTTTTAGTCACCAACTCCACTTCCGCCGATGGGCTAGACATTTCTTTAGGTGTACTTGATCCAAATGTAAAGATGACTAGTTGGTCTTCATTGTTTAAAGTCAGGTCCAGTTGTTTTGCCATTTTGGTGGTTAGGTAACTCCGTTGACTGCCAGAATCAAGGAGTAGCCTACATGGGACAGCTTTCTTATTGTGTATTAGTTGTGTTGTTGCTGTCTGCAAATAAGATGTTATATTTGTGAGAAAATTATTTACCTTTTTGTCTTTCAAATTGAATGGAATATCTGACTCACGTTTGGCAGCAGCAAATTTCTTGTAACATAAGGCTGAGTTATGCTGTTTTTTGCAATAAAAGCACTTAATCTTGTCAGCCCTATGACATTTAGTAGCCTTGTGTCCTTCTCTGAAGCAAACATAACATTTATTTCCCAATTGGTCCTTTCTTTCCTTCGTGGTGCCATACTTCTCACACTGGTCACTAAAATGTTCTTGTTTACAAAATACACATTCTCTTCTTGTTTTCTTTGCCTCAGGTCTTTGATTCATACTTGCTTTCCTCTTGCGGTTAAAAGTAAAGTTTACCTTTTGAGGTTCCTGTTTTCTAGGCTTAAAACGTCTGGCTTGTTGTTTAGTGAAACTGTGTAGGGCCTCAGTAGTTGTTTCCTGCATAGTACTCGATACTGAAGATGAAGGTGTTGGTACATCAGACTGCTCCATGGCAGTGATCACCTTTTCTAAACAGGCTCTCAGTTCTGTGATTTCACTATTCTTAGTCAGTAATTTCACCTGATACAGAACAGGTCCTGGGAATTTTGAAGTTATTGCCACTCTCAGGTGATTGCTGTTGACATTCTCCCTATAAGATGATAAAACTCTCAGGTGCCTTTCAATAAGGTTGAGGTTACGGCGACACTCACTAGATATACTGGCTGCAATATTCAGTTGATTTATAGCAGTGTAGTGGGCATCAACCACCTTATCTTTCGCTCCATACCTTTTTTGCAAAACATCAACAGCTATGGCATAGTTAGCATTTGTTGTACCTAGGCCCTCTACCGTTTCCAATGCTGCACCTTCCAAGGTACTTATCAAGTATGACAGTTTATCCACATCCTTCATGCTCTTGGAGTCAATATTGGCCTCAAACTTGTCCCAATATTCCGTCCATTTTAAAATATCTCCATTGAACTTAACTAACTCAAGTTTGGGCAACCTTGATGTTTGCTCCGGTGCTTTCTTTTCAGTTACTGCTAACTGACTTAGAGACTCTAACCTTGCTAGTACTTCTTCAGCTTCCATTTGTACCTCGGTGCATTGAGTGGCTAGACTGTCCTTGTCCTCACACTTTTCAATATATAAAAATGTCTCCTTTTCCAATGCTCCAATGGCAGTTTTAAGCTGCAAGCACATCTGAGATGCTTGAATCAGTGGAATGCCAGTGTCACTGTCCAGCATGGTCTTGGCATCTACAACGAGTCCTAAGAGATGCCCGCGTCTCAACATGAGCCTTTTCTGCAAAGCCTGTTCCATTTTGAAGCTGAGGGGTTTCAGCTATTTATAGCGAACAAAACCTTGCAGATGGATGATCTCTCTAAACACCTATTTGGTATACTTCGAGTAACGTCGACCTGGAAACGATCGAGGCATAATGATTTTAATGATTATTCAATCCTTTTATTTGCAACGTATTGTATTAACTCGATTTTATCGAGACTACCAAGACTTACTCCGGGAATTTCGACGATGTGCTAAGTATACTGTTTTCTTTAGGAATTCCACAAAATATCACTCCTTTCGGATCACACCACTAATAAGACGACTTGTATACTATTATAACTCGTATTTCACCGAAAGAAACGCAATCCTCAAGTGTTTTTGTTAAGTTTTGTTGTAAGGAACAACAACTTTTCCTCTTGACACTTCACACAGCCAAAACGCGGTAAATCGACGGTACGTTCGGATACTTACCTTACCTTGACTACTAAATTTTCCGACCGTCATAGTTCACGTTAAGTCTCGTTCACACTATTAAGTGTAGAAACAAAAAGAAAATAGCCGTGATTTCCATTATAAACATAAAAGATCCTTATATTTGCTAAAATAACAATATATTAAAAGGGTAGAGTAAAACCAGTTACCTTTTCTCTAATAATTTTATTGATAATACATTTTCCATATAAAAAACTTGTTAAATCGTACTTACCAACTGTGGACAATGTTTCCGAACGTACACCATAGATTAAGTAAAATTGTTTATAAAGGAGCTTACACACGATCCAATATGGGTTGTAAAAAACCGGTAACGTTAATAAGTTAGAAGTATTTTGATACGTCAAAAAATCAAATATAATTAAATAAAACATTACGAAAACATACGATTGTTAAAAAATAAAACATCATGGTAATTTCTAGCCATTACTTTGGCTTCGTTACGTAAATTACTGTACGACCGACACACACCTTCCCATTATTTTTCTCTATAACCACTCTGGTTCTTACTGGAATAACATTCACAAATCAAACTGTTTTGTCGGTCCTCGACGCCAAGTAATTCAATTTTATAGCACACTTATTTGGCTAACTTGGCGATTGGTTTCAATACGGTCTTCTAGGCCAACGAATTCAACTTTACGGCACACTTATCTGGCCAACATGGCAATCGTCTTTAGGCAGAACGACTGTCAACCCTTTATTAATTAAAAATATATATCTGGGTATACTTTGCTCCACCAAGTAGGAAACCTCTTTACTTTTAGTCATTCATTTCCACCGCAAATTTAACTGACAACTTACCCTCCGTTTAGGACCGATACATTGGTCTCGTGAAGCTAAGAATTTTATGGCTAAGAATTTTGCCAACCTTGCAACTCCTGCTTTATAAAGTTATACTCAACACGCATAGGACAGCTACATTAGCCCTCTGAAGCCAAGGATTCTAAGCAACCACCTTTATTTGGCTGCCTGTCGGTGAGGCAGCACCTCTCTTTATGGAGACTGACACTGCCAATGAGGAACTCCTCTCTAATTTTATGATTGGCATCATGGTCAGCGGGCCTACGCGCTCTGTCCATTTCTTTCACAACCAACACTATGGCTAACCATGTTTACAAATCTGCCTGTCAGCGAGGCTGCCCTCTAACATATGGTAACTGATCACTGACACTGCCAACGAGGATCCCCCCTTGATTTACGCAAAACCGGCAGTGCCAGCGGGCCTGCGCCCTGACCATACTACAAGGAATTCTAATTGTTCAATGTATACTGACACTATTGACAGCGAGGCTTGAAGCTTAAATTGCGGATTTCTGTGTGCATAATTTATCACTTTACAAAATATTTCCACTTGGCAGAATCAAAGTATCCCAGCATCTCTCCACCAAAATATCTGGGCACGTATAGTGTCGGTGTGTACAATATAGCTTCGCAATAACCATATAACCATAGCCACATTCTAGTGCAATATGATCACAATTTATGAACACTCATTATTATAAGTACTAACGTACCATTAAGTGGTACGTTAGGCATTTAGGGCTTCCGCCCACTGGCCTCCCAACTTATCCCCTCACAGCCAGCCCAAGCCTCCAGAACCATAACTCGGTTCGAAACTTGATTACACGGTTTAATTACCGTTAGTTACTTTATGTGCTTAACACAATACTCAAACTTTGTTCATTACATAGGTTCCTTCTTATGATCATATTGTTCCATAACGGGCACGACATCATGTAGGAAACGTTTAAAGGACTTACCAATCGTTCTTATTTCACTTCATTCCCTTAACGCATCCTCACTCTATCACATCCATTTATTCTCTCCAAGTACAAGTGTTTTTCACCTCTCCGTCGCGGTTCCCGCCAAGAACTACTACACTCCGTCCAACTGTCAAAAAAACCTACCAAAAAAGGTCTTTACTCTCTCATACAAGCAGTGTTACCAACACACATAAGTCAATGACAGTTCAGATTTACTCACCGTTCGTTCCAATTCGCGCTTTGCCGCGACACCTGGGATCCGATTTAATACTAGATTGGATATTCACTACATAATTCTTATAACATGCCGCTGCCTATCAATGATAAAGGCATAACTCAAAAAAGCATTTTTTTCAGGAGAGCCATTTAAAAAAAAAACAAAAACATTTTGAAATAACTTTTGACCTTCATAAGATAAAAAGATACTTGTTTTTGTCGTAATATTATAACCTCCCATTTAATTTATGAAACCAAAAATCAAATACAAGAGACGCAAGTCTAATTTAATATCTTTACAAATTGTAGATCTATTCGACATACTTCTCAAAACCTTCGTCGTGATTATGTGCAACAAGTAGTGAAACTACAAAATTATACGTGTAATCTTTTGGACAACAACGATGCTTTCGTGTTAAACCCTAGAATTTTTTTCTTTTTTTCATGACTAATGATGCATATCGTTTTATACCTAAAAAAATATCAATAAATCATGGACGAAACCGAAGAAATACGAATTATGTCTATAAAAATATAAATTCTTTGCCATAAATAAGGGCATATTTTGTGATTGCACACCTCTTTTTTTACATAACAAAGTAATGTTTTACCTTATTTGACGTGTGAGACCTTAGAAAACGCATCGGCATACATAATATCTAAGACAAACTGAAATAAAACAGCGATCAGGGGTTCAACGACGTGGTTAGCCTAGTTGGTAGTGACCCTGCCTACGAGGCTAGCGGTCCAGGGCTCGATTCCCAGTAAGGGAAAATATTTGTGAGCTGAGCGCAAGTATTTTTTCCTAGTCTTTGAAGTTTCCTATGTATTTAAGCATTTATTTCTCTATTTAGCTGATTCTTGCATCAAAAGTTCGACCACATTCGATGCAAGTCATCCCTCCAATATAATAGGGTATTTTCCTAATGTTTTATTAGCGTTTAAATTGAAGCTTTTTTACCTTCCGAATAGCCTAATTTAAATAGTTTTTTTATATCTTTAAAAATACAAAAGATATAAATGTTTAAAACTTGCTTTTAGAAAAAGGGGAAAATATAGTAATATGACGTCATATTACTCAACCGCCATATGAATTACACGCACAACATCGTTTTGTGAGAAAGAAATAGACAAAAAACTTTATAAGGGGTTTTTTAATTACCAATTTTAAATTTGATTTTGAATTATTTTATCATACTACGTATGTTGATATATTATCCAAATTAATATATGAAATGTAATATCCGGCAAATAAATACCCTATTGTAGTGAATAACCGCAGGTGTACGGGCCTTGAGCTCGTCTCGCTTAACATCGAGCACCTCACGTCTCTTCCTTTCGAACTCGGAAACCTTAGTGCTCACTGTATGCCTCCAAGATGGCCGGTCTGCTGCCATTGCCTCCCATGGTGACGGGTCCACGTCACACCGCTTCATATGTCGCTCAAGCACATGTTTGTACCGCAAGAATTGGCCGCCTTGTTTCCGCTTGCCATCCTGTAGTTCTGAGTAGAAGATGCGCTTTGCCTCTCTGTCATCTGACACGCGGGAGACATGGCCGCCCCACCGCAGCTGTCGTCGCATTAGATAGGCCTCTATTCCATCGACTTTAGCTCTTCGTAGGACTTCCGTGTTACGAACACCAGTGCCGGATTAGCCACGTAGCAAGAGTAGAAAATGCTGGGCCCCGCGCATTGAGAGGCCCCGCGCACCCACATCTCCCTGACATGGATTTCTACCAGTTCTGTTTTATTTAGCACCCTAGACTTAAGAAATAAGTTAAAACAAACAAAGGGTCTCTTTATATATAGAACTTACTACGGGCCCCGCGCTGGCTTAATCCGGCACTGACGAACACGGTCAGACCAACGAATGTTCATAATGTCGCGTAGGCATTCTAGGTGGAATCTATCTTATGTTCGAATATTTTTGCGGTAGAACTATCGCCATGTAAACAGCTATTTCCTTAGAGCTTTTATGTAGTGTGAGCGAAACACCTTGGAACGAAGTTTGCCGAAGGCTGCGGCAGCTGCTCCAATTCTGCCGTTGACTTTGTTCTCAAGGAAGCACTGCGATATTATGGTGCTACCCAGATATTTGAACTTATATTTATATATATGTGTCTATCTGCTTAAGCGAGTTATCATCGAGTTTGATGTCAACCTGGGCCCCATTTAGCGTGTCAATTACCAATACTTCGGTCTTTTTCACACTGATTTTCAGGCCAAATTTGCGACATCACTCATCGAGACTCGTCATAAGCCTTTGTAGATCCTCTGGGGATTCCGCCACAAAACCTCATAAATAGCATATATCAACTCCGTAATAGTTCCGTGAGACACCTTGGTGCCAGCTTTTAGTATTGCAAGATTGAAGACTCCGCCACCAGCGGTACGGAAAGGAATACGAATGCCCCCTAGTTATTCTACCTAGATAGGATACTGATATATTTTTTTTCTTTTTTGAACGTTCTAAATTGAAATGATTTTTTTGCCACAAAACATTGAATTGCTGAATATGCAATGGCAAGATGTGACACAAAACGCAATATAAACCTCACAAGTACACACTGTATCCACATGCAAAAAATAAGCGACTTTAGAGTTTTTGTAACTTATCACCTCAAAACATGCCAGCGCCCCGCCGGACTAATTCGCTACCTATATTATAAACTAGCTTTTGCCCGACTCCGCACCCGCGTAGAAGTCGTCTATCGCTGCTCCCGCAATTAAACAGTATCCTATGTCATTTCTCGAGACTCAAGCAATCTCCATACCAAATTTCATCGAAATCGGTTTAGAGGTTTGGCCGTAACGTAAGCGGTTTTGAAAGCGTATCAATCAACAGACACACTTTCGCATTAATAATATTAGTAGGTATAGATAATTCATTAGCATAATTGACGGTAATTTGTATTTCATCCCATTTAAATAACGGAAACTGGTTAAAAAATGCCTAGCAATGTTGCTAGGCATTTTACAATAATATACTTAAATACTAACATACAAGTTAACTAAATAAAGGGCCTTTATAAATTAGTTTCATGCGCAAATAATCTTTTTGAAATAATTTTAATCTACTTCTTATTTAGATCAAATTATTTTTCATAAAATGTATCGAAATTGTAGGTAGTAGTATAGATTTTTTAAGTTATAGGTCACAATTTTATTTACATATAAATATTGAATATAGGCATATACCGAAAACATTATGTACCTTAACGACTATTTTTTAATGACTAAGAGCTTATTTTTACATGTTACAAAAAAAAAAAACTTACTTTCTGGATGATAAAGTTGCAACTAAAAATTAATCACTATTGCACAAACTATTTTGTCAATGTTACAAATATAATCAGCATTTTTTTCTGAATTATTTTGGGGTGTGCCATGATAAAAATTTAGCTTCTTTGTTGGTAGTTGCGGCTCAACTGGCTTACCTACGCTGTTGCCCACAATATGGCGTCACAATTGGACCAATGGCATAAGGGCACAGTGCTGTATTTGGAGATAATGCAATGGGTGTCTTAGTCATCATAAACTTTTGAATATTTCACGCGTCGTGTTATACTTAACTCAAAAACGTAGTATTTCATGTTATGACACTATCATCGATAAACAACGAATTGTGTTCTGTATAATTTTTTGTCGCTTGCGCAACAAGGAAAACTCTGCATAATCACGTGGATTATGATAAAGTTTCCACTTACAATGGGCATTAGCTTTTTCTTTAATAATTTTGATGAGCGCTTTACTATAGGTACCATGCAGGGTACCTGTTTTTGTTATTATTTATATGTTTTAATGACACAATTTTTTAATAGCTTTATTAATTACGTCATAGAAGAACTGAACATCTTCGTTAATTGTCACACCAGTAAAGAGCTCAAACCAATTCGTTGCATTGAAATAGCTAGAAATAGAGTCGTAATCACCTTTCCGGAATGAATACTTAAGTACCTTTGCTTCGATAAGCGGGACAGAGAAGATGTCTGTAACCCTTAATTCAAGTGATGGATGGTAAATATTATAGAATCAAAAAAAAACAATTATCAAACAACCCCTTCTAAACACGTATCACACATAATCGAGTTCGAGCTGACAATAATTAAAAGCGAAACAATATAGAACCAAAAAAAAAAGTATTAAACTGCTCTTAAAAACAGGTATCACATAAACATTATTAATATTATTATCAATCATGTTCAGGTTGACAATAATTATGCGAAACAATATTTGAAGAACCAAAAAAAAAACTAACCTTCAAAACAGGTATCACATATAAAATCAAGTTCAGGCTGACCTTGGCTACAGGTTATACATATATATTTTTTACATGCAATACATTTTGTCATACGGGTTTGGAATGGAAATTCCATCTTACATCTATCACATAAAACTTTTCGCTTAATTATAACCTTAAGTGACTTATTTTGTGCGTTCCTATAATTGGAAGTTTTATTTTTCTTTAGATTATAGTTATAAGATTCAGAATCAGAACTAAATATTTTTTTCTTATCTAAATCAAATCGACTTGTATTCGGATATTTTCGTTTTAAATTTGTTGAATTTATCAAAACAGAGCTACTTTGTCATTTTTTTGGCTCGTTTTGACAAATCATAACTGCCCTTTGAGTTGAACAATCTATAGCATCTGTCTTGGTAATAATATCATCCTCAACATAGAAAATTACTGGAGAAACTATTGCTGTTGAGTTTAAATTGGTCTCTAAAGTGGTATTCCATACTAAGTCGTACTCTTCAACAACATTTTCTTCAGTAGTTATGTTCTGTTTGACAATCTCATCATCATCATCAATGTCATTATATGTGTTTGTCACTGGCAACAGTGAATGTTCTGTACATTGGTAGACTCCGTTCTGCTCCACCGGTTCAATATTTATATCATGCCCATTTCTCATTCCATTTATTGTTTCTTCTCTTCTCGTATTTTCAATGTCATCCCTTATTTCATCACGAGTCTCCTTTTTTAATTCAAAACTGAATTTTTGTGGCGAGAAACAACTACACATTCCTCTTTCTAAAGTGCAAAAACAAGAGTGTGTTCTGTGAATAATGATATCTCGAGATGGTGATGCAATTTGATGAACTTGCATAGTCCCTGGGAGTGTTGTGTTTTTAAATTTTTGGGCACAATTTTGTTAATAATTTCGATATCAGCATTGTTAATAAGCAAACATTTAACATTTTTCATGCAGTTTTGCAGTAACTCGAAAGCTTCTTGCCCATTTGATATATCTCTGCCGTAGGACACTTGGCGATCTAAAGCTCTTTTAACGGCTCCCCCGATACCGTCAGCGACTCCTTTTCCGTGCCCACTTTCACTAAATGACCAGGTAGGGTAGTCTAACTTAACTTTATGAGTAAACAAATTGTGCAGATAGAAGTTTTTTTTCTGTCTATGTTGGCTGCTGGGACCATCTGAAAAAAAATGTATTACTGTTATTGTAGGCTTTTTCTCCCCGATAAACTTTATAATTGGCATCAGATGAGCCCAAATTGCTTCAGGTCCATGACAGTGGCTATCGGCCACAGTACAGAATGATTGACATGATTCCTTCCAGTAAATCATTCCCGTGTGAAGCGTTATCTGTGCTTTTGATGCACCGAAGTGCATAGACTGGATTTCACTCGCCAACTTGCATACATAATTTTCGGAAAAATCGCATATAATCAGAGTTTCATTTTCCTTCAATTCGTTTATGCATTTTTGGTTTTGCTTTTGTTGGTGTTTCCATGTAAAATAATGTTTTTTAAACGCTGGTATGTCTTGTTCAAAATCATTTATCAATGTGGAAAGAGTTCCAGTCTTTATACCCTTTACAGTTTTTTTTGTAGATAATTTAGTTTTATTCTTATCATACACCATGTCTATTCTCTCCCATTGAAACCATTTAACAGTGTAGTCCTTTTGACCGTCTTTCAGCTGATAATCCAGAGCAACAGATTTACACGTGTTGCACGTACCGTACATGCATGCGTATGAATTTAAATCACATGTTAAATGACTTAAAATATCTTTCATACTAGGCATGCCAATTAGCAAGCCATTTTGGCGAAGTGCACGTAATTTTAGTTCGATGTTGCTATGTTTTACGCATAGACAAGTCTCCCGGTTTTGCACGTTAGGTGAAATGATGAAAAAGGGCTTATATCTGTGAAAGGTTGCGAAACTGTATTTACCGCCTTCTGATCTATATGTGTTGTACATATTTTGCAAAGTATCTGTAAGGTACCGGATTTGCTCTTTCTTTTTTCCGTAAGTGCGACATTCTTTTTTACCTGCTGTACATCTGCTGACGTCATCGCGTGCGAAAAACTTTTCTATTTCTAGACGAATTTTAATATTTTTCACTCGTTCCTTACTTTTCCTGACTTTTCCTTTTAGCCCCAATAGTTTAGTAAACCTATTTTTCATTTTAGATTTTTCAACCACCTCAGCTTCTAACATACTTTTAAGCGTCGCTTTCTGCTTGTATGTACGACATTTTTTGTATGTAGTCTTTAAAGAGCTTTCCATTACCTCTTCTCTAATTTTCATTTTTGTTAGGCGTAGTTCTAAATCGCTGATTTGTTTATTAAACTTTATTTTAAAACGGTAATGTTTCTTTTTCATGGTTTGTAAAACTTTTGTTAATGCACATATTTTTTGTAATGCTGCTTTGTACTGCCTAGCAATCCTAGACCTGTTACGTCCTTTTACTTTTGCATTTTTTGGCTTAGTGCTCTTTCTAGTAGCATTTGAAGAATTAGATCGACCTAATTTATTTGCTTTTTGCTTTTTATTTTGTTCTCTCCATTTCTTCCTTTGTTTTTGTTTTTCTTCATCGGTTAATTCTGTTACCTTCTTCGTCTTTTCCTTTACTACTTTAGCGTGTTTTCTTTTGTGCTCTTCATATTTTTGTGGATCTAATTTCAATCTCTCTCTGTATTTTTTCATTCTTTCTGCAGCAGTGAGTGCCATAATGTTTAATGTTTTACCTATAAAAAAACAAATTACTTTTTCCAACACCATATTTTATGCATTTGTTAAACATTCCAAAATAATATGTTTTCTCAGACTAGCAATTATTGTTAAAATATTATGGCATGACACACCGTTAAAATGTGTTGCAATATTTTACAAACTTGATATTTTAACAACAAGCTAAAGACAGACAAGCAGACAAAAATAAAGAAAAAAGGGTATAAACCCTATGCCACTCCCACAATTAAGGGAAATGTCAATAACAGCTCATATGCTAAAATCCGTCAAGCCGTTTATCCCACAAAGCTTAACATACATGCATACACATTTACATAAATACATATATATACATACATACATAAGCTCGAGAAACATGAACCTCCTTCGGCAGCCGGGTAAAAAGATTCAGATTCAGATTTTATTACTCAATAACACAGTATAAATTACACGGCACGTCAAATTATAAGTGGGTATAATATCTCCGAAAACCAAAGGTACTTTACAAAAAAATAAAAAGCCTCCAAAAAACCCACTAAATCGCGTTAATGTCATGAAAAAAAACCCGTTGTCAAATTTACTATAGCAATGTAACCAAATTCTTGCCGCCGACTTTATTTAACATGTGATCAGGAGTAAGTAGACTAAGGCCTGTCATTATTTAACGCGGTTTAGATTTAAACTCTTTAAAATAGAATAATAATTTTGAAAATCGGTCCACAATTGATAGAGAAATCGCGTAACAAACATACAAAAACATACCTCAGACGAATTGAGAACCTCCTCCTTTTTTTAAGTCGGTTAAACGAAAACTCTAATGTAAACATAACTTTACTTATCCACTGAGTGACGATTCCTTCCACTGAGAAACATTTATCATAAATGTTTCTCAGCGGAACGTAACGACTCCTCCGTGAGTGGAAACAACTTGAAATAAGTATTACATATTTTAGCATTACTTCACAAAAAACACCACATTTCTCTTTTATATGAATTACACTTCAATAAGAAAACAATAAAAGTTAGAATAGCTTACCAAATACCTGCAAATTGTAATCAGTCAGTGGAAGTTCAAAAATGTAACGGAAGAACACCAAGTTTTCGACAGCACTGTTCGCGGACAACTGACTCGAAATTCCAAAATGGCCGGTTTCGTTGGGGTATCTGGGTTGGGGTCCATATTGGCTCATATAAAATTGGTCTTTAGATTTTTTATACAAATAACGATTTGTGTCTATACTCATCATTTCTTCGAAAAATTTTGCTCATACTTCATTTCTTCGAAAAATTTTGCTCATACTTATCGCAACTCATAATGTTTTTTTTTAAGAAACTGTTACTTTTTGAGGATTGTTATAAATCTAACCTAACCTAACCTAATTTTATCTACACGTAAGATATTTAAGAAATTCTGAAAAGTGTACGGTTCCATGAATATTGGCGTTATAAGTTCAGATGAGTATAAGTTCCGATCATTAGTATAAACATTTTTTATGAAGAGTATGAGGAGTGATCATTATGATGTAAAATGTTATGAGAAAAATTTTCGAAGTTCCAATAATCGGAGTTGCAATTTTATATGAACTTTGGCGCACCCCTGGGTTGCTATCTTAATACAATAATTACCATCACGGTAGTAATGTATACCAAAAGTCGAAAAATGAACGTAACTCAGTAGGAATTTCCACCTATTACAAAATATTGGACTCGATTTTAAACCCATTTTTCAAGCAGTTATGGTTTATTTTAGCATAAATAAATAGTAAAAATACATAAAGGATACAGTTATGTTGCCCGGTGCAAAAAATATAAACTCGATTTAGTAGTCGCAATATTTTTAAAGTTAGAAACATTTTGTTATTTCGATGGTGGACACGGTCAAAACATAGGTATTTTTTATAAGTTAATAATTAATATAAATTAATGTAATAGCTATTAATTACAATAAAAATACTCATTAGTTGACTAATAAAAATATCTATAATAAATAAATACTGATTTTGCGATAAAGTTTGTCATACATATTAAAAAGTTACGAAGAAATGTCAGGACACAAGAAAAAGTGAAGGTACAAACTTTCTGAGATGCCCAGAAGCATTTTTTAATGTGTGTTCTTCGTCAACAGTCAAAGGTAACATTTTCGTATTTACTGCCAGTAGCTTATGTAATTTGATGACATCTTTGGTAATTAACATATGTACTCATTAGTTCTGGTTTAAATTCACAGCATATGTAGTAAGCAAAACAAACCGCTTCATGTACTGGTATATTTTCAACGTGTTCCGATCTACTTTTATCTGAGTATTCTCTAAGCAAACTTTCAAAATCCCCGTAAATTACTATAGGAGTTCTTTGTGTTCTTTCAAAATTGCTAAATGATAGGGTACTGTTTGTTTGTGGCAAGACTGTTTTTACTCTTGCACAACTATGAGAAAAAAGTTTTCTTCAGTGTCAAAGTAAATAAAGCACTCCTCACATAAATTAATTTTGGAAGTATGTTTAGTGTTCGGAAATGAACTTGTTTTAAATAAAAATCGACTTGCTTAGTAAATTTATAATGATTATAACAGATTTAGGTAAGTACATTGAAATTCGAACGCGTGCGTTCCTATGAAGAATCTGTTGGCAAGTGTCGCGGCGCGGCGGCGCTGCGGCGCGGGCGGCGAACCAGTTCCCGGTGACCCCCCGCGTCTCCTTGCCCCGCGATCGCCCGTGTCACACATTAGAAGCGTGAACATCCCCTGGAGCATTGAAAGCGGTAGCTTTCAAGCAGTAGTTTGGAGCCTGGAGGCGGCTCCGCTCGCCTCGTCGTTGTCGTCTTTGGGGTCTGAAGTCGGTAATAGGCACATCTTGTTGACTGCCCTTCGGATGGAGCCCTTGAAAGTGGTAACGTCTGCCACCCGGCTGACGCCATCGGTCCCCGGGTACAGGCGGCACACGCGGCCTAGCCGCCAGTGTAGCGGCGGCAGGTTGTCCTCCTTCAGCACGACCACGTCCCCCAGCGCCAGCTCGCGCTGCGGGGTGCGCCACTTGGCGCGGTGCTGCAGCTCGGACAGGTACCCTCGGCGCCACCTCTCCCAGAAGTGTTGGCGGATCTTCTCGATGAGCTCGTATCTGTTGGGTCTGGTAGCGTTGATAGGCAGCGTGGGAATGGACACGAGCGGTCTCCCGATAAGAAAGTAGCCTGGGCTCAGAGGAGAAGGATCAGAACAATTGGATGAGAGAGGAGATAGCGGGCGTGAATTTAAAATGGCTTCAATTTGTGTAAACAACGTTGCCAACTCCTCAAACGTCAAGGTAGCATTACCTGCTACCCGTTTTAAATGAAACTTTGCAGATTTAATTCCAGCCTCGAATATTCCGCCAAAGTGCGGGGAATAGGCGGGGCTGAAGACGAACTTAATGCCCTCATTAGCAGAATAATCGTAGATAGACTGACGGCTGGATCTCAGTACCCTACCCAATTCACTGCAACTGCCGACGAAATTTTTACCGTTGTCGCAATAGATCTCGTGTGGAATATAAAAGCTTGGGTACTTAAGTCACTCACTAGTTGGACCGCCTACGCACCCCTGCCTACGGACGCGCACCACCACCCTTAAGTTTTTCGTATTGTTTACTTCGTTAAACCGTTCGCAAAAACTGCCTGGCCCAAAAGCCAGCGGGGATAGCCTTCGTGTCCACTTGCCGCTTGCTTCCGGACGCCAACCTCCGCTCTCCAGACCCGGTCCCGCTCAAACGGACGCCCCGGGAAAGGGATGTGGAGTGAGGCAGACCCCGGATAGCAAAACGCGTCGGGCAGAACAGCTTCCCCCACCCTCCACCATGGAGGAAACTAGCGCGGGTAGTTGTGATTCAGCCGAATCACACAAAAATGTCGCCCCGGAACGACACCCTGTGACGGGGGGTAGTCGTTTCGCCGATTTGGACCACCTACCCACCACCACGGACCAAGGACAACTCGCCTCAGACGTCGGCAATGAAGACGAGTTGCACTCCGACGGCTCGTGTGACCGATTCCTCGGACTGGATGTCCCCGTCGGGACCCCACGCAGCTCAACACCTTCCACCGCACCCATCTTCAGCCGTTGCCCGGCGCCGGACCCTGGGGAGCTCCGAGACCTAATGCTTGATGGCATTTTGGTCGAGGAAATCTCCCAGGGGTCTCGTGCGTCGGACAGCCTCAAAAGGTGGGTCCAAGCCTTTCTCCGGCTGGAGAAGTTTCGGCTGGGCCAGGAGAACTCGCTCGAGGAAGGGGACAAGTCGTTCCTCGAGTACTGGCCCGGCCTCCAAGACCTGCCGCTAAACCCGCCGCAAAAGAGAGGCTGCGCCGACGAGTCACCGCCGCTCCAACAACAAAAGCGCCACTGCACGGTGGACAGCGCCCCCGCTGCCAGTACTTCGACCGCAACCGCCGCAAACCCGGCGACACGCCCGCCACTAGCCGCCTCAAGCGAAAAGCGCCCGGCATCTTATGCAGAGCGCGCCCGCGCCCCGCCGTCCGACGCCCGAAGAGCGCAGGCTGGAACCCAGCCGCCTGCCGCCAACACCGCGGCCACCGAAGCACCCAAGAGGTCCCAACGGTACCCGCCGATCGTCGTCAACAGACTGACGAACCTGACGGCGCATCTGGCGGGTATCGCCAAGATGGTGGGACATACACCGAAGGCGAACCCCTTCGGCAAGGGGGTCCGCTTCCTGCCGCCGACCGGGGAGGAGTACCGACTTATCGTCCGGTACTTGATGCAGCTGCCCTCCTCCGAGTGTGACTGGATCTGTTACACACCGGAGGAGGACAAGAAGTTAAAGGTCGCCATCCGGGGCCTCCCAGAAGCCATCGAGCCAGAAGAAGTCATAGTCGCACTCGGAGAGAAGGGATTCGGGTGCGACTATGTCAAGCCTATAAGCGCGCGGAGCGGCCGACCCGGGGTGGTGTACTTCGCGCAACTTACGGGCCCCGCCGCCAACAACACCGGCATTTACAGCGTGCGCGAGCTGCTGTACATGTCCGGTGTTAAGATTGAAGCCTGGCGCGGGAAAAAGGGGCCCGCGCAGTGCCACCGCTGCCAGTCCTTCCGGCATTCGTCGGCCGGCTGCCACCGCCCGATGGCCTGCGTGCGTTGCGGAGGGCCGCACGCCGCCCACGAATGCCCGAGACCCCGAGACCAGCCGGCCACCTGCGCGAACTGCGGGGGCCCACACCCGGCCAACTTCGCGGCCTGCCCGGAGTTTAAGAGGGAGGCCCGAAACAAGCGAGCGTCTACAGTCGCGCGCACCATCCCCGCACGCCCGGGACCTACGACGCGAGCCTCCGTGCCACAGTCCACCGTGGAGGAGTCGGCGCCTGCCTCTCTCATGGCGCCGGCCAACGCCCCCAACAAAAAGGGCGCTAGCGGGACTAAGCCCGCCGCCGCACCCGGGACCAAACCGGGCAATAGGCGCAAAAACAGACGCCCGACGGCGGAAGAGCCCGCCCCGCCGATGACTACAACCGCCACTGCCGCCCCCAGCGCTCAAGACTTGGGGGCGATGTTCGATGCCCTGAAGGCCATGATGATGGCCGTGCTTCAGGGCGTCCCAACCACCACCACCACTACCTCCGCAGCCTCTGAAAAACGCCCAACAGAATGAACGGTAGGGAACTTCGGATCGTTTACTGGAACGCCCAATCGCTGACCAAAAAGATAGGCCTGCTGCGTCACTTTCTTCGTGAGCAGCGGGTTGATGTCTTGCTGGTCAGCGAAACCTTCTTCGCAGAGGGCGAGATTCCGAAGTTCTCAGGCTTTCAGAGCTACACTAGATGCGAGAGGTCCGCGCAAGGGATCCGTTTTCGGGGATTGGCGGCCCTTGTGCGTAATAACATCGTCCACCAGCCACTCGACGACATCAAGACGTCTTCGCTGTCTGCCCTGGGAGTCGAGCTCCAACTCTCGGGGCACATCCTGAGACTCTACTCCGTCTACCACCCGCCCGTTGACAACGTGGTGCACATCGCGACCGACCTGCGCGATTTGTTGGGGTCCGCCGTGCCGACCATCCTGGCCGGCGATTTCAACGCCAAGCACACGGCCTGGCACTCCTCATGCACCACGACGGCGGGTAGACGGATATATGAAGCCTCCATCGACCAGGACTTTGAGATCTCCGGCCCCGAAGAGCCGACGCACTATTGCGACGCGCACGGCGGCGGGGACATCATAGATTTCCTGGTCCACAAGAGAGTCTCAGCGACAATGACGCAGGAGGTACTGCCGGACTTACCGTCCGATCACCGGCCCGTACTCCTGGTCATCAAGGACATCCCGGTACTTACGCCAGGAGGGCAAAGAGGGAGAAAGTACCGGTGGGAAACCTTCTCGGCGGCTATGGGCAATTGCCCTCCGCCCCGGCCGGTCTCCACAGCCGAGGAGGTTGACCTAGCTGCCAACACGATCACCACCGCCATCAGCGAAGCGTTAGAGACTGCAGCTCACACCTCTCCGGGTAGCCAGAGGTTAAAACCCCTACCTGCCCGGATACTGGCACTTATCGAGCAAAAACGCAAGCTGAGGCGGTTTTGGCAAGCTACTAGATGTCCGACAGCGAAGACGCAACTAAACGCGCTGGTGGAGCGAGTGCGGCGGGAGCTGAACAAGCAAGCTGCATATTCGTGGGAGGGGTACCTGGCGTCCTTGGGCACAGATGTTCCATCGCTCTCGCGCCTTTGCCGGGCCATTGGGACCGTCCCGGCCGCGACGAGACCTCTCCTAGACGCCGACGGGCGTCTGCGATACACAGCCTCAGAAAGGGCAGAGCTGTTTGCGGACTGTCTGGAGAGGCAGTTTACCCCCTTCCCTACGGATGACGTGGCTTACACGGAAGCAGTCGAGACACACCTTGGACGATACTTCGCGGCACCAATCGTGGCGGTAGAGGACCCCGTCTTTTTCACCCCCGGCCAAGTGCAGCGAGCACTAGCACGCACGAAGCTGCGCAAATCCCCGGGCGCAGATCGCATCCCGAACATGGCGCTTCGTCACCTTCCGCCCCGTTCTGTGGCGGCGGTGACTAGCCTGTTCAACGGTGTGATGCGCTCGGGCCACTTCCCCACCGTTTGGAAACTCGGCCGGGTGGTGATGCTTCCCAAGATGGGTAAAGACCGCAAACTACCGGAGAGCTACCGCCCGATCACTCTTCTCAGCACGATGTCCAAGGTGTTCGAGAGACTCCTGCTTACCAAGTTGCAGCCACACATTGAGCCACGTCCGGAGCAACACGGGTTTCAAGAAGGGCACTCGACAACCCTGCAGCTTGCTAGAGTACTGCACCACCTAACGGCTGTTTGCAACAAGAAAGAGTACGCCGTTGCAGTACTCTTAGATATGGAAAAGGCGTTCGACAAAGTATGGCACGAGGGCCTACTTTACAAACTGTCGACGTCTACAGCTCCCCGCCGCATCAACAGAGTCCTGGCTTCCTTCCTGACCGACAGGAAATTCGTCGTGGCCGTAGAAGACGCCACATCCACCGAGAGGCCCATCGGAGCGGGCGTCCCGCAGGGATCCTGCCTGTCACCGGCCCTGTACGCCCGTTACACTGACGACATACCCGTGCTGGGCGACGCAAAACTCGCCCTTTACGCCGATGATGCCGCATATTTCGCCTCCTCTATAACCGCCCAGCACGCGGTTAGGAAACTCCAGCCCACACTGGATGCATTACCAAGATGGTTAGCAAAGTGGAGGTTGTCAGTGAACGTCAGTAAAACACAGGCGATAGCGACAGGCCTCAAACGGCCGCCTCCCCCGCTCCTCCTCTACGGTCAGGAAGTCCAGTGGTCACACACCGTGACCTACCTGGGTGTCACGATCGACAGAGGGTTAACCATGAAGCAGCACGTCGACACGGTCATTCAGAAGACGAAGGCAGCGCGAGCCCGCCTGCGTCCACTGCTTGCCAGCGATCTCCCCTTACGCACGAAGCTGGGGATTTATAAGGCGTACGTGCGGTCCCGGCTCACATACGCCGCCCCCGCCTGGTACGCCTTAACAGCCGAAACGAACAAAAAGCGACTCCGTGCGCAGGAGTCCCAGTCCCTGCGCACGATTCTACGCGCACCCCAGTACGTGCGTAACGACACTATCGCCCGAGACCTTCGCTGGCAAAGCCTAGATGACTTTATCGCGCACCTAGCGCGAGGAATGTTTGACCGTGCCGACAGAGGCCCGCACGCACACTTGCGCGGCATAGCGCCGCTACACGCGCGCCCGCCGGACCGCAAAACTCGCCCTCTGCCGCGAGATTTAATCCCCGAACCCTCTGTCCGTGACACGACAGCCCCGACTCCCTCTTCGCAACGCCAAGATGGGCCGAAGAGTCCCTCGGTAACAAGCCGCAGATAGGCTGTAAAAGCCGCAGATTGGCGCATACAAAACCAAGATTGGTTAAAACCAAGATTGGTATAAAGCCCGGCCCATAGTTATGGGCCGCGATCCCGCCGCCGACTGGGAGTGCTCCGCACTGCACAGTCTCCCCCACCACCCATCCCCACCGGGGCGGGCAGGTGAGAAGAAACAGAGTCGTCACTCACTAGTTCTAAATGAACTGCCTTAGTACTAAGACAGACAAATAAACACAAATAGCATTTAGTATTTCGAGCACCTCGTCCTTTACGATTACTAATCATGAACGGCCCGGCAAAGTCAACTCCACACGAGCAGAAAGGAAAATTAGCATTAGTTCGCGCTTCCGGTAAATGTCCCATTATCGGTTGTAATGTACTCGCGCGGAGTCGAATGCAGACGACGCACCGCCTAGGAATTTGCCGCGCTAAGCATCTACCCCCGATGGGCCAGTATTTATCACGAACCGAGGCTAAAAGCAACTGTTGACCGGCGTGAAATAACCGTACATGTTCGTTGAGCATTAGTTAAATTGTGCTTTGCATTTAACAGTATAGGGTGATTTTTATCAAAATCGTAGTTAGAGTTGTTTAATCAGCCACCTTTTCGAACTATTCCATCTAAGTCCCTAAAAGGCGTTAATTGTAATATTTTACTTTTATTAGGTAATACCTTGCCTTGTTCCATTAATTTAATTTCCGTAGGGAACGAATCTAATTGACTAGATTTTAATAAAAGTTTCAATGACTTATTTATTTCATCGGAATTTAGAGGCCGGATATCCTCTTCTTTTTCTCTTGCTTGCAATTGTAAACAAAACTTAATACGCGTGCATACGTTCTTTGTAACCGGTTTAAACTAGAATACCTATTGAAGTCAATTCCACTGTGGAAATTAATTCTGAAAGTAAATAGTAATTTTGGAAGTAAATTAATGGAACAAGGCAAGGTATTACCTAATAAAAGTAAAATATTACAATTAACGCCTTTTAGGGACTTAGATGGAATAGTTCGAAAAGGTGGCTGATTAAACAACTCTAACTACGATTTTGATAAAAATCACCCTATACTGTTAAATGCAAAGCACAATTTAACTAATGCTCAACGAACATGTACGGTTATTTCACGCCGGTCAACAGTTGCTTTTAGCCTCGGTTCGTGATAAATACTGGCCCATCGGGGGTAGATGCTTAGCGCGGCAAATTCCTAGGCGGTGCGTCGTCTGCATTCGACTCCGCGCGAGTACATTACAACCGATAATGGGACATTTACCGGAAGCGCGAACTAATGCTAATTTTCCGTATCACAGACGCAGCAATAATGCATACAGGGTTGACTGATTCATGCCATTTATTTGGTTCCAACACCCTCTCTGAAAACCCCAATAATGCGCCTACACTATTTTTAACCTTAAAATTAATCGGTTCACTGCAAAAAATTGAACATTTTGAAGTATTGTTGTTAGGAACGATTTTAAACTGACAATTATTGCTCATGTTACTTTTTAAATATTCATATAAATCAGACAAGTCATATGCGCCGCAAGGAATTGTAATATCTTTCTGTTTACCGTAAGCAAATACATTGTTGCTGTCATTAATATTAGGTATTGAATTAAATGTTGAAAAATACAGTAAGCCGCACTCGTATTCGTCTTCTAATATTAAATGAGTATTTAATTCTGATCGAAGAATGGATTCATTTCCAGTGATTGTGAATGTAATAGACATTGTTATGAACCAAATGTTTTTGAAAGTGTGAGCTATTTATGTAGATCCCAAAATGAGTTTAAAAAGTCTATACACAAGTGCCCACAAATGAAAGGATGAGTCTTTTGTTTGTTAACGTAATTATAAAAAAATATTTAAACCAACATATCTTGAAAATTCTGCAGGTGGTTTTAAATTACCATAACTATCGAAATATTCGATATAATTGTTTAATTTTGCATAGGCTACCCAATGAGTGCCAGAATTCTGGGAACTATCAAGATTAATAATTCCACATTCTTTTTTTAATGGACGTTTTGGTAGCTGATCTCGCATGAAAACTCCTCGAAAATTGGAAATTTCTTTGCAATATTTGAGAAGGTCGATGTTAGTTAACGCTCGTTTAGGTAGCCTATGCATTAGTTTTTTTTATTTTTAAAATAAATTCCTAATCTATTCTTGTGTTCTTTGAGATGCAGTCCTCTTCCTAAACTTAACTCTTCCATTTTTTGATTGTGCCTCTTGAGTTCTTGAAAACGTTGTTTAGCAGACTTAATAGCTTCTACCGCTCTAGCAATACCAGCTGCCCCACCTGCTAAACCACCTGCAGCAGACAATCTGGCAAAAATTGGTATTAGTGGCAAAACTCCTCCAACTTTTGGCACAGGTATCACTCGGGGAATTTTCACTGAAGTATCTGAATCCGTAGTCAATTCTCGCGCAACAGCAACTGCTAACTCTATCGCCGCTTTTTTACATGTAGGTTTTAACTTTTTAATATGTTTTTTTGTGAGCGAAACAATCGCCTAGTGCCTGCTATACGGGCACATCTCAAAAAACCAATATTAAGAGAAATCGTCGATCAAAGTTTTGCGAGTTGAATGTGCGGCAGAAAAATGGGTCTAATTCCTTAAGTTTTGGGTCAATAACACTGTGGTTTAGGTAATTTTGTTGATTATATAGAGCTTCAAATCAATGTGTAATTGTTTTTCAAGTATGCAAAGTTTTTAAAGTACCTGACTTCAAATATAGTCACTTCGTGTTGTGGCCATATCGCAGAAAGTATTTTACGAAATTTCGAGATGTGTCCAAAATCGCAGAAGAATTAAATGACGATAATAAGCATACTATCATACAAAAACACACTTTAAAATAAAAAAATAAATGTAAAACACGAAAAATAGTTATCAGATACATCATAATCATCTTTGGCAGAGTGTGTGTGTCCGCAGAATGTCCGTCGCTAACTTCTTAATCGGTTCCTTCCCACTTTCGGTACTCCATCCTCTGATCACTTTGGAAGAGATTAGCTTTCCTATGAGAGTCCACTTATCATTATGCCGCTCAATTCGCACTTGCCAAGCGGGGACAGACCCGCGAGCGCGCGGAGCTCGGCCGGTGTCCGAAAACGCAGCAGCTATGGCCCCGCAGTACAAAATTGAGCGGGTATAGATAATATCCTCGCTGGCTTATAAATATGACGCCAGCAAGGCGTTTAGGGCTCCCATAAGTGCTAAATTTCGTTTACTGACCGGCAAGCGTGGTAAACGAGGCCAAGAGTTGGGTGTGGACCGATACTGCGCGATCGCGTCTTCCAAAGCCCTCCTCAATTGCTCATTTACCTGGCTAGTTACGCTTATATTCGCACAATCCTCAACGTCGCTAACGGGATCATCTTGCACTGACACCAGTGCGTGTTGGGCTACTGGCATCGAAGCCGATAACGCAGCAGGAGGGTCCGCACTTGATCCGATAGTCGTTGGGCGGTAACGGTGATGATGATGGTTAAAGAGTCTGATACAGGAGCAGCATTCGTTCACGGTACGCAGTGAGGTTAGTTCCTCGCTCTGTAGCCCCGTAGTATGGTCGCATGCAATTTTCATTATTTGATGTTGACCATCGCATGCGGCGCACTAAACCACCGGTGGCGGGAGCCGTGCGTGGAGCAGGATGCGCCGCAAGCCCCAAGTGTGCCGGCAGCGGTGGTCGCCCGTCATGCAGGTGGTCGCGGCGGCGGAGGCGGCGGCCCGCGCTCGTCGCTCGACTCGCTGGTGTCGGGTGCAGTGGCGAACTCATCACCCGATGACGATGGCGAGGAGCTGAACGAAGCGGGCTGGGGTGGAGGGTGTGCGTTCGCAGTATCCGCTTCTGTTCTATACGTTCTTGATCTTGTTATCATAATTTTTTCATGTCATGGTATTAAGGACGGCAATCTCAAGCAGTCAGTGAAGGAGCGCTTCTTCTGCCGCTTGACAAAAGTTCTTAACAGTCTTTTGTCGGAGGGTAATAAGGTGCACGCCTTCAATAGTTGGGTGATGCCGCTGCTCACATACTCCTTTGGCATACTTAGGTGGACTCTATTGCTTAAATCACATCGCATGTTGCACCCACGCTCTTCTGTCATGAGATTGTACATCCCGAGGAAATGTGGAGGTCGAGGCATTTTAAATGCTTAGAATCTCCACAACCGCGAGGTGTGCAATCTCAGGGATTATTTCCTTGGCAATGAGTGTGGGATGCATCGTGGTTGCAGTAGACAGGAGCCTCACGCCTCTCTCCTTGGTAAACGAAAACTGGCGTAGACCAATGTTGTTGAGCACTGAAGACCGCAAGAACGTATGGAAGAGCAAGGAGCCACACGGACGCTTCTACCGGCCCCTAACAAGGCCCGACGTAGACTTTTTAGCGTCCGTGAACTGACTACGACTTGGTGATCTCTTTGGGGAAACCAAAGGTTTTGTCTGTGCAATTGCTGATGAGGTCATAATGACGAACAATTCCCGGAAATATTATTTTGAGGGGAGGGTCGACACTTCTCGAGCGTGCCGGTGCCCCGGCAAGTCCCTCAGACACATAATTTCCGGTTGTTCGCATTTGGCCAATGGCGAGTACTTGCACAGACATTAACCTCGTGGCCAGAAACATCCATTAGCAACTTGCTCTTCAATATGGTCTTTTTGAGTCTGAAGTGCCGTACTATAAGTACACACCGGCGGCAGTTCTCGAAAATGGTCGTACTACGCTCTATTAGGATCGATCTGTCATCACGGATATCGTATTAACAGTTCGATGTGATTTTTATTTCGTTTATATTTTGACGCATTCGTTGTAATCACGGTCCCATTTAAGCACTATTTCCACCAAACGGCCCGCAACGGATCGGAACGGAAGGAATTGTATGGTCTTTAAACGATATTAAATCATGTTCACAGTATTTAAAGTCTATATAACCAAGCCGCGCACAGCAACTTGACCGCGGGCGTCTTCCGCGACACGTGATCGTAGCCGAAAGTATGCTGCGACGCGCGATCGGCTTCGTCATAAATAGACAATAATAATTTTAATAGACGCGATCAGCTGTCGCCGCATCCGTCCATATCCTTTCCGATCTGATGCGATGCGAGCCGTTTGGTGGAAATCATCCTTTACTGTTGTGCGATGTGGACGTAACTCAAAACTTTGTTCCGAACGTTTATGCTACACGGCCGCAACCCCGAAGTGGCCGTATTGCAGGCAAGGGATAGTCGATTTTTGGAAATTTGCATAAGGCCACAAGTGCATTAAGAGGCTTTAGATGATAGTTTTCCTTATTTTTTTGAGTTAAGGTGGTAAATTAAACCCTTCTGACCACGAATCTGCAATAATATCAAAAATGAAAAATTTTGAGATGAGGCCGTATAGCAGCCACTAGGCGCAATATTTTTGAAAGTGTTTTTAAAACTAGCACCAGACTTGGTTTTCTGTGAGGGAATAAACACAATTTTTTTCTTGTTTTTTCCATTCGATTTAGATTTTGATCGCACCATTTTTGCTGAATTATAAATAAATTATTTATAAGTTATTTTTAATCCGATGAAATACTCTGTCCAGTTTCAAGTGCACAATTAAAATGCGGTTAAACTATGATGTTCGCTGCTTATAAGATTTCTGTTTTATCAATCCAACTATTTTCTTGCGAAGGCAAACCTAACCATTTTACATATAATTTTCGACCGTTTTTGTTCAAGACTTTTTCTACAAGATAAATGTTCTTATGTTTAGTTTTCTGCAATTCTTGCGCATAAAATGATCCTAAGATGGGTCGATGTATAGCATCTTCTATTATATACGTTATTGGGTTTGTGCTTTGTACTTTCGTAATAGTAAATATTTCAGTTGACCAGTATATCCTTTTTCAAATATTTCTTTATATTTGCTTATACGAACGGAATCTCCGACCGCAAATTTTTCTTTTTTCTTTAATGAACTGCTTTTTAATAAAAGATTTTTATATTTCTGTAATACCATATCTTTATTAATTTCACTGACTTCAATTGGTTTAAGACCTATTGTTCTATGTATCGTATTATTATACTTATTAATTACTTCCGAAAGTGTGTTTCCTATCCATTTATAGTTTCCTTTTAAACTAAATTGTTTGTACAATTTATTCTTAAGAGTCCTTATGAATCTTTCCACTATAGAAGCTTTTTTAGTAGAGTAGGTAGAGTAATGGTTTATTTTATGTAGCTCAAGTAATGTCTTTAATTTTTTATTATAGAATTGGGTTCCTAAATCAGTTTGCAAGTTTTTGGGGATTCGATTTTTTTGTAACAAATCACAAAAAGCTTGTGTTATATATTCCTTATTCTTTTTTTTTAATGGATATACCCACGCATACTAAGAAAAAGTATCAACAATGGCTAAAATATATTTTAACTGTAAATTATCGTTTGAAACAGATTGCATATCAATAAGATCATCTTGCCATAAATCATCTATATCTTTCATCACTACATTTCTTCGAGGAAAGTTTTTCCGCGCTTGTTTATGTATTTCGTTTACTACGATTTCTTTACTCATTTTTTGTATTTGTTCTTAAATGAAACTGATTCAATACTTTGTTGCAGGCTATTCACTTCTGTCTCTAGCTGAGCTAACGTTTGATTAATTAATTTTATTTTATTAAACAATTTATCTGCAGTATTGTCAACATACTGTTTTGTAGCACAGTCCTCGGGATCGGCAGGCTTTCCAATATTTTTAATTATCTTATTTTTTGCATCGAAACAATCGGCGACATTTATGAGCGCCAAGGGATGTTCATTTAAAATTATTCATTTTATGTTTTTTTAACACATGGTGTCCAAACTTATCTACATTCATGTTCAATGAACACAATGAGACTGAGTCAAGAGTTGGTTTGGTAGTCTATTTTTTCCTTAATGATGCATGCTTCTTATAGTTCTTCTATGATTGAAATTATTTCATTATCATGGTTAGTGTTGCCAGCATCTTTAGAGGCAATAAAAATTTTTAAACGTTCAATCAACTCATTAGGATCGTCCCAATATACAAAGTAGGTATTTGAATTATATTTTTTTAAGGAAGGCAGATTACCACCCTGCTTTGCCGTGTTGGATTCTTGAAAAAGGGGTTTAATAATTTGACAGTATTTCATTCCTGAATTACCTTGCATCTGACCTTGAGGACTAAATCCTCTATTTTGTGTGCACAAAAATATCTTTATAGGTTATTTTATCCTTTTCATTTATTTTGTTGCAATTCGGTTTACTTTCAAATAAAAGCTCTTTTAAACCTGGCGTTAATTCATAACTTTTATCATTTACATTTATCGTAGATATTTTACTAGGCGAATTCTCCCCATAAGATTTAAGTGTTGCAGGTGAATTTCCTATCAAAAGTGTTTCACCGTCGTGCCTCACTCCAAAGGCAACATTAAAAGGTTTATTCGGAACTTGCAAATTAGTATCAACAACCTGAAAGCTTTTTACTTTTGCCACATTATTATCCATTTTCGTGGGAGTTTTAATTTCAGGTATGTTGGGAATATTGATTTTATCATTTTTTATGCAATCCAAGTTTACATCATTTGATGATATATTTTTGTTATTATGTTCATTTTCATTATTAGATGTTATTTGCTTAGGAGAATTATGAAGAAACATCATGGTTTCTAACGGATCGGTTAATGGTTTCAAAATCTTCTTAAGTATTTAATTAATTCGACGCTGGAAAGGATAATTGACTAACGTCCATTTGACAAACTTTACAGTAGAGCGATTTAAAGTTTGTTTTTTCGGAAAAAAAAACATATCTTTATTATTATTGTTTGTATCGAAATATGTTGTACTACAAACTTGTTCATAATTTTAATATCTACTGATTGGTTTTTATTGTAACACTTGAAAAGTGCTTGTTCACGAAATAAATGTCCCGTTAGACAATGGCTACTTTTGATCGGCGAGGAAAAACGGTTAACAGCCACCTGTCGAAATATTACTCGTATGACTACAGCTAACAGACCTTCAATCGGTTTTGATGAATCCTATTCAAAGGTATAAAAAGGTCTTACGTGCCTTACAAGGTTTTTTGGGCCGTAGTAAAAACGGCTTACAGACCTTTGGGTTAATAACTACAGACAGGAAAAATACCTAAATGTAAAAAACTCATATTAACGACGGATTAACGGACAATTTATGAAAAAACGTCGAAAATTTGGTCTGTAACACCCTGCGTTTTAGAAAAAGCTTCAAATTTATAACGGCTAACGTGCTAAAAAACTGCTCCGATTGCCTTGTAACCCGGTTCGTTAGACGTAAGATGAATGGCAACACTGGCTGTCAAAGAATAAGCAGCTGATCTCGCTATGTCCATATAAAATATTCTTATTTTAATTATATTGATTGTATATTTAAGCTTAACTGTTATTAAATAGACAGTTTACAAGTCAAATATTATCTTAGTGATATATTTCTAGTGTTTTAGTGACGTATAATAGTGTTCCGAAATACATTAAATTTGTAACCGTTATAGGTTATAAATTTGAATTCGGTGTCTGCATCTTATACTTGTCGGCTTGGTTTAGGCACTATTTATTATAAATACTGCTTGTGGTAGCCGCTGGATGAAATTACATAATTATAGTGCAGTGTAGACACTAGTAACGTTACTATATTAACGTAAGTAAACTTGCAATCCTTGGACAAACAATTTCTTGTTTTTTACGATCTTAATTATTCAAAGCCTTGTAATAATGATGACCCGAAGGGCAGCTGCTGTCGCTGCGCGTCAGCAACAAAATGACAAACTTCAATAACGTTGTTAGAGTTGAAAAAATCCAAGGAATTGTGTGCCCAATTACTCAGTGAGAGAGAGGACAGTGAGAGGGAACTACTACCAATTCTAGAAAGTAGGGATAAGTTAAAAAAGGAACTCTCTTTACTAGAAAGTGAGTATAATGATATAAACATGGAACGGGTCAAGCTCCAAGAAACAGTGGAAAAGTTCTCTGAGTGTACCGAACTGTACGAGCAGGCCTTGAAGGACGTCGACTCCCTGGAGAGAGCGCTGCATGATGCCCACGAACAGATCTACGAGCTTCAAGAGGCCAACCAAAACACTGCAGAGGTACACACTCAATCATTATTTGAGGAATTGGTAGCGAGTGACCCTCAGTTGATTTCTGCTTCAACCGACAATCCTGTGTTTACCATAGATTTAACTAATGACATTTCCACCACAACAAGGTTAAGTAGTTGTAGCAGGAATAAACTAAAAAAACACATTAAATTAAATAGATATATAAGAAAATCTCAAAAGTTGTTAACACAAAATAAACGGTATACAACAAAATTGATATTAAATAAAATAAATGTAAAACTAGTTGATAAACTTAATGAATATGCCAATATGTTAGGAAATAATAAGTTAAAGTATGACACTGACACACAAATGTTACAATTAAAAATACAGAATTTGGAGGAGTCGATACAAACATTAAATAATTTGCAAGAGAACTCAAAAAAAAATATAGCTGAGTATTCTTTAGGTATGGATGACCTAATAGGGCAGCTCAACTATAATTTAGAGCTGTTTCAGTCACTGGCGGACAATCACACATGTGTCTGCCAAACCATGAGTGTCTGTCCGGCCACCAGCGGACTGAAGCAGAGCCTGTGTGTTAGTGTTCCTGCACTCAGTGCACTCAGTGTTCCTACACTGAGTATTCCTGCGCATAGTGTTCCTACACTTCCTACAGTAAATAATGACAGTACTAACACATTGACATATAAACATAAACCTGACATAATTATGTACTGCGATGAAATTGGTAGTAATATGGGCTCAATATTGAATTCATACACTAACGGACATAGTGTGATCAGCAATTGTTTACCTTTAAGCAGCTTGGAAAATATCCAAAATCAAATTATTAAGGACAGAAATATTGATATTGACACAACTTTGCTTATTCTTATAGGAAATAGAGGGAATGTAAACAAAAATAAATTAATTTCATTTTTTCAAACACTGAATAGTCTTGTAGTAAAAAAAATCATATTGTTTACATTCCCTTATTGTAAACAGTTGTCACAGAAAGAAAATGATATAAGACATAATCTAAATATGACATTTTATAACATGTGTACATATAATGATAAGATTGACATTATTGATCCTAATAATTATATTAGTAATAATTACATTTTGAATAAAGGGAATTTTTACCTTCCCAATTATCTTAAAAGACAGATAGCTATGTCGCTATCTTATTTATTTGATATTTCAGCCAATAATTTGGCTCCTGCTTCTTTTGAGCAACCAAAAATGCACCTGGAAACCGTTCCAAATACCATCAATCATTTAAATTAAATGAAACGACAACAGAGGGCGTCAACTCTAGCAATCTAAATCGCAATAAATGTAAGGCCAAATCTAGCAGCAAAGTATCTAATAGTATCACTCTGGTTCACCAGAATATTCAATGTATAAGAAGTAAAGACCTCCAAATTGAGTTATTTCTTAATAGTAATAATATTGATATTTTATGTATAACGGAACACTGGTTAACTAGTAACGAGGCTATGTTTAATTTTATCAACCACCAGGTCGGCAGTCTGTTCACAAGAAGTAGCTCGATACATGGTGGGTCGTTAATAATATTAAACAATAAATTTAAATTTAAAGAACGTAAGGACATTGTGTCCTTATCTGTTGAACGTACATTAGAACTCGCTGCAATAGAATTACAGCAATTCATAGTAATTTGTGTATATAGGCCACCCTTAGGAAATTTCGAAATTTTTGAAAAGAACATGGAAACTATCTTAATCAATTTATTTCATTTGAGTAAAAAAGTTATTATATGTGGTGATTTTAATGTTAATATTTTGGAAAATAGTTCACTAAGCTCCAGATTAATAAATCTTTTCAAATCTTTCGGACTGGCTCATACTTTTATGGAGCCGACTAGAGTGACTGACACTAGCGCCACGTGTATTGATAACATTTTTACTGATATAATTCCTATTAGTAAGAGTTTGATCATCTAGGTCAATTAATTAAATTGGAGTTTGTATCGCATAATGTTGTGAATAAGGAAATAACTTTTGTGCCGCTTACTGCAGGTCGTGTGGAGAGAATGCGACATAACCTAGTGCATAATCTGCCCTTTTTAACAACTGATAAGGGCCCTAATGACATGTACAACTCATTCTTTCACACATTCATGAAACAATTTGACATGATATTTACATCTAAATCGGTCAGGGTCGGTGGCGCAAAGGTTTTCAGTGACTGGGCTACTGCGGACTTACATAAACGAAGAGCAATACTGTATCAACTATATGAGGAACGACGGTTTAACGCTAGTGAAGAGTTTAAGGAACATGTCAAAGAGTATTCTAAGAATTTCAAGTCAGACTGCCGTATAGCTAAGCGAAACTTTTTAAGTGATAAAATCTTGAATAGCTCTGATGTCATTAAAACGACTTGGAAAATAATTAATGAAGAAACAGGTCGCCGGAAAAAGGAATTTAATGACTTTCGTTTAAAAGTAGATGGTAAAATCCTAGAGTCTAATTTAGATGTTGCAATTGAATTTGAAAATTATTTTACCAACATACCAGTGTCCACGACTAAGTGTCTGAACTCTTCGCCGGCGTCTGCCATTTTATTATTAGAAGATAACGTGTCTGAACGCAGTATACACTTTGAATTCAAGCACGTTACTGCCTTGGATGTAATCAAAGCATTCAAATCAATTAACATTAAGAAAACCAATGATCTTTGGGGGGTTTCGGTTCACGTCCTTAAATCCTTAATGGAAGTCATAGCATCTGCCTTAATGATCATATTTAATCACTGTGTTGATTGTGGTGAGTTTCCTGATCTTATGAAACATAGCAAGATAATTCCATTATTTAAAACGGGTAGTACTTCTGACCCCACTAACTTAAGACCGATATCGATACTACCCACATTCAGTAAAATCTTTGAGAAATTAATTTTATCATAGTGAATGCAACATTTTCAAGATAATAATTTATTACATAATAAACAATTTGGTTTTACTCGGGGTCGCTCGACAACCGAAGCTGGTGTTGAGCTAATTAAACATATTTTTGATGCCTGGGAGGGGTCACATGATGCTTTAGGTATTTTCTGTGATTTGTCCAAGGCCTTCGATTGCGTTAACCATGACACATTGGTCAGGAAGCTACACCATTATGGAGTTAGAAGTACTGCGCTAAACTTAATTAAAACGTACTTATTCGGGAGAATACAAAGGGTAGACGTGAATGGAAAACGATCACCTGGGTCTTTGGTCTCAATGGGCATGCCACAGGGCTCAATTTTGGGTCCATTTCTATTCCTCATTTACATAAATGATTTACCATACCTTATAAAGGACAACCATGATATAGTATTGTTTGCTGATGATACCTCACTCGTATTTAAAGTCAAACGACAACAGGAGTTTAATGTGGATGTAAACAATGCTATATCAAAAGTAGTAGATTGGTTTAGTGTTAATAGTTTATTACTAAATGAGAAAAAGACTAAATGTATTAAATTTATGACTACCAATGTGAAAAATAGACAAACTACTGTAACTATTAAAAATGACAAATTAGACTTAGTTAATGATACAGTATTTCTTGGTATAACGTTAGACTCAAAACTCCAATGGGGTCCTCATCTGGCTAAATTAGCGACTAGACTAAGTTCTGCAGCTTTTGCAGTTAATAAAATTCGGAATATAATAGACTTGAGAACCGCTCGATTAGTTTATTTTAGTTACTTCCATAGTATAATGTCATATGGTATTTTACTATGGGGTAGTGGTGCTGACGTAAACAGCATCTTTGTTCTACAGAAGAGGGCTATTCGTGCTGTTTACAAGATGGGTCACAGAGACTCGCTTAGAGATAAGTTCAAAGAAACGAATATATTAACCGTATACAGTCAATATATTTATGAAAACATTATGCATGTTCATAAGAACATCAGTAATTTTAGAAAGAACTGTGACATACATAATGTTAATACCAGAAATAAACATAAGCTCGCAGTGCCCTTTACACGGCTTCACAAAATAAAAAACTCTTTCTATAATAAGCTCCCAAGTAGTATTACTCATTTATCAGTAAATAAATTTAAGAGTTACGTTAAACGTAAACTAATTTCTAAAGCTTATTATAGTATTAAAGATTATATGAATGATGACAATGCTTGGGAGTGATTTATTTTTTTTGTATTACAATTATTAATGACCGTGGAGACTATATACATCTCCCTGTATGATTACCTATTATTTTAATATGACATCTGGAGACTCTTTACCATCTCCAAAATTGACCGTGGAGACTTTCTACATCTCCCTTATTTTATTTTATGTGTGTGTGTGTTTTTTTTAATGATTGTATTTAATTTTAATTTGACATCTGGAGACTCTTTACATCTCCAAAATTGACCGTGGAGACTTTCTACATCTCCCTTGTTTTGTGTTTTTTTTAATTATATTTAATTCTTAATTTTAATTTGACATTTGGAGACTGTTTACATCTCCGAAATTGTATTATTTATTATAATCTGACATTTTGATATATTTAATTATTATTACTACTGGGACCTGTACATCCCTGTGACATTTAAATTATGTAGCTTAAGTTTAGTATTGTAATAAGTGATTTATTTGGAAAAAACGGCTTACTGTTGAGTTTCTTGCGGCGCTTCTTCTCAACAGTGGTCTCTTTGGAAGCGCTGGTAGACTCAGACTTGTGAAAGTGCCTGCAGGGCCTACTTGCTAAATAAATTATTTGAATTTGAATTTGAATTTGAATTTAGTTTTAGAAGGTTGAAGTTTCCCCATGTTCTGTAAATATGACGAAAGTATTATAGAAAATATAACTCACGCACACACGCAAACACACACGCACATGCACACGTACACGCACCCACACTCAAAGAATAAGAATCTGTCTGGACCGGGAGACATTTTACCCTATAAGGGGGTTCATTTTTAGAGGGAGGGGGAGAAAAGCTTAAACTTAAATAACATGTTTTTTGAAATAGCTACATAATAACGCAACGTTTAATATTATTCTTTATCACTGAAGTGACAACCCCAGGGGCAGGTGAAGTTCGGAAGGAAGATGAAGTTTTGACCACGCCGACTTCATTTTAATTAATAACTCTTTAACTACAAGTGTAACGAGAAAATAAATTATTGCATGTGAAACAGCATTAAATTCAGAGTATAGATTGAAGTACTATTTAGACTCACCTGTTAACCATGTGCCGCTACAGACAGAAGTTTTCACGAGCAAAAAAAACGTGGTTACAGATGTAGTGCAAAATGATTTTCCTTCGGGAAAACTCGGATCTCAATCGGAATACGATGGCACCCGAACTGTCAATCAATGATTGTATTAAATGAGTGACGTTTTCATGTCCATTAAAATGGAACTTTATTGTTTAGTGTCAAATGACAAAGTGACAAATGACAGCCTATGGCACTGTATAATATAGAGATGTTACAACCACCTTCAATAACTTTGAAAATACTCAGTTTTATTGCCATTAGTAAACAAAACATTATCTTCACAATAAAGTACAACAAAATAAAGCTTATTGGGAAATATTTACAAGAATAAAACTCAATACCTGCCTACTTAAAAACAGTATCTACTAACGGGGCTAGTATGAAAAAAAAAAGTCATTAGCGTCCCTCTCGCACCTAAGTAAATAACCCGCGTGTGAGAGGGATGCAAACGACATGAAGACTTTCATACTAGGCCCGCTATGATTCTTATAGGTACAGTCACCGTCATAAATAAGTGATGATTTCTATACCTTGTCGCTTTTAATCGTTGGACAATTTCGTATGACATTTCAAACTGACGTTAAAGTGACTAGGTTCATAAATGATAACTTATTTATGCCAGTGACTGTACTTAACATTAATATTTTACCTACTGCATATTTGGGTCGATATTTTCAACATTTTCTATTTCACAATCTGAGTAACCGTCATCGATCATATCATAGTCAGATTCGTCAGTGCTTTCATTTACGTTAATTACAATCCTATCAATGTGATCATCCATCGAGTGTTCCTGTAACCGATATTCATTTTCACATTTCATGGCATGATCACAAACTTTCTTCCATTCATCCGGGCCAATCATATTTATTTTTTCTTCAATCAATTTTTTTACTGTACCCATATTCATGTCTATGTTCCTTTTTGATACGTAACCTTTTATCTGTGACCATATATTTTCTATAGGGTTGAAGTCGGGATGGTATGGCGGTAACCTTAACACTTCGTGCCCATGTTGATGTAAAATTTTGTCAATGGAATATTCTACAAAGTCTTCTTTATGTCGACAAATAATTTTAGGAAATGATGAATCATGGGGAATATTGTGTTTTTGTAACCAGTTTATCATAAGCGGCTTTGCGGTATTAGAGTTGGGCGGGCGTTCCACATATTTATTGTGATAAGCAGCATTGTCTACTACTAATACAGAATTTGGAGACAAGTTAGGAATAAGTTGATTCTGTAACCATTTTTCATAATTGACATTATTCATGGCATCGTGATAATCACCGGTCTTATCAGTAGACTTGTACATAAGTAAAGCACCCGGTACAAATCCTTTGGCACTACCTGCATGTATTATAATAAGGCGTTGACCTTTTGAGATTAACTGTTTCACTCCTTTATCCGTAGAATCGATCCAGCACTTCCCTGTTAAATGGGATGTATGAACATAAGTTTCGTCCGTATACACAATATCCCTGCCTTCAGATCTGTACTTCCTTATTAAGTCCAGGTACTTTACTCTTTTAAGTCTAACGTCACCTTTTTCCATCAGCATTTTTCTATTGTTAGTAATTTTCTTGAATAGAAAACCCATTTGGCGTAGTATCTTTCCTAGTGTAAAATCACAGCCATTGAAATTCATTGTTTCTATTAATTTGGACTTTAGTGCTCTTATTGTAGGAACTTGTTTATAAATCAGATGAAAGTTATAAACCATTCGTCGTATCACTGCGTAATCAAAATCATCAAGATCTAGATAGAATTTCTTGCGTGGTCTTCCCAGCTTAATATTGTTTGTGATGGCATCTTTATTTTTTCTATATTCTTCTTCCTGGTTCAAAAATTTTCTTATTGTAGGTTTAGATATGCCTGTTGCGTCCGAAATTCGCTGTTGAACTTTGCCAAAATACTCTGATTTATTGATATTTTTGAATTTGATAAGAAATACAGGTATATATTAAATTATAATTCCTTGGACTGGATTTTTTAACCGATTTCGAGGTTTCGGCATGGTAATACAACCAATACAACCTTTTTATAAGTAAACTGTAAATATAATCAAAACTATAGCGAATATTTGAATTGCGTGTTAGCCACTCTATATATATATTCGTCTGCTGATGCGACTTACCCCTACGGCTGTAAGATGGGTACTGAAGCTAATTGAGAGAGCATGATAAATACGAACTTTTCCGATAAAGGACAAAGGAAAATCATTTTGCACTAAAAGATAATAAAAAAAAGATGTTTATTCAGTAAGTAGGCCGCACGGGCACTTTTACACGTCAAAAATCTACCAGCGCTTCGCAAGAGACCACTGCTGAGTAGAAACGCCGCAAGAAACTCAACAGTCAGTCGTTTTTTAAACATTGCTTATGATATGTTATTATACAAAGAAAAAAAAAACTTAACCTAGCATTATATAAAACAATGAATGTAACAAAAATATGTCTATATAATATATCATGCGTAGTTGAGTAGAAAATGTGTCAAAAATCAAAATTTCTACAAGAACTCGTAAAATAGAAAATATAAAAAATAAATAAAAAAATATACTAACCTACGACGGTGCAAAACAACACATAATAGGTTCGATACATTCTCCTACAGAAACCGTGTCCCCTAGACAATACACAATGTTTACATATTTGTATAATTAACTTATTATTAAGATATTTAGGTGTTTAATTTGGTTTTAATTTAGGCCAGGCATTGTTATCTGTTAGATAGTCTTCGACCCTATAGTAAGCTTTAGACATCAACGACTTTTTCAAGTATTTTTTAAGTACTGGAAATGGTAACTTTAAAACTTCGTCAGGTAATTTATTATAGAAACGAATGCATTGACCTACAAATGATTTATATACCTTACGGACACGAAATTTTTTAATAGCAATTTTATTTTTATTTCTTGTATTTAAATTATGTATGTCACAATTCTTAATAAAATAGTCTTGATTTTTAATGACAAATAATATTCTCATAAATAAATTGTGATGCTTCTGTTAAAATATTAATTTCTTTAAATAGTTATATTAAGGAATCACGGGAGTTTAGGTTATATATAGAACGAATGGCTCTTTTTTGTAACACGAAAATAGTCTGTATGTCAGCAGCTTTTCCCCAAACAAGAATACCGTACGACATAACACTATGAAAATAACTATAATAAACTAAGCGAGCTGTCTCAACATTGGTAAGTTGTCTGATTTTTCTGACAGCATAAGCTGCCGAACTTAATTTACCTGCTAGTACTGCTATATGGGGACTCCATTGCAAGTTTTTGTCTATAGTTATTCCTAAGAAAAGCGCCTTATCCACCATTTCCAAACACTCATCATTTAGAAAAATACTAGATTCTACCGGTCTAACATTAGGCAAAGTGAACCTAACACATTTAGTTTTCTTAGCATTAAGTAGCAAATTGTTACTAGTAAACCAATTAAGTACTTTACCTAGCGTCGCGTCAATCTTACTATAATCAACGGATTTTCGGTCTACCTTGAAGATAAATGATGTATCATCAGCAAATAGCACAATATCGCAAAGGTTAACTATCGCGGGTGGTAAGTCATTTATATAAACGAGAAATAAGAAGGGACCTAATATAGAGCCCTGTGGCACACCTAATTTAACAGCTGCTCCAATGGACTTAGTTTGGTTTACAACAACCGTTTGTGTTCTATCACTAAGATATGAAGACATAAGATTTAGAGAATTATTTGACAGACCATAATGTTCTAATTTTAATATAAGAGTCGCATGATCTACGCAATCGAAAGCTTTGGAAAGGTCACAAAAAATTCCTATTGCATCACAAGATGTCTCCCAAATATTGTATAATATATATTTAATGAGTACAGATGCTGCATCAGTTGTGGATCGTCCTCTGGTGAAGCCGAACTGATTACTGTTAAGCAGTTTATTTCTATTGAAGTGACCTAACATATCTTTTAACATTAACTTCTCAAAAACTTTACTTAAAATAGGTAGAATAGAAATGGGTCGGAAATTCGTTAAATCACTCCTCTCGCCCGATTTAAAGAGTGGTAAGACTTTACTATATTTCATTAGATTTGGAAAGACCCCCTCTGAAATGCAATTATTGTAGATTAAAGCTAAGTGAGGTGCAATTATATCTATGACATGATGTATGACTTTAACTGACGTTCCCCATAAATCCTCAGTTTTTTTTAAACTGAGCGATTTAAATGCCTTAATAATAGAAACTGAATCTATGTGGGTGAAATCAAAGCTTATATTACATTTAGACATATTAGCACAAAGTAATTTTTGAGCTCCAATCGCAGATGATTGAAGACATTTCGTGGTATTAATGGCTATGGTGGAGAAAAAATCTTCGAACGTTAAGGCCACGTCTTTATTTGATGTGATTTGTTTGTCACCCTTGTTTAGGGTGATTTGATTATCGCGAGTTTTTGTATTACCTGTTTCTCTATTTATAATTTTCCACACAGTTTTTACCTTATTGTCAGAAGCTTTGAGTTTAAGACTTATGAAATTTGACTTAGCAGTTAAGCAAACTTGCTTAAAGATCCTTGAATAATTCTTAACGTAAACTAAGAAGTCATCGTTCTTGTTCTCCTCTCTCTCTCTATATAGTTCATAAAGCCTATTTCTACTTCTATGAATGCCTACAGTAGCCCATTCACTAAACTTGGTTTTTGACCCAGAAACAGTTTTCATCTTGAAATTATTATTAAACTGGTGAAGAATTACACCGAACAAATCATTATAAACACTATTAGAATCCTTATGTGAAAAGAATAACCCACAGATACTACTCTGAACTTTATTTTTAAATAATTCCAAACGATTGCTGGTTATGGGTCTGTATGTTATTGTCTGTGGTTCTTGATGACAATCATTTAAAAAAGAAGCCTTTTGGCCACTATGATCAGAATTAAAGCAATTAAATATTTCCTTATCCAAACATTCGCAATTACAAAAAATATTGTCTAAACAGGTTGCACTTGAAACACCTATCCGTGTAGGTTCAAAGAACAAATTATTTAAGTTAAAAGATTTAAATAAACTTAAGATCTTAATAGTATTATTTGACGATTCAAGTAAGTTAACATTAAAGTCTCCACAAACAATAACATGCTTTTGGGTTTTACATGCGAATTTTAACACATTTTCCATACTGGATTCAAATGTGCTGAAATCAGCCGATGGTGGTATGTAATTTTCTAGTTCTACGCTAGAAATTTCTACAAGCCTTTCTATGGATAGCCTAACAATATCTTTCCTTTCTTTTGATTTTACTGTACCTTTAACAATTATTAAAGAACCACCATGAATAGCGGCTTTTCTGGCAAAAAAACTAACTAATTCAAAATTAACAAAATCAAAAATTAATTGATCAGGTCTAAGCCAATGCTCAGTAATGCACATAATTTGTACATTTTCAGTATCTAAAAATAATCCTACTTCTAATTCTTTGCTGGAAAACCCTTGAATATTTTGATGAATTATATTTATATTCAAAGGTGTTTCCGCTGTCCTATAATTTAGTTCAAATGATTAGGAATGGCATTTGTACCACAATTATATTTATTTGGGTCTATATTAAAAGTCAAAAGTTCTACCAAAGTCAAAATATATTTCTTTGGTAAATGAATTTTTTCAGATGTTAGCGTGAGGCGCTTGATGAATTTATTTAGGTCGAAGAAAAGATATTTGCTATTATAACATATAGCATTATACATTAATAGTTATTTATGTAACTGGTACATAATGAAGCCTCTTAAGGTACGAGAGCCGAGGTTAGAGCGCGAGCTTGCGAGCGCTCTAATTACAGGCACGAGTACCTTAAGAGCTAATTATGAACCGTTGCATACATAACTTTTTCTACAAGCTTAAAATGATAATGATAAAAATAAACAATCGCTAACTTTTCTCGTATACTTTACTCGATTTTTCTGCTAACAAATTACTTGTCATCAAAGACATTTTCACTATTCCGATGCGCGATAATAGTTTGTGAATTTTATTGATAAATGTAAACAAATTTCATGCGAATTTTAATAGATACTTAAAACCGTTCTATCAAATTATCATAAACAAGTAGGAATGCCAAACGAAACGCCATTTTGTTGATATCCATATTGAACGTAACCATGGTAACCAAATAACAAATCGATTGATATTAACCATCTATTTTTAGTAATTGAATAAAAATGTTATTTTAAACACATAATTACTCATAAAATTAATTTTGTTTTTAATATACGTAATTGTTATTGGTGTTAAATGTTTTTAACGGTTTATTATACAAATTATTAGGATGTCAAGTGTTAACTAAACGCCAAGACTGATATCCGGAATGACCGTTACCATGGTAATAACAATGCTATAATAAATTATAGAACTGTTATTACCATGGCAACGCTCATTATAGAGTTGTTTTTACGCTTCGGTTACGCTATAGGTGGTATTCTGACACCATTAACGATATCAATATTAGCGGTTTATAGTACGCGAGTAGAAAAAGAATTTAAGTGTGCTACTTTATTATTATAATTATATGGCATATTTTGTGAATATGGTAATGCACAAAGTATAATTTTACCTATTCCGGCCTCTTCGATAAGGTTTAATGTTGATATTAATCTATCTACACTAGACTTATCTATACCAAGACGGTTTCCTACTAAAATCACTAAAGTAGTAGAACTGTCATAACTTCCCTTTGATATTAAATGACATAATTGCATAAGACTTGCATTATGATAACAATAATTTGTAACATTTTGTCTCAATTTATTACTTAACATGGAACCCATTCCAGACCCTATCTGATCTGAATAAATAATAGTTTTATTGTTAGTAATTTGTCTAGGGGACTCACTTAAAACTACTTTTGGAGTAAATAGCTTAGAAGTATCAAGAGCCACCTCTGGCTGAACCACAGCTGTTGGTAAAGATCCTAAACAATTACAATTACCAATGCCATTATTGATTAAAGAGTTAAAACGCTCCTCATTATATTTACTACTCTCCAACAATTGTGTGAATGCCAGCATGTGCTCCTTAATTTTGCTTTGAGCTGTTGAGTATTTTAATGACATATCCTCAAGTTTATTTTTTAATCTACTTATCTCAGCATTTAGTTTTTGAATACTTAAATCATGTTCAGTCATATCTGAATCTAATTTTTCATTGCATTTTTGAACCCTATTTTTCATAATCGTTAACTCTAATTTCATTTTAGAATAGTTTTTAATACACCTCTGACTTTTAATTAACTTTTGAGTACGCCTTATATATTTATTTATATTAACATATTTCTTTAACTTATTGTTACTATTAAAAAATATAATGTTCTTAATGTTACTGTCCTTGTTATCCTTATTACCTAACATCTCCTGATACAAATTTTGTGTAATTGAACTGTCATAACACTCACGTTTGTAGGTATGTCTATATTATAATTATTGTATGAGGGTAGCATGGTGAAAATGAGAATAAAACAGTCTTGTCACAGCTCTGGTGTTTGACTCACGCGACCCGATCCTATACTCTGACATGGCGCAGCCGGTTATAGAATATCATGTAATTACGTTAATTCATATTTTTGGGTTTGAAATCTTGTATACATAATGTGAATACCTATGTGAAAAAACGCGTAAAGTGATAGTGTATACTTAAGTACGTAGTTTTGGAACTGAAATTACACGCAGGCAAAATGGAGTCGGTTTTACAACCACCGCCGCCATTTCTTTTTGAGAACAATTTGTCGAATGTTACATCGGGAAACTTGAGTGCGGAGTGGGAAAATTGGAAGAAATCTTATGAAATTTATTTTGAAGCATGCGAACTATCGAAAAAAACTGAGAAAGTGCAGATATATACTATTGCATGTCATTGGAAATAAATTTCGGGAAGTTTATGACCAATTTACGGATGAAACAAAGACGGTTAAAGAACTTTTGGGTAAATTCGATGAGTTTTTCACACCCAGAAAAAATTTAGCAGTAGAAAGGCATAAGTTCTTTAAAAGAAATCAAAAAGATTTGGAGTCAACCGAGCAATACGTTTTCGAATTAAACAAAATAGCGAGCAAATGTGAATTCAAGGATTTGCGTGATGGATTAGTGTGCAGCAGGTTCATATGTGGTGTGAAGGACGTGGTTCTCTCGGAACGTTTGCTCAGGGAACCAGACATCTCCTTACGAAAGGCAATGGACATATGCAAGTTGGCTGAAATGTCAAGAATGCAGGCGTTTAATATTAAATCAGAAAACAATGAGCAACATGTACACGAGATATCGCAGAACGACGGCAACAGCGAACCGGGAACCCGCGACGTGCATTTCGTGGGCAGGCGACCCGCGCCCGGCCAGGATCGCCGGCCGCCCCTCACACCGTTGCGGTCCAATGCACCTTCGGGCTCGCGCGAACATCAGATACATCGAAGTAACTACAGATCCCAGTTTTCAGGACAGCGCCCAGTGAATAACAATAGTCTTTCGTTTCGACCTGTGACATCGGAGTCTACGACGAATTTGCAGCGAAGTTTACCCAGTTGCGGGAACTGCGGCCGAGCTCACAGGAGAATGGATTGCCCCGCTTACGGCGCACGGTGTAACAATTGCAACCGGATGAATCATTACGCGAGGGTGTGCAGGTCAGCGCCGGCGCAGCGCGTGTACGCGCTGCAGGAGGACTCCACCGATCAGGTAATCGCTCAGTTTAATAATGTAAACAGTGACTGGTCAGTTGTATTAGAAATAAATAACACTTGCATTCGTTTCAAATTGGATACTGGAGCGGTCGTGAACGTGTTGCCTAAAACATTCATAAACAAGATCGGCTTAACCGATCAAGATTTACTAAAAACCTCGACTAAGTTACAAGGTTATTCCGGGGGTAATATTGTTGTAGTAGGCAAGTGTTATTTAAAAGTAAATTACAACGGTAGTACATACTTTCTAAATTTTATTATTGCTGATGTTGAATCACCTCCGGTGCTAAGTAGGAACTCTTGTGAAGAGTTAAATTTACTTAAAAGAGTAATGTCTATCACTAACAGTAGTCCGAATGAAAAAATATTAGATGAATTTCCTGATATTTTTACGGGAATGGGTTGTTTACCCGGTGAATATAAAATACGATTGAATGATGATGTTGCACCAGTGGTACATGCACCTAGAAAGTTGCCCATAGCACTAAAAGAACAAATAAAAATTAAACTAACAGAGATGGAAAACGAAGGGATAATTTCGAAGGTAGAAGGGCCAACTGATTGGGTCAGTAGCATGACGGTGGTCAAGAAGCTTAACGGTGACTTACGCATATGCCTGGACCCGCGTGACTTAAATAAAGCTATTCGGCGCGAGTAAGCTTCCTACTTTTGAGGAAATAACGACTAATCTTTTAGGCGCCAAGTACTTTACTACCTTAGACGCCAAACAGGGCTTTTGGCAGGTGAAATTACATCCCACTTGCACAGATTTATGTACTTTTAACACGGCCTTTGGGAGATATAAGTTTTTACGAATGCCCTACGGGATATCATCGGCTTCTGAAAATTTTCACAAGCGATTATATGGTCATTTTGATGATATAGATGGTGTCGTGTTGTTTGTTGACGATCTATTAGTTTACGGGCAAACAAAAGAAATTCATGATCGGAGGTTAAGAGCGGTATTACAAAGATGTCAAGATATTATGCAAATTAGGCTTAACGGAAATCAAATATCTTGGACACAGAATAACTGGTCATGGAATTAGCCCTGATGATTCGCATGTCACTGCGATCAGAGACATGCCCACCCCACAGACCGTAAAAGATGTAGAAAGGTTTTTAGGTCTAGTGACGTACGTAAGTAACTTCATACCCAACCTATCCGAGAAAACTACTACTTTGAGAGAGCTATTGAGAAAAGACAAAGAATGGCACTGGGACACTAGGCACGAGAAATGTTTTATAGACTTAAAAAATTGTTTAACCTCTCCCCCCATACTGCAATACTATGATATGAACATTCCAGTGGTAATTTCGGTCAATGCAAGTAAAACCGGGTTGGGCGCTTGTCTTCTGCAGAATAACCTTCCGGTATGTTATGCTTCTAAGTCGTTAACGAAGCAGAACAGTCATACGCTCAGATCGAGAAAGAATTGTATGCCTGTGTTTTCGCTTGTGAAAAGTTTTACACTTACATATACGGACGGTCAGATGTAATTGTAGAAACCGATCATAAACCATTAGTTAGCATCATAAAAAAACTTCTAGCTGATGCTCCTCCGCGTTTGCAAAGAATGTTGATGCGTTTGCAACCGTATACATTTTCACTAGTGTACAAACCGGGCAAGTACCTATATATCGCAGATACGCTGTCGCGCGCCGCCACGCCGCTATGTGCAAGCGCGCCGCCGCCGCGCGACCACCTCGATGCGCAAGCGCAGGTGTGTGCACTTGCGGCTAGTAACTCGTTGGTTGATACACATTTTTTAGAAGTTCAAAAATGTACAAAGGATGATAGTGAGCTACAAAACCTAATCAAAGTAATAAAACGAGGCTGGCCTAGTAATAAAAACGACGTACATGATATTATAAGGTGTTATTGGAACATTAAAGATGAACTGTCTTTTAATTTTGGCATAGTATGGAAGGGCAATAGAATTATCATACCAAAATGCATGCGTCACGACATGCTAAAAAAAATTCATTCCAGTCATTTGGGACTTGAAAAATGCAAGCTTAGAGCCCGAGACACGGTCTACTGGCCAAATATCAACACACAGTTACAAGATTATTTATCCAATTGTCAGGCATGCTTAACGCATAGAAAACAAAATTACAAAGAACCACTTATTCCACATGAAATTCCAAAAAGACCATGGTATAAAGTCGGTGTAGACATTTTCCATTTTGCTAAGGAATCGTATGTCATAGCAATAGATTACTTTAGTAAATACTTCGAAATAGCAAAGTTACAATCGTTAAAGTCGGACAATGTAATATCAGCGTTAAAAAACATTTTTCAAAGACACGGAATTCCAGAAGAAGTAATGACTGACAATGGGCCCGAATTTTCGTCCATTAAATTCCAAGAATTCGCTTTGAATTGGAAATTTCATCATGTCACTTCATCACCAAGGTACGCACAGTCAAACGGACAAGATGAACGGGCGGTTCAAACTGCCAAACGTATCATGCAAAAAACCGCTTTCGATCAAACAGATCTAAACCTAGCATTGTTAGAGTATTTAAATACACCAATTAACAACGAAATACCTTCGCCGGCCGAACTACTATATAATAGGAAAAGTCGCAGTATTATACCGTGTCGATCTAACCTACTAATGTCAACCACGCAGTATAACCGCACACGCGAAAAATTTAAAACAAGACGGGCAAGGCAAAAATACTATTATGACCGCGGAACTCGAAATTTAATTACACTGGTACCGGGACAAAAGGTTAAAGTAAGGATATTCAACAGTTGGGTTTCAGGTACAGTTACTAGCATAGTAGGTCCCCGGTCATACCTCGTAGCAATGCCAAACGGCAACGTAGTACGGCGCAACAGACATCATTTAATAGTAGATTCAAATCGGAGACCGGAACCAACATTTGTAGGGTATGACGACGACATCACCCCTCCCTCGGTGGGCGCGCAGGCACCGTCCGGCTCCAGGCATGTGGATCAGTCAGCTGATCCCAATACACAAATACAAACTAATTCATACTATCGTACTCGTTCCGGCAGGACAGTGCGACCTCCTGATCGGTGGGGATACCCAACTGCGACTACAACAATAAGCCGCAACACGTGAGTGTATACATACTACATGTTTGTAAATAATATTATTATAATAATATAGGAATAAGTAAAAATAAATCTAAAGGCAGACCATGTAATAATAATAATTATAAGTATAATTCAAGATAACTTAATTGTCTAATAGAATGTAAAATTAAAGTAATAATTAAAAAAAAAAACTTGTACTTGCATCAAATATTAAAAAACAAAATGTATAAATATAAGTAGGTACAAGTGCCTTGTATATTAAATGATATAAAATTATGGAATGCTAACAATGTAAATTAGTTTTATGTTATGCTCAATAACAATTACTAATTAGATATGAATCACTACATAAATGATGTTTCAGTATGAAAAATAATATGTTAAAGACATACTACAATTGTGTATAAAATAGAATTAAGAAAATATAGTCATAAGTATATTTTTACATATGCAAATCTTAGGCATTTTTTAAATAAAATGCCCTTACACACATAAGTTCCTATAGTGAAATGCATGAAAAATTCAGAAATAATTTATAGAAACATAAGTGTAATAACATTTCTTTTAATGTAAAAAAAAAAAAGTGAAATGCATGATTCTTTTGTATAATTTCTATTGGAATTTTATTGTCATTCTAACAAAATGATCTTAAATAGAATATTGAGTCAAGTATTGTTAGTGCATATTTTGATCAACATAATTTATGATTTAAATTTTAATCATTTTTTTTTCCCCAAAAAAGGGGGTTGTAGGTATGTCTATATTATAATTATTGTATGAGGGTAGCATGGTGAAAATGAGAATAAAACAGTCTTGTCACAGCTCTGGTGTTTGACTCACGCGACCCGATCCTATACTCTGACAACGTTCTCTCCGTAGGTAATTTAATTCTTCATTAGCAGCACCAAGTTCTTCTTCAAGGTTAATTATACGGTTCAGTGTGTAACACGCACATATCAACCGTTAATAAACAAAAAAAAGTAATATTTAAATTTTTTGTAGTGGCGCCAAAATAAATCTAAACGAGACAACTTTCGTAAAAAATAATAACTTGAACACCACTTATTATGTCAACATAAATTTTGTAACTTATGACTTGTTTTTGTGGTAAAAATCAACTAATTCGATGAAACACCATCTAAGTGCAGCACTTGAGACAAGGTCCAAGATAGTGTTGTTTTTGTCTACATTTTGCCTTTTTGTTACGAAGAAAGAACACAAATGTTTAGTATTTATGACCCACTTGGCGTTTGCATATTTTTTGTGCTCAAAGTTGCGTGTGAAAATAATGTTTGACTGGACTTAACTCTGATTGGTTAATTAGGATTGGCGTCAGTTTTGAGAAGTAGGACTCTGATTGGTTAACTAGGTTAGCGTCAGTTGTGAGAAGAAGGGATGATTTGGGATTTAGGAAACATAGGTGTTTTAAACGGGACAGTTAACCCCGGGACGCGAAACTGAGATATCGTGAGTTTTATCGTACGCATACGGTTAAACCGAAGTCTCACTTTTGTCAATTATTTTAATTTAGATTGAGTGTTTTGATTTTGTTATTAGTGTATGGACATTTAAGTTTAAAGACAATAGTGTGTGTGGCTGGAATATTTTATTTTGTAGAGATAATTATTAAGATTTAGTTTCATTTTTATTAGTATCTAATTTAGTTAATTGTATCTAGGTAAGTTTTAATTTGATGTATTTTCAGTATTAGGGGCGGAGAAGTTCTTATATTTAGTGTCTTTATTATTACTTGTAGTGTTAGTAGTTTTATTTAAGTCGTCTAGGCAACAAGGAATTAAGGGAAGGTTTTACGTTAGGTATCATCTAATTTCATCTAATTCAATAAACAGATAGTGAAAGGGATAGTATGTGTAGAAGAATTATGTGTAGTGAATAAATTAGATTAGGTAAATATAATATTATTATTCTTTCTCGCTTGCTTTATTGATTATAAGCTTTTGTTATTTCAGACTTTGTGAAATAGAGGAAGGAGCAGTTCTATCTCACTCATTATCTTTAAACTGCTTTACCTTTATTTTATTGAGTGTGTCATAACGCTTTATTAAGTAAGTTTTTCTGTTATTTTTGTGACGAGCTAAGGAATAATAATAAAAAACTATTTGAGTGGTTACTATACATTCATCTATTCTAAACACTCACAAGCAGCACACGTGGGGTCAGCCCAGATAGCGGCTTGAAAGCCTTGCGATTCTGGTTGTCTAACTCCATTGCAAGCATTAGAAATACATCTTTTGCCATCCCACTTTATGACCACCATTTAAATTCAAACCATTTGCATTAGCTAACGCACCGTTTACGTCACACATCTCTACAGGCACTAGGTACTCACTCAAAACCTGGGTCATTTAGGTGTTTATAATCTTTACTAGTGGCTCTGAGGTGCAGACCTTTACGACCCGGGCCACGTGCTTAGTGTGAAGTTTGGTCAATATTGCAGCCGTTGTTATGGGGTCACTTACAGTAATTGTTATATTCATCTCAATGATATTCAGATTATTTTGAACAAATCCGACAACATCCCTTAGTCATCGTCATAAACCGCGGCTGCGTATTTCGGATTAGGGACGCGTAGAGTCATAGTTTTAAGAGCGTAGCATAAGCGAGTAGCATAGTTGCATGAGCGTGCTTAAATATATTTATATATACTTTATTTTAGGAAAAACTTGTTAGGGATTTAGGAAGAGAGATAGCGTGGCAGGTAGTGTTAGTGAGGCCAATCCCCATCCAAAGAAAGAATCAATTTGTTTCTAGTTATCCATTCAAATATTAATAACAACACAAAAGTATAATAAAACCTGAAAACAAATAGGTTCTCGCTGTATCCGGCCTCGTACAAGGTAGGGGTTATTTAGGTAGGGCAAATATTATTTTGGACTACATACACATTAGGTAGGGAACATTATATATTATCATTTTCAAATTAATTTACTTTATAACTATTTATAATTACATTTAAATAATACGCAATCCGGTACACGGAGGCCCCACGAGCCATGAGTGGAGGGGTATTCGATATCTGAAACCCGAATTCCTGAGTATGCAGGTATTCTAAGGAGATTCTCGGTGAGTCGTATCCAATTTATAACTTTCGTTTGTTTGTTTTTGTGTTATCTTGATTGTGTTTTATTTATGGTTTCTAGCTTGTTTATTGGTTGAAATAAGTTTAGGTTAATCCTATTTACATTATTCTTTACATAACGTAGAGGGTCCTAATTTAATTTTATTTTAAAAACTAGACGATCACACATTTTAATTATAAGGCCAATTAAATTTATTTACACAACGTAGGAAATTTTATTGTTTCTATGTAGCCCGGGGGTAGGAGTGTTACAAGTGCTACTTCATGGGTAGAAGCGCACTGGTTAAAGTTATCTACCAGGGTCTGCAACTGCTCCACCCTATCTTGTGAATCGATAAGTTTGTAATCGTATTCGACAAGGTCGTTCCTTAGCACTGTGTTTTTAGCTAACTTTTCTTTTGCTCTTCCTCGCAATCTTCCCTTTCCCTTAGTAACTGGTCATTTAAGGTGTTGGCAGCTTGCAGCTCTTTCAAGGTAGCCTTAAGTTGTATCTCAAGCTGGCGTGTAGTGGCTTTGCGCGATTTGATGTTCGATGCGGCCATGGTTTCACAGTTACTCCACAATCACACTAAAAGATATTAAACTAGTGAGTAAGTGGAGAGGGAGTTTGATAAGCCGGTTATTTTATGCAAGGTTGTGTGTGAATAGATGTTGGTGAACAGTGTATCGTGTAGGGCAATGTCTGTGGCAAATGTGACTAGTCTCAACTTATACTTCCACTGTATGTCAAGTAAAGAGAGATCGCACGGTGCCAATGTATGTAATTGACGTCGCTCACGGCTTCAGCAATGAGCAGAGAAAAGTATCAATGTAAACACAGTGTTAAAAAAACAGTGTAATAAAGAATTAGAAGAAATACTCCCCAGGTTTTCTTAATGAATTTGAAAATGTCCGTTGCCGGTTGACAAGCGCTGCTGCTAGCGGCCTGTTTTTAGTGTTCTTGAAGTTTTATGGGCTAACCAATTATTTACGATAATCTACATCTGTACATCTAACACACTTCAAGTCGCTTTGAAAGTAAAAATTCTGAAGGTAGTCATGAAACTGTCACAAAAGTGTTGTCACAGATAAAAAAAAATAACAGACATGGTAGTTTAATATGCCACGTTTGGTACAAATTTTAGTAGAAAACTGAAAAATTTAATTTTAGGCGAGGTTAGAACTAACAGGCGAATTTAGGGCGTTTTACGGTAATGAATTTTCGCTTTTGATACAATACAACTTGGAACGTAGCCCTACAAACTCACTGGATAAGCTCGCCCCCTAACTCGTCTTTAAATAATCCCGGAACCTTTTTATTTATCAAGGGTATCTGAAACTCATTTAATTTGTTATAATTACTTGTATCAAAATAATGTATAAACTGATTTTTCAAATCGTCGTAAAAGTCAGTGGTTTTAATATTTTAAATGAAACTGTCAGTATCTGTATAACAGAGAGAAATACTTTCATTATAATAAGGTTTTATTACAGAGTAGTGGAATTGATACATGTGACTCTTAGAAAGCTCGAGTATCGCGAATCCTATGTATATCGGTTTATCTAAGACAACTCTCTCCGGTTTCATTTGAACAGCGACTAAATTATCCGAAAATATCGTGGCGCTGTGAAAATTTGGTCGTGCTATTAATTTACTTGCTGTTACAAACTTCTTTGTAGAGTTTCTCTCATCACACCACTGATTTACTAACTTAACATCTACACGTCGTTCACTATCCTCGAGAGTCTTGCCAAAAACAGCGTTATTTAAATAGAATCTGTTGAAATGGAGTTTTTGTATTTTTTCTTAGTTCTGTATTTAAATCTATATATTTTTTCAAAAATGGGCTTTGTCGGAAGGTGATTACCCGAGTAATTTTATTAAGAGTCAAACCATTACGCAAGCACGTTTTTAAATGTACATAATGAATGACGTACTCATATTTATCATACAAATTTGGGATTAATTTCGAATTTTTCCCTCCTGGAGGTACAAATTTTTGTGCACAGAAGGGATAATCGTTATGCAAATGATGTAACTCTTTAGGGTGAACTAAGTCGACCTCAAGAATAAATCCAAATTCTGCATCGACTGAAATTGACATAAAGTTTAATTGCTCTATTTCCTCAGAATCTAGAAAGCGAAAATCAGATATGGGTAATGAATGACTCGTACTATATCCGTATAAGTTGTTACAATTAATGTATACAAGAAACGAGTCGGGTTTACTGTCATCATAAGTTTTCATATATTTATTATTAGCAAGAGCATGTCTGGTAGAGCACATGCAAATTCCGCCTCGAATGCCTTTTTGAATAAGACGAATGATTTCTAAATCAGATATCAACTCTAATTTTACGCCAGTTTTCAATAAAATCGCGTCAAATGACAAACTTGGCACGGTTAAATAGAATGCGGGATCTAATTCATAATGAATCTTACGAATTTTTCGAAATTTTTCAAATATGTCTGACAAAAGCAAAACGTCAGTTTAAATATAGAGATCTGTATATTCACCAGTGTTTCTTATTTGAAATGTCTCCCATACACGTTGAGCGTGCTCATAGTCAGAGTCTGTAATTTGTTCCGCAGAAAGCGAGTTATAAAACGAACTCTTTTCAGGTAGCTCAATTTCTGTAAATTTATCCCAGCCGGTCATATAATCGTAAGGATATACTCCTTTGCGTAGTAATAAATACTAAGTTATCTGACCATAATGCTATACTTATTAGAATTGCAACAACTAACCCGAAACTGACTCAGAAAACCCCATTGTATATAAGAAATATGTCTAACCATAATTATAATTATTTTTACTACTTAAATTGTAATGACGAGAGATTGCTCGATGAAATTTTGCTTAATAAGGACCCTAATGCTAAAACGGAATCTTTTCTGCATGGGATCCTACATTACTTTAATGTAGCATTCCCTGAAAGGAATATGTCTTTCCCAAGAACCAAAAAAACCAAATGGTATTCAAAAGGAATAGAAGTATCTAAAAATAATCTACAGAAATTATTGTTAATTCAGGATTTAGCTCCATGTGATAAATTAACTGCTAAAATTAAACTATATAAAAAGATATATAAAAAAGTATTAAATACTGCAAAGAAAATTAGTTACTCGGACAGAATAAATAAAGCAAAAAATAAATCTAAGGAATGTTGGAATATAATAAAGGAACAAACAAATAAACATACTACAAAGCGAAACTTGAACATTGAAAAACTACGTGACGAAAATGGGCGCACTATAATCGATAATCAAGAAATTGCTGAAACTCTAAACATATTTTTCTCAACCGTAGCAAAAAGAATAGCAAATAATCCTCAGACTGACTTGTGTAAATGTAAGAACCTACTTCTTAATTCTGAAAAACAAATAAAAAATCAAATACATTTTCCGCCACTGACCTTAAATGAATTAAGAAACAAAATTAAAACTCTGAAAAACAAATACTCCAAAGACATTTATAACTTGAATTCCGACTTTATCAAAAAAATAACTCTAGAAAATAATTACATTTTAGAATTAATGCTTAATTTAGTAAATTGTTGTCTTAGACAAGGAACATTTCCGTCTTGCCTTAAACTAGGAAAAGTAATGCCGATTCATAAGAAAAATCAGAAAGACGACCCAAATAATTATAGACCTATTTGTATTCTTCCCGCAATATCAAAAATATTAGAGACAATCATTAAGGACAAAATATTAGAGCACTTCGAAATGAATGAAATTTTCAACAAAAATCAGTATGGTTTTAGGAAAAACAAATGTACCACAATGGCACTTAGCGCTGTAACTGAATTTGTCTTAAAGGCTATGGATGAATCACAAAAGTGCGCTAGCTTATTTTGCGACCTATCAAAGGCCTTCGACTGCTTAAGACATGATGTACTCTTGGAAAAGCTAAAACACTATGGGTTTAGCGGTGTTGAACTTAACTTAATCAAAAGCTACCTTGAAAATAGAACGCAAATAGTCAGTGTAAATGAAGTTAAATCTCACGAGGTCCAACTAAATGTTGGTGTGCCTCAGGGGTCTATACTAGGTCCTGTACTGTTTTTGATTTACATCAACGATCTGCCAGCTTGCTTACCACAAAATTCACTCGTAACACTATTTGCTGATGACACTCACGTGGGAATCAAAGGCACTAACCTACCTGACACAAAAAATAAAATAAAAAAGGCTATGTTTACGCTAAAAAACTGGTTTAACGCAAACGGCATAATGCTCAACACAGAAAAAACTACACTAATACATTATACAATGAAACATAAAAATGAAATTGACGGCATAGATGACATAAGAATAACTAATAAAACAAATACGACATTTTTAGGTTATGAAATTGACAATAATATTAGCCATAAATTAAACATTGAAAAAATCTGTAAAAAAATTGCAAGCGGTAACTATGCTCTTATTAAACTAAAACCACTAATTAATAAAAAATCTTTGACTATGACTTACTTTGCCTACATACATGCAAATATAAACTACGCAATAAATATCTGGGGAAATGGATCAGACATCCAAAAAGTGCTAAAACTACAAAAACGGTCAATCAGAATAATGCATAATTTACGCAGGTACGAATCCGCCAGGAAATACTTCAAAAAGGATGGAATTATGACAGTTATTTCATTGTACATATTTAACAGCTTAGTAGAAATCCATACACAAAAAGATATTATGAAATCAAGGAAAGACGTCCACAAATTTAACACACGAAATAAACATATGTTATGCATACCTAAAACGAGAACTAAGAAATATTATAAACAAGGGATTCCACTTAAAATTAATATGTACAATTCACTGCCCTTTAAGGTAACTGAGTTGTCACTTAATGATTTTAAAAAGAAAATGAAAGTATTTTGTCAACAAAACCCATTTTACTCCATCAACGAATACATGGATCTACTTAGAAGTAAATGTTTATTAGAGCTATAAATGTTATAAGTAATATAGATGCATGTTACTATTAAGGGAAATATGTACCAAACCTGACTTGCTAAATGTAATGTATTGTTACTTGGCCAATAAAAAATATTATTATTATTATTATAAATTAAACTCTTCTAATCGAGGATAAAAGTTACTTCAGTGAAAAAACTCTGATCTACATAAACCCTTAGCTAACTCTTCTAAACTAGAAATTTAAATGAGTCTACAAACCGTATTTGCACATACTGATCATTAGATAACCTTAAAAATTTTGTAAATGAAATATAGTTTTCTTCATTTTTAGGTATTACTTTTATAGGTCCAGAACATTTACCCAGTTCTTTGATACATAAATGACAGTCGTATCACAAAATAAATAGGTACAGAAGTCAATCTACATACAAAGTGCGCTCGAGCAACGCACACATAGACACTGCTCACGGACACGATATCTCGGACCGGTTGGGACCAGTGCGAGCGAGTTAAGGCTGGTGAACCCACTCCTTTTAGATTCGTCAGCTACCCTAAGCACGTGGATGCTCAGTGTGCTGACTAATGTTTAATTTAGTATATAAGATATCGATTAATTAGTATAAGCCGATTATTGTCGCGACTACCAACCTAGTGGTTACGCTGTACCTTTTTATTCTTAAATAAAGTTTTTTTTAACAACAAGTCCTGGACCAATCACTTATTTGGCGCAGCCGTTAGGATACTCGTCGATCCTCCTGCGTCCTGTATCCTGAATTACATTTCGGGATCGCGTCGCGGAAATCGTGCGTCTTTACGCTTTAACGGGTAGACATCGAACAAACAAATTTAATAAGTCTTGCACGAGGGACCAGCCACTGCAGCGTTCCAGGCAATAATCCAGCATACAAGAATCAATGGGAGTAACGGCGGTACTGTGAGTAGATCTTTTCACTATCCTTTCTGTTTTCCTTTATTGTCCATTCTTGTAATACAATCACGTGTTTTTGTATTTCACTCTACGTTAACACGACGGTGTCGGGGGATCAAATTTCGCCGCGATACTACTAGATTTTATTTAACTAATTGTTTTTGCGTTTTATTGTTGTAATTTGACATAGTTTTGATAAAATGGAAGCAATCCAGCGTGTACCTGCGGAAATGATAAAATTCATCCCGGTATTCTCAGGCAGCGCTAGGGCATTAGGAACGTTCATTAAGAAATGTGAATATATATTGACCAATTATAGGGGGGATGGAAATATTGCACAAATGACGTATTTGTTCCATTTAATAACAAGTAGGTTAGAGGGGGAAGCCGCGGATTTAGTAGGTTCACAGGAACAAATTGATTCGTGGTCTGGGCTAAAGCAACTATTGTCTCGCCGTTTCGGGGACCATAGAACTGAGGATTGCCTTGTAAAGGAGCTTGAAAAAATAAAAATACAAAGGGGAGAAAGCTATGAAGAACTTTGCAACAGGATACAGTACGCTAGAAGTGTTTTGCTCGCGAAAGTATCAGAAACCATAAACGAAGCGAACTTACGGTTAGCAAAGCAACATATTTACGATAATACTGCATTTAAAGTGTTCATTTCTAATTTACCAATATACCTAAACAGATGGGTGCGTATGCGAAATGTTTCTACCCTGGAAGGAGCCTTAGAAATCGTGTTAGAGGATCAAAATTACCAAACGCCGTCCGATTTCATGGACGCCCCGCGAATAAATCGAAACCCGAGGTCGGGACCATTTAATAATAATAATACAAGTAACTACCCTAATGCTCCCAGGACAAACAATTCGCATAGACCACAGTATACACCAGGACCAAGTAACATTGGTAACGACCAAAGAATATTCCCTACCAACAATAGATTTCCAAATAATTCTACGCAATTTAGGAATCCTAGACCTTATAATAATAATTCTTCAGCAATGTATCGTAATGAGAATAGGGCAAATCAGTTCGGTGCCCCCTCGCAAATGCACCATCAGCAACGCGCGGACAATGCACCGCGAATGTGGCATAATTCTGCAGCGCCGCAAGTAGCGTCAGGTTCCAACACTGACGTCACAATGCGTACCGCTAGCGCAAGGCGAATTAATTACACCGATAATAACTACCATAATACAGCTGACGAGCAGCAAGGGGAACTAGATTATTTTGACGCATCAGCTGGCGAAACGGTCGAAAATTTTTTCGTAAGGGCCTGTACCCTAGAGAACAGATAAAATTAAATTACAATAAACTTTTAAACCTACCACATATACGGATACCCGAGTTAAAGGCTGTGTTTATGATTGACACCGGTAGCACTAGATCATTCATTAGTCCGGAAATAGCGAATAGGTATTTTGGAAGATTTAAACAGCAGGAATGGTTTGAGGTTATAAGTACCCACGCTGCTAGTAGGCACAATGAAGTCGTAAAAATCACCTTGCCTAGTATTTTCCGAACTAAAGATAAACATAAGTTCTTTGTTTATAACGTGGACGATAGGTATGATGGATTAATTGGTAGCGACCTATTACAACAGTTAGAGGCCAACATAAACATGAAAACAAGGACCTTACTTACGAAGGACACCGCGATACCAATTATTTATACGCCACCAGTTAGGGAAACATACATTCTACCTCCGCGTTGTGAGATTCGAGTTAAAGTTCCCGTCAATCTGTTAGACGGCGAAGGTATTTTAAACTTTAAAGAATTTACAAAAGGGATTAGAATGCCCTCTGCCTTGGTATCGTGTAAAAACGGATTTGCTTATACCGTTATACAAAATAGTTCGGATATCAAAGACGAAATGGTCGTTACAGCCCCATTTAATGTAGAAAAATATAATAATTTAGAAACGAATATTAATTTTTATGATAATACTAACGATAAAATAGATAGGATACTAACGAATAATTTAAATAATTAATATAAGGATATTTTCTACTGTGAGGAAATTCCTTTATCCTTTACAAACCAGGTAAAGCACAGGATCCGCACTAGAAACGATGATCCTATACACATTAAAGCTTATCGGTCACCACCTTGTCAAACCGCAGAAATAAAAAAACAGGTTGATAAGATGTTAAATGATAACGTCATACAGGAGTCACATTCTCCATGGAGTGCCCCAGTCCACTTAGTACCAAAAAAAATGGACGCCTCAGGGGAAAAGAAATGGAGAATGGTCATAGACTACAGACGTCTTAACGAAATTACTGCTGATGATAAATACCCTCTCCCAAACATTAACGATTTATTTGACATGTTAGGGAAAAGCATGTATTTCACTACGCTGGATTTAGCGAGTGGATACCATCAAATAGAGGTCCAAGAGGAAGATAGGGAAAAAACGGCATTTAGTACCCCATTCGGACATTTTGAATTTAATAGGATGCCGTTCGGTTTAAAGACAGCACCAGCCACGTTCTAACGAGCTATGAATAATGTCCTTAAAGGATTACAAGGCTTACATTGTCTCGTATACCTTGATGATGTTATCATATTTTCAAAAAGCCTACAGGAACATGCCCAAAAATTAAAAGCTGTTTTTGAAAGGTTTCGGGAAACAAATCTTAAAGTACAGCTAGATAAGTCACATTTTCTTCGCAAAGAAGTCCTTTATTTAGGACATACTATAACTAGGGAAGGACTTAAGCCGAATACGGACAAGATAGATGCTATTCTAAAATACCCTTTACCTAGAACAACTACAGAAATTAAGAGCTTCTTAGGACTATTAGGATATTATAGGAAATTCATTAGGGACTTTGCTAGGATAACGAAACCTATGACCTTATGTTTGAAAAAGAAAAATAAAATTGTCATCACTGAAGAATACAAGGATTGCTTCGAGACATGCAAAAAGCTTCTTACTAATGCACCACTTTTGCAATACCCTGACTTTAGCAAGGAATTTATTTTAACAACCGATGCATCAAATTGTGCTATAGGCGCGGTATTGTCCCAAGGGTCAGTAGGCAGTGATAAGCCAGTCGCCTACGCAAGCCGTACGCTATCCGAAACGGAAAGTAGGTATAGCACTATAGAAAGAGAACTTTTAGCCGTGGTGTGGGCAGTTAAGCATTTCAGACCCTACCTTTACGGTAACAAGTTCACTATTTATACGGATCACAGGCCCCTAGCCTGGCTCTATTCCTTAAAGGAGCCAAATAGCAAACTCACAAATTGGAGGCTACGATTAGAGGAATATAATTTTGATATTAAATATAAAAAGGGACCGCAGAACACAAATGCAGATGCACTTTCCCGAATAAAAATTAATACGGTACACAAAACAGACATGGCTAAAATAAATAGTTACGCGCTTGATGACGATGACGTTTCAATGAAAGTTAACGTAGAAAACGAAAAAGATAGCGAATTTAATATTGATGAATTCGTACGGGATGTAGCTGATAAAGTATTAGCCACAAATAATGAGACCAATAATGCGGCCTCCGACGTAGATATGATTTCGGAAATAGGTATGACTAAGGGCACAAACCCTAGCCAAGATAGTTCGCAAATAGAAATAGTAGAAATATCAGACTCTGATGACGGGGCCACAGCCCACTCAATATCAAATAGGGAACATGAGGGCATCCCTATTCTCAATGAGGCCATTGATACCAAACCTAGACAAATTTTAGTGTTCACTTGGTTACAAAATAAGATAAGCGTACAGGACATAGGTGACCAAAAACAACACATTACGCAAGTACATATGCCTGTAGAAAATGAAAAATTAGTTAAGGAATTTCTTAAAGAATATATTAACCCTAAGCATAAATATTTCATATACTTTGAAGACCACTCTTTTAGGAAAACATTTTCTAACCTAATTACAGCATTATTTAAGAAAGAAATTTTAAACATTGTAGAATGTACAGAAAGGGTGGTAAATCTTTCTAATAATGAGGAAGACCAAAGACGAGTAATATCCCAGTATCACGAGGGTAAAACCTGTCACAGAGGGATCCGCGAAACATTAACTAAAATCAGAAGAAATTATTATTGGCAGAATATGAAGGAAACTATCTCTGCTTATATCAACAGTTGCGAGCAATGTAGAAAAATGATATACGAAAGAAAACCTATTAAACCCCCAATCCAGCTTACACAAACGCAAAACGCCCCATTTCAAGAAGTTTTTATGGACCTACTTTACATAGAAGGTAAATATTATTTAACTGTAGTGGATGCGTTTAGCAAATTAGGTCAGGCCATAGGGATTCCTAACAGAAGTACTCCCGAGGTAGTAAGGGCGTTAATTAGGTATTTTAGTATGTACGGAGTACCAAGTAAAATAAACAGTGATTCCGGAGCCGAATTTAACAACGATTTAATTAAGGAATTCATGGAAAATCGATCTTCACATTGGTACTCCAAACAACCCCAACTCAATGGCTATTGTAGAGAGATTTCACTCCACGATAACAGAGATTTATCGCTTAGCAAAATATGACAAAAATGATTTAGATGCAGCATCCGTAATGACGTATGCCATCATGGCATACAACAACACAATTCATTCTGCGACCGATTGTACACCATTTGAGATAGTATTTGGGCAAACGGACTTAGGAAATGCCTTCGACATAAATAAAGAACGCCATATACAACAGAAGCTTTTACAGGATCATAGGAAAAGATTAACAATTCTTTATGAATATATAGCCGATAAGTTAGTTCAGAATAAGGTTAAGGTTAGAGATAAAAGGGGTGGAGAGCAACCCCCGCTCATTAAACAAGGCGACGAAATATTTATGAAAAATACCCGCACTAGAAAAGCAAAGGAACTACCTCGATACGAAAAAGCTCAGGTTATTGGAGAACCTGACAGAAATATTGTACCAGTTCAGTTAAAGAAAAGAAAAACAAGAGTAGCGCTGAAAAATATTAAACGCCCTCCACAGATGGCGCCTAACGATGCTGCTGGCCCTAGCAAGCCAAGGAGCCAGCCTGAGGATCCAGAATTTAGAGCGGAATCCAGGAATAGCTCCGATGAGGCTAGGGATAGCTGTGGTGAGGAGTAGTAAGTGGACAGTTTTTAAAACAGTAGATTTAGATTCGATTAGGATACAAGTAGAGAGTAATCTACAGGAATATATTAAGTTAAAAGAAATTATATATAAGCAATCAGAATTAAGAAGGGAATTTGTAGGCATGACCTTGCATATTGAAACATCCATAGAACTAACTAGAGATAGGCTAAAGCAATTTACCCATAAGCAGAGTAAAAAGGGGAATTTTTAACCCATTAGGCTCATTAATTAAGACTATTTCAGGTAACCTTGACAACGAGGATGCCATACGGTATAACGATGAAATAAATAGACTAAAACATAAGGAACATTTGATAGAAAGAAAAACCTCTTTAATGCAGAAAGCCTTTGACAAATTATTAAACATATCTGATACCATTAATTTTAACGTTAACCATTTACACCATAAAACTTTGCTAATCGAATCGCTAATAAAAGACGAAAACAAATTATCCAATTCCATATCTGTACTAAATAGCCTGTATCAAATTCTACATAACTTTCAAACCATATTAAACGTCATCCAAGACTTAGAGTCAGCAATTGCTTTTAGCAAACTCCACACATCAGTCAATAATAAATTCCACAGAGTTGTATGACATTTTAAAAACAATCAACAAACATGATCAGCTGTTATACCCTGTTACTATGTCAAATTTAATGAAACTAGAACGTAATGTTATTCTTAAGTCTTACGTTAATAACGCCACGTTAGTATTTATTCTCGAAATACCGCTAACTGACAAAAACACGTATACGTATTACAAGATCATTCCTATCCCTATTTTCAACCCAACTACAAAAATAACATTCATCATCATTCCTCAGTATCCTTTCCTATTGGTGAATAGATTGAAATACAGATCCCTAAGGAGCCCCTGCGAACAGATCGAAGACGACAGGTTCCTGTGCAAAGAAGACGCCGTAGAACAGTACCCCGTAGAGACCTGTATTGAACAACTTAGGCAGCTGAGAAATAATTACACCGCTTGCAAACAAAACATAGTCCATATTGAGGAAACTCGGATTCTAAGAATACTTGAAGACACATGGCTAATATATTCACGAAATGGTTCCATAATTACAGAAACCTGTAACAACGAAGTCCACAAGCAAGTACTACAAGGAACATTTATCCTAACACCTAACCCACAATGTGAAGCCCAACTAGGAAACGTCATCATCAAATCCCCGGGAAACATGACCCTAACAAGAATAACAACACCACCAGTACAGCTGCCCGCAATTGCGAAGATCAACCAAGGAGACAAGCAGAGGGACCTCCGAGGCGTGGATTTCAGCGAAATAAAAGACATTCTGCATAGTGTCAGTGATAGTGATCAAGAAATAGTTAGTTATGTGGTTAGTGATAAGATTAGCCTAGGGACCTTGTTACTCTATATAGGAATAGTTATAAGTATACTGGGTTTGGGTAGTTATAAATTGTATAATAAACTCGTAATTACTAAACGGAATTCTCTGAAGGCTTCATCGTCACCCTCAGATAATTCCTCACTTGGGGAGGGAGGAGTTAAGGCTGGTGAACCCACTCCTTTTAGTTTCGTCAGCTACCCTAAGCACGTGGATGCTCAGTGTGCTGACTAATGTTTAATTTAGTATATAAGATATCGATTAATTAGTATAAGCCGATTATTGTCGCGACTACCAACCTAGTGGTTACGCTGTACCTTTTTATTCTTAAATAAAGTTTTTTTAACTTTTTTAACAACAAGTCCTGGACCAATCACTTATTTAGCGCGAATGCCATCCGCTTGAGACACGCGTCTGTGAACTTTTTTGTGCAAGAATGGAGCAACAAAAAAAAGTAATTATCTGCTCAGTGGACGGTTGTTTAAATTCAATATTGGGTCCAATTCGGATAACCGTTGTCTAATTTTAAACGTCTGTAAACCAGTGAACGGAAATAAAACATGGAAACATTACGCCATACAAAAATGACGTTGAATTAGGTCCCGTTTCCCACAATGTTTATAGGTAAAACGACTTATGTATCGAGTTGTTTTAATAATCAACTTAATAAACATTACGTTTAGGTCAAAACTAGTTTATCACATATATTGGTGACGTGTTTGAGTAGACAGCGGTTTTGCAAAGGCTTAATACCTCTTCACCAATGAAAAAAGTTTGTGATGCTTTCATTGGTCACAATCACTTTGACATGAGATTTGATTTGCCAACAGTTTCTTTTGTTAAAAAGCTGTCTACTTGAATACGGCTGTCACATGGATGGTTTAATACAATAATGATCATTCAAAAATAAGTTCGTAGGGTGAAAGGCTATTTGTTTGAAACGATTTTTTTGCAATATCGAGTTTGATATATATTAACAAAAAACCCGACTGCAATGAAAAAACAACTGAAAAGCGAAAAACAAGCTCTTTAATTTACAGAAAATTGTAAGAGCAATGTACCTACTTATTGATATTTATAACAATTTAAATTTAACTTGAATATTGGAAAAGGTATTGCAGGCGGGGACAAGCTAGTCCAAGTGTTAAATTTTAGGTTTAGATTTCTTAAGTTTTCGGTGTATTAAAAGCTGAATCAATATCAGATGATAATATGTTTTAAGGCGTAACACATAGTTTTCTGTCCGTATTTTTTGGCCATAGCGGCGATGGTTGTCGTCGATGAAAAAGCATCTCACTTGAATCTTCCACATCAACATGACCTGGAACACCAAAGTGATACCCACAGTTTGGACAAGAGACCTGAAAAAATTACTGCGATAGGCATAACGAAATAAATTAATATGAGCGAAATTATATACCAAATTTAAAATAACTCGTTTTGCATAGCACCACCCGGTGAAAAAGAAAAGTAGAAACCAAATCTGTTAGTAGGAGTTTATAACAATAATATAGATAATATTAAAATCAAATAAATTCATAAATTAATCTACTTCATTTGGCATAATGTCATCCCTATAGAGAAAATGTGATATATTTTTTGTAGGTTTCACCGAAGTTATCGGTTAATTTACTTGTGGGGAGTGATCCCACTGTCCTTGGAATGATCTGAATGATTTTTGCACCCCTTCACAACACATAAAGGCATTTTTAATGTTAGAAAATCTCGTTTTGATAAGCCGTCCGTCACTCACTGTCATCCCGATCGAACTGAAGTCGTATGCGGTAGAGTTTGTAAGGACTGCCCACCGCGGTATAGTTTTCGTGGCGCTATAAAAGAGCGGTCAGAATGCTTCCATGTTTTATTTCCGTTCACTGCTGTAAACTTAAATTTATAAACGTCAAACTCGATTTTGACAGGTCTAAACTCAATCCGTATTCGGGAAATTTTAATTTTAGAAAGAAATCCCTAATTTTAGAGGCACACTTAATTTCTAAATTTATAGGGATTACAATTTGACATTTCTAAATTTATAGGTAGATTAGAATTTGGTATTCGGACGCACATTACGTTATATTTTATCTGCAATTTTAAGCGCCGCTTGAAACTTTGTAGATAGATTTTGAGACTAGAAAAATCTTTAGGATACATTCTTACATGAAAAAAACGCTTTTCGTTATATGAAATAGCTTAATTCTATCAAAACCAACCACAGACAAGAGAGTAGTTTCTAAATTTAGAGCTGTCATTTACGGCTAAAAAGTTATAAATTTAAGTGAATTTTAATTAAGAGTTTTTCCGAATACCAATTGGCGCGTAACCTAAAGTGACATTTCCTAAATTTATAGATTTAAAAGTTAAGTTGAAATAAAGTTGTTTTTTTTTTTGGAAGGCCCTAGAAACGTAGTTGTCAGCCTTTGGCGGCTTTGCTATATCAAAGAAAATTACCGGCAGAATTGGCGACTTTATAAAATAAAACAATAGGCATTCTAATTACTTTTTTGCTCATTTATTACAGTATTAAATATTATCATACCTTTTACCGTTAACCAAGTTGTTGTGAAAAAAAAAACCGAAAAACATAACTTATATTTTATTTACTATTTTGTTGCAATTAGCAACATTAGTAATAAGAAAAAATAAGAAGTAGATACATACTTACTTACACTTGTTTTGTTTGGTCTTTATTAGTTTGCCTAGGTACATCATGCCTACATACAATGTAATGTAAACAAACAAATACCTATGTATAGTTTCAGTTTAATGCCGTACCCACATGCTTGGTGCTTGCCACAAACACTGAGGGTTGCAACTATTATGTTAAAGTGAGCACGACGTATTTCTATCTCACTCTAACGCAGAGTTACGTGCGTCCTGAGGCGCGTTTCACGAAGCAACAAATTACAAGCGGAAGTCTCTTTCTAACTCCTTTTGCTAGAAAGAGAGTTCCGCTTGTAATTTGTAATTTGTAGCTTCGTGTAACGGACTGGGACCCAATTCTCGTGACTTCGAGATGATTTTTCATGCGAGATGAACTGTCAACTGCATAAATTTTTTCGACATATCTCGCATGAAAAATCATCTTGAAGTCACGAGAATTGGGTCCCTGCTGCGGTTTGTGGAAAACACCAAGCATGTGAATACGGCTTAAGAATCTTAAAAAAATACGCAAGATTATTTTTTTATCATGTAGTTATAATCTGTGGTTTTCCCTGGAATGTGGACTGCGGACAATGCGAACTGCGATTATAATTTTATAATTTTCTACAAGTCTAATATTTTGGCGCAGCCATTAGGCAGTAATTCAGTCTTATCTATGGATGGGCGCAGCTGCGTAATACAATTAAATACTCCTGCATTAGCATGCTTCGTGAAAACTGCAACTTCGTTCTTGTGTTATACTTAGTCGTTTTTTCCTGTATGCGGTTCAGTTTCGTTTTTTTATAAGTAGGTACTAGATTAAATTTGTAACAGTCCTCGTGTAATAAAATAACTGTAGGGACACCTATGATGAGTACTGTCGGGCTGTACCTACTTACAAGAAACAAAACACTAACCTACCTACTTATCTCAATGATATCATTGACATATCCTGATTTTGGCATCAGCTGAAGGTTAATTAAAAATTTAATGAAGGTGCTTTTCCACTAGCGATCCGAGGCGCGACTAGTTTAAATATTCGTATTGAACAACCAATTCCACCTAGGATGATGTTCATAGATTTTTGATACAAATTTATATTATCGTCTAGATTTGCCTCGCCAGTGGAAAAGCACCTTGAGTAAGACTATCTGGACTGTACCGTATTGGGACTCCAGCTAGTACAGTCACCAGCAATAATATATTGTCCAACATTGGGCGCAAAAACATCTGACACGTCTTTATTACGAGGTACAAGAGCGTGTCAGATATTTTTGCGCCCAATGTAGGACAATATATTATTGCTGGTGACTGTACCTACTCAGCAAACTATAACCAATTCATCACCTACTGGCACAATTCTAAGTGGCATACTTGCCTCATGCAACATACAGCTACAAGTCCAAAGCCAGTTAAGAATCCACATAGGTGGACCATGAGGAATACACCGTTAAGACCATTAACAGCAACAACATATTGTAGTAGGCAGTAAAACAGAAAATTAGCTCAAGGATGTCATTACCTCTTGTTATATCTATGTCCTCTATTTCTCAAAGATAATAAATAAAACACATATCATGTTACCTTATTACTATTAACCAATAACATTTAATTTGGAAATACACTTTACACTAGCTGCAAACAGACAAGCATATGGCCCGCCTGATAGTAAGCCGTTACCGTAGCCTATATCAAAATGCCCAAAACATAACTGAGTCAAAAGGCCCGAGCTGGTATTCAGGTGCTCCCGGCCAGAGATGACAGCAGTAATCCATATGGGGCTGGACGTGCGACTTATACAGCAACAGTCTTTGCCTCGATGTGAAGTACCACTTCGCTCTATTCAGCGCACCAAGCTTTATGAATCATGCATATTTCACCAGGATTCTATAAAGCATGTCACCACTATTAATCTGAAAAATTAATTATAATATAAGATTGCTGGTTCTAAATGTTATATGCCCTTACTTATAAACGTGGAGTAACCATGGAGTAGCCATGCCATGTTTTGTCCTTACCGTTGTGACATTTGAATTCAAGGATAGGGACAAACCATGGCTTAGCTACTCCATGGTTACTCCACATTTATAAGCAATAGCAATAAAGTTTAAAGCAATGAGAATAAAAAATTGGGTCTGAGTGAATTGTGGCATGTCTTTAGTTAAATCATTAAACTATAATCTAGCTAGATGCACTTTCCCATGACACTTATCCATGCATTAGAACTGGATCATACTTTAGGTACTTAAAGAAAATATGTGCTCTTTTTCAGAGTCACTAAATTATACTTATAACTAACTTTAATTAACATAGGATAGGGCTAAACTTTCTGTGCAGTAAGTAACATTAATACCAGCAATGAATCTTGGATGTTTCATAGTTGTATGGGAAACAAACAACTATGTAGTTAAATAGCAATGTAAATCATCTAATGCTTGTATTTATACTACTACTATAAAACTATTGAATGATCTTTTTCTTTATATTTCATAATATAAAAATTTGATAATATAAAAAACAATACTATTCTATGATCATTTGTTTCTTTTATCTCAAGACCCTACTTTTTAAACATAATTATGGTAGGTAGGTACATTGATATTCAAGTTATTCATGTTGTTTGTACGGAGCATTTATAGGTACACAACCTATGTAGAAAACAATTTACAATATTAAGGAGTTCTTTGCAGTGGTTCATCTCAAGTGTTTATTTAGGAAGCATTAATAGGTGCTAGAAGACTCACAACATGTAAAGTGCATGTATAGCTTAGAGAATAAAATTAATTCCAATTCTACACTTAGGTAGGTACGGTCAGCCTTATAAGAAGCTGCACACTTTAGTGTTTTGTCACATTAACGTCATGTATAAACAGCTGCAATAATCTCTCAAAGGCGTTAAAGCGACAAGGTACAAAAGTGTGCAGCTTCTTATAAGGCCGACTGTACATAAAACCATTTATATTAAGGCAGTTCATAACATAACATAGGTACCTACTTACCAACAAGTATCTATGTACTGGTACAGCATTCCTTGTGTTGGCCTATGTTTTAAGTATCTTATAACATGGGTGCAATATCACTGCATCATTTAGGTACTTTATTAAGTGCCTTTGTCATAACACTGTTGAACACTAGAAAGACAAAAATTGGTGGTTAGTTGTTTATTAGTAAATCCTAAGTTATCATTGTAAGAAATATAAATAAAAAGGTAGGTAACTAGGTACTTAGTAGAGAAAAAACTTTAGCAAGTATCAAGCATTTCACAGAGATATCAAAACTATCTCTCGAATATTTATTTCCGCAGGTGTATTAAATGACTTACCTTTGATGGTCCGGGAAATCCTAATATTCATTTATGCAGCAATCGTATCAATTGACGAGCTGACTCGAGGGAAGCCTTAATGTGACTTCTCTAAATTAAACAAATAACCACTTATTTATAACTTGTTACGGTACCCACCGTAACAAGTTATAAATAAGTGGTTATTTGTGCACACAGATTTTAAGGGTGGTTCTTTTTAACATTTTCACTTTTATGTACGATAGGTTAGGTAATGAAATGAATTCCACAGAACCATATCCCATTTGCGTTTTGCAAATAGGTAGGTACAGACACAGAACTCAAAGCAGACACATTTAAGGGCTTTTCATTACACTTTCATTCAATTATTAGGAATCCTTTTTAGAATTTAGGAAATCGTGAAAAAAAATGCAATTAAAACAGGAAGGATCCTATTGACGAACGGTAAAATCAGTAAGGCTTCGATCTGTCATCCGATTTAGAATCCTAAGTACCTATCGTGTAAATTTACACGGGACTGTTTAGGTGGCGTCTAAATTTACAGAAAATTTCGTTTAAAAATCTGTAATTTGACGTTTGTGATGTGCACCCGAATACCAGATTGGCGTCTATCTCTAAGTTGAATGTTATAAACGTCAAATTTAAGCGATTCTCTAAATTAAGAGATTTTAATGTATGGCAACTTCAAAATAGGCGGTAATCCGAATACCAATTGGCGTGTAACCTAAAATGACATAACTTAAAATTACAGATTCTTAACTTAAATTTAAATTTAGACGTCACTTATCCGAATTGGACCCATTAAACGTGTAAGATCGATTTTTATATAATAGTTTCCAATTTTGAATCAGTATACGGAGTAACTAAATTTTTGTTAGGTAAATCCACGCCACCTTACGTAAGTTGAAAACATGTTTTTTTGTTTGTGTAGATATTGTGTTGTTTTTAGTGTCATTTGACAGGTTTAGGTCTTAAACGGATAGGACAATAGAAATTGTGTTACTAGAGTAATCCGTTTAGAAGTTATTAGGGATTTCCTATAGTCAAATTTGTAATAACATAACAATGCATTAAAATAAAAATATTTTAGTTATTAATGTTATTATTCATTTATATTTACATTTTTCCCGTTTAATTCTCAACGATAAATCAAACAACTAGATACTTACCTACGAGTGCCACTACCACGATAGTTTTTTGTGCATAAGCCATAGTTGACAACCATAGAGCGACCGCCGAGCGTAGGTATGAAAAGTGAAGTACATACATGTGATTGACTTCTGTACCTACCTATTTTGTGGTCGTATCCAGACAAATTGTGGAAAAATATAGGAATAAGTTTAGGCACTCGAAAACGTAAGTTACAGTATTGATGGGCCGCTCCGCGATAAAACCCTGTTAAATGACAGTGATCACCAAACAAAGGGGTTTTGCAAATGTGTCAATTTTTTGCATTTTTGTATGCTAAAGCATCTTCATCGTCAAAAATCATAGGAACCTCTTTATTTAAGATCTCATGTATTTCATTTACATGTCTGTACAAGTACTCTAAAAACTTGGATACGCAATCGGGTCCGCGATACTGAATAAAACGATTCAGACTTCCGTCATAAGAACAAACTATGTAATACGCAAAAGCTGCAGGCTTATGAATTTGTTTATTTGAGGTGAAGCTAATCGATGGTGCTTGCTCGCAACCCTGGTAAGGTTCAAGAATAGTTTCAAAGTCAGCGTACACTACAAATGGTACGTCTTGTTTACGATCGAAATTTTTAAATTGCAGATATGTACCTTTATCTGGAAGTACAGTAGCAATTCCACTACAAATAAAGTTTACCATGATGCTTAGTAATTTGAGAACGTACAAGACGCGACAAGTCACGAATCCTTACCGCGCTCGATTAAAAGTAAATTGATCGTATGTTTCCTTTTGTACTCGGACCTGTAAAGAGGTCCTACAACAGTTCGATTGTTTTTTAAAGAATACACATTAATACTGATATCAATATTATCGGATTCAAATGTCTTAATATCAGCAAAGGTGACAGGGAAACTCATATTATCAGTTTTTAAAACAGTCTTAAAATAAGGATACGACGATGTACGCTCACTATGATGTGAGGACGGGTAAATGGCGGCAACAACGCACCAGAGAAAACAATAGTCATCGTTATTGCGAATATTTATGCAAGCCTTTTTATTTTTTATTAATTTACGCAAATCCACGTAAGATGACGCTTTTAATGGATCAAATTTATTGATATTTATTTCTAAATACAAATTTGATAAAAATGTCCAACCAGAATCGCGGTCTTCAAATTCCTCTACATTTTTTCTTATATTTATAAAAAAAAATTGAAAGAGCTTCTCCAAATCATAATTTTGATGCACAGAATTTTTTTTTTTTGCGAAAGACTTAATTTCTTGCCTGTCATCTTTGAATAAAAGAAAATTGCAAAAGTATTCGAAATTAACTTTAAGGCTCACTTGTTTTTGAAGCGCATTTTGTAAAATTCTTAAAAATTTGCATTTCACAGAGTTCAAAAATACGTCAGATAAGCAAGTTTTTAAATCATCAGTAGCAATTATCCTATATGACGATATGCGACCTTTTAAAAGCTGAGGAAATTTGATAAACCTCATCGTTTAGTTCTACAACGGAATTATTTTTATGTTTATTACTTTTTAAATGACCCACCCACTGTTTTTTTTTCTACTCTGATGGAGCACTCTGAGCAAAAAGGCATATTTATGTAAGTTTATTTAGATTACAACACAATAAAAAATAATAAGAGCAAACAGACATTTTACGCAAACGTTAAAATAATACTGAATTACTTGTTGTTAGAGTAAAATTTAACGCCAGCCTCTACAAAAAGTTCTTGAAGTCGTTGAACAAATTTTTGCAACGAGTTCCACTGTGATGTTTCACTGTTGATTTGAGCCTTAACTGCAAGAAGGGTTTTCCAACGCTGATCGGGCAACTCACCGCGAATATCTTCGGTGTGAGACACCTTCAGCTCCACGAAGAAGTCTCCCTTCAGAACGCATGCTCGTTTCGTTGCTTCTGTCGGCAGTCGGTTTATTATAGACGAGTCAAGCGCATTTGAAGAAACAAAGGGTTTCGGCGTAATATTAAAATTTTCTGGGAATATACCAAACAAATCATGAGGGTTTCGGTTTCCTTTTATCTTCGATGCGGCAGAACTGTAAAAAACAATTAAATGAGTACAACCACTTTGATGTTAGAAGGTTTACTAGAAGGTTTACTAGAAGTACCTTTTAAAAAGATAATGAATAAGATAGTAAAAACAAATACCTGGTTGATGATGATTTTCGTTTCTTAATGGTTTTTTTCGATTTGAGATTATCTCGGCTTACGCTGTCCTCTGAATCAGACCTAAAATAGGATATATGGATAATTATTAATTGTTTGTGTTTAAAAACATACATACATACATAACAGTGAAAACAAGTCAACGGGAAATATACCTATTAGCTGCACTTCTTTTTTGTTTTCCAAATTTTGAGGTGACGGGGGAGTAGTAGGGAATCCTCGGTACTGCCCCCGACTCTGCTCCCTCGAAAAGAATGGTGCTCTGACGAGCGAGAGGCGGGGTTTCGCTCCTAAAAAAAAAAAAATGTATTTTTTTCGGTGTTTATCCCCCCATTTAGAGCGTTTGGGGCGGGTCCCGAGACTCCCAGATCACTCCTTCCCATAGCTTGCAATAGTCCATGTACTCAATACAAAAGGTTATCAACTACCTGGGTACCCTGCTGTCCCTTGCTCGCTCATACTATTGTTCACTCGAACGTCAGCCCCTTTGTTCTCGGTGGCATCCAACACCATTGTCTTGCATTGGGCGCGTTCCTATCTTTTATTACATATTACCTGATTGCGCTATTAATTGTTGTAATGCGATTTTAATTTTACGTACGTGTTTCTCATATTATTTGATTAAGTAACCATAGTGGTTTTCTTAACATGCTGTTTTTAAGGGTCATAGTTCTAACCTAACCTAACCTAGCTTGTTGAAGTTAGCCTAACATCGTGAAACCTGTCCTAGCTTAACATACCTACTGTTTTTTAAGGGTTACAGTTCTATTCTAACCTAACCTAACCTACCTTACTGAACATACCTACTGTTTTTAAGGGTTACAGTTCTAACCTAACCTAACCTACCTTACTGAAGTTAACCTAAAATTATACAACCTAATCTAACTTAACATACCTACTGTTTTTAATACTTACCTAACCTAGCTTGGTGAAGTTGACCTAGAACAATATACAACCTAATCTAACTTAAAATACTTACTGTTTTTAATACTTTCAAGAAAATAAAGATGAACCAACCAACAAAGAAGTTACGAGTGGTTTTAATTTTTAACACCCCATGGTCGACTATTTTGAAGGATCACCTAACTTTACATGAGCTTAACCTAAGCTAAGAGCTGATTTAAATCTAGCTTTAGTCCTAAGTTTCACTTAATTGAATTTACCTAAGTTAATTTTAGTAAATCTATCTAATCGTAGTATTCGTAGTATTATCTTAAGCTGTTGTTACTTAGAGCCTATTCTAAACAACTATCAAAACCATATATTGCATATAGGTATTTCTAAATGAATTACCTTCACTTAGGTTGTTAAAAATATAGTGGTTAAATGCAATCTAACCTACGTACGGGTATGTATCTACGAGCATGTATCTGCGGCTAGATAACATTGGCTATAACATTATCTATCTAGTACGTATATGGGGTTTACCTTTACATACATTTCAATTTTATTGTAACACACTAGTATGTAAAACTTAAACGAAGCATGTACTTAAACTGGTTCTGACTGGATTCAAAATGCTAAGGAGTAGGTATATCAATCAAAAAAGCCTGTATCGACAAGTTTTGTGTACCCGAGTGCACTGTTATAACGGTTTAATTGTTTTATTGGTAGCCGCCTATTATGTTTTATGGTCACAACGGATGCGATTGTTACTTGTGCGTTTTATTATTTTGGGTGTTGCTGAATAAGCGTCGTCTGTGTTAGATGAACTACAAGTTCAAACACGTTTTTAGGAAGACGCTTAACTTACGGAGCGTATAAAAGCGGTGGGGTATTGTGTCTGAACAACTATTAGCCGCGCAACAGTCTTCGTTACCGGAGCTCCCTGTACTTAAAGTAGTATATATAGACATACCCTCAATTATTTAAAGTTAATGATAATAAGCTCCTTTTATATTACTGGTTTACCTGATTTAGTTTACTTAAATTGATATTGTTAAGTACTTTTTATATTATTGTTTTACTTCAAGCACTCAATACTGGTTTGTCATATCTAAATTGTATGCATGGCGAATCTTACTCCACCGTGATACAGTTTTTAACTAGTACGGGGAGTAAAGGACATCATTGTACTCTTAGAATGTAACTTACAACTGACAGCAAAATGTGCTAGTTGAAAAATGTGTTTAGTAATTAAGTTATCTTACCTACTAAAACTGTATTAGTTAGTGGTTTGTTGAATAAAGTTATTATTATTATTATTATTATAATAGTGTTGTGTCGTGCAGTGAAGTGTTTATAAAAAGGTCTAATAATGGATGTGAGTATGTACAAATATTTTAACTTAATTGTGTGTTTTTTAGCATTTGTTCACCGTGTTTTTGTTAAGAGTATTGTATTTAAGCAGTTGTGTAATTTATTGTTTGATATTGTTTCAGTTCTCTGAAAATACTTTCAAGAACTATTACTACCCGGAAAATAAAGATGAATCAACCGACGAAGAAGGCACGCCTGGTTTTAAAGTTAAGCAGACCATGGCAAAAAAGCGTTCAGTAAATAACATCGACAGCTTTTTTGAACGTCCCAAGAAGAAAACTAAAGTATTGAAGCGCTCTTCCAATGTCAGCCAAAGTTCTCCTGACGGGTTGGGCTAGGTATATATCAACCGGACAAGACGACGGGGCATACGCTTCTCACTTGATTAAAATCGAGATATATGATTTGCAAAAAATTAAAAACATTCCACCCACTGAGCACTGGAAACACGCAGATGTGAGATTAAAATTCTATGCGCCTTCTGAAGAAGACACTCAGCTCCAAACTACACGTGATGTTATATTTAACATCACAAAGCAAGTAGCTTCTAAAGACAGTTGTATGAAATATTTTATTGACAATATGAAACAGTGATAAAAAGTGTTTGTGTAGGTTAAACAAAAGCTTGTTATTGTATTACATGTAAAAACCTTACCTTTTAAGAATTCAAGACCTTTTCCAGTCTAAACAATTATCTTTTCTTTGTAAAATTAAATTGTGCGAAATACTTTATTTACTATAAGATGCAGTGATAAAAAGTTTTTGTGTAGATTAAACAAAAGGTTATTATTGTATTACATGTAAAAATAATCATAATTTAGTTCACATATTCTTTTATTTCACAAAAAAAAGTCTTAAACATATTTCTTAATATAAGATCATTACATAATAAATTTTCAGAAAACAAACTTAGCAAATCTTTCATAGTTTTTCCATGAAATTTAAAATACAAATAAACTAAACAATATTCCCCACAAACAGAGGTAAAATGGTTTTGAAGTGGTTTATAGTTATAAGACCAGCGCTTGGTATTCCTTTTTAAAAATAACTTATGATAACCTGAAGGTTTCCGAGCAAAGGAGTCAAAGTATTCCCCTATACCATTAATGTCAATGTGTATAGCAACCCAGTGGGAGCCCGGTTTCGAGTCTGGGTCCAAATTACTTACAATAAAGACGGGAAGATTAACCCAAATAGGAATTTAGCAGCAAAAACATTTAATTCAAACGAAGGGCAGATTTTTTTCATACAAAATTGAATTTCATTTGCATCCATTTTTAATAAAAAAAATATGAATAATTTGATGATGTTGCCAACAATGACTACAATGAAATAAACTAAATTGATTAAAACATTGTATTTATGTGTTTACTAACTATTGTAATCTACAGATATATCACGATTTTTGTTTATTTCAATAACGTTATCAAATTCTGCATACACAATACAATTAATGGTGCAGGGTAGGGCAACATCAAAGCGAATTTCTAAGCGAACACTTCCATGCCGTACAAGATTCCAGTGTGAAGTTGAACTAGCAGATAAATCGGGGGTTAAATCAAAACATAACAAACAATAACCTGCTCCATAATCCGTTCTGCTTATATCATTACCTTCGTCGTGAAAATGAATACCAGTTCCGGAAAATAAAGTGTGATATGATGATGCTATTAACCCAGAACCAGAACCAAATGATGGTTGTAATGTTTTAGAAGGAATTTCATGACCATCAACATATAAACTAAACGAATTCATATTATAGTGTTGAAAATTAAATGGATTCATAGCTAAATTGCCATTAAACCCTGAATTTGATACAAAACCAATAATACATCTTTTAGGAATTTGCCCGAGAAATATATTATCCAATGTTTTACCCTGTATCCCCGACGGTAATGTAAGAACCTTAACTTCTGCTCTTGTGATAGGATATTTTGCAGTCGTTGTTGCCAATACTTTTTGATGTGCTAACAAAACGCTAGGATTAATTCGTGCCCTTCTTATAATGAGACTGGCATCCATTATTTGCACTTTGATTTTTTTATCTTGGTGACAAATTAGATTAAATGACCCCTTCGAACGTACTAACTTAATGCGTATTTCGACACCATTTATTAAGAATTTCTCTTGGTTAAATATGTCGGCATGTAAATGACCCATCATTTCCACTTCCTTACTCTTGTGGCTAGGTGTCTTGTGGACTGTATATCGTTTAGTTGCAAGGGCTGGAGGTCCGTAGAAACAAATTAAAATACCGGAGTCTTCAATTCGCGTGTATTTCATCGGGGTCGCCGATGTCAGAGAGAGAGATAGATACAAGCTTTCTTATTCATCTAAAATATTGTGTTGGTGTTGCCAACATGCTGCCAGCCTGAAGGAAAGGCAAACTAATAAACTAATACATACATGCATTAGGCTACTTAAATTACATCGAGCTTAACATTTAACAATAATCCTTAAAAAGGAAAAAGTTTGGTCATTATCAACCAAAAGTGCCAAAATGCTGCCTGCCTAAGGAAAGGCAAACTAGTACACACATGCATTAGGTTAAATTACAAAGACCTTAACATTTTACAATAAACCTTAAAAAAGAAAACAAAATTTGTTCTTTATCATGAACCAAAAGTGCTCTTAGTTCTTGGCATCATAGTTAAAACTATACATCTAAAAGAAGTCCTACGAACTAGAGCACTAAATAAAATACAGTTCTTTTACACACTGTGAAATAAGTAAACATAATAAATGCAGCCTGAGAGCAGCCAGGCCAGCCAGCCCACATCACTGCATAAGTTGTGCATAGTAAATTACCATTTATTGGCATAATTAAACGTAAGCTTGCAATTGTTTTTATTAAACTTTACATTACTTAGGAAACATCATAAAGTAAACATATTAATATTACAGTAGTGTCATCCATCGGTAGGTAGTGAAACTAAACATTACAACGAAAGTGGCGCCGCCCAACGGCCGCTCTGCTGTAACTTTAATAGATTATAAATAACATGACAAACATTAATTATAATTGTCTTGTATGGGCAAGATGCAAATTTTATGTATACCACGTAGATGTGTTTTGTTGTTAGGACTTTTTACCTCTACGGCCCTAACCTTTCCGTCATGACCAGGGAACAGTTTAGTGACCCTTGCCATCGGCCAACACATTGGGGGAATATTATCCTCCTTTAGAATTACTAATGTACCTAATTTTACATTACAAGTTTCGTTTAACCATTTAGGCCTGTTCTGTAATACATTGAGGTAATATTTGTGCCAATGTTTCCAAAAAGTTTGCTTTATATGTTGGCACTGTTTCCAATAATTAAGTCTATTATGTGGTACCTCAGTTACATCACCTTCTGGGTACATAGTCAAAGGGCCACCTATTATAAAATGACCCGGTGTTAAGTAACAATAATCATTTGGGTCGCATGATAGTGGTAACAGTGGTCGACTGTTTAGGACAGCCTCTATTTCACAAAGTACCGTTGTCAATTGCTCAAATGTTAGTACACTAGTTTTTAATATTCGTTTTAAATGATACTTGGTACTCTTTACTGCTGCCTCCCAGAGTCCGCCGAATGTCGGCGAGTAGCTAGGTATAAAGTGAAAGTCTATTCCGTTTTGAGAAGTAAATTCGTGTACCTGCTCTCTATGACTCTGTGAAGACTGCAGTGAGTACAATTCAACTAACTGGCTCCTTGCACATTTGAAAGTACTAGCATTATCACAGTGAATTTCCCTGGGTAAACCTCGTCTTGAAATTATTCTTCTCAAGCATGCTAGGAAGGTTTCTGTGGTTAAGTCCGAAGCCAGCTCTAAATGAACTGCCTTCGTTGCAAAACACACACATACTAAAATGTAGCCTTTACCTATAACAGATCGTCTTACGCGAGAGAGTTTGACTTGGATTGGCCCAGCGAAATCCACTCCGATTTTTTCAAAAGGTCGGCTAGTAGCAGTTACTCGACTCGTTGGCAAGGAGCCCATCAGCTGTTTTGCTACAGTTGCCTTTTGTCTGAAACAAGTAACACATTTATGAGTAATTTTCTTAACTTCCATCAATCCATTCACTATCCAAAACCTTTGATTCAAACTCGAAAGTACAAGCCTAGGTCCTGCGTGCAGCAGCCTTTCATGCTCGCTTCTGATAAGCAAGTTAGTGATAAGGGAATCCTTGTGCAATAAGGCTGGATGTTTGTGAGAGTAGGGAATGTTTGCGTGATGAAGCCTTCCACCTACGCGAATAACTCCTGCCTCGTCAAGGAAAGGATGAATGCTCGATAAGTTTCCTTTTATATTACTGCCTTTACTTAAAGCTTCAATTTCAGTTTTAAAGTATTTACTTTGTTCATGTTTGATTATTAACATAAGCGAATTATTTAACTCTGTACTGCGCAAAAATTCCGTGCTTATTTTAAGATTATTTTTGTTTACGTTATTTAAAAACCGTAATATGTACGCAAAGACACGAATTATTTTGTTAATATCAGAAAAATTGTATAAGCGAGAAAGGATATCGTCAAGAGGACTTTCGCATGCTATATTGCCAGTAAACACCGAACAAGGTTCCATTACCTCGGGCACACTGTGAGGTAAATTGGGATTGCAGCAATTAAAATCATGCTTACTGTTTTGCAGAACCTGTGGACCTTTCCACCATAACCTGTAACTGCTGAGCTCGCTTGGTGGGACACCTCTGCTTATTAAATCGGCAGGGTTCTCGTTTGTGTTGACATACAGCCAGCGCCATCTGTGAGTGTTCTGTTGAATCACATTTACTCTGTTCCCAACATAAGCTTGGAGTTTAGTCATTTCAGTTTTCAGCCATGCAAGTACTATCTGTGAATCACTGAACAAATATACATTTTTAATGTCCAGTTTGAGTTTTAAAACGTCGTAAGTTTTCGCGACTAACTTTGAAAGTAAGAGTGCGGCATTTAGTTCGAGTCTTGGCACAGTCATGCTTTTCTTTTGTACAGGATTTATGCGTGACTTGGAACAGAGTAAATATGTTTCAGTATTTGTACCTGAATTGTTAGTGACTCGGAGGTACAGACAGCAACCGTGGGCTGTAGAGCTCGAAGCATCTGCGAAACCAATCAGCTCCGCTGTCTGGGAATCTGAAATATCTATGTTTCTTGGCAGTGAGATGGGTTGCATTTTTTCTAAATCGGTCAGAAATTGCAGCCATTCGGATTCTACACTGGCTGGTGGGCTATCATTCCAATTAGTATTTGCTATCCATAATTTTTGCATAATAGCCTTCGCTTTTACGACTATAGGGCTAATGTATCCCATAGGATCGTATATTCTACCAATATAACTAAGAATACTTCGTTTTGTTATCCTTCCCGTGGACTGTGGCATTGGGCTTGAGATGATGAAATTGTCATCTTTTATGTTAATATGCAAGCCTAACGCTTTCATGTCAAAGTTATCTTTCTGCAAATCTAAGCTATCAAAATGCTGCAGCTGAGATGGAATATTGATCAAAACTTCCTGACAATTTGAAGCCCACTTATGGGTTTGAAAACTACCTAATTTGAGTAACTCGCACAGTTGGGTTTTCGCTTCGAGAGTAGTATTCAAATTGTCATTTGAGTAAATTATGTCATCGACATAGATATTGTTTTTGATAACAGTTGAGGCTATGGGGTATGAATCTTCAAACCTAATAGCCAGCTCATTTAAGCAGCGCGTAGCCAAGTAGCTTGACGACTTAAGGCCGTATGTCACAGTGTCTAACCTTATACATTTCACTGGCTCGTCAATACTATCCCGCCATAGTATATTTTGCAATGAACTAAATGCAGGATTGACAAGTATGTTTCGGAACATGCGCCTTATGTCGGCGGTAAATGTGTATTTGCCAAGGCGGAACAATAAAATGATGTCAAACAAATCACGTTGAACTACTGGTCCATTTAATTGCAAGTCATTTAAAGAAACTTTTTTATTGGTCAGCATAGAGCCGTCAAATACCGTTCGAAACTTTGTGGTTTTACTATTATCGTTCGTAACAGCATGATGGGGAAGAAAATATGTTGCTTCCTTGTTTAAATCGTATAACTCAATGTCAACAAAGTGACCGTGATTGAGCTCTAAATATTCGTGAATGAAATTCTGATACTGCATAAATAAATTAGGATTTGCATGCAGTTTCTTTTCGAGATTCAAAAATCGCTTTAAAGCATATTGGAAAGATTCCCCAAGTTTATCATTAACTTCTGATAGTGGCAATTTTAACGGTATATCAACTTTAAATCTATTGTCATCTAATTGAACAGTACTTTGGAAGATTTGTTCGCAAAGTTCCTGTTCGGAACCTATTTCATTAAGAATTTCTGGGACTTTTTCATTGGTCCAAAATTGGGACATAGTTTCTTGAATGTTTAACTCACATTTTAAAACCACCTTGTTGCATGTAGGCTGAACAATATGAGAGGGCAAATTACCTCCAATGATGTGGCCAAATACGGTATTTACTAGACACAGCCCATGCAGTGACGTAGGCTGGCTGCCCTCAGGCTGCCCTGCTTGCGTTGATGTTGCTGCATGGCCGGCTGAATGCTGGGAGTTATCCAGCTGAGTTGGTTCGCTTGGCAATAGCGTCTGAAAGAATACATCACAACCAATTAACATATTTATTTCCCCTGGTGTATTAAACTGCTCGTCAGCTAACGTAATACCAGCAGGGATTTTTAATTCGGAGATATTGAATTTACTTTGTGGCAAATTGCATGTTATCTGGTCAACAATGTGACAGTTAATCATGGTTTTAAATGGTGTTCTCAAAGAATGTATTTCTATGGGGATGCACGCCTTTACAGTGTTCTTTTGATTGCCTATGCCAATTATATTTATGTTACTCTGCTTGGACACTTGCCCTAACAATTTTACTACCTTCGTGGTGATAAAGGACGCTTGTGAGCCACTATCTAGTAGAGCTTTGATGTGGTACTCGGTGCTGTCGCATCCTACAACTTTTATTCGCGCTGTGGGAAGAAGCACATTGTTATCTACATTGCCTGTCAATGCGACAGGAAGTGGTTGAGTCGATATGTCTTGATTGCAGTGCAGCAGAGTGTTATGTTGCTCTTTGCACTCTGCGCACCGAAAGTGGAACCTACATTTCCCTGAATGCCCACCTAAACATATTACACACATTTTATTTTGATTAATAAACTTTAATCGTTCTTGCGCTGTTGCACTTTGAAACTTTTTGCACTTGAATAATTTATGATCTTTGCACTTACAATAACTGCATGCTGGCGTTGACACGGCGAGTGCTGCTATCTTACTGCCACTTGAGTGCGATGGCTGGTGCGTGTAGTTCCTAGAACCCTGCTCGGTGTGCTCCATAGCAAGGGCTCTCTTCTCAATAAACTTTAAGAAGTCTTCCAACAGCGGCTTCGTGTCGTGGTCTCTCTCGAGTTGATATGCGCGTGCAGTAAACGAATCTAATTTGCGAGACAGAATACACAACAAAATTGAATCCCAATATTTAACGTCAGGTTCATTATTTTTGATCGCTGCAAGTGTTTGTTTAACTAATGCTAAAAAGGTTCTAAGATTTTCTGCTGTTGACCTATTTATTGGCTTTAAATCAAGTATTTGCCCTACATATTCCGCCGTGATTCTATATTTGTTGCTGTAGCGATCGTTTAAAATCTTCAAGGCCTCAGTGTAACTTTCAGCCGTGATCGGAAGGTTTTTTATTAGATCTAAAGGCTCGTCTTTAAGAAACGAGCGCAAGTAATATAACTTTTGCACTAAATCAAGGCTTCTATCGTTATTAATCATGGAAGAAAACAGGTTAATAAAAGGCATGTACTCTGTGAACTTACCATCAAAGGTTTTGATAGTGATGGGTGGTAATTTCTTAGTAGTGGCTGGCAAATGGCTGGGAGGCGGCGTGGGCCCGCTGGTTATTGTCTTTCGCGAGTTCAACTCCTGATCAATCGTCGAAAGCGTCATGAGATAATTCTCTTCCACAGCTTCGTGGTCTTCTTTGTCCTCCTCGTCCAAGTACATAATTTCTTTACAAAGCTGTTCGTACTCATTGAAAGAATCAATTAGTTTCTTACGCTTGTTTTCGAGGTACTCTGATACATGCGATTGTAAAGGTTTTTCGACAAAAAGCGACGCTTTGGTTATGGAAGTTTTACAATAACCACGCGCTTTAACCTTCCTCCCTAAATCTTCGTCCACGTCAGACATTTTGCCACGCCGCGCTTTCCCTTTAGCCAGTCACTAATACCTATTACTTTTGCTAACTACTTACTATAACACAGTACTAATTAGTTTAAATAATAATTCTTAAATTTATAAATTAGCTAAGAACACAGAAAGGGCGACGAGTCGGACGCGTCGGTCGGTTGGCAAGATGGCTTCTTTTCTTTCTTGACTTCTTCTATTTGGCCGTGCAATATTGAAGCAGCATAACAGTATTCCCGTAGTCGCCCGCGCAAGCCACAAGTGTGAGAAGTATCGCTTCGGAGGTAACCGCAAGTCGGAGCGAGATGCAGGAACGTAACCCACACAGTTTCGAAGAACTTCGATGACACTAAGCGCGATGGCTGATGCAATCTTTTCGTCGGCTGCGAGGGAGAAAGCTATATCGTTGCGCTCGCAGTAAGAGTGGGACGACACGAGAACGACTCACCCGAAGATATCCGAGATTCGGCGAAGCTGGAGTAACTGGCGTTATCTTTGGGTGTGGTAATAATGTTAAAGAAAATGGCGACCTTTTTTGATGCTCCTTGTGTCGCGATGAATTTGCCACGTTGAAAACTCTTGAAATTCTTTTCCACGAAACAAACTTCTACCTTGAAGGACCATGTGGCTAGGTGTCTGGACTGTATATCGTTTAGTTGCAAGGGCTGGAGGTCCGTAGAAACAAATTAAAATACCGGAGTCTTCAATTCGCGTGTATTTCATCGGGGTCGCCGATGTCAGAGAGAGAGATAGATACAAGCTTTCTTATTCATCTAAAATATTGTGTTGGTGTTGCCAACAACTCTCTTTGACAAAATCTAGTCTTTTGTGAAACCCTTTGTTATTTGCATCAATAGTATCCATATGATTTGCAGTATCAGCATACCACAATCCACAAGTAAGATGAGTTTCTTTGGCTGCTGGTCCATAGTTTAGAAGATTTTCCATATAAGCACGGTAAGCATATGTATTGTTTGGGGGTGATATGAGTTTTTGATTAAAATATACATCTAGTTGACTGAAAAGGGAATGTAACCAGTTATTGACGGGTGCAACCAGGGTATCTGGTTTTAATTTTGTGCCATCCTGATTCAATATTTTAGCATTAATATGTAACATTGTGTGGGATAGATCAACATAGTCATCTCCTGATCCGGGAACTTGGAATTCGATGAGAGCGTCATCACTTAAAGATGAAATTGGTTTGTAATGAACCCACTGTCCACTTTCAATACTTGTTTGAGTTGATGGAAGGGCAAATATATCTAATTCAGATTTCGCACATTCACAAGAATGACTATGTAGGAATGACATTATTTAGTTTGTAAATATATCCTCAAGAGTTTTGTTTTTATTTTTTTTACTTCCTCTTCGTCTCGATGCTTTCAATGTAATGAGCGGTTCCCTTCTTTTAGATGTCATTTTATACCCAGATCCCGATATGAGGGAATCAATTTTTTCATCGGCTTTTCTTTTTAAATTAGCACTTGCCTCCTTGAATCGTGATCTAATCGAACTATCCATAGGGCGTGAATTTACCATATCAGATAACAAACCAACCCCTGCACCTAACGTTTCTTTTCCAATGGTTTTCAAACCACTAGATAACAAAGGGAGCACTGATCTAAATAGCCCTCCCAAAAAACTCCCTATACCATGGCCTCGTTGAAATGGAACTCCTTTATAGACAATTCCTACACCAGAGCCGGCTTGATGCGAATAATAATGTTGGTAAGGGCAAGAGACTGACGATCTGTTATAATTCATTTTACTCGTTGAAAGTGTAGCTTCACGCAGGAGCTACCAAATTGGAATGGTACATTAACACCGGTAGTTGTTCTTATATCTATTTCAATAGTATCGAACTCCCTACGTAAAACCGGTACATAGTGAGCAGGTGAGAAAATGTGAGTTTTATATGCACCATAAATAAACTTAGTTGGATCAAGTGGTATTATTCTAAGCAATGCTGTTATAACATCTCCAACTACTTGCGGATGAATTATATCGGTGTAAACAAATATTTGTGGTGGTAACCCTAAATATAAATTGGCAGGGTTTTTTCCATATGTCACTTGTTTCAAATTTGATCTCGGTTTGAAACCCAGCTGGAGGCTTAGTATCGGGGTTGTTATGATAGAGGTTATTTCATTATTTGTTGTTGTTACTCCAACCATTTTTGTCAATGTATCATACCTAAATTTGACATTATTTTTTAGTTGAGGGTTCTCATTAAACGCTTGAAGGAAATGATCAATATTATCGTATGTAGTGGCTGGTATATGAGTTTTTATATCAACAATTTTCGTTGACTTGTTTGCTGGTGACACCACCTTTTTCTTTATGTAAATTATATTTTCATGATCTTGAACATTATACATGGAACACGGGTATTGAAATTCCACTAATCCAACTACCCACTCCCCTTCTAATTTTATGTTCTTAGGTAATTTAGTTAGAAAATGTGCAGTCGTGTTGTCCGTATAGTTATCCGTTGAACTGTTGCTTAACAAAGTTAAATAAAAACTATTTTCATTCATATTTTTTCAAGCTTGATGCGAGTATCCAAGAGTTAAATTTATTGGGATAACCTTGCCACTTCACTAGTATTTCATTTATGCCTCTAATATGACGCGAACGTATTATTTTATCAATTTTATGCTCGGTGGAGGGGAGGTAAGTCACTTTTTGTAACTCTTTAGAATAAAATGTACCAATGATGGGTTCGCCTTCCAAATCCTTTAACATATAAACAACTCGTGGTGATCTATTAATAATTGAATTAATTATAAATATTTCATCACTCCAGTTACTTTCATAACCCTTTTGGAATACATGTTTATATTTAGTTATTCTAACATGATCGCCTACATTAAATTTTGGTGTTTCCAATGAAATTTGTCTATCTTTTTTTCGATAATATAAATTATTCCAAACGGTCATAATATTAGCAGAATTAACATCAATTGGTCGCATTTTAATGCTAGAATGATAGGTATGGTTGTACGAATGAAGAAGATCTTGTAAAATTTTAGTGTAATTATATGTATTATTATGGTTGAAGTAACGCCACATTTTCATTTTAAGAGTTCTTTGAAACCTTTCTACTATACTTGCTTTAATGTCGGGGTTATTAGTAGTATAATAATTAATGTTTTTGCTCTTAAAATAATCTCTCACTACCTTTGAAACAAATTCTGTACCTTTATCAGATTGTATATGATGAGGTACAGAGTTGGCTTCGGTAAATATGCTTTCAAAACATTCTTTAACTGTTGATGAATCTTTCTTTTTCATTGCTCTCGCAAAAGCATATTTACTGAACACATCAATAACACAAAGAATATATTTGTATCTATGATTATATTGACTATACGTACTCATGTCACTTAGATCAGCTTGCCAGAGTTCATTAAAGTTAGATAGGATATATCTATTTCTGGTGAATCGCTTATGAATAGGTTTATGTTGCGTGTACGTATCTTGAGATTGTAACCATTTTTTTACTTCCTCTTTGTTCATTTGTTCTTTCATTTCCTTCGCTATATTATTTAAACTACTATAACCAGCTGGATTGGAGACATCATAGTAGATCCTATTAATATCTAAGGAGTCCATTTTTCCCAATCAATTTTCTTATGATGACGCTTAAGTTGTCCTGTAGTAAGTGGTGTAGCTCTTTGTTTTTCTTTATCTGTTGACGATCTCGTACTTGTAGATGCAGGTAATGTAATGGGTTCAATCGATTGAGCTGTTTTAATAAATTCCAAGTTTGCAGGATTGCCTATGCAGCTTAAAGGAACTCTTATATCTCTTAAAAGTAATGCAAACTCTTCCCACCCTGTTGGTTTAGGACGTTTAAGAGATCTAACCGTGTCACTTATCAGATCAGTAATATTACTATTTGAAATGGTGCGGTTGTTTATTACAACTTCACCAGTTGGCTTCCACCAAATTTTTGGTTTACTTAAAACAGTGCAATCCAACAAAGTTCGAGTTTTTTTCTCATATGATTTGGGTAATATATCTATAATTTTTGATGGGCTAATTGGCATCGGTTCTGGATTTGTTTTACCAATCGGTGTAACTGCTGTAGTACCATCTCCTTCTAGTAAAGGTGGATTTGCAACTGGCTCATTATATTCATTAACCTCCTTTTTGTTCACTTTTGACTTTAGATCATTACTTTCGTAGTTGAGTTGAAGCTCAACCTCCGTTACGATTGGTATTCTAAATGGTTTTCGATCTGTTTCAATTAAATGTAAAAATCGCTGCAATGCTTGTGAATATAAGGTCTACTTTTCACGATCATTCATTTTACTTTTAAGGATTTTTTGCATCTCAGCATCTAGACGGGATGATGAATTTTCAGGTAGGCTCTCATCGCGTTTGAGTCTTTCAATAAAATCTGATTCTACTAATAGCATTTTTTTCGTGTTTTCCATTTTGTTTATGATAATGAGTTAACTAAGGCACTTAAAACTGCTCCTAATATAATAGGTAGAAATGCACCTCCCTTTTGAATTATAACAGTTTTTCTTATTTTATGTTTTCCTTTTGAAACTAATTTCCGTAAGATATCTTTATATTTTTTTAATTTAGATTTTTCTTTTTTTTTCTAAAGGATTTTTTCCATTTAGGACGTTATAAATGCACTCACAAATAATGTTGATCTCATCATCATCACAAGATTTAAGTAACGCCGTGCGATATTTTGGTTTAAGCAACTGCAATGCTTCAAGTAAATGTTTATATGTGTTTACTCTCGCATGCATCATGTAGAACTGACTAAAATTTGTTGATTTTTGTCGTATTTAAACCCCTTTTTAGGAACATACACTGTGCAATGTCCATCAAACGGAAATATTTTTGTTTTAAAACGATATATGTCATTTGTATTTTGTTTCAAATCAATCATGAGGTAACCATGTGGTTCTTTAGTAGAATCTTGTAGGCTTCATCTACAAATTTTGGGTTTTCCGGGTAAACTTGTCGTGACAAGTAGCGTATTTGGGTTTTGTCCCTGGGATTCTTAAAATATACAATGTAGCTTGTATTTAGTGAAATATCTCGTTGGCCTCTCCCCTGATGAAATATGTTTTGAGTAATATAAAAAACACTTAAGTTTCTATGATGACTACCTTTTGTGAAAATGTCAACTATTCGTCCATCTGATTCTCTCATCAGATCATCTATTATAAGAAGCTTAGGTTTCTTCCCATCAAATATTGAAAAATCTGGTATTCCCTGACTATAATTTTCTAGATTGTACAGGGGTTGCATTTCATCATAACACCAAATTATTTCATCAAATTTAACATTACATACTTCTTTGAAATTATTTAAAAAGTTTGTGACATATTGAGTTTTGCCACATCCACTTGGACCAGCTACAATGGTTGTGAAAGGATGATAAAAATGTATCATAATTAAAACTCGTAATACGTGTTGATATGAAAACAGTAAAACTTGAAATGATACAATTTATGAACTCAATTACTTTTTAAATAAATCAACCAAAATAAGGATAAACACATTAAAAAAAACAAAGATATCATAGTCAAATATTTTTTATTTTCAAATTTACACTTCTTTTGAGAATAATTTTTTAAAGAAACAGTGCAAAAAACTCAACATAAGTCTCTTTTCAAGTTACAATAAAAAAATAAATAAAAATCAAATACAGAGTACCACCACTTTAATTCACCTTCACCAATTTATATTTACAAAAAACTAAAATGTATTTATATTTTCTACAATTATAACAATTCACAATTAAATTCACAATTAAAAATTAAAAATATACAATGTACAAAAATAAAGTTGAAATTTTTGAATGTTCTGTGATTATAAATTACATGGAAAAATTATTTTGTGATGATCCATGGGGTATTTTATAATGCCCCCACGCTAGAGTGTCCGAAGAGTTTTCTAACAAGTACCGTTTTGTATCGTTATGAGATAATGATACTTTATTTATATTTTGAGTAAATATTACATGTTTTATTGATTTAAATCTCAGCATTTGAGCATGTTGCATATTTTTTTCAAATAAACACTTTTTATAATCGTTGAGGGTCAGTTTTTTAGTAACACATTTATTGACTCCTTTAGCTTTTGATATAAGTCTCATATTCTCAACATCTATAGCATACATTTTAGATCGTAGACCAACAAACTCTTTAAATATTTTACCGTTATTTTCATCTTTGAAAAACCCCAACTTAATTTTTTAGCTTTTTATTTATTAATGGTAAACCATATTCATTGTTAGGTGGATAGTCTGATGTGTCAAAATATAAATCGAGCTCTGATTTTATGTCCTCATAATAGTTTTCAGTGAATATTTGATATACTAAACTATCTGTATCTGTATAAAGAAGCCTGAGATTTTCTTGATATTTCGTTTTCATGTAGTCGTAATGAAATTTATACATGAAAGTTTTCGATATATTTAAAATGCAAAATCCTAAGTTAATTGGTTTATTATAAAAGATTTTAGTTTTATTCAATTGAACAGCAGCTAAGTTCTCTGAAAATATTGATAAACTGTGGAACTCAGGTTTCGCTATCATAGTTTCAACTCCCTGTGATTTCCCATGATTTTCCCAGTGATTTAACAATTTGACATCACATATTTCAAAACATTTTCCATGGTTTTATCGAACATTGAATTATTCATACTTTTATAGTGATCTTTATCAGAATCACACGTTGCCTGCGATCGCATGCGTGTGTTTAAGTCTTTGTAACTTTTTAACCACTTAGATTGTTCAAATCTCAAAATACGATGGATTTTAACTAATTGCAAACCATTCTTCAAACATTGTTTTAGATTTCTGTAATGTAGAACATAATTCGTTTTCCTATTTAAATTGGGAATTAATTTTTTTTCTTTGGAATTCCCTAAACAAATATTTTCAGGACAGAATGGTAAATCCGAATGAGAGTCATGCAATTCGTGTGGGTATTCTAGATCGACTTCTAAAATGAACCCATGTTCAGCATCATCAGAAACATTAAAATCAGTATCTACATTCACCCATTCAAATTTACCAGTAGGGAGACATTGTGACATAGCCCAACCATAAAGATTATTTGCATCCAAATACATAAGATATGAAGCAGGAATATTTTGGACATAAATTTATTATTAGCTTTTGCGTGTCTTTTACTGCATTGTGATATGCCACCTCGAATATTTTTAGTTATGAAAGCTATTTTATCAATGTCGGTTAAGAGTTCTAGATTTATTTTTGTAGTTTTGAGCACCGCGTCCCAACTTAATCCCGGAGCAGTATAGTAATGGGCTGGATCTAACCCATATGTTCTTAGACATACATTTCTAAAATTTTCAAATACATCTGTTAGTAACAAAACATCTGTTTTTAAATACAAATCAGAATAATTCCCCATATTTTCACAATGAAAATGGGTCCAAACATCTTTCGCATGTTTATAATCGTCTTCTGAAATGTTGCAATCAGTCAGAGAACTGTAGAACTTATCTTGAGAGGGAAGAGAAGTTAACTTTAACGAGTCAAATGATGTCATGTGTTCATAGGGATATATACCCTTTCGTATTAATCGTTTAAAATCCTCTTCACACGGGAAACTCAATTTTAATTCACGAAATTGTTCGGGTGTCAAGGTTTTGGCTAATGTTTCAAGACTACAACTCATAAATTTAAGTGAATCAAGAAATTTTAATTTTATTGTGCGATTATTCACTTTCAAGGATTTAGTAAAGAAAATGTATTTCTCTTTGTTCTCTGGTATCAATTCAATGTTTCCTTCCTCAAATCCAAGACCATGTACTATAAAAATGCTCAAATTATGGAAAAATACAGGTACAAAATTAGGTGCCCTGTATTTTTCAGAACAAATTTGATATGCTACTCCTTCATAAAAACCTGTATGATGATTATAAGAAATAGTGGATTCACCGTTTAATTTTTTATCACAAATGTAACATGTGATACTCTGAGCAACATCTAAATTATTTGCATCAGACAAAGGTAAAGGAGTTTTGACAAAAGTATTACTCCTACAAATGTTTTCTAAATCTTTTTTAATGTATTTCATAAATGTCTCGGCACAATCTTTACCTTTATATGTTCTATATATTGACAACTTATCATCATAAGAACACTTAATGTAGTATCCAAAACTATATACCTCATGTTTTTGTATATTTGTTGTAGAGGATGTACTAGGATTATTGAAACATGAAGGAATTGGATTTAAAAAAGCCTCAAAATCGGCATAAACAACAAAAGGTACCCTTAATTTACGATCATAATTATTGAAGGTAAGTTGGTTAGATGGCACATTTTCATTGAACCAGTTTTTCCTTTTATCCTGTTCTGAAGGTAAATTTGTACAAACATGGAAACAGTCATTTCTTTGATGATTCAATAAATTTTCATTTGATGTAAAGCTTGTTAGACAACCATCGCAAATATGTACAGCATGTTGTGTATTATTCAGTTGTGTAGATACTAATCTAGATAAATTTTTGATAAAGCAATAATGTGCTTCGCTACCTTTGGTTAAATATAATAAGTTTAAGTGCCTAGCTTTTTTACATTTAGTAAAGTGTAATGGTCCTATCACATCATGTTTTTTACTTTGTAAATTGTACTCGAGTCCAAAAACATTTATGCTTATATCATTTATTTTTTCAAATTTATGAATATCAGTTAATTTAAATGGGAAAGTAAAATTTTCAAAATTTAATTTATTTTTATGCAATATATATGAATTCGTTGTATTTGTATGATGGTTAGTAGGTGGATATAACCCCGACAATACAGCCCATCTAAAACATTCATGGTCATTGTTTTTCACGTTAATAACTGCCTTTTTATTCATTATATCTCGCGGTAATTCTATATAGGAAGAACCACGTAATGGGTTAAATTTATTTACATTCACATCTAGATAGTTGAATTTTACTAAACTCCAACCACTATCTTTTCTCTCAAAGTTAGATAATCTTGTCAAAATTTCGTTAACTATAGTTACAAAAATATCATTTTTGTCGCTGCTATGATTCACTACATTGTTTCTAAATTAAAAGTCAAACGTATTATTTAGTTCTTTGCTATCTTGAGTAAAATCTGCATTCAGAATAAAATTTGCTTTTAAGGCACAATGATCAGCAAGTGATCGATCCAATAATGTAAAGATTTTTTCTTTATTGTTTTGTAAAATTGTTTCGGGGGTAAATGGATTGTGAACATTTTCACTAAGCAATATTCTATACGTAGCCACCCTATTCCTAAATGCGTTTTCAACTAACTGTACATTAACCCACTGATCGTTGGACCTTAAGACATTATTTTTGTGCATGTTACTATTCAAATGGTTGGTAAAATATCTTTTGGATACAAACTTACTGCACACAGAACATTCAACATTATCATTATTTTTTGTACTCACATTTTTATCTAAAAAAAAATCGGGTGATATTGATTCTGCATCGTGACTGGTTGAAGGACGGTTTTTCTTTGTCAGCACTTCTTCTGACTCCGAATCTGTCCTCTTTACTCCACGCCCGACTTGAGAAGATCTATAAACATAAGAAAACATGAAATTAAACATAATGTATCTGTTAATAACAAATACAGACTTATGGATTAATTGGTTGGGATACTATACTAACCTAAATCTTGGGTACATTGTTGGCATTATGCTTGCATTGTTAAAACTCCATCAATCACATCTGATGATGAACTATTCAGTTCGTCTTTAATATGCCCATCACATGGTGTAAAATATGGTCTTATATCAGGATCTTCTAATAGTGTGGCGGGTAATTGATTTGATATAAACCACAACCGTATGCTTCTATGGAAATTAGCTATAATAAACTGTTTACTTAAACACTCAATTTGATCACGGACTAAATGGATTATGACGAACACCATGATGGAATAAACAGGCACTTAGTAACTCAAACACAGCAACCAAAACAGTGAATGATTTCAACATCGGGTACCTCGGTTATATAGGAGCGCCCCTCCTAATTGTTTCCATAACAATAAGATCAAGTCTCAACGAGTCGGAAACCCATCCTTCGTCAAGTATTGCTCAAGAACTTATAAACAGGTTAGAACAGGAATATTAGGAATCAAAAATATTACTTACGCGTCACGATGAAGTTGGCTTATGAATTCCCCAATGGCGTATAATTCTTGATCTTCTTCAAGCCCTTCACAGAGTCTGATGAGTTGGGCATCATAGATGTCACAGTTCAAACTATCCATTTTGTTTAATCTACACAAACACTTTTTATCACTGCATCTTATAGTAAATAAAGTATTTCGCACAATTTAATTTTACAAAGAAAAGATAATTGTTTAGACTAGAAAAGGTCTTGAATTCTTAAAAGGTAAGGTTTTTACATGTAATACAATAACAAGCTTTTGTTTAACCTACACAAACACTTTTTATCACTGTTTTTTATTGTCAATAAAATATTTCATACAACTGTCTTTAGAAGCTACTTGCTTTGTGATGTTAAATATAACATCACGTGTAGTTTGGAGTTGAGTGTCTTCTTCAGAAGGCGCGTAGAATTTTAATCTCACATCTGCGTGTTTCCAGTGCTCAGTGGGTGGAATGTTTTTAATTTTTTGCAAATCATATATCTCGATTTTAATCAAGTGAGAAGCGTATGCCCCGTCGTCTTGTCCGGTTGATATATAGCCCACCCCGTCAGGAGAACTTTGACTAACATTGGAAGAGCGCTTCAATACTTTAGTTTTCTTCTTGGGACGTTCAAAAAAGCTGTCGATGTTATTTACTGAACGCTTTTTTGCCATGGCCTGCTTAACTTTAAAACCAGGCGTGCCTTCTTCGTCAGTTGATTCATCTTTATTTTCCGGGTAGTAATAGTTTTTGAAAGTATTTTCAGAAAACTGAAACAATATCAAACAATAAATTACACAACTGCTTAAATACAAAACTCTTAACAAAAACACGGTGAACAAATGCTAAAAAACACACAATTAAGTTAAAATATTTGTACATACTCACATCCATTATTAGACCTTTTTATAAACATTTCACTGCACGACACAACACTATTATGTCTATATATACTACTTTAAGTACAGGGAGCTCCGGTAACGAAGACTGTTGCGCGGCTAATAGTTGTTCAGACACAATACCCCACCGCTTTTATACGCTCCGTAAGTTAAGCGTCTTCCTAAAAACGTGTTTGAACTTGTAGTTCATCTAACACAGACGACGCTTATTCAGCAACACCCAAAATAATAAAACGCACAAGTAACAATCGCATCCGTTGTGACCATAAAACATAATAGGCGGCTACCAATAAAACAATTAAACCGTTATAACAGTGCACTCGGGTACACAAAACTTGTCGATACAGGCTTTTTTGATTGATATACCTACTCCTTAGCATTTTGAATCCAGTCAGAACCAGTTTAAGTACATGCTTCATTTAAGTTTTACATACTAGTGTGTTACAATAAAATTGAAATGTATGTAAAGGTAAACCCCATATACGTACTAGATAGATAATGTTATAGCCAATGTTATCTAGCCGCAGATACATGCTCGTAGATACATACCCGTACGTAGGTTAGATTGCATTTAACCACTATATTTTTAACAACCTAAGTGAAGGTAATTCATTTAGAAATACCTATATGCAATATATGGTTTTGATAGTTGTTTAGAATAGGCTCTAAGTAACAACAGCTTAAGATAATACTACGAATACTACGATTAGATAGATTTACTAAAATTAACTTAGGTAAATTCAATTAAGTGAAACTTAGGACTAAAGCTAGATTTAAATCAGCTCTTAGCTTAGGTTAAGCTCATGTAAAGTTAGGTGATCCTTCAAAATAGTCGACCATGGGGTGTTAAAAATTAAAACCACTCGTAACTTCTTTGTTGGTTGGTTCATCTTTATTTTCTTGAAAGTATTAAAAACAGTAAGTATTTTAAGTTAGATTAGGTTGTATATTGTTCTAGGTCAACTTCACCAAGCTAGGTTAGGTAAGTATTAAAAACAGTAGGTATGTTAAGTTAGATTAGGTTGTATAATTTTAGGTTAACTTCAGTAAGGTAGGTTAGGTTAGGTTAGAACTGTAACCCTTAAAAACAGTAGGTATGTTCAGTAACGTAGGTTAGGTTAGGTTAGAACTGTAACCCTTAAAAAACAGTAGGTATGTTAAGCTAGGACAGGTTTCACGATGTTAGGCTAACTTCAACAAGCTAGGTTAGGTTAGGTTAGAACTATGACCCTTAAAAACAGCATGTTAAGAAAACCACTATGGTTACTTAATCAAATAATATGAGAAACACGTACGTAAAATTAAAATCGCATTACAACAATTAATAGCGCAATCAGGTAATATGTAATAAAAGATAGGAACGCGCCCAATGCAAGACAATGGTGTTGGATGCCACCGAGAACAAAGGGGCTGACGTTCGAGCGAACAATAGTATGAGCGAGCAAGGGACAGCAGGGTACCCAGGTAGTTGATAACCTTTTGTATTGAGTACATGGACTATTGCAAGCTATGGGAAGGAGTGATCTGGGAGTCTCGGGACCCGCCCCAAACGCTCTAAATGGGGGGATAAACACCGAAAAAAATACTATTTTTTTTTTTTTTAGGAGCGAAACCCCGCCTCTCGATTTTTTTCGGGGGAGTAGAGTCGGGGGCAGTACCGAGGATTCCCTACTACTCGGGGGGTCACGTTAGCAGCAACGATGCTTTCAAATTCGGTATCAGACCTATAAATAATAAATAATTGATATAATTAAATTACTGAAACATTTTAAAGTTATTTGGAAAAAAGTGTACTTACTCACATTTTAACAGTACCGAGATGAAACAGCAGGAGGTGGTAATGCACTGGGCGGTCAGCTGGCGGACGAGGTGTAGGGCGGCGGTGGCGGTAGCTGGAAGTCTCGGAGCACAAAAAGAACACAGTTGTGGAAGTTGACAAATAAATAGCGAATTCTTGATGACTTTGTTACATACGCCAGGGGTGTTACTTGAGTAATTTTGCATAAAGCAGTTCATATCGCTATTATTAATTTAATATTATTGCTATTTTTACTGCACTGGAAGAACCAGTGAGAGAAGATTCCATCTTCACATCCCTATTGTGGTAATTAACATTATTTTTATTATAAGTAGTGCAAATTGGTTTTTTTCTTTAAACGTACATGTTGTGATAGTTTGAATGTTAATTCCAGTAACTGTTAACATTTAACTGGGGTTTCTCACTGGTAAAATAATTATATCAAGTTTAATGAACGAAATGTATTCAAATTGTTCGACACAATTAAACGTAATGTTACCAATTATAACATTATTTGATACATTTACGATAGTGCCAGCCCTCAAAATGTATATTCTTGCATATTTTTAATGGGGCCACCGGCGTTGTGCAATTTCCTTCACATCGATTGAAAAAAACATGTTGCGTAATTGACCAATGCCTAAATTATAAAATGCAGGAATATTTGTTAAATCAATTAAATCAAAAAATGAAACATTGCCTATTTAAAATAATAAATATTAATATATATTTATATATATATATTAATTTAAATTATTTACGCAAATGTACTGGAGACAGAAAAAGTATTTTCCCGAACATGCGAACTTGACAAATCGACTTCTTAATCCAGAAAACACCTATAATTGTAAATTTATTGTAATTCCAACATTGAATACAAAAATTAAATATTACCAATATAAAGAATTTAACAATGGTTTCATCATAAGCGGGCCCTCTGCAGGCTAAGTACTGAACTAATTTATTAGCTTAATGAATGCATTACACTTTCATATAGGTTGCAAATGGTTTCGATAATTCCGATAGATTAATATTCGTTATTCTACGCCACCTATGTTCATTTGCGTGAAATCATTACAATAATAGCGAGCGTCCATGGCTGAAATGTGATCGCGGATCTCATACCGCCCGGTCTTCGAGTTCTAATTACAATTACGCAAAACATTGTATGTCGCATGCGATTATATTTTTAGCTAAGCTTAATTTTGCACACAATAAAACTGATTTTACATCAATATGTTAAAGTGAGATATGTTTTTTTAGAAATGTATTAATATATAACGTTCCTATAGATGGCATTACAATAGCATTAACATTAATTGGAGCACATTTATGCGTTGTTTTCTTGCGTTTTGGTTTTACAAACCAAAAATCAGTTGAACTAACGAATGGTTTATAAAACATCTTATAGTTTCGTAATTTAAATGATGATAAGACTGGTATTATACATCCGAAAACCAGTTAAAACCTACATCACGCTATTGAAGTATTTATACTCAGGTTGATATATATAGTAAGAACTTTACCAAATGCATAAGTGTCTTAGTACTCCTTGTGACCTACCGGCTTGGTAGTGCTAAGTCCCAGCTTGTCAATCTCGATGCTCGATTTGATCACCCTTGCACTGAGTATTGCTGAACTTATCTCGAATATTTGGGAGGGATTCTGTTACTATGCGGTGGTAGATAACGGATGAACTCGTCCCTGGTGAAGGATGCAAACTCACCATGTACACAAAAGCGGTCATACGACCACCGGGAACTAAGCGTCCTGGGTGACCCGATCTTGTCTGTGGAGCCTGATCACCTTCACGACAAGTTGTAAAAACGCCTCTGCGCTCCGGCCAAGTGCGAGGTGTTTAAGCTTTTGCATTTTACGAAATCAACTAATATTCTTAGTTTAACTTGGACTTTAAGAATGTATAAAATGTATACCACCATTTTACGCAAACCCAAATTTTGAAATCCACAAATAATGTCAGGCATTTGGATCATACGAGTGGGGAGGGCGAATTCGCTCGATAGGTATCGAAAAAGGTGGAACAGAATGCATGCATGAATTTCATTTTGCGCAAACCCAATTTACATTACGACGTGTTATTTGTTAAATACGCATGTTAAAGCGAGAGATAATCGTTTTATTTTAAGCACAAACCCAATTTCCGTTACATGTTGCGAAACGCGCACGTTAGTGCGATTATTTCATTTTGCGCAAACCCAAATTTTGAAATCCACAAAATAATATTGGGCATTTGGATCACACGAGTGAGGAGGTCGAAATTTTCGCCCGATCGAACGAGGTGGGCCAGAATGCCCAATATTATACTACTATGCATGATCGTTGATATGATACCTAAGTACCTAGTTACGATATAATACAATACAACAATACAAAACTTTTTTTTGTAGGTAGACCAAACCAAAACATTACAGAGAAACAGCACAATTAAAAATAACTCAGACCTACCTTAGTTAGTAAGACTTTAAAGTGGCCTCAACTGCTTCACACATAATGTGCTAACTTTTGTTAAGTTTGTAAAGTTTATTATCAATCGTAGTAGGTAGGTTACCTACCTATTAAATTTAAATCTTAACATTCTTAACCGATATTTGATCTAATAACCTATATACCAAGCAAACCGTTTAGATTTCGCGTGTCGGCTCAACTTGCATTTAAAAAAGCCATCTAAACACGCCACTCCACAGAGCATCATTTCATGAAAACCTGGCCTTAGTTTACATGTAAATAATTTAAATTAAACCACGATATTCATTTTCGAAAGATTTCGCTGTACAGTCAGGGGCATTCGCGGTCGTCCACTTAAGAAAAAATTGGCTTGTTCGTTGCAGCTAGCTAATCCTACAGCGATCAGGTCGTTGCGCGTCGAACGCGCACACGAATATCACCCTAGAGGTGGTCGACCGGGCATGCCCCTGACTGTACCTACAAATTTTCCACCGCAATCCTTAACATCGTTCTGCGCAGCAGGCCAATGCAAACTGAGTTCGTGAAGCGCTCGCTCGCCTAATACACGGCGCGGGAGACGAACCCGTCGGTCTCGCTCACTAGCTAATGGCGGCGGCGGCGCATAGTAGGCATTCGGGAATGCAAACCGGTAAACCGGATTACCGGTTTACCGGTAATACCGGCCCAATCAGGTGTCGGTAAATTACCGGTAAATTTTGCAGATTACCGGTAATTTACCGAATGGTGCGTACGTACGTGCGTACGTGCAAAGTCTGTTGCAAATCTCTGAATAAAACTCTAACTTATACTGACCTTCGAATTATTAGGGTTATCAGTGGTTATACGTGTTCGAAATTTCGATCCCGAATGAATGACGGAACAATGAATGCCCTAAATTGTTCTAACATTAAGTACTGTAAGAACTTAAATACTGTCCAAATAGCATGTAGGTGCATACCGCATAGGATAAAAACTTTGGTACTTATTTAAAAGTTTTTAATTTTTTGTAATTGTGAGCAAATTTTGTTTAGTATTTTTTTATTCAATGTAGATTTGTAAAAGACCATTTTTACAGTTATACCTGACACAATTTTGTTTTCTTATATTGTACCGTTGATTATTTTTTGATTTTAATAAAAGTAGAGTTTGTTTTGTGTTGGTTGTAGCAAGTCGTTAATTTTATGTTTTAAAGATGATTGTGGAGTTGACTTAGTGATTTAAATTATTATGACTTTTCTTTTGATATAATTAAAGATTTGAATATATCTAGAGATGTATTTGTAGTGAAGCGAATCGTTTATTTTATATTTTAAAGTTGATTGTTGTCCAGTTATTTACATAGTCAAGACGAATAATGATTTTAATACAAGTACATTTTTGTGGTGTCTAGAAGTAGAAGCGTTAATTTTATACGTTAAAGTTTATTGTTGACCAGAAAATTAAGTTTTACGTTGCCTTGATTACTAGGTAGCTAGTTATTAAAGCAATTTCATGAATAAAATACTGATCAATATGTTAAATTGTGTTTAAAAAAGCTTTTGGTCAAAAAATATAAGATTTCGTATATGTTTTTGTATTTTCTTTTTAACAGCGTGATTACCGGTAATTAACCGGTATTACCGGTAAAAATGTACAGAGACCGGTAATTTACCGGTTTTCAAATTTGGCCGGTAATTGCATTCCCTAGTAGGCATGTGCCGGCGTGCGGTGAACGAACTCTACGGAATTGGCAAGTAGTAACGCGCACCGGTTGTAATTCATTCATAAGATTTTCGTACGTGTTGCATTGCTTGTTTTCGTGGAAATGCTATTTTCACAGTTTTTTTTACATAATGAGCTTCAGTATGTCATAATATGTTGTATTAGATCGGTAAATATGCAAAAACTTGAAAAAAAAAATTGAGAAAATTTGAGTTTTCCCGGGAAAATTTCCACTGGATTTCAGTTCAAAACAATGGACTGAAGCTATAGTTTCAGTTTTCGGTGAGCCGTCGCTTACACCCTGTATAATATTCGCTCTGAACGCGATGTACACGAATTGAAACGAATAGATTGAATTTTACGTTAAACGCATTCAATCTTCACAATATTTTATATTTTTCACTTGCAAACAAATGTAGCACAAGCTGGATCCATTTACCAGCATTACTACTGACATGGAATATGAAAGGTACATACATGTAAATGCATGGGCGCGCGATGTTAAAAACCGGTCAAGTGCGAGTCGGACTCGCGCACCGAGGGTTCCGTATTGAAGATAATATGCTTGGTAACCGCAAAAGAAAATACTCATTTTGTTATGAGCTTTATTTTCCAGGCAATAAGGTCCATTTTGACTAGCCTACATTTTAATACAGATTTTCTTAGTTTTTTTGTTATTTCTCAAAAACTGTAAATAATGAACACTTCATTTTATTTTTGCTATAAAATATAAGTAATTATCTATACGTCAAGATTTTTTTCAGATTTTTTGATTATTAAACTTCGGAGATAAGGGAGCGGGAACGGTCATTTTTTGTAAATTTTTCGCTATAAATCAAAAAGTACATCTCATAAATAAATAAAAAAATAGTTTTGAAATGTGCAGATTAAGACCTTTCATATGACACCCCATTTGCTATAATCGAACCACTTTCATTTTTCAACCCCCCATTATAGACCCCTTTTCAATTATTAATAAAATTAATTTCATATTTTTTTTACTAACAATAGACGCGGGCAAGCAAGTTGTACAACTATGCCAAATTTCAAGTTGATAGCATTTGTAGTTGCTGAGATAACCTGCTGTGACATACAGACAGACAGACAGACAGACAACGAAGTCTCACCATAAGGGTTCCTTTTGTACCATTTTGGTACGGAACCCTAAAAATGTAAACATGCTTCAAATTAGGGATACAACCATACCGATGCCGATAATCGTAAACCGCAGGTTATCGTTATTTTTGACGATCATCCGTATCGTAAAAAGTATTACGATTTATAACGATTCTTAAAACTAGTTTGATGTAAAAAAAAAACGTGAAAAGGAATGCAAGACAGCATCGATGTTTGCACTGGCAACATCATCATATTTTTGACGTACTGACATTGACAATTAATTTGTGACATTTGTTTTTAATCGTATCAAATTTATCAAACCAGCTACTGTAGATTCAGAAAGATTGTTTTCCACAGCTGGTTTAATCCATACGGATATACGAAATAGACTAAAACCTGATAATTTAAAATTGTCATGTTTTCTTAAAAAGAATTTGAAATAAATTGATTTTAACTATGACATTTAGGTGGTAAATTGTGTAAAATTTAAATAAATGTTAATTTTACTCAATTGTCTTGTTTTATTACATGTAAATTAAATTATCGTAATGCATTCGTTATCGTATTCGTAATAGACATATCGTTGCATCCCTAATATAGATTGATTGTTCGTTTTGTGTATCTGAAGCTTATATACAAATTATTGATTAAGTAGTTTATATTCAACAGGGTATCAACCTGTTTAGGAACATGAGGGAACAGTTCAATTAGAACTTCAAACGGGTCATGTGAAAAAACAGGTTACTTGTAAATAGGGGAGAGTTCACTTACCACTGGGCAATCTGATCAGTAATTATTATTTAAAAATACATGAATGCGCTCGAAAAAAATAACCCTCCCTCTGACACAGTTGAGTAAAAAGACGTTGCGTTCCAATAAGCGTTCAAAAATGTACAATAAAAAAAAACGAATTGACATAAAATATTATAGTTTGACTTGATTTTGTAAACGTTTTACTTAATATGTTTGGAATTTTGTCCATTTTTAAGTTTTAGATGTTGACTTTTCTTTATTCTGATAAATATCACGGCTCCCTGTAAATTAGTTATAACGAGATACCATTAGCAACCATCTTAAAATACACTCGGCTTAAGTAAAGCCGGCCATACACGTTACGGTTACCGGAGAGGTCTACCTGTGCAGGCAACCGGACCAAAATCAAAAACCAATTCTTTCGAGTGACACCGTACGGTGAACCTGTGCATGTGTGCCGTGTCCTCTGGTCGCCTGCGCAGGTAACCTCTCCGGTGGACCGTAACACCGTAACGTGGATGGCCGGCTTAATACTAGTTAACCTTTAAATTATAAGACATTCCAACATACAATGATCTCTTATCTGTAGAGAGTACATGTCGCTTCCTTTTTAGAATTTCATCTCCGGTTAACACGCGTATGGGAATTCTGCAAGCAAGGCATTTCATATTAGGAAGGTTAGGGAATATTTATAATGAAATCATAGCTATGATTGCCTACGTTTTTCTAGACAGTCTACATAAGGACTAAAATAGTTTGTAACTGAATCTGATTTTGTTCGTTATATATTATTATGGGGCCGTTTATCATTATGATCACAGCTTTAGAATATCGTAGTATAAATAAGAGAACTTTGGTTCATTTGCACACATTATTTCGGGTGCTCCTAACTGACCACAAAGTGATAAAAGTGCAAGTCCAGTGCAGTGATAGTTCGTGTTCACTTCAAAGCTGTTTCAGTGAACTAGTTCATCCTTAAGGAAATATTTAAGTGTATGTATTGTTTGCATTATTGTTAAGTGATTTTTGAGTATGATTATCTTATACTGGTTTTTTCACATAGCATAAGTGTACTGTAAGAGGTGCTTCTTTATTGTATTCAATTAATATTTACCGCATTATGCTATAACTTGGAACAGACTTATTGAATAACTTAAACAATGAAATAAATAATTCTGTTGTTTGTCTGTCAACTAAGTATAGCTTAATGCATAAAATGTTGAATTGTTGATGATGAAATAGTAACTCTTACCATACCCATCCTATGTGAAAAGAGCATAGTCGATTAGTTGGAGTTCCTCAAACAGTTTTTTTATTTCAGGCCTGGTTGGTCTCAAAATCCGTTTTGGGAGGACGATTTCCCTTACGAGTTCTCAAAAACAACTGCGGAGTCACCTGCTCCTGGGCCCTCACAATCAATACTTCCGCAACCGCCTTCAACCTCTAATAAAAAAATAACGGAGAGAAAAAAGACACCGGTTACTGAAGCTCCGCAGAAACGGTCCACGGCTGGAGGCCGGAAGAAGGCACCTTCAACAATATCAAAGGAATCACTTCTGAGTTGCTCCGACTCTGAAGATGAAGTCATTCCCACTACCCAAACGTCAGTGAGGCGTAAGCGCCCCGCACAGCTGTTAGACGAGGTACGTGATCACTCAAACATGAGAATTAATATATTTTTATTACAACTTATGTATCATAGGGGCCTATTAACTCATTAGGTCAAAGACTCCTGACTAGACTCCTGGTTATTAAAAAAGTTTTCCGTTGGCCATTAACTGCAATAAGATTTTGTGTTGACTTTGTTTAGGTATTTTTTAACTATTTCAAGCTAGGTTGCCCTGTTCTTTACAGCAAGTACTCAGTCTAATTATTTATATTACAGGAGGAGGTGGAACCTGCAAAAGTCATCAAGGCAGCCCGGGCAGAGAGTTGAGAAGCTTCCTAACTCAACGAGGTCCATCGAGATACACAACTCAACGCGATCCTGTTAAGACTGGAGAATATTTTATTGAGCTTCGAGTCTACAACAGCCGTGAAGCGGAGCGCTTACCATCGATCGAGCGCTGGAAAAACGCTCTTACCACACTAAAAATAGCGGCTGATTCTGATACAGCCATATTCAGGGCGGCTTCCAAACTGATACAGGCCGGAAAGGAAGATTTTAAACATATTCAACTGATCATGTACCCCAAATAATCGTGCTTGATTGAAGTACTTTATATTACCTTATTATACTACCTTTTAAGTACTTCAATACAAAATTGACCTACCTATTATAATCTCATTTATCCCTCTCAATGTTTACGTATCAATTAAGACTAATGACATAAATATTAAAGGTATTTACTGCATTAATGACATTGTGTTCTTTTTTTCACAGCATAAACGGCTTTAATGACTTAAATGGCTTAAATGAATTAAATGGCATAAACAGAATAATTATAATATTTGAATATTTGCATTGAATATAAATAAATATCATTGTGGATATAAAATGTTCTGTAATGAATGTAAAGTTCACGTGTCTAATTATGTGTCACATAAAAAGAGTAACCTACACAAGTCAAATTGTTTATTAGACAGTAAGTTTGATAATGTGCAAATTATTGCGACTGCATTTTAAAATAGAATTAGAAGTTACAGAGTAAAAACGGTTACAGGTGACACACATTTAACTCCGGAGCAGTTTTTAAATAGTATTTCAGATTCAATATTTAATTTAATTAAATATTCTCTAGAGAAGCATAGGTACTGCATTGAAAATTAATCTTGAACTTTTTGTTTCTTACACGCTACCGAAAAACAATGAAAAATCATTGAAATCATTTAATACACATTTCTTCCCAATATTTGGAAATACTGATATACTGTCACTTTATGCAGAATATGTCGGCAAACTAGTAATACGAGGGGTGATCAATAAGTTTTGAGAATCAGTATGAACCATCCACTTAATGATATTCTTTTAATGTGGAATATACCACGGCACTAATCAAAATTAAATTAGAGAAAATTTTTTTTACATTATTCATTTGTTTTTCTGCGACAGCTAAACAAAAAACATCTGTATGAACAATTTTACAAGACGGCAAAAATAAGAGTTCGTTTTGTAATACTTTGGAGCGGTGTGGAGAAAGTTCTTTTACACTAATAAAAAATATTGTTATTAAAAATGAAACCTTGATTTATCATTATGATTTAAAGGATTAATAAGTTATCATTGCAGTGGTATTTTTATCTCCAGCTCTGTAACCAAATTTTAGGGTGGTTTTTTCGGCCTTATCCAGGACTATTGAGGCCTACAAATAAATAATGTGACATTAGTTTTTAGCCATTGAGTTCAAATAATCTAGGAGAGTTATATAACATTATTCTATCATAGTTATGGGAAAATATTAAAAATAAGATGAAGAAAAAAAAAACGAATTTGCGGCAGGAATTGTGCTTCAGAGCCTTCTAATTGACAAGGGTGCTGCTCATCGACCAAAGATCAGAACTGATAACCGCTGTCCTCGTTATTTAGCCCTAACTTTCGACTACTACTTCTCATTCACCGATGTTCAAAAAAAACTATATAATAATCACGAGCTGGTGATGACTTAGGGAAGGTACAAAATTTGACCATTTAGAACTCCAAAAGTAAAATTATTTTTATAGTGGCAAAATAAAACAATTGAATGAAGTTAATAAGTGTTTGGAAATATAGAAAGTGTGCTTATTCCAATTAAAATATAACGATTTATATATTTCCCATTTTTAATACCGATTATCAAAACTTATGGATCACCCCTCGTAAAGTGTTCCGAATTCGAACTTTCAGAATCAGGCTGGACAATTGACTCAGTCAGTCATTTAGAAAAAAACATACATAAATATAACCCACTAAGAGCAGGTTCTTATCTTGACTTGCCAAAAAAAATTCAAATTACAAAGTCATCCTTAAACATACAAAACAAAGACGATAATTGTCTTTTATGGAGTGTTATTGCCCATTTGTACCCTACAAGTCGGAATCCAAATAGAGTTTCTTCATATCCTCACTTCATCAATATTCTAAATGTGAAAGATAAGTATGTCATTTCCGCCGAGCTTTGACGACTTGAAAACATTTGAAAAAAATTACCCAAACCTATCAATTAATGTTTACGGTTTGGAGAAAAATTATGACGTGTCAGGTACCTTATACAAGACATTAAAACGTAAACTTACTCACGTTAATTTATTGCTCATTGATAAAAATAGAAAAGCGCATTATTGTTTGAACAAAAATTTTGAGAAACTTGTACATAAGCAACTTACTAAATGTTCACGCTTCTAATGCGTGACACAGGCGATCGCGGGGCAAGGAGACGCGGGGGGTCACCGGGAACTGGTTCGCCGCCCGCGCCGCAGCGCCGTCGCGCCGCGACACTTGCCAACAGATTCTTCATAGGAACGCACGCGTTCGAATTTCAATGTACTTACCTAAATCTGTTATAATCATTATAAATTTACTAAGCAAGTCGATTTTTATTTTAAACGAGTTCATTTACGAACATCTGGCGACCGTGAATAAATTTTGCTATCATTAGCAAACGTATCTGCAAGCGACGGAATCGAGTACCTTCGGAATACCGTTACTCGAGTTTAAATTTGCAACGGAAAAAGGAACTGAAATTGGGTTGGCGCGTTTGCTGCCTTCACTCCCTGGTGGACGAGACGAAGATCGCCGTTGGTGCTGGACGTCTGGATACTATCCCGAGGGAAGTGGCCTAATCCTTTCATTACTTTCTTTATTTCCCTTTAATTGGTGTAGGTAACTTGCCGCTCCGAGAACGTCAAGATAGTATCATGCTTACGCGTACTGTCTTTATATTATAACTTTTCGGCTATTGCAATTTAAAGTGCCTACCGCATAATATTTTTTTTGCTAATTTCTCTTCGTTCGCAATTATAAGTGCATAGCTTTAGCGGTGGAAGGATCTTGTGCAGGGTCCGTCCATATCACTGCCACCATCTTATCCTTTAAACTATCGCCAAGCAGCAGTTTTCGTATTGTTGTGTTCCGCTGTGGGGATAAGACAACCGGTGAAATTAGCATAGAGGCAATTCCACGTAAATCTTAACGCATTTCCAATCTTACGGTTGTAGTCTTGCGACTGTAGTTAAAAGGCCCATTGCCTTTATACCTACTGTTCGCGCCATCTGACGGCGCTTCCAAGAGACGGCTCGCCGGCTCGCGGATTTACACATATGTCGATTCACGCATGCGCGAGACGCCAACCAATCACATGAGCCGCGCCGCGGACCAATAGCGGGAGCCTTCGGGAAGCTGGGAGATGACGACGCCGACCACCACCAGCGCCCTCTTCTCTATCTAACCACCAGCAGAAACACACGTCGCGTGTCCTGGAGAAATAACTAGATCTAGATACCAAGCAACCTAACGATTGTAATGGTAATTAAATTATTGTAAACATAAAGTTGTTTATCTTCTCTTCTATGCGCAAACATAGAAAGTGGCGACCGTGACAGGACACGCGACCGTGCTCACTTCGCTTTCCAGAACCGAGGAGGAAGCCATCTTGTGTCGGCGCCGCGTTCGCACCGCCGACGCGACAAAAACGCGGAGCTTCGGGGTCCAGCACGCCGTAGGCGCACCTCGAAGGCGCCGCGCGAGCCGCGCAAGAAGCCCGAGAAAAACGAGGAGCCCGGCCAGAGGCGGCCACCGCTGCGCGCCTCGTCGGCGACTCGCGCTATAGCCAAGGCCATACAGGAAAGTGCCGTGAGCCCAACCCAACTCCCTTTGCCCGTAACCCCAATCGACGGTGGTCGAGTGCCGGCCTGGCTGCTTAATTTGCAGGTGCCGGTCGGTCTCCCACGTGCGTGGTGCGTCGCGGCCCCCTACACTTGAGGGAAGCCGCTTACCTTACCTGCTTAGGCAGGCCTTGTGTTCTTTTTTTTTGTGCCACGCACCTCTTATTTTGTGTCAACTTAGCTTCATTTACTTAACTTGTTTTCGTCTTTGCACCGTGTCATGCACGTCGTATTTTTTCTTAACTTAACTTTAGTGTGTATCGTCTTTTTTGCCGTGCTATGCACCGCGTGTTTTAGTGTAACTTAACTTCAAACATTTAATTTAGGTATCGTTGTTCACCGGGTCATTCAACCTCGTGTTTTTTGCTAACTTGAAACTTCATTTAGGTAATGTACCAACCCTTTTTTGCCGTGTTATGCATCTCGTATTTCGTTTTAACTTAGCTTCATTTTAAATTTGACCTACGTGACCTAACTTCAATAAATTAAATTTTTATTTCGCACTTGACCACTATAAACTCCTAAATTTTTAACCCTATGACCTAACTTAATGCCTGCGCATGTAACTTTATACATCATTTTACGTAATTAACCCCACATTTCAATTGTTTTGCACATATTTGCGACCTCCACATATGTGTTTTATTCGTGTAACAGCACATTTCTTAACGTTTTGACTTAGGTATTTGCGAAATCTTTCTTTCTTTTGCACTTAATTTCCCTTGGTTTCTTTTTGTTTTGCCGCATATGCACCCCGCTGCTTACGCCATTTCAGCTACGCGTTAAATGCGTTGACGTGTCAACGTGTCAAGCGCGGAGTGCTGACGCGTGTCTCTTCACCTACTTCGTGCCCTGCTGGGTGCTCCCGTGCCTGCCTCCGTTGTGCGACGGGCGCCTCCACGTGGCTAAGGAACCGAGGGGCGTGAGCTGTTTGCGAATTATAACTTTATTTTGTTTGCAAGTGGATAGCTTCAGTGTTTTATTTATCATTCTTGTACAACTAACAATAATTATTCAATATGGTTGATACAAAGGATGTTGTTGCTCAGCTTGCTGAGTTAAAAACTAAGCGTAGTTCTATGAAAGGACAAGTAACTAGATTCACAAGATACTTAGATGCAATTGATGATAATGAAATATTAGATGTTGTGAAATCTAACGATTTAACTTTGAGATTAAATAAAATCATTGAGCTATCTGCGCGCTTTGATGAGCTGCAAACTTCGATTGAGGTCATAAATAGTGATGAACTGGACAGTGAACTCGAGCACCGAGAGCTGTTCGAGGATAACATAAACTTAGCTATTGCAATTGCACAAAGTATATTCGACAGGGCTGATCCTTCTAAGGAAAAAACCCGTGCTCAGTCCCTACAAAATTGTGCCTCGAGCTGTCATCATGCTGATGAACTCGGTTTCAAGTTACCACAAATTACAATCAATCGCTTTGATGGCTCGTGTCACAAATGGATGGAGTTCAGGGATTTATTTGAATCTTTAATTCATAATAATGATAAAATTCAGTCAATTCACAAGTTTCATTATTTGATTTCATACTTGGAGGGTGAGCCTGCTCGAGTAGTCTCCAATCTGGAGGTCTCTGCTATTAATTATACTGAAGCCTGGGAACTCTTGTGTGAAAGATATAGTAATAAAAGACAGTTGATCACTAACCATCTAAACTCTTTGTTTAACATTGATTCTTTGCAGCGGGAGTCTGACCGTTCCTTACGTTTTCTAAGTGACCATGTTACAAAGAATCTCAGAGCGCTGAAAACTCTTGGTCAGCCTACTGAACATTGGGACACAATCTTAGTGCATTTGTTATCTGCAAAATTAGATTCAAGTACAAACATAAAGTGGGAAGAGTACAGGAGCACTCTTAAGGAGTGGCCTACTCTAAATGATTTTAAAGATTTTTTGAAAAACCGCGCAGACATTTTAGAGAACTTGTATAGGGCAAAAAGGGATAAACAACCAAGTAACAAGCCAGAAATTGCAAATAATAAAAATTCATTTAAACAAGATAAAAACATAAAAACATTTGTGATTTCAGCGAAACAAAGTGACAGCAGGGGTCGGCCGTGCGTCGTGTGTCGCGGCGACCACCGTGTCTACGACTGTCCCGTCTTCAGGCAGCTGCCTGTCGACGAGCGCTGGTCGCGGGTTTCCAGCCTCCAGCTGTGCCATGTCTGTCTAAGACCAGACCATGAGTCGCGTCGGTGTAAACTGAGCGGCTGTCGCGTATGTAAGAGACGTCATAACACATACCTACACACAACACAAACACAAAACTGTCCGTCTAGTGGTGCTAGCATGGATCGGAGCGTCCAGCCTACCAGTAGTGGTACGGTGGAGCCTGCGTCCTCCTCTACTATGACGGCTTCTAACAGTGCAGAGGTGCCACAGACCTCCACTGCTAACTCCTCACTGTCTAGCAGTGAGGTGCTGCTATCCACAGCTTTAATAGAAGTTATTAATCCTTGCAACAATAGGATAGAAACCGTTAAGTGTCTTCTGGACTGTGGAAGCCAGTCATCCTACATGAGTGAAGGACTGAGAGAACGCTTGCAGCTTGCATCTCAGCCCGTAATTGCCACAACCATTTTAGGTATAGGTAACACTCCACTTAAATGTATCCCAGGTCGTTGTGCGGCAAAGATAAAGTCTAAGGTTGATAATTTTAGTGCCAACGTTAATTTCCTGGTCTTAAACCAAATAACTGATAACTTACCTAAGAGATACTTTGATGTAAGTCAATTAAATATACCTGCATCTATAAAGCTTGCAGATCCAACATTTAATATTCCGTCCCACATTGATATTTTGTTAGGAGCAGATATTTTTTGGCAAATAGTGGGCGGTGAACAAAAAACATTGTCAAATAAACAAACTATGTTGATTCAGTCAAGACTTGGCTGGCTCTTGACAGGTCCAGTAGCCAGTACAAGCAACAATTTAAATACTGTTACACGCAGTAACCTTTCTTTATCTGATCTGTCTGCCCAAATGACAAGGTTTTGGGAGACAGAGGAGCTACCCATTGAGGTGAGCCTCCCAGGGGATAAGTTTGAATCACACCCCATAGAAAAACATTTCACTGATAACACTTATCGTCAGCCAGATGGCAGGTTTGTAGTAAAATTACCTTTAATTGACACGCCTGATTGTTTAGGAAATTCATTTAATATTGCAAAAAGGCGTTTGTTTAACTTAGAGAGGCGCTTTGCTAAGCAGCCCGAACTTAAATTAATGTATACTAATTTCATAGATGAATATAGAAGCCTGGGTCATCTGACTGAATCAAAGTTCCAGTATCGAGCTAACTATCTCCCGCATCATGCTGTGATGAGGGAAGATAGTGAATCCACTCGACTTAGAACAGTTTTCGATGCCTCCTGCCCCACCTCGTCTGGATATTCTATTAATGATATTCAGATGGTAGGCCCTAACATCCAAGACTCTTTGTTTAACATACTGCTTAGATTTCGCAATTACAAATATGTACTGTCAGGAGACATCGAAAAACAATACAGGCAGATTTTAGTTGATGAGTCTGACAGGGACTTGCAGGTCATTTTGTGGCGCGAGGACGAACATTTACCTGTTCGCTCGCTCACTTTAAACACCGTAACGTACGGCTTTGCTTCTGCAAGTTTTCTAGCGGCTAGGTGTTTGTGGCAATTAGGGGCTGAGTGCAATGACCTCTTAGTTAAGACTGTCATACATAATGATTTTTACTGTGACGATTTATTAACGGGTGCAGATTCCGAATCCGACTTACTGCTTATACAAACCAAGGTTTCTCAAGCTTTAGCTTCTGGTTGTTTTAATCTACGTAAATACCGTTCAAACTCGACTCAATTGTTAAACTTAGAGTCCATCACTTCACAAGGTAACTTGACCTTAAGTCAATCTTGCCAAACGCTTGGTCTAGGGTGGGATCCTAGTCAAGACATGTTAAGTTTTTCTATTGATGTTGATGATGCTAGTAAAAATGTGACCAAACGAACCATTTTATCTACAACATTTAAAATATTTGACCCATTGGGGCTTTTAAGTTTATGTACGGTCAAACCGAAAATTTTAATACAAAGACTATGGATGGCAAAGGCTGGGTGGGACGAACCTGTACCCCCAGAAATCCATCGTAGTTGGTCACGATTTATTAAAAACCTACATCATCTTAAATTATTAAAGATACCTAGGTATGTGCTTAGTGACGCACCATCTACAATTGAACTTCATTGCTTTTCGGATGCATCCCAAAATGCTATAGCTGCATGTATATATATAAAATCTTTTTCAAGCTCAGGTGAGCAATGTATCAACCTACTTTGTGCAAAGGACAGAGTGGCGCCTATTAAGCCCACCACAATACCGCGTCTGGAACTCGCCGGAGCCCTGTTAGCAGTTAAGACTTATAGTGCTGTAGTGAAGGCTCTAAGAAAGCCTATTTCACGTACTGTGTTCTGGACAGACTCCGCCGTAGTTCTAGCGTGGTTAAAAACGGATGTGTCAAAGTTGAAGGTCTTTGTGGCTAACAGAGTCGCGGCTATAGCAGAGCTTGCCCCATTGGCGGCCTGGAGACACGTGCCCACTGCAGAGAATCCCGCGGATCTCGCCACGCGCGGCGTGGATCCTCAGCACGTCTCCAGCACCGCCCTCTGGTGGCATGGCCCTGACTACCTTCTAGAGCCTGAAAGCAATTGGCCGACCTTGAACTCTGACACACCTGACAGCTTGCCTGAAGTAAAGCTTACCTCTATGGTGGCTAATGTAGAGTCGTCTCTATGTATTATAGATTTTGATAGATTTTCTAGACTCAAAACGTTACAACGTACTGTAGTTTATGTGCGTCGTTTCATTAATAACTATTGTAAACGCAGTCAGCCTAAATTGACAGGCAAATTAACGACGCAAGAACTTACCGACTCGTTTTGTTCATTAGTGAAGCTTTCACAACAACAATCATTTCCTGTTGAACTCGAGATTTTAAATAAAAATAAAAACTTAACTCCTAAGTCGCACATTGCGTCTTTGACACCTTTTATAGACTCTCAAGGCATCTTGAGAGTCGGGGGGAGGCTGGACGCTTCTGATTATAGCTATGATAAGAAGCATCCCATGTTATTAAGTGCTAAGCACACACTCACCAAACTCATATTTAAACACGAACACACTCGTCTCTCACATGCGGGACCGCAGCTCCTTTTGTCCTCAGTCCGAGACACCGTATGGCCGGTTGGGGGCAGGAACCTCGCACGGAGCACGACTCGCACCTGCGTCACTTGTAGACGCGCCGCTGGGCAAACTTTAAAAAATATAATGGGAAATTTGCCAGCGCAGCGCTTAACAGCTGATTTTCCATTCGCAGCTACAGCAGTAGACATGGCTGGTCCCTTTTTAATTACGGATCGCCGTGGCCGCGGATGTAAAATCACAAAATGCTATTTGTGTTTGTTTATTTGCCTAAAGTATAAGTGTGTTCATTTGGAAGCCGTAAGCGAATTATCTAAAGATGCATTCATTTTGGCTCTCCGAAGGTTTATCGCTCGCCGCGGCAAGCCTGCGGAGCTCCTTTGTGATAATGGTCGTAATTTTACTGCTGCTGCAAAGGAAATGAATGACTTCATTAAGCTTAACAAAGATGGTATTTCTGAGTTTGCAGCTGATCAAATAATTAAGTTTATATTCGCGCCGGCTTACGCCCCAAATTTCAATGGCTACGTGGAGGCCGGCATTAAAAGTTCCAAATTTCACCTTAAACGGGTTCTCAGTAATACGCACCTCACGTTCGAGGAGCTGGCCTCCCTGTTCAGCCAGGTCGAAGCTATTTTAAATAGCAGACCACTTTGTCCTCTCTCCCCCTCTCCCAACGATTTTTCCCCGCTCACGCCAGGGCACTTTCTGGTTGGCAGGTCGCTGACGTCGCCGCCAACCGCGTCGCTACTAGAGGACAACTCGAGCCGCTTGGACCGATACCAGAGACTGGAACAGCTGCGTCAACATTTTTGGAAGCGATGGTCTTCCGAGTACGTCTCCGAGCTACAGCAACGCGGCAAATGGCGCACGCGGCAGCGCGACCTACAACTGGGAGAGCTTGTGCTAATCAAGGATGAAGGCTTGCAGCCACTGAACTGGCGTATGGGTCGCGTCACCAAATTATATCCCGGCAAGGACGGCGTACCTCGCGTGGCAGATGTCAACACATCCAGAGGACTCATAAGACGGGCACTCAACCGAATATGCCCCCTTCCGGTTAAAGAAAATTACTGAAAGCGAGCTTTCAGCGGCCCCGAGTATGTTCGCGCCATCTGACGGCGCTTCCAAGAGACGGCTCGCCGGCTCGCGGATTTACACATATGTCGATTCACGCATGCGCGAGACGCCAACCAATCACATGAGCCGCGCCGCGGACCAATAGCGGGAGCCTTCGGGAAGCTGGGAGATGACGCCGACCACCACCAGCGCCCTCTTCTCTATCTAACCACCAGCAGAAACACACGTCGCGTGTCCTGGAGAAATAACTAGATCTAGATACCAAGCAACCTAACGATTGTAATGGTAATTAAATTATTGTAAACATAAAGTTGTTTATCTTCTCTTCTATGCGCAAACACCTACCATTTGCTCCATTTCATACCTTACAAGAGTCAAACTATATTAAATTCCTTCTTATTTCTGCTTTGCTTGTTGGAGCGCATTCCTTAAGCTTGTATCGCCGTTAATTTGGGCTAACGTATAAGTTTTTTTTTGCCATCCTACCTTCATAAATAGGCAAAATACAACTTTTAAGGTTGTAAGTAATTCTGTAGCTCTGCCTGCCCTCTAAAGTTAATAACCCTAATAAATTATTGTTCACATATTTGCCGATAGTTCCAGGATTTAACGGATTATTCGTCGAAGAGGCTAGTGGATCGTCTGGGGCCGCTTGTGGTTGGGGGCCCGGTGCGAGCACGAGTCGTCGGCGGCTGCAACGGTTGGATCTCAGTGCCACGACACCAGCTCATCGAGAGGGTTTGCATAATTGTTGAACCTAAAGGGCTCGTGTCAAGTATGTCGCGGAAAGCATAACACCTTATTGCATAAGAGAGACAGTTATTGTGCGGCACCCAGTGAACGGAAATAAAACATGGAAGCATTACGCCATACAAAAATGACGTTGAAATATGTCCCGTCTCCCACAATGTTTATAGCTAAAACGACTTATGTATCGAGTTGTTTTAATAATCAACTTAATAAACATTACGTTTAGGTCAAAAGTAGTTTATCACATATATTGGTGACGTGTTTGAGTAGACAGCGGTTTTGCAAAGGCTTAATTCCTCTTCACCAATGAGAAAAGTTTGTGATGCTTTCATTGGTCACAATCACTTTGACATGAGATTTGATTTGCCAACAGTTTCTTTTATTAAAAAGCTGTCTACTTGAATACGGCTGTCACATGGATGGTTTAATACAATAATGATCATTCAAAAATAAGTTCGTAGGGTGAAAGGCTATTTGTTTGAAACGATTTTTTTGCAATATCGAGTTTGATATATATTAACAAAAAACCCGACTGCAATGAAAAAACAACTGAAAAGCGAAAAACAAGCTCTTTAATTTACAGAAAATTGTAAGAGCAATGTACTTATTGATATTTATAGCAATTTAAATTTAACTTGAATATTGGAAAAGGTATTGCAGGCGGGGACAAGCTAGTCCAAATGTTAAATTTTAGGTTTAGATTTCTTAAGTTTTCGGTGTATTAAAAGCTGAATCAATATCAGATGATAATATGTTTAAAGGCGTAACACATAGTTTTCAGTTCGTATTTTTTGGCCATAGCGGCGATGGTTGTCGTCGATGAAAAAGCATCTCACATGAATCTTCCACATCAACATGACCTGGAACACCAAAGTGATGCCCACAGTTTGGACAAGAGACCTGAAAAAAATTACTGCGATAGGCATAACGAAATAAATTAATATGAGCGAAATTATATACCAAATTTAAAATAACTCGTTTTGTATAGCACCATCCCGTGAAAAAGAAAAGTAGAAACCAAATCTGTTAGTAGGAGTTTATAACAATAATATTATAGATAATATTAAAATCAAATAAATTCATAAATTAATCTACTTCATTTGGCATAATGTCATCCCTATAGAGAAAATGTAATAATTTTTTTGTAGGTTTCACCGAAGTTATCAGTTAATTTACATGTGAGAAGTGATCCCACTGTTCTTGGAATGATCTGAATGATTTTTGCACCCCTTCACAACACATAAAGGCATTTTTAATGTTAAAAAATCTTGTTTTGATAAGCCGTCCGTCACTCACTGTCATCCCGATCAAACTGAAGTCGTATGCGGTAGAGTTTGTAAGGACTGCCCACCGCGGTATAGTTTTCGTGGCGCTATAAAAGAGCGGTCAGAATGCTTCCATGTTTTATTTCCGTTCACTGTGAACGAACGCTAGCAGCTATTGTCAGTGAACGGAAATAAAACATGGAAGCATTACGCCATACAAAAATGACGTTGAATTAGGTCCCGTCTCCCACAATGTTTATAGGTAAAACGACTTATGTATCGAGTTGTTTTAATAATCAACTTAATAAACATTACGTTTAGGACAAAAGTAGTTTATCACATATATTGGTGACGTGTTTGAGTAGACAGCGGTTTTGCAAAAGCTTAATACCTCTTCACCAATGAAAAAAGTTTGTGATGCTTTCATTGGTCACAATCACTTTGACATGAGATTTGATTTGCCAACAGTTTCTTTTACTAAAAAGCTGTCTACTTGAATACGGCTGTCACATGGATGGTTTAATACAATAATGATCATTCAAAAATAAGTTCGTAGGGTGAAAGGCTATTTGTTTGAAACGATTTTTTTGCAATATCGAGTTTGATATATATTAACAAAAAACCCGACTGCAATGAAAAAACAACTGAAAAGCGAAAAACAAGCTCTTCAATTTACAGAAAATTGTAAGAGCAATGTACCTACTTATTGATATTTATAACAATTTAAATTTAACTTGAATATTGGAAAAGGTATTGCAGGCGGGGACAAGCTAGTCCAAGTGTTAAATTTTAGGTTTAGATTTCTTAAGTTTTCGGTGTATTAAAAGCTGAATCAATATCAGATGATAATATGTTTTAAGGCGTAACACATAGTTTTCTGTCCGTATTTATTGGCCATAGCGGCGATGGTTGTCGTCGATGAAAAAGCATCTCACTTGAATCTTCCACATCAACATGACCTGGAACACCAAAGTGATACCCACAGTTTGGACAAGAGCCCTGAAAAAAATTACTGCGATAGGCATAACGAAATAAATGAATATGAGCGAAATTATATCCCAAATTTAAAATAACTCGTTTTGCATAGCACCACCCGGTGAAAAAGAAAAGTAGAAACCAAATCTGTTAGTAGGAGTTAATAACAATAATATAGATAATATTAAAATCAAATAAATTCGTAAATTAATCTACTTCATTTGGCATAATGTCATCCCTATAGAGAAAATATTATATTTTTTTTGTAGGTTTCACCGAAGTTATCGGTTAATTTACATGTGGGAAGTGATCCCACTGTCCTTGGAATGATCTGAATGATTTTTGCACCCCTTCACAACACATAAAGGCATTTTTAATGTTAGAAAATCTTGTTTTGATAAGCCGTCCGTCACTCACTGTCATCCCGATCGAACTGAAGTCGTATGCGGTAGAGTTTGTAAGGACTGCCCACCGCGGTATAGTTTTCGTGGCGCTATAATAGAGCGGTCAGAATGCTTCCATGTTTTATTTCCGTTCACTGGCACCGGCGCTGGGGCGCGTCCGCCTCGCCCGCTCCCGGCCCCGTCGTGTTATCAGTAGTGTCGATGACTCACACGCTACTGTGCACGGCGCAGGTAGAAATTATTAACGAAGCTAATCATACAAGTGTTATTGCTCGCGCCTTACTGGATACTGGCAGTCAGTCGTCGTTTTTAAGGCCCCAGTCTCCTGTAAATCAGTATTCTTGCAGAATTAGCCGAAAAGAAAGGTCTTACTTTAGTTATTTAGAAAGCAATAAATAAAATCAATTTTTCATTAATTTCAAGTGTGGAATATGAACATTTAAAAACATATTTTTTTATTTACGTTAATGCTAATTTTAATAGTTTTTTTAGGCTTTAAACATACCTGTATTTACGTTTTACGCGTTGAGAGTCTGGTTCATGCACACGTCACGTAAAAAATATGACTAAAACAAGAAATTTATTCAGGAATCATTTATTCTCATATCTTCGACAATAATCGTATCTGGTTACTTTTTTGAATAATGCTTTAGTTTTCTTATTTCGAGTGCTTTAAGTATCTATAATTTTATGAATTCGACCACTGCTAAAATATTGTTTTTCTCCTAGGAAATTGTCGTGTAGCGTAGTGACACTCAATACACGTAGAAAAGAACTATTAATAATTCTAATAACAAAAAAATGTATTTGAAAAATATTGTTTATAACCATTTATTAAATAGAAAATTATCGACTGTTTAAAACAAAAAACGCGTCAAAATTTCCCTCAGTTCCGCTGTGTCATCGCAGCGTTCAGACGTGTGTTGTGTAGCTCGTCGTTATTTTACCTCCTGCTCACACGGTTGGTCCCTTTCCCTCGCGCAGATTCTTATGGAATAGCGAAGTACATCGTGACAGTTGCTCTACTTGAATATTGCACTTATCAATTAATAAACCTAAACGACTATGGATAAGAAAAGGAAGAAATATCCCTGTGTTGCTAAAAAGAAGTCTAAATCAAAAGTTGAACTCATGAAAAAAAACCGTTTAAAGAGGTAAGTTGAATACACAAATTAATAAATTATAAACCTACTTGTTCTAATGTTAAAAATAAATTATTTATCAGTTTAGTTTAGAGTCGTACTCTAGTTATTTTTAGATATTTGCAATATTAAAATGTATTTCTTCAGTGGTGTTAAAAAGGTATTACGGATAAGACTATCCATAATAAAAACAGAAGACTTGATTAAAAAGCCAACTTTTGTCAGTCAGTACTATGGTATAATTACGACATGGAGTCATCTGTGCGACGACAAGTTCAAAGCCGCTAATGCATTTCTAGTAGCTATTTATTCAGATTTCTATCCTTATGATACTCGTATTTACGATTTTCAATACCTTTCGTGATTATCATTATTTACCTATATAGATTTTACTTTTGCAGTAATGTCAGTGCCACTGTATCTTGTGATCGTCGACCGATGTCGGACATTAGCAACAACTACCCTCAATTAAATAATATTGTGCAATGGTAAGAATGCTGTTTTTATAGTTATTTTATTTTTTTACTTGCAACATTTAAGTATGAATGAAAATGGTTGTAAGTAACAAGCTTTTACTTTTAAATTTATTTTCTTGAAATAAAGATTCGGCGCTTTGCTTAGATAGAAGATAAGAATTTACTAAGAAAACTCGCTGAAAAAAATAACTAATATATAACTTCTTTTGTTCCTTTTTAGTACATATATAAAAGCTTGTGCAAAATGTGGTTACAGAATTTTTAAGAAGTTATTTAAGAGTATTTGGTATTTCTGTAGCTCTGCCTACCCCACTCTGGGAATAAAGGCGTGACGTTGTGTATGTATGTATGTATAAAATATTGTTTTTAATATGATATTATTACATTTTATTTTTTTTATGTTCTTTTGTATTTAAACTAATTACATTAACACAATATTAACATGATTAACATTTTTTTTCAGTAATCAAGAGGCAATAAGTCAGACTTCCTCTGAAAGCATTTTAGTCCTAATGGAAAATTCTAGACCAACGCGGGCTAATACCGAATCAGATAAAACGGATACAGAAAATGATCCAAATAAAGAAAATTTACTATGTATAATATAATACCTACATTTATACAAAAATAATAATACTGAAAGGTGACTTGGTCGAGTGTTCTTACCTACTATGTTGCCGCGGTTCCGCCCGCATTTATTTAGTTTTTATTGTCATATCGAAATCAATCAATTTAAAAAAAATACAAAATCCCTTTATACTTATATAGGTAATTATAATGACTATCCCCTTATGGAACTGCCAGTCTCCTATATCCCTAGGAAACTGTCCGTTCCCAATAATTTATTTATAATTTATTTTATAGGTAATTAAGAAGGGTCGTAAGCGAAAACCAAACAATGGTCTACCATTTCGAAGGGTTTCTAAAAGAAAGGTAATTAAATAAAAGACGGGGCACAAGGAATGTGACTCAGATACATAATCATAAACACTGATGATAGCTGATAATAGTTATTATATAGTGTGTAAATGGTATACGGCTGTTTATTAAAAATGGATAGAGATTAACACTCTACAAATCATAAATAGAAAGAAATATTTTGATTTCGCTAACGTGTACACCGTTATTCATTTTTGAACATACTATCGACCCGCAATGTACATCTAAGTCTATCTGTTAGGTAAGTAATTTTAAAGTGCACCGTGCATGAAATAGTTAATTCTTATTAGAAGTTAAGTAATCGCAGCTTTAATAATACTTAACGTTGAAACATCATTAATTGCGTTTTTAGTTAATTGAATTTTTTGTTATACATTGCGTGTTACATTATTTTGTATGGTTATTTTTTTAAATTTAATTTTAACAAAAGCTGCCTAAATGTGCTCATTAGGGGCTATACTAACCACAGTTAAAAGAAACGCCCGTATACCATTTACAAAGTGTATTGTTTGCCTACATTGACAATAAAAACCTTTTTTTCATTTCAGTACCAGCAATCTGTACCTGATAAAGATGACAGCTTTGAATTTGAAACGGAACACGAAGATGTATTTCGGGATAATAATGACTCTTTTGATTTAGATGGACGTAGAATTGTTTCTATTAGATATTTCTTGACATCTTTGCAAGCAGTTGCTGATCATAGTACAGAATCATTTGGATGCAGATTTTCAAATTTAAAATGCATCGGCGAGACCCGAAAAGGTTTTATTTCTTCTCTTCGACTGAAGTGTGAATTATGTAACGTAGAATTTGATGTAAGTACTGATGATCCCGATTTTAACTATGATATTAATCATGGTATTGTCGCCGGCACCATTAGTATTGGCTGCGGACATGAAAATTTAAATGAATTGGCTGCAAATACTAACATACCCCCTATGTCAAAAAGAATATATTCTAAAACTTGCCAAGATGTCTATGACTGGTATCACAAAACAGCGGAAGGAGAAATGCGCAAGGCAGGAGAAGAAGAAGCAAAACATGCAAAGGAAATTGGAAGCGTTGATAGCGAAGGAAATCCAATGATAGTTGTAATTGCTGATGGATGCTGGTCCAAACGATCATTTCGTAATAATTATGCAGCTGCATCTGGCGCAGCAGCAATTATCGGTGCATATTCTAGAAAGCTATTATACCTAGGCGTCAAGAATAAGTACTGCACGATATGTGCTCGAGCAGCCAATAAGAAAACTGAGCCGAAAGAACATAAATGTTATAAAAATTTCACAGGAAGTTCATCTAGTATGGAATCGACTGCACTGGTTGAAGGCTTCAAAGAATCTCTTGACACACATGGTTTGATTTATGCTAAAATGATATCAGACGGAGATTCAAGCACCATCAAAAAAATTTTGGCTAGCAACCCTTACAAAAATATAAAAGTTGAGAAGATCGAATGCCGCAATCACCTTTTACAAAACCTATGCAATAAATTGCGGCTTCTCATAAAAGACACTCAAATTCCCCTCCAACAAAGAAAACTCTTTACAGAGCCAAAAATTATGAAATTAAGAAGATACGTGGTACGTGCAATAAAGTTGATAAAACATGCAGAGGTTCCTCAGACAGAAAAGATATTTAATTTAAACGCAGATATTTCCACTGCCTTACGTCATGCTTTAGGAGATCATACTAAATGTGAAGATCAGATATGTCCTTCAACTGATAAACTCGACATAGATGTGACGCAAAATTTACAAAAGACCGCTCTTTGGTTAAAAATGAGCCAACACGTCTCATATTTGGCATCAAATGCAAAGAACCTTGTTTTTGACGTGGACAGCAATGCCGCTGAAACATTTAATTCATTTATTGCCAAATATGTTGGAGGTAAGAGGATAAATTACAGTATAAGAAATTCTTATCAAGAAAGATGTTCAGCCGCCGCCATCAGTTTTAATACAAAGACACCAATCACTGCAGTCAACAGGTTTATATTTAATAAACCTACAGGTAAATACACACGAATATATGAAACACATAAAAAGGAGCAAAAAAAATATACAAGACAATATAGGAAAAAATTTCGTGGTGCCACTAAAAACGATCCAGATTATGGTGCAAACGCTCAACGTCCGGACATGTCGGAAGAAGTGTTCAAGGTGGCTAAACAATATTTTGTAAGAGAATTGGAGGTCACTGCAGAAGAACGAGATAATATTCAAAAAAATACTATGCAGCAAAGCAATAGCCAAGACTGGATAGAGCAAAGAAAAAAAAGACTGACAGCTTCGCGTTTTGGCAAAATTTGTAAAAGAAGAAAGAACATTAGTTGTGCGCCACTCGTCAAATCAATAGTCAGACCGAAAGACTTATCTAATGTACCGTCAATTGCATATGGCATACAGAATGAAGAAAAAGCACTTTCTCAATTAGCGCATCAGGAAAAAATAAAAATTGAACGATGTGGCCTTTATATTCACAAGACAAAGTGTTTTTTGGGTGCCACTCTTGATGGCATTTACACAGACAAAGAAGGAAAAAGAGGAATCATAGAGGTGAAATGTTCATTTGCTGCCAAAGACATGAATGCTGAAGATGCAATAAAAGAGAAAAAAAAAAAATTTTGGAAATACGACCCAAAAAATAACTTTTTTAAAGTAGATATGAAACATAATTATTATTTTCAAATTCAGGGCCAGTTAAATATCACAGAACAAGATATTTGCATTTTTGCAGTTTGGACGAGTGAGCAGCAACCGATGAAAGTCGAATATATAAAAAGGGATAAAGTATTTTGGGAAACAAAAATGCTTGGCCTTTTAACAGAATTCTTTCATGACTGTCTACTGCCAGAATTAATTGACTCGCGCCTTGAGCGTTCTATGCCAATAAAAGACCCGCCGCGTATAATAGCCGCCATAGAAATAAAAAACAAAAATGTTCCCAAAAGAAAACTAACGGTAAAACGTAGCTAAGCTTATAACTGCCTATTTTATTGTAAATAATTATCAAAATTTAGTTTATAGGGCTCCGAGCGTCCAGTGGCGCCCCTATTACTTTTATTGGGTTTTCTTAAAGTATTATCCTAAAATCTAAGAGCGGTTTTCTGTTGTACAAATGAATATAAACTCGGCGTTGGCCGATTAAATTGTTAAATTACATGACTTATTTTGCGGGGTATGTATGTAAGTAACGGCAATTTACAATGTTTAATGTTTATCTGATTATATTGGTTTCTGTAAATATGTAATAAAATATTTGTTTTATTGTATTATCGTCTATATTTGATCAATTATTATTTATAGTAGTGAACAGTATCTCGCTACATCATAATCTACCTTTTTTAAAGTGTGTGTACCATTTTTCTGCTCGACGGAGCCGGAAAGTGGCAACTTCGTTCAGCGCAGCGGAGGGCTTTAAAAATCATTACATGTAAAATTTTAAGTAATCGTACACTCTTTAATGAAGTAGAGCAACATTCATGTGCGTTTCTTAATGAGTTAATGCAGCGGGGGGAGCGCCACTTCCAAAGCCATAGGTAAGATAAAAGCTAAATGTCGCAAAGGGAGTCCGCAGCCTTAACGGAGAATATGCAAAACAAGTTAGGATTAAATAAAACATCCAATAATAAATTAAATGTTTGCGGTCTAAATAATATAAAAACCAATATTTCCGGCAGTTGTGATGTTAAGATACAATCGTGTTCAACTTCATTCAATGCGCGAGTTTCTTGTTTGTTAGTGCCAGTGATTACGGGGAGCTTGCCGAGCGTCGAATTAGATGTTCGTGAGATAGGTATTCCAAGTAGTATTCAATTAGCAGATCCCAAGTTCTTCCGGCCTTCTTCTATAGATATTCTATTAGGGGCTGATATATTTTGGAGTATTATTGGTACAAAACAAATCAAGTTAGGACGTAACATGCCTACGCTGCAAGAATCTCAGCTGGGATGGTTGATAGCCGGGCCGATAGGTATTAGTCAACCTAAGGCAAAGGTCAGTTGTTACTTCAGTCAGCTTATCGATATAGACAATTCCCTTAAGAAATTCTGGGAGATTGAAGAATTACCTACTGACACTAAAACGTATACAGTTGATGAGCAGTTTTGTGAAAACCATTTTTTAGAGAACACTAGCCGTCTGCCGGACGGGAGGTTTTGCGTTCAAATGCCCTTAAAGGAACCGGAAACTAGTCTCGGCGACTCATTTTACTTAGCAAAGAAACGTTTCCTAAATTTAGAATGCAAATTAAATAAAAATGAGCACTTAAAAGGGGCTTACAGCAAATTTATCGATGAATACCGGGATTTGGGTCATTTAAGGGAAGTTGAACAACCAAGTTCAGGTAATTACCTACCTCATCACTGTGTCATTCGGTATAAGAGTGAAACCACTAAATTAAGAGTAGTTTTTGATGCCTCAGCCAAAACTTCTACAGGCAAATCCCTTAATGATATACAGGCTGTAGGTCCAGTCGTTCAAAGCGATTTATTTTCCATCTTATTACGCTTCCGGGGACATAGGTTTATTCTTCTAGGGGACATAGAGAAAATGTACCGACAAACGGCCTTACATCCTTCTCAGCGACATCTCCAGTTAATTTTATGGAGAGATCAATCCACGACACCCGGAACGACAACAGATAATAATATTAAAGTCTTGCAATTAAATACTGTGACGTACGGGATGGCCTCTGCTCCATTTCTTAGTACGAGATGCCTTATGCAATTAGCAAACGAATGTACTGATGAAAGAATAGCTAACATAATTAAATGTGATTTTTATATTGACGATTTAAATACAGGAGCAGAGGAGGTAAAGGGAATTACAACATATATGTCGGAGCCAGTTGTCACTTCGAACATAAAACGTCGTAACGGTAACTGTTATTCGGTAAATCGTTAGTTGTTTACGTAACAAAAACGCTTGTTTGATGACTGTTTTTTAAATGTGATTCCTTGTAATAATTCGAAAGATGATTTTATGATTCGGTATTGTTTTGTTTTGACAACTTGCTTCGACTAAATGAGATATTAGTTCTCACACGAGTCTAGCGGATAGTTAATTTGTCAATTTGATTCTAAAGTAGCTGCTATTGAATCCTGATATGTAAACAGTAATTGATATTGGATTATTTGATTATTCGTAATGTCAATTTGAATTAGAATTAAGGTCTTTTTAGTTGAAATGTGGAGTAAACACGTGACGTATTTCCGCGCGCCATTGGACAGAGTTGTCGTGGAGTGGGGTGCCTGGTAGGGGCAAGCCTAGCCGGGTATATAAACCCTTGCACCGGGTTGTGCAGGCAGTCAAACTTATGGTTCGACTCAGGAGTGAGCTCCCCTGCTCCCGGCAAATCTGTCGGTTTACTCTGCTTGGCCTCAGTGCTTATACACCTGTGTAGCTACATGTGTAGCCACTTGCTGTACATCGTTACGCTGCCTTTCGGCATATCGTTACTCCGTTATTGTTATCTATCGGTACACCGTTACTCTGCCTCTCGCCACGCCGAATCTTGGCGTGTAGTCTGTTGTGCCCTTTGGGCCAGTAATTGTTTATTTTGTAATTTCTTACTATAAAATTAGATTGTTATCTTTGTTGTAAATAGAATAATTTGTTTGTAAATATACCCTTCATTACATTACAACTTGATTTTATTCAGTTAAAATGGGAGAACGACCTGATGGTTTGCCTCCTGTCATACCCGATCCTACATCAGAAGTGGGATCGGTTCGGAATGAATCGCAGACGGAGGAATCGTTACGAGCAATATTAGATCTTCATAGCCGTAACATGGCACAGTTAATAAAAGCGATTAAGTCTCCCTCCACTTCATCATCCGCGATTCTCTTGCCCGAATTTTACCCCGAATCGCCCGATTCAAACGCTCGTGCATGGAGTTCTACCGTTGATATTTGTTTGTCGGAGCGACCGCTCCAAGGTAGCTCACTTGTCCTTGCCCTTAGCAAATCTTTGAAGGGTAGTGCATCCACGTGGCTTTCTCAAGTGTCTTATGCGGGTATGACTTGGCCAGACTTTAAGGCAGTCTTCCTTTCTCGTTATGACGTCACGGAAACTTATTCTACCCTCATAAACCTTCTTAATAGTCAACCAAAAGACGGAGAATCTTTAGCCGCTTACGCTAGTCATTTAGTTACGTCGCTCACTTCAAAATGGAGCAGTCTCAGTGTTGAACAAATTGCCGTCACGACCGTGCTATCTCATGTGTCTAAATTTGATTCCCGAGCTTATCGTCTTGCTTTTACTGCTGATGTGACCTCAAGAAATAAGTTACAACAAGAATTGAGTGTCTTCTCTCATCTGAAGCGAAAGTCTAATTTTCCATCTGATCGCTCAGAGACATCAGACTCTAAACGTTTTAAGCCAACAGTGGTTTGTCACTTCTGCGGTGTGTTAGGGCACAAGTCGACAAATTGTCGCAAAAAATTAGAGCAAACTAAAACGAAGTCCATTATCTCCGCCAGTACCTCAAAACCATCTCCAAGGAACACCTGTTACCGTTGCGGGGAGCCCGGACACATCTCACCTCACTGCCCTACTGCGGCGGGAAAGCGGCCTGCTGGTACGAGTTATGCTGCTGGGAGTCAGCCGCAGCTGCTGTTAAACGGGTGGATTCCTGTGAAGTACGGCCTATCACGGGTGTACTAACACAATCTGGTGAACAACTTTCATTTTGTTATGACTCTGGGGCTGAATGTTCTCTCATAAGGGAAAGTTGTTCTGATAAATTTTATTGTCTGGCAAGCGTCTTTGTTCTGTGGTTAATATTACAGGAATAGGAAATTCTAATGTGACGTGTTCCGAACAGATCCTTAGCAAAGTTGAGGTTGATGGTTATCATTTAGAGATTCTTTTTCATGTGATACCAGATGAATTTTTGAGCCATAATAAATGATAGGTTGTGAAATTTTAAAACTTGGTTTTAGCGTTAATATGACTGAAAATTCTTTTAATATTTCAAAAGTTAAGGTAGTTGATCAGTTTTTGAAGCAACATTCGATAAATTTTAATAATGTCGATACTGACGTTGGTCCAGAATTAAAAACTAAGTTAGTAGAAATCCTTAAGGAATATTCGCATGCTTTTGTAGAAGGTTTGCCACAAACTCGAGTTGAGTCTGGTGAGCTGAAAATTCGTTTGATAGACCCTCAAAAGACTGTCCAACGTCGACCATATAGGCTTACCCCTGACGAAAGACATTTGGTTCGTTCTAAAATTGATGAGCTAATTGATGCCGGTATAGTTCAACCTAGTAACTCTCCATTTGCAAGCCCGATTTTATTGGTTAAAAAACGTGATGGTTCTGATAGGATGTGTGTGGATTACCGTGAGCTCAATAGTAATACTATACCTGACAGATTTCCATTGCCTCTGATAGCGGATCAAATTGCTAGACTGTGTGGTGCCAGCTTTTATACTTGCCTTGATTGCACTAGTGGTTTTCATCAGATTCCTATCCACCCCGACAGTGTTGAGGCTACTGCTTTTGTTACCCCTGATGGCCAGTATGAATACTTGGCAATGCCATTTGGTCTACGAAATGCTCCTAGTGTTTTTCAACGTGCGGTAACTAACGCATTAGGGTCACTAAGTAGGGTGATATTGGGGATCCCCAATTGATCCATCGATCAGTGAACCAGAATTCCATCTCGACTGATACTGTCGAAATGTAGGTTTTACCAGTTTCATTTACAAAAGAAGCAAAACCGGAGTGCCGTAAGATATAATTTGGTTTTACGTATATTTTGTTTACGGCACTCCGGTTTATTTTTTAATAAATTTATTTTCTTTCTTTCGCATTTCACTTGTTCCCACACTTTCCGACAACCATTATCATACTAATGTAGGATATAATAGTCCCGCTAACAGTTTTCTGGAGTGGCCATTTCCATACTAATTGTTTAAGGACAAGGTGGTCTTTCAATACGTTCCAAAGGGGCGCCTCCTCCGTACTGATAACTACTCAACCAAGATAATGTTAGAACGCTAATCTATATAACGGGGCATCAGGAAGACCGACCGGGCGGTCGTGGGGGTTACCCTCCATGTGGGCGTATTGATGGCGAAAACTCCAAAATAAATACACTATCGTAACAATCAACAATCACTCGTTTAATTTTACTACACGTTGAATTTAAATAACATGTGATTTCAAAGATCAAGAAATTCGAGACAGATTGATAAGAGCCAATAGTTTAGTACGTGTGCAACCCTCCCGTCAGCTGTCAATTAATGTCCAGCTTCACCACGGTGGCGCCACTTACTACTCTATTCGGGGTTACCCGCTCTTATTCCGATTTACCTTTTTATTTTTACCAATAATAACATCATAATTATTATTTATTTCTAAATTAAACAATAATAGGAAATCAAATAAGATATTTTGACTGCGCGCCGTCACGGCCGTCCTGCGTATTCACACGCCCTCGTGTGTACTTGCCTCAGTCTCAGATTCTGCGAACAAAGATAAACGTAGTGTTTCACACTATTCTCCACTCTGTCATCCTGACCAAAACGAAATTATGTGCAAGTATCTGTTTCGTTATTGAAGTAAATAATACACACTAAAAACTTCACTTGTCAAATTACTAAAGACACAAACAGTCTGTGTCACGGAGTTATCATTGCCACACAAAGTCATAGGTGCCAGAGAGGCTGGTAGGTGTCACAAAGACTAGTCAATGCCACAAACTATCGTTGGTGCCACACAGGCTCGTCAGCGCCACACAGGCTAGTCAGCGCCACACAGGCTCGTCAGCGCCACACAGGCTCGTCAGCGCCACACAGGCACCGCAGTGCCACACAGGCTTGTCATTGCCAAACTGACTAGTCAGTGCCACACAGGCTTGTCGTAGCCACACAGGCTTGTCTTGTTGTAGCCACACAGGCTTGTCTTGTCGTAGCCACACAGGCTTGTCCAGTAATGTCCAGTCAGTGTCACTTAAATGGAACAAAACGAGTAATAAACATGCACAATGTAAGTACGAGCAATTTCTCACCTGCGCCGTCATCGGCACATTCTGCCTCAATCTGATTGGAGGAAGTCTCCAAACCGGTACTTAACTCCAATGGAACGTAACACTCGGGCATAGATCGCACGCGATCATGCGCGTACTTATAGGTTCGATTGGAGTTAAGAGCCTTAAGTAGATACCTGTCGCCATCCAACAGCTCAACTATCCGAAACGGCCCTTTGAATTTTGAGTCTAATTTAGTTTTATTACGTTCGTGGTTCTCCAAAAGCACGTAATCACCAACTTTGAACTTTTGTACCTTCGCTTTGCTTTTATCAAATCTAACCTTTTCATAAGACGCACTAGCTTCTATTTCTCGTGCCGATTGTTCTCTAATAGAATCTAAGTCAGTCTCGTCCGTTTCGTCCGTCTCTAATGCCATTAAACCTAAGGGTCTGGAAAACTTTCCAATTAACAATTCCAGTGGACTCGCTTTTGTGACTCGACTTATGGTGCAATTGATAGCTAGTTGGATATCAGGTAGCGCATCTTGCGCATATTTTTCAGAGTAGACATCACGCGTTCCACCTGCCCATTAGCACGACTAGTGCCAGTAGCTATAAGGTGTAGACTGATATTGTGCGAATTGCAAAAATCCCTAAAGTCCTTTCCCGCAAAACAACGACCCTGATCAGCTATTACGCGTGTAGGTGCTCCAAACAAAGAGAAGTTGTATTTTAATGCCTTAATAGCACTTTTTGAGTCTATATTCCGTGTATGATGTAATAGCACGTACTTCGTAAAACCATCTATAGACACAAAAACGTACTCTTTTGTGTCTTTCTTCCCGCTTAGTTTTCCCGTAGCATCCATATGAATGGTATGCCATGGAGTAGTAGTCTTTGGGATTGGATGGAGTTCAGCTTGAACTTTCCCTGAGTGAGATTTTGCCACTCTACAAGTTATGCAGTTTTCTACAAATTTACGCACGTATTTGTTCATATTGAGAGGTGGTTTGCATATTTTGTACTAATCACATTCAAACGCGGGTGTTATCGTTTATGAATGAATTCTCAGAAGACTACGTGTTTGAATGCTGCGGCATAGAGATACCGTCTATAAAATGCATAGTGATTTGTATTTTCAGAACACCTACAGCGTGATCACGTTCTTTTCTTCAAAAACTTGAGCGGCTCATCTGCAAACTTAGGAAGAAATTAAAATATAAAACAGTTATCGCCAGGGACTTTAACATAGATTTACTGAAGACCACGGAGAATTCAAATGAGCTTGCGAGAATTGCCACCAATAGTTATTTTAAATTACATATACGCTCTCCCACACGTAAAGAATCATGTCTAGACCAAATATTATCGAACATTCCTGAAGATAGAAGTGAAATTCTTGGTTTAGGCTTGTCTGATCATGAAACTGCACAAAGTTTAACTTTTGCAGTCAATAACATGGAAAATCCGCTTACGTGTCTGTATCGCTATAAAAGAGACTATTCCCCAGACAACATCGCAAAATTCCATGAGTGCCTTGGTAGTCTATCATGGTCTGATGTATATAGCTAAAATGACGCATCAGTAGCATTTAAATACTTTTATGATACATTCACACTTTTTTATAAGTTATGCTTTCCTGTTATTCAATTAAAAATTAAAATTAATTCTAAAACTAGTCAGTGGTTTACAAAAGGGATAAAAAAATCTGTCACAACAAAAAGACATTTGCGTTTTTGCTATTACAAAATAACAAAGACATGTCAACTATTTTCATACTAAAATCAAATATAATAGCTACTCTTAAACGGTGTATACATCAAGCTCAGAGACTTTCAAATGCTGACTACCTAACACGATCTAAAAATATGTGTAAAGCCACTTGGGACGTTATTAAAAATGTAACTAATAAAAACTTAACCCAGGCAAATATTGCAAAATTAGCAATTAATAATGATATTATATTAAATCCCGTTGACATTGCAAATTCTTTTAACAATTTTTATATTAATCTAACTAATTTAAGTACTTCTAATAAACCTATACCTGATATCTCATTGGTAAAGACGAGTAGTGATAATTTATTCTTAGCCCCGACATGTGAAAGAGAAATTTGTAAAACAATTGATAGTCTAAATTTGACTAACTCCACTGGTTATGACGAAATACAGACCAAAGTATTAAAAGGATGTAAACAACACATTGCTGCAGTTTTAAGCTACGTAGTAAACATGTCACTAACAAGCGGCGTTTTCCCGGAACCGTTAAAACTCTCGTTAGTTAAACCATTGCACAAAAAAGGTTGTAAAGAATGTATTGAAAACTACAGGCCAATTTCTCTTATTCCTGTTATCTCAAAGATATTCGAGAAGATAGTTCATCAACGTATAACATCTTTTCTCGATAAATTTAAATTAATAAAACCGGAATAGTTTGGTTTCCAAAAAGGGAAATCCACGACTCTAGCTGCCTTTAACCTCACAAATAAAATTCTTAGTTACATGAACATGAGCTTGCCAGTAACAGCAATTTTTTTTGACATGACCCGGGCTTTTGATTTTGTGTCTCATGAAATTCTTCTGGCAAAATGTGAGCGTTATGGGTTAAGAGGAGTAGTCTATGAATGGCTCAGGGACTACCTACAAGCAAGGAACCAGTACGTAGAAGTCACTCAGATCGACTCTGCTAATGTCGTAACGCCCTAAAAATCTTTTATTAGAGGAAATAGCGTTGGTGTACCTCAGGGGAGTATTCTGGGCCCCCTGCTATTTTTATTGTACATCAATGACCTACCAAATGTAACAAATTATGACTGTACTCTATTTGCGGATGACCTATCTATCGTTATACCATGTCATGATGCTAGGACTTATAATAATGTCATAAATGAAACAATTAAAAATGTCATAACGTGGTTATATAAGAATAATCTGAATATTAATATAAATAAGACGACTTTTGTGCAATTTGTCAATAAAAATGGGATTAAGCGCCCCTTAACGGTAACCTTCGAAAATCAGAATATAATAGAGTCCTGTCAAACAACTTTTCTGGGTATACATTTAGATGATAAATTCTCTTGGAAAGAGCATATCGATGATATGTGCAGCAAAGTAAACTCGTTTGCGTATGCTTTATGGCGACTTACAAAGATTAGCACCAGAGAGACTGCATTACAGGCTTATCACGGATATGTCTGCTCAAGGCTTAGATATGCCATTCTTCTTTGGGGTAATTCAAGTCATGCAAAAAGGGTATTATTAGCACAAAAACAGTGTGTTAGGGCATTTGTAATGTAGATATACTGACATCATGTAAGCCTTTATTTAGAAACTTGAAACTTTTGACTGTGCCAAGCATGTATTTATATGAAGTATGTTTATTTGTTAAACTTCACCCGGAATTGTTTAAAACAAATAAAGATGTATGTACATTTAATACGAGGTACCCAAATCGTCTTGTCAACCCTGCCAAAAGGACAAAATTGTATGGCAAGAACACCTACTGCATGTCTATCAATATTTTTAATCGCTTGCATAATGATATCAAGGAGTTGCCAGTCAGTTTGTTTAAAAAGAAACTTAAAAATTGGTTATTACAAGGGTGTTTTTATTCTATTGATGAATATTTTGACTATTTTAAATATTGACTGTGACATGCATGATTTAAGATTTGCTAGGTAGATTAAGTTAATGTAACTTCTCTGTTATGATGCTGACATTTAAATATTCCAAATTACTCGTAGTATAATTATTGACGTTGTAAATAGGGGATCACCAACATGTTTCTTAGTGTGTTTAGGTTTTGTGAAACAACTTCAATTTCTATGTGTTTTTTTTTTGCATGCCATCTATTGGTAAAATGTGTGTGACTAATTATATGCATTGACAACCATCATCTGTACCACATTTGAAGCAAATAAATATATTTGATTTGATTTGATTTGATATTCGGAAACCAGAAGTGGCAATAAACCTTCTCCAGGGTTTTCTCCCATCCCAAATGCATAATGTTTTCGTGTACGTGATTGATTATAGCCCACTGAAATGCCCTAGGAACTATTGGCAACCAAGTACTTTTATTTTTTCTATCAATCTTTCGATGGAGAAGACCATGCCTAATTTCGTACGTCCTAGCAACATCGCTGCTTAGTTCATTCGCTTGAAGTTTTATCATAATGGAATTTAATTCTGTATATTTTCGTTGCTCAGCCTGTAACCAACTATCTGAAATTTCTGTTAAATTTATCCGTTTTTGTTCGACTTTATTTATGGGTTCCGCGGCAGGTAAAGGATTACGTGACAAGAAGTCTACATGGCCCATATGTTTGCCCTGTCGATATTCAATGTTGAAATCGAACGTTTGCAAGAAACACCACCACTTATGCACCCGAGGTGTAAGGTCAACTTTTGATTTAGATGCCTTGATTGCATTGCAATCAGTCACAACCAGAAACTTAATCCCCTGTAAATAGTGGCGGAAGTGTTTCATAGCGTTAACTACGGCCAGAGTCTCAAGCTCATATGAATGATACTTGGATTCAGCGCTGGAAGTTCGGCGACTATAATATTCGACTACCAACAATTTGCCACTAACGCGCTGCATGAGTATTCCGCCATAGCCTTCAGCGCTGGCATCCGTGTGTAATTTTGTAGGGAGATTAGGATCGAATATCGTGAGTACGGGTTTGTCAGTCAGTATGTCTATGATGTCCCTTCGAATTTTTTCTAAACCAGGTGTCCAAGTGATTTTTCCTTTGCCTGAAGTAAGCCCATAAAGAGGGGCAGCTTTCTGTGAAAACCCGGGAACAAATTGACTGAAATAAGAAGCTAAGCCGATAAATTGGCGGAGCTGGGTGACGGTCTGGGGCGGGGAAAGTTCAGTGAGAGCTCTAATTTTACGTGGATTTGGCCTTATTTCACCAGCTGATACCTCATAACCCAAAAATTCGACTCTTGTTTTAAGAAAAGCGCATTTCTTAATGTTCAAAGAAAACCCTGCATCTGTCAAAGCTTTTAAAACAAGCTGTAGTCGATCCATACCCTCCTCTATAGTACGGGAAGGAATTATGACGTCATCAATGTAAACAACAGCAAATGATTCGGTCAGTGCCCCCAAAGCTTTGTTAATAGCTCGCTGATAAATTGAGGGCGCATTTCGAAGTCCAAAAGGCATAGAAAGATATTCAACCTGCCCATCTGGAGTTACGAAGGCAGTGCGTTCAATGGAATCTTGATGAACCGGTATCTGATGATATCCACTAGCCATATCTAATGATGTGAAATAATTCGCTCCAACCAAGCGTTGAATTTGGTCTAAAATGAGTGGGAGCGGGTATCTATCAGGTACCGTGTTACTATTCAACTCTCTGTAATCCACACAGAGCCTATCAGTTCCATCCTTCTTTTTCACAAGCAATATCGGGCTTGCAAATGGAGAGTTGCTTTCGCGAATGATCCCAGCTGCTATGAGTTCTTTAATTTGGCTGCGTACTTCCTGCCTTTCTTCAGGACTCAAACGGTAGGGTCTACGTTGAACCGTACGATTCGGGTCAGTCAGTTTAATTTCGAGATGACCAGTACTAACCCTACTAGTGGGTGTACCCTCCACGAAGTAACTAGAGTTCATCTCAAGCAATGAAATTAAGTATTGTCTCTCACAACCTACTAAATCGCTGTCTACCCCTTCAAAGTTGTTTGCTTTTGACCCCACGTTACAAACAGAAACTACATTGGTCTTTTTCACTACTAGGTTCTTCTCAAATATTTCAATTGAAAAACCTAATGCGAGCAAATCTCTACCAACTATTACGTCTTCAGAAATACTAACGTCAGGTACTACGTGAAATAACAGTTGCACCGAATAACCCTGGATTGAAACCGTAGATAAAATTTGGGTACTGCAATTTAAAATGGCGTTGTCTAACCCTAGTAATGTAACCGCATTGTACATTCTTTTGCCTGAAAATCTATCAGTGAAACTTTGTTTGATCAAAGAACATTCGGCACCAGAGTCAAAACAAAACGAAAACTTCTCACCGGTTTCTTCTAAGAGCTGGTCGGTAGCTGGTTTGATGGCGCAGATATCCACTCGCCGTTCGGTCGGTATGTCGCTGGCTTTTGATGGATTCTTAGGGAAGTTCGGCGAGATGTGGCCTCGTTCACCGCAGACGTAGCAGGTTGGGGTCATCGTCTTCTTCTGCACGCTGGCTTCTTTCGCCTGTTGTGGTGAAGGGGTGCCTGAAAACTCAGAACGTGCGTTAGAACTATTATCACGACTACTAGTCCCTCGACATTCATTAGAAACATGGCCTTGTTTGCCACAATTATAGCATCTGCGAGTTTCAATTCGTGGCTTCTTTGCTTCTACAACCGGAATCGCCTTTTCATTAATAGGGGGACCTCTTTTTCTAAAATTAAAGGCCATGAGTTCTTGTTGTAACTTAATTCGGTTGTCTATTTCAGTAGTAAATGATACTCTTTGCAGGCGCGGATCAATTCTGGCAGCATGTGCTAGTGTTAATGCAATCGCGATCTATTCCGTTGATAACGACTTCCATCGCGCAATTATGGTGCTCATAAATCTACTTGCGTAGGATGATAAACATTCTCCTTCCTTAGGGCTACCGTTTAGCGTTCGCCATAAATTTGCGGCAGGAGTTTCCACAGAATCAAATCTGGCTAAGAACAAGTCTTTCAGTTGGGGCCAGGTTATGCCAAGAAAACTAGATTGAGCAAGCCACGATGCTGCGGGACCTTTTAGTGCCCTGCTCATAGTAATAACTAAGTTACCACCTGACAAAGGTTTTTCTTTCAAACATAAATCCACCTTTTCACACCACGCACGGGCATCGCTATCGGGACTATCGGGATTATATTCAGGTAACGAAATTTTAAGTTCTGATACGCGAGGTTCCTGTATTGCGTGTATTAATTCCGTTAGGTTCCGTTGTTGCATTTCAAAAAGTGTTTTCCAGCGATCGCACTCATTTTCAAAAGAAAAATTAACGGTCTGACCTGTATGCAGCTGCTGAGGCGCCTCGGGTAATTCCACTTCCGATAACGTGGCATCAGGAAGACCGACCGGGCGGTCGTGGGGGTTACCCTCCATGTGGGCGTAATGATGGCGAAAACTCCAAAATAAATACACTAGCGTAACAATCAACAATCACTCGTTTAATTTTACTACACTTGAATTTAAATAACATGTGATTTCAAAGATCAAGAAATTCGAGACAGATTGATAAGAGCCAATAGTTTAGTACGTGTGCAACCCTCCCGTCAGCTGTCAATTAATGTCCAGCTTCACCACGGTGGTGCCACTTACTACTCTATTCGGGGTTACCCGCTCTTATTCCGATTTACCTTTTTATTTTTACCAATAATAACATCATAATTATTACTTATTTCTAAATTAAACAATAATAGGAAATCAAATAAGATATTTTGACTGCGCGCCGTCATATATATACGTCCGATCATAAAAACTTTGATAGCGCGATTTAGATCTTTTTCAATTAATACTGTCAAATCAAAAATAATAACTACAAACATTTTTTGGTTTCAAGCTATATTCAGTTCTTATTAAAAACCATATTATTACAGGAGTCGATCAAGTGAAATACATTAACTATTCCAACATTTGTACATTATTCAAGTCATGAGAGATTGTTATGACATCTATTAAGAAATATAGGTACTTAACATCTGCTAATCGGATAACAAAATGACTCATGCGCGGCGCTACTGTAACTAAGAACTTCGCTAATCAATGTTATTGTTTAGCGCAAGATGGCGTTAGCGATGTTATTAGCATAGAATACTGCAATGAAATTATGGTCTTTATTAAGTAAAAATTCCGACAGTGAACTGAAACTTTGATAAATAAATCGACTGGAACTATTAAGTGAGGTATATTAACATTGTTAATTATGTGTGTTTGATTCCGAAGCCATGGCTGTAAATACGATTCTCGCTAGAGTCAAAATTATACTAATATTTTGCACTTGCGGTGTGCACCAAATTTAAACTAATCTATAATTATTAAAGTAATAAAAATAGTTACGATATTTATCTCAACCAGCTGGCAACTTTATTGCTAATCGGACAAGAAACTCAACTGTTGATGGTGCGATGGTTAAAGGCGACTTGTAAATCCTTGAGAATTGAAAGTTTGGAATTATGGAATTCGGTATTTTTAAATGAAGACTTAAATAATTCGAGATTTTTTAGGGTGTTCCCATTCGGTACATATAAACGCAAGTACATGCTGCTACCATATACGAATAAGGTTTCAGTTTTATTTTTTATTTTTTTTTAAATCTTTATTTAAAGAGCTTGGTCACTAAAGTGACTATGCCGCTCTATTTTTGTTACAGAAAGTCTCTTATCTTCTACTTAAACCTACTGCAGCCAGTTTATACATTAGTTTGGAGCCATCAGACAATGGATGCGCTAAACAATAATTACAACCCCCTATTAAAAACAATGTCTCGTCAATAATTTGCCTTCTCGCGGCTTCGTTCCTGACGCATTCCATCAAAATGTGGTACACGTCTTCTACTACATTGCATTCTGTACAGTTGGGTGACGGAACCTTACGCATTAAAAACGCGAACTTATTTAATGGAATGTGTCCGGAGCGTAACCTCATAGCTAATACTATATCTCGGCGATTCATGTCGCAGTCATCGAACCAGGGGCCTCGAGGAGGCTGAGGCTGGATAGTTTTGTACCAAATGCCTTTAGTTTTAGATCTCAGGTCGAAAAATTCTTTCCACATCTCGTAACAATTCATCCTGACAATACCTACACAGTCCGAGAAAGGCGGTAGGATGCTGAAAGGGATACCGTCGCTACATGCTTCCTTTGCAAGACTGTCTACTTTCTCATTGCCATCTAGTCCTATGTGAGACGGTATCCATTGCAACACTAGGGTTTTTCCTTGGGATTTAATCACGCCAATGGTTTCCAATATTGAATAGGCTATCGGTGTGCCTCGAAAATTCGAGGTACACCGAGCCACATGCTGGAGTGCACTCTTCGAATCCACTAATATTACGAATCTTTCCAGTCCCATTGATTGAATTAATGACAATGCTTCTACTATAGCTATAAGCTCTGTTTGCATTATAGATATATTCGCCGTTATTTTAAACTTCAAACCAACTTTCGTTTGGGGATCGAAAATAGCAGCACCAGCACCTTCTTTGGTTTTGGAACCATCGGTGTAAATTTTATAAAAGTTTTGAAATTTATTTTCTAAATAGTGAGAGCATGTTATAAGTAGTTCCTGATCTTTGTAAAAACGCTTTGCTTTTGTTATTGGATCTAATTTAGAATTTATAAAAGCCAAATCTATATTACTCATCCAAGTATCCAAGTTAAACATATCAAGTTGTTGACCGGAGTGTATTGCCACATCCTTAATACTATCATTAATACGAGATAATAAGGGTTCTTTTCTACGTAATTGCCCTGAATGAACTAAACCTGAAAGTGTTTTGACTAGCTCATTAATGGGATTTCCCAGCAAGGCTTTTGCTTTCAATAAAAATACCCCCGCAAGATACGTTCTACGTATGCTCAAGGGAGTGAGGGTGAGCTCAGTCTCCATTACATGGATAGGAGTAGTCTTGATAAATCCACCAATAATGCGCATAGCCTGGTTTTGAACCTTGTCCAATTTATAAAGGTGGCCCTTAGCACTCGTGTCGTACAAGAAACTGGCATAATCCAGTCGACTTCTAATTATTGACATATAAAGGCGCCTTAAGTGTTTAGGATGTACTCCCCAGCCAGGCCCAGTCAAAACCTTGAATATGTTAAGAAATCTAGAGACCTTCTGTACGGTTTCGTTTATATGTTTCCCCCATTTAAGTCCACTATCCAGCCACAGCCCCAAATACCTCACGTTATCTACAAGAGCGACAGGGGTGTCATTGATGCTTAAATTTACTTCTTGGTATCTACGACCTCTTCCAAATATACATAACTTAGTTTTAGATGTAGATATTTCAAGCCCTAGCTCATCCAGCAATCTGGTCAACAAATCGAGAGCGGCTTGCATTTCACTAACTCCCTCATTGATATTTTTAACTGTGACATACAAAACAAAATCATCAGCGAATTGTGAAATATTAACATTTGTGATACTTTTACAAATACTTAAAGTAGCAATGTTAAATAGCAAGGGAGATAGTGGGTCTCCTTGACTTAGCCCTCGACCAGTACATCTGGATATGTACGTATCACCGGTAGGTGATTTCAGTACTCTCTCCTTAAGAAAACTCCAAAGATAAAAGCAAATTTTGGCGCCAACTCCATGACCATCAACCGTCCGCAATAGGCTTAAAATATCTACATTGTTATAAGCGTCTTTGATATCAATAAAACATCCAACGGTGGAGTATTTTTTTGCGAAACCTATTTGTGAGCTTGTGACAATTTGGCTCAAATTATCTAAACACGAACGTGCCTTTCTAAATCCTGTCGTTTGTTCAGATATAATTTGATTCTTCTCGTAATACCATTCCAGCCTTTTATTAATTATAGCATGGAAAATTTTACATAAACATGACATGAGAGATATTGGACGAAGAGACGATACAGAGCTGGGGTCGCGACCAGGCTTTGGAATGGGAACAATTTTAATATCCCGCCACTGACGCGGAATGAATCCACTAGATAATGCCAGGTTATACAATTTAAGGAGAATCATCTTACCTTTTGTTGGGAGATGTTTGATCATGGTAAAGGATATATCATCGCAACCTGGGGCGGTATCTTTAGACTTAATGGAACTTTCCAGTTCATGTAAAGAGATATCTGCTTCCAGTTGCTGGTTACTCGACATAAAGTTTGGGGGTGAAGGTGATACAAAATCGGGAGCTAAATTATGTAGAAGGTTATCCACACTTTCGCTATCAACGTGTATTCTTTGCGATCGGCATCCTTTAAGCCATCTCATGCGTGCCCACATAACACTTGGCGACGAAACTTCGTCCACTGATGAACAGAATCGCTGCCAGTTGTCACTTTTGGCATTACGGATTTTTAATTGCGCAACGCGAATTTTTTCGTTGAGGTTAACCATATTGTGAGGTGTCGGGTTTCTTCTTAACTCTGCCAGTGCCAGCCGACGCTCCGCAACAGCTCTTGAGAGTTCTGCAGTCCAATACGGCTTCGGGATAAATTTATTAGATGGATTGTTACTTGATTTAACAAGGGGAATACAATCTTTCGCCACTTCTTCTATTTTTTTTAAGAATAAGTCATAAACCTCTTGGGGATCTGTAGGTAGTATTTTCAGTTGTGTTAATGTATTGTCTAGGTTATGAGTATATTTTTCCCAGTCAGCTTTTTTAAAATTCCGCCTTTTGTAAAACCTCGGTGGGAGATTTATCTTGATGCTTGATTTAATAATAAGATGGTCGCTTCCGAGAGATTCGTTTGTGACTTTCCATGTTGTGTTTAGTGCAAGTTCCGAGGTAACCAATGTAATGTCGGGGGAAGAGTTCTGAAGAATACCATTAACCATTTTCACACGTGTTGGGCTGCCGTCGTTTAATGCTATGAAGTTACTGTCCATTAAAGCTTGAAATATTTGTAATCCTTTCTGGTCTGTTTTATTGGACCAATTTGAGTGGTGGCCATTAAAATCCCCCAAAATGATGGTTTTTCTCCCTAAAGAAGTAAGTAACTGTTCCCAATCCTCCTGGGTAGTGCGCACATTTGGAGGGCAATATAACACAACAACACTTTCGAGATAGACACAGTTATATACTCTGACAAGAATAACTTCAATGCCCGCATTACTTAAAATGATTGGGAGTCTTTGGCTTGGAATTGACGAATGAATTAACACGGCAACACCTCCATAGCCATCATATCTGTCCCGGCGGTATATATTATAGCCTGATATTTTAATAGTGCTTTCTTCCTCAAGCCACGTTTCACTAATAGCACAAATATGAGCTTTCTCCTGATTTATTAATTGGTCGAGTGTAATTAGTTTAGGCCGTAAGCTCTGTGAGTTCCACTGCAGTATATTTAAATCAGTGAACTGAGCAGTTGTTTAAATAATGGCATGATAGGGAAGTTTTCTGAAATGTATGACACAATCCACTCAATAAAAATTTGCATCATAGATATAAATTTGCCTTTGATTGGGCAATTGTTCGTAAGTATAATTTCTTTCAGCTTTGCTAACAATTCACTCCAAGACCTAAGTTTGTGCGATTTACGTCTTTTTTGCGATTTCGATTCAGGTTCAGACACGTAAGAATCCTCGGAAACTGAATCTGCGTCTGGTTGTGTCCAATCCTCAAAATTATTGCTTTGACGGGAATTCTTTTCATGTATCTTGCCAGTTTTCCCACTTTTGGACGGAATCTGCGTCCTTGGTGGCTCATGAATAGTCGCTATAGTTTTTGTTATTGCTGCATAACTTGGTCGTGACTGGGATTGGCGTGGAGGCTCATTTGCATTAACTGTAGATTGATTTGATGGTGTACTACGATTATGTATTTCGAGGGATTCCTTTACCCTTCCATCACCTGGCAATAGGGTTGGCGGACATTTAGGCCCAAACAGTAATAAGGCACATTTATATGTGCAATTAAATTCTGCCATCAGCTCCCGCACTTTTTTTTCCTTTAAATAGGCAGGGCATGTCTTTTCTAACGCCATGTGATTCAGTTTGCAGTTTACACACTTAAAAGTTTTTGCTTCACAATTGGCATGTCTGCCTCCGCATTTTGGACAAATGACTTTATTAGATGGACATACTTTTGTTATGTGTCCGAACCTCCAACATTTCGCGCACTGCGTGACGGGGAAGATGAACGGTTCAACCTTTATTCTTAAGTTGAGTACATACACATAGGGAGGGAGCCGGCTACCTTTAAATCGTAGATGGACCGTTTCGCATTTTTCCCATCCGGTTTCTTCGTCAAAGTTTCTGCGACTGAGTCGTTCGGATGATATCAACTCGACGTCACTACTAATGCTAGTTTTGATTTCGTCATCGGTTAACTCAAGGTCAATATTTTTGATTAACCCATGGGACACATGTACTTCAAGAGCCTTTTGACATCTCCATCCTAGTTTTACAATTTCCTCAGAATTAATTAATTTTTCAGCATTGATTTCAGTATCAAATAGAATTCGCAATTTGTATTCGTTTATATATTTCACTTTGGTTATGCCCTTAACATTTATTTTTTGGAACAATTTTGCCAATCCAATTTGCTTGGGAAATTTTTCTTTGTTCGATATACAAACTTCTATTTCTTTAGGTATTGGACTTATCAAGGGGATAGGAGGGCTTCCCGCTGACGATCTTTTCCCTTTTTTCCCTGCTGTCATCCAATCCCCCTCAAGGTCATTTTCCTCGTCACGTAATCGCTTCCCGAGTCGTAAAGACTCATCAACATCCATTTCATTTAACTGTGTACTATCTTCAACTTGGTTTGAAATCTCTTCTTCATCCGACATCATAAAGTTTTGTAAGTCCTCAAAATTTTGAATACTATCCTTTCGTGTTACGTTAATAATGTTATTATATTCACTCATCGAAGTAAACAACAGCCACGCAACAACAGCGCAGTAGCCCGGGCAGCGGGCACCGGCCGGCGCGATAACAAACCGGTTTTAATATTCCCGATGCAATAAACACAACACAGCGGTATACACGTCGTACTGTGTTGAAGTGCAACACCGAACTCCAAGGTTTCAGTTTAACGCGGCTAGCTGGCGCCGCGCCTTATACGTGTGAAGGATTGGGATTGATTCACAATAATTTTATTTCGAATACTAAAAGACAAGCGTCTGTAATGCAGAATTAAGGTTTCATTTTGTTTGGACAATCTCATTTGAAATTAAAAAGATATTACTAATAATTTTAATTGGTAACAGCCTTAGTTTCGAGGGTTATAAATGGAACATCCTTTTATTTGAGCATTCAAATCGTTGTGACAGTGCAGTGAGTGAAACAAGTGCCTAGAAACAAGTTGCAGCAAGTATGTACGTAAAATATTATCTTTTATTTTATTACTATTGTTAATTGTGTTTGGTTAGTGATGCTTATTCAAATATTTTTATTAATAATAGGTCGCCAGTGTTCAATCCGTTCGACTCCGATGAGGAGATCAGTGCTGCCCAGCAACAGCCTGCATCTGCTGCATCTACGAGTTCGGCGAAAGTTAAGACAGTAAAGGCGAAGCAGAAGAGAACTAAGAAGGCGGCGGAGCCCTCTGTACTGTGCGGCCGTGATTCAGACCTGGATAGCAGCACAGCGAATGCATCAGCTGCTCAACCAAAAAGAGACGACTCGCTGCGTTTCTTGATTCCGAGGTAAGATGCCAATCTCATGTCATTGTTTCTCAACACACTTCGCAGACATGGTAGCTTAGTTGGTTTGGTAGTGATCCTGCCTACGAAGCTACCGCTCGCGGGTTCAAATCCGGTGAGGAAGATATTTGTTCCCAACTCTTGGATGTATTTAATACATTTAAATTAATTATAATATTTAATTCTCTATATAAGGTTTTTTTATTAATAATTATTAAATTAGTGACTCGCTAACATAGATAATAACAATTGAGTTTTTCTATAGGTATAACACTTATTTTTATAATATAAGTGTTTTCTAATTGTATTTTATAAAGGTGAATAATAAGATTACGAAAAAAAAATTCAGGGTGAGGAAGATGAACCGATAAGAGCCGCTCCGCTGCGCAACTTTCTAACGAGGCGCACGGGCTCCGGGTATACGCTGCAACGAGACCCCAGCCGGCGCGGGGAGTATTAAGTTGAGCTCCGAGTCTTCACCACGCGCGAGCTCGAGCCGCTAGCGACGGAAGCAACCAGGTGGCAACATGCTTTTTTCACATATAAAGGGGCTGTAAATAACAATAGCCCCGTTTTCAAAGCGGTCGGACAAGTTGCTCAGGCTGCTAAAGAAGAGTATAAAGGCATACAACCTGTGTTGGACCCGTCAAATACTTTTTAACAGATTTTAGTGTTTTTTGTAGTAATCTACCTACTTTTTATTGTTTTTTGTAGTAATCTACTATTTACACTCGATTACAGATAAATTTTAAACTTTTATGGTTTTCAACAAATGTAACCTTTGCAAAACAAAGATCTTAGAATAAAAATAGTAAAAGATGTTTTTTTGTGATGTATGTAATGTTTCGGTTCCAAAATTAGCAGCACATAAAAAGACTAATATCCACAAGTCTAATAGTTTGTTAAGTACGCGGCTTGAAAACGTTTATATAATTAATAGCTAATGCTTTTCGCAATAGAATAGTTAGTTATAAAATCAATCCCTCAAATACTAATATTACCCCGGATTCATTTTTATGTGAAAAGTCTGATATAGCACAAAGTCTTGTTAAAGAATCATTACAAAAGCACGTTTCACTCAAAGTTAATTTGGAACTTTTTGTAAAGTATCGTTTGCCAAAAAATAGTGAAAGTTCCATTAAGTCATTTAACACTAAGTAAGATATAGTTTTGCAGAGTACAGACGTTTTGACATTATACAAATCACTTGCTGAAGTACTAATTACCAAATCTACGGAATTTGAGCTCTCGGAATCAGGATGGACAATCGAATCAGTCAGTCACTTAGAGCATAGTATAAATAGAGAAGTAGCTCGTCTTCAAACAAAGGTACATCGCGCGGCTTGCACGTGTGCGTTACGCCGACCGTACGGCTGTGGGCGGGGCGAACCTCGCACACGAAACTACAAGCAGAGGTGCGGGAATGGTGATTAGACGGGGTCGCGTCATTGCGTTCGGTCACGTTTGGTTGTTTGTAGGTAGTGCGCGTTAAATTAAAACATCGAGCGACAATGTCTTTGTCGAAAACTAGAAAATATTGTTCAGTTTACGGGTGTTTAAATAATGGTGTAAGAAATCCGGAGCTATCGTTTTTCCACATACCTTTTGAGTCGGAAAGGTGAGTACCTACATACCTATTTAGAGTTTGTGTTGTGAAGAATGCTGTTTATTTTTTTATATTTACCTATAGCTTATTAGCCCACTTGCAGCTTTTGTTAAATCTATTTTATTGTTAGCGTGTCATTTTCATTCGTTTCAAAACGCCAAACCTGTGCCCTAAACCTAGCTTAGGTAGGTACAACTATCCAGATTTAATAAAAGCTGCTAGTGATTAATGTAAATAACTACTCAATTAATTAGGTATTTCGTACCGGCTTGCCTGTAGATACCTATAGATAACTAATTAGGTGAAATAAATACGTATTAAGTAGGTAATTTAAGTTATTGAGTGTGACGTGTCAGTTAACATGTCACGACGTGGATGGCCTAGGTAGATGGTAGTGACCTAGTGACTAAGTACTGTTTACGAAGCTAGCGGTCCTGGGTTCTATTCCCGGTCAGGGCAAATATTTGTGTGATGAGTGCGAGTAGGTATTTGTTTCAGAGTCTTAGGTGTTTTATATGTACCTATATAGTAATATTAAGTAAGTATTTGTCACTACATAGGTAAGTATGTTTATCGTTACGTAGTACCCAAAGTACAAGCCTAGAACCTAGTTTGGGACTACCTAGGTCAATTTGTGTAAGATTTTCCCGTGACATTATTATTCAGATATTTATTCAATGTTGTGTAATACCGCGCGGCGCGAGCTGCCAATGCTCAAAGAAAGACGCGCAGCGGCGGCGCGTGCCGCCAATAATAGGTAAGTACCTAGTCAAAGGAAGCCGCCTTGCGCGAAAGCGGCATTATCAAAAGGTCGAAAAGGAATTTACATACCTATCACATCAGCATCACATACCTTTAAACATAATTAATATTTAGTGTCAACTGATAAAAGTATGTAAGTAAAATAATTTAAATTTCGTACTTAGGTACCTAACAATATTAATACTTAGGTACTTTAAGTTTGTGTAAAGTATGAAAATTACTATGATTAATATGATTATAGATCAAAGTAGGGCCAAGTAGGTGACAAAAATTTTAAAACAAGTTTGGACAACCCTTACGCCCGAGCGGCAATAGGTATCAGAATCTCCTAAAGGGCCGGAGTCGAGCTACTTTTCTATTTATACTATGCTTAGAGATAAACATAGTAAAATACAATCCTTTGAGAGCTGGATCGTACATACCCTTACCAAAACATATTGCTAATACAAAACCTTGTTTAAATATAAATAATGATGATAATCATTGTTTTCTATGGTCTATAATGGCTCATTTGTACCCTGGCAAGGCTAACTCTAACAGAGTTTCATCTTATCCTAAATACCAAAACATGTTAAACACTTCCGGCATGACATTTCCGCCAAGCATGCGCGATGTAAAGTGGTTCGAAGCCAACAATACTGAAAGGTATTAGTTTCAACATCTATGGTTTAACAAAAAATGGTAGCGTTATAGGCCCCTTATATAAAACCGCTAATCGTAAATTACAACACGTTAACTTGTTATTAATAACTAAAAAAAGTAAAGCACACTTTTGCCTAATAAAAAACTTTGAGAAACTTGTTCGCAAACAGATAACTAAACATAAATCTAAGATACATTTGTGCGAAGATTGTTTTTTATATTTTTCAACAGAGGAAAAATTAATTAAACATAGTTGTGCAGGGGTACAAACTGTTTTACCAGAGGTAAATACACACCTTTCTTTTTCTAATTTTGAAAGAACTCAGGAGGTACCTATTGTGATCTATGGTGACTTCGAAAGCTTATTACGAGAGTATTCAGATAAAAGTAAATCTATGTACGTGGAAAATATTCAATTGCATGAGGCATCTTGCTTTGCGTATTACATTTGTTGTAGAGGTGATCCTTATTTAAACGACTATGTTTCTTACCGCGGTTCTAACTGTTCAAAAAAGTTTGTGGAGTCTATAATGTAACGATATGCAGCGGTTGTGCTCAATATTATCTGTTAGCAAACCTATGATTCCGCTTACGCTAGAGGAACAGCTATCATTTGAAACTAGTACTGTTTTTAATATTTGTAAAGACAAGTTTTCGTCTAGTTATAACATTGTAAAGGATCATGATCACTTCACAGGACGATATAGAGGGCCCGCTCACAATAGTTGTAATTTAAATTCAAAAAATTGCCCATTTATACCAATAATTTTTCATAACCTTTCCGGATATGACTGCCATCTGTTTATTAATGAACTCACAAACGTGTGCGGTCGAATAAACCTTATCCCCAAAAATAAAGAAAAGTATATTTCATTTACGAAGTTCATTCCGATAGATCAGCAAAATGTAGCTCAATTAAAATTTATTGATTCTTTCAACTTTTTAAGTTCAAGTTTAGACAATTTAGTAAATACAATGAAAAAAGATGATTTCTGACATCTAAAATCATTTTTTGGAGATGAGGTCAAGTTTGATATAGTGAAAAGAAAGGGTGTCTATTGTTATGATTATATAAACTCTTGGCAGCGATATGAGGAAACCCAGTTGCCGCAGGCTTCCAATTTTTTTAGTAAACTCTCTTCAGAATCTGTATCTTCTGAGGATTATAATCATGCCTTACATGTTTGGGAAACTTTTGCTATTAAAAACTTAGGAGAATATACAGATTTATACTTGAAATGTGACGTGCTTCTTTTATGCGACGTTTTTGAAAAATTTCGAAGTATGAGCCTTAAACACTACAATCTTGATCCCTGTTATTACGTATCATCACCATCATTAAGTTGGGATGCTATGTTATTATACACAAAAGTAAAATTGGATCTTCTCTCCGATATAGATATGTATCAAATGCTGGAGAACGGAATAAGAGGAGGTCTTGCTCAATGTTCGCGTAGATACGCAAAGGCGAATAATAAATATCTTCCAGATTTTAACATTAACGAACCGAGCAGCTTTTTAGCCTATTTAGACTGCGTAAATTTATATGGCTATGCAATGATGCAACGTCTGCCAACAGGAAATTTTAGGTATCTTAACGATGATGAATTAGCAAACTTTAACGTTGAAAATCAGTCACACGATTCTGATACCGGTTTTATACTTGAAGTCGACCTTCACTATCCTGTTGAACTTCATGAATCCCATTCAGATATGCCATTTGCAGCTGAAAAATTTACTCCTAGGGGAAGCAAAAATAAAAAAATAATTGCCAGCCTCTATGATAAACACAGATACATTATTCACTACATGCATTTAAAAGAGTGTTTGAAACATGGTCTTATTTTGTTAAAAACGTATAAAATTTTAGCTTTCGATCAAAGTAACTTTTTAGAACCACACATATCTTTAAATACCACCTTAAGACAAAATGCTACCTCAGATTATGAAAGGGATTTTTTTAAAAAGCAAAACAATTCAATCTTTGGCAAAACGATTGAAAATAAAAGAAAGCAGGTTGATGTAAAACTTGTTAATATCTGGAAAGATGATTCAAATAACACAAATAAGGTTTGCGGTGCGGAAAAATACATTAGCGCTCCCAACTTCAAAAACTTGGCAGTTATATCCGATTCATTTGTAGCAATTCAGTTGCAACAGACAAAAATCGTTTTAGATCGACCCATATACGTAGGTTTCTCTATACTAGAAATAGCCAAAAGTCATTTGTATCGCTTTCATTATGATGTGATGAAACGTGTTTATAAAAATAAAATTCATCTGTGTTATACGGACACTGATAGCCTTTTGTATTTAATTCATACGGAAGATTTTTATGAGGATCTCAAAACTCACATAAAATATTTTAATACTAGCAATTTTGATGTAAACAACATATTTAATATGCCCATAGTGAACTGTAAAATTCCAGGATATTTTAAAGATGAAATGGGGGGTGAGATCGTGAAGGAATTTTTAGGTTTGAGAGCAAAACTATATTGCATTGATACCCAAATTTCAACAATCAGGAAAGCAAAGGGAATAAAGAAGTGTGTTACACAAAAACTTAATATTAATAAATACAAAAACGCTTTATTTCAAAATGAATGTATTAGAGATAATATGTATGTAATAAAATCTAAAAATCATAAAAAATTTACACAAAAAATCAATAAGCTATTTCTTACTAGGGATGATGATAAAAGGTGTGTATTAGAAGATAATGTTTCGACTTTGCCTTGGGGACATTACAAATTAGCTTTTTAATATAGCAACACTGTAAAGTAGGTAATATAAATTTACTGCTAATTTATGACTTGTAACATTTTTATTATTTTATAATAACAAGAATTTTTACTGCTAATATACGACTTGTAACATTAATATATTTTTTAAAATAACAATAACTTTTGAATGTATTGCTATTGTTTTCTTTCATTTACCTCCACCATTTAATTATTGACATGCTTAGTAATAAACCTGCCTAACTCAAATACTACTTATTATTTTTTCCATATTTCAAGTGTAATAAGATTCACTCGAGATTTAAAATAAGCTGGCTTTTGTTTGAATTACGTTGGTTTTTACACCTATTGCAATCGTATTGTTTTGACTTGCTCGCTTCTACTGCCAAGTTAATAAGAACTATTGCGTTGATAATACGATAGCAAAAGGAAAACAGACGATATAGAGTGAGAGTCCGTATAAATATACATAAAAATAAATATTATTAAATGGGACAACCTCACGCAAATTTACCCCAGTCCCAAACTAAGCTCTAGGCTTGTGCTAGGGGTACTAGACAGCGATAACATGCTTATTATAGAGAAATAAATACTTAATGGATAGAAAACGCCCAAAGCGGGAATCGAACCTGGGACTGCTAGCTTCGCAGGCAGGGTCACTACCAACTAAGCCAACCACGTCGCCAATAGAGTGGTTGAAATATTAGTTAACTTTAATCTGTCAGACCATCGACTTGCTAAGGCTGGGTTTTATAAACAATGTTATCCTTTTATTTCGTTATAATTGAGATTCAGACAAGGAAATTAATACTGTTGCAGAGAAACAAGTCATAACATGTTAAACGAGTTGTCTCTGCTTGTTTAAATTGGCTCGATGCGGCTCCATAACGAGACGCTGGCCGGGTGATCGGGCGCGCGGCGCATGGCGGCGTCGGTTGTAGTTCCGCTACAATACTGTTGCAGAGGAAACAAGTCATAACATGTTATAACGAGTTATCTCTGCTTATTCAACTTGTGTAAATTAAGTACCACATTCAATATTGAACATCATTTATTTAATGTAGGCTGATAATAATATTACACTTAATGAGGTCAAGGTGTATACAGCAATAATAGTTATTTATGTAACTGGTACATAATGAAGGTTCTTAAGGTACGAGCGCCGAGGTTAGAGCGCGAGCTTGCGAGCGCTCTAATTATAGGCACGAGTACCTTAAGAGCTAGTTATGTACCGTTGCATACATAACTTTTTCTACAAGCTTAGAATGAAAATGACAAAAATAAACAATCGCTAACTTTTCTTGTATACTTCACTCGATTATTCTGCTAACAAATTACTTGTTAGAAAAGTCATTTTCATTATTCCGATTGGCGTTAACAGTTTGTAAATTTTATTGCTAAATGTTTACAAATTTCATGCAGTTTTTAATAGTTAGGTACTAAAACAGTTCTGACAATTTATCATAAAAGTTGGAATGCCAAACACAACGCCATTTTGTTGATATCCATATTGAACGTAACCATGGTAACCAAATAACAAATCGATGGATATTACCCATCTATTTTTAGTAACTTAATAAAAATGTAATTCTAAACACATATTTAGTCTCAAAATTAATTTTATTTTAAATATACGTAATTTTAATTGGTGTTTAAATGTTTTTCACCGTTTTTATACAAATTATTAGGATGTCAAGTGTTAAATAAACGCAAAGACTGATATCCTGAATGACCGTTACCATGGTAATAACAATGCTATAATAAATTATAGAACTGTTATTACCATGGCAACGCTCATTATACAATTGTTTTTACTCTTCGGTTACGCTATAGGTGGTATTGTGACACCATTAACGATAACAATATTAGCGGTTTATAGTACGCGAGTAGAAAAAATAATAAATATCAGGCAGATTAACAGACTTCTTACAAACCATTATCTTTATTACCTAATTTACACTTAATGAGATATATACGAGAGGTATTCAATATATTCGTGGTATAGTAAAGAAAAAAAGTTATCGATGTAATATTTTTTTTTTTTTCAATATATTCGCCTCTTACTAAAATAGGTTGTAACATATTGGTACCACGAATATATTGAACACCCCTCGTATATTTAGGTCAACATCAAATTATTTGTTAATAACAAAAATTAAGAAATTTATAATAAAATTAAAATGCTACATTAATTATAATCAGTAATTATTACCTACTATCTTCTTTCTTAATTCAAACTTATCAGTAATTTATATTAATTGGTCCTGTAAAAGTAAGTTAAATACAATATAAATAAGCATAAATTGATTTTATAATTCATTACTATAACATAAAACAAACAAGCTACTTTACAATTACATAAACATGGAAAAATAATAGAAACAAGTCACAATTATATAACTAACACGGAATTAATCACTTTCAAGTTTTTTCATAATTTTCTTTACCACATTTTCTATGCTGTCCAACACGTCATCATACGGATTACACACAAGATATTGTGCACTAACTGATCGATCACTGTAACAATCATCCATCGTCTCAATGTTTATTTTTATTAAATATCGTCCATTTCGAATATTATTTTTAATCACAAAAGATGATCCTTTTTTAGTACGATCCTTTTTATTAACACCCGTTTTGTTATTTATAGCTTTCTGCTCTCTTTTCTCTCGCGGAGCGTCAGGCCCATGCATTACGACTGCATTATGACCACACATGTTTTCGTAGGGTGTTCTACGGGCTAAAAGCTCTTGTCGCTTTTTTTCCACTTTTTCTAAGTATCCATCAACGTCTTGAGCATAGTAAAAAGGGTGATCCTCCGGCACATCGTGGAAAACGGGGCTGACATCATATATGCTGCCAAAATCAAGTTGATCATTCTGTGTGCTGTCTTCCATAATTATCTGAAATATAAAAGTTTCATAAGTTTTCATTTAAAAAAATGGTAATAAAACAAATATAACTAAGATGATGCAATAATAAATAGATTTACTTACCTATATATTTTAAATTCGGTGTGCCCTACGTTAGAAACGAGAGAAAGGGTGACTGCGACTGACGCTTGAGTAGTAGCAATTTAGGTCTCGGTGTTGATATTCTTCGCCTAATATAGGACTGGAATGTGTAATTAGAGAAATGATGGAGACTTATAAAAATTACATTTGATTTGGGACAATTATATTATTACAAGTATTTATTTGTTATTATATTAAATTACTGAACAGAAGGCAATGAAGTTTATAAACAGTGATCGGAAATAGGTGAGCTAATTTACCTAAACTTGACGCATATTCATTCATGCGTGAGTGAGATGGGAATACATTATTGAATGAACATGCATCAAGTTTAGGTAAATTAGCTCACCTATTTCCGATCACTGTTTATAAAACAGCCTTTGTCAATAGAAATCAATAAAATAATAAGTGATGGATCACATTGTGATAACTATCATAGCAGACATAGCACGCTTCTTCCTAACTCTATACGATGTATTATATGTGGACCATCAAATTGTGGAAAGACAAATATATTTTTAATTTTACTGCTTCATGAAAATGGATTAAAATTTCGAAATGTCTACATTTACTCTAAAACGACTTTTCAACCTAAATATAGATTTTTAGAGGAAGTTCTTAAAAGAATTCCCGAAATTAATCTGTTTATGATCCACGATGAAAAAGAGGTAATCTCTCCTCATGAGGCGATGCCCAATTCAATTTTTATCTTTGATGACGTAGCTTGTGAAAATCAGACTAATATTCGTAATTACTTTTGTATGGGACGACATAAAGGAATAGACTGTTTTTATTTAACTCAGACTTACTCTAAAGTGCCTAAGCAATTAATACGAGACAGTGTTAATTTTTTGATAATTTTTAAACAAGACGATGTCAATTTAAAACATATTTATCGCGAGCACGTAAATTCTGACATTAGTTGGGAAAAATTCAAATCGCTTGCCGCAAATATATGGAAAGATTTGCATGCGTGTCTTATAATTAACAAAGATTGTAAATTAAATAATGGACGATACAGAAAATCATTCAATGTTTTTGTAAAATTTGAATAAATATAAAGGATGTCTAAAGTTAAATCACTTTACTTATAATAATAATAAACATCGTAGGTGTTTTAAGACTGCGTAATTGATTTGCCATGGAGACAGACATAAAAATACAATTCGACGCTGGAAAGGTAAAGTGACTAACGGGACATTTTGGGGTATATTGACTTATGTATATCGTTAGAATCAGCGAATTTTTTTACAAATTCAAATTCAAATTCAAATAATTTATTTAGCAAGTAGGCCCTGCAGGCACTTTTACAAGTCTGAGTCTACCAGCGCTTCCAAAGAGACCACTTTTGAGAAGAAGCGCCGCAAGAAACTCAACAGTAAGCCGTTTTTTCCAAATAAATCACTTATTACAATACTAAACTTAAGCTACATAATTTAAATGTCACAGGGATGTACAGGTCCCAGTAGTAATAATAATTAAATATATCAAAATGTCAGATTATAATAAATAATACAATTTCGGAGATGTAAACAGTCTCCAAATGTCAAATTAAAATTAAGAATTAAATATAATTAAAAAAAACACAAAACAAGGGAGATGTAGAAAGTCTCCACGGTCAATTTTGGAGATGTAAAGAGTCTCCAGATGTCAAATTAAAATTAAATACAATCATTAAAAAAAACACACACACACATAAAATAAAATAAGGGAGATGTAGAAAGTCTCCACGGTCAATTTTGGAGATGGTAAAGAGTCTCCAGATGTCATATTAAAATAATAGGTAATCATACAGGGAGATGTATATAGTCTCCACGGTCATTAATAATTGTAATACAAAAAAAAAAATCACTCCCAAGCATTGTCATCATTCATATAATCTTTAATACTATAATAAGCTTTAGAAATTAGTTTACGTTTAACGTAACTCTTAAATTTATTTACTGATAAATGAGTAATACTACTTGGGAGCTTATTATAGAAAGAGTTTTTTATTTTGTGAAGCCGTGTAAAGGGCACTGCGAGCTTATGTTTATTTCTGGTATTAACATTATGTATGTCACAGTTCTTTCTAAAATTACTGATGTTCTTATGAACATGCATAATGTTTTCATAAATATATTGACTGTATACGGTTAATATATTCGTTTCTTTGAACTTATCTCTAAGCGAGTCTCTGTGACCCATCTTGTAAACAGCACGAATAGCCCTCTTCTGTAGAACAAAGATGCTGTTTACGTCAGCACCACTACCCCATAGTAAAATACCATATGACATTATACTATGGAAGTAACTAAAATAAACTAATCGAGCGGTTCTCAAGTCTATTATATTCCGAATTTTATTAACTGCAAAAGCTGCAGAACTTAGTCTAGTCGCTAATTTAGCCAGATGAGGACCCCATTGGAGTTTTGAGTCTAACGTTATACCAAGAAATACTGTATCATTAACTAAGTCTAATTTGTCATTTTTAATAGTTACAGTAGTTTGTCTATTTTTCACATTGGTAGTCATAAATTTAATACATTTAGTCTTTTTCTCATTTAGTAATAAACTATTAACACTAAACCAATCTACTACTTTTGATATAGCATTGTTTACATCCACATTAAACTCCTGTTGTCGTTTGACTTTAAATACGAGTGAGGTATCATCAGCAAACAATACTATATCATGGTTGTCCTTTATAAGGTATGGTAAATCATTTATGTAAATGAGGAATAGAAATGGACCCAAAATTGAGCCCTGTGGCATGCCCATTGAGACCAAAGACCCAGGTGATCGTTTTCCATTCACGTCTACCCTTTGTATTCTCCCGAATAAGTACGTTTTAATTAAGTTTAGCGCAGTACTTCTAACTCCATAATGGTGTAGCTTCCTGACCAATGTGTCATGGTTAACGCAATCGAAGGCCTTGGACAAATCACAGAAAATACCTAAAGCATCATGTGACCCCTCCCAGGCATCAAAAATATGTTTAATTAGCTCAACACCAGCTTCGGTTGTCGAGCGACCCCGAGTAAAACCAAATTGTTTATTATGTAATAAATTATTATCTTGAAAATGTTGCATTCACTATGATAAAATTAATTTCTCAAAGATTTTACTGAATGTGGGTAGTATCGATATCGGTCTTAAGTTAGTGGGGTCAGAAGTACTACCCGTTTTAAATAATGGAATTATCTTGCTATGTTTCATAAGATCAGGAAACTCACCACAATCAACACAGTGATTAAATATGATCATTAAGGCAGATGCTATGACTTCCATTAAGGATTTAAGGACGTGAACCGAAACCCCCCAAAGATCATTGGTTTTCTTAATGTTAATTGATTTGAATGCTTTGATTACATCCAAGGCAGTAACGTGCTTGAATTCAAAGTGTATACTGCGTTCAGACACGTTATCTTCTAATAATAAAATGGCAGACGCCGGCGAAGAGTTCAGACACTTAGTCGTGGACACTGGTATGTTGGTAAAATAATTTTCAAATTCAATTGCAACATCTAAATTAGACTCTAGGATTTTACCATCTACTTTTAAACGAAAGTCATTAAATTCCTTTTTCCGGCGACCTGTTTCTTCATTAATTATTTTCCAAGTCGTTTTAATGACATCAGAGCTATTCAAGATTTTATCACTTAAAAAGTTTCGCTTAGCTATACGGCAGTCTGACTTGAAATTCTTAGAATACTCTTTGACATGTTCCTTAAACTCTTCACTAGCGTTAAACCGTCGTTCCTCATATAGTTGATACAGTATTGCTCTTCGTTTATGTAAGTCCGCAGTAGCCCAGTCACTGAAAACCTTTGCGCCACCGACCCTGACCGATTTAGATGTAAATATCATGTCAAATTGTTTCATGAATGTGTGAAAGAATGAGTTGTACATGTCATTAGGGCCCTTATCAGTTGTTAAAAAGGGCAGATTATGCACTAGGTTATGTCGCATTCTCTCCACACGACCTGCAGTAAGCGGCACAAAAGTTATTTCCTTATTCACAACATTATGCGATACAAACTCCAATTTAATTAATTGACCTAGATGATCAAACTCTTACTAATAGGAATTATATCAGTAAAAATGTTATCAATACACGTGGCGCTAGTGTCAGTCACTCTAGTCGGCTCCATAAAAGTATGAGCCAGTCCGAAAGATTTGAAAAGATTTATTAATCTGGAGCTTAGTGAACAATTTTCCAAAATATTAACATTAAAATCACCACATATAATAACTTTTTTACTCAAATGAAATAAATTGATTAAGATAGTTTCCATGTTCTTTTCAAAAATTTCGAAATTTCCTAAGGGTGGCCTATATACACAAATTACTATGAATTGCTGTAATTCTATTGCAGCGAGTTCTAATGTACGTTCAACAGATAAGGACACAATGTCCTTACGTTCTTTAAATTTAAATTTATTGTTTAATATTATTAACGACCCACCATGTATCGAGCTACTTCTTGTGAACAGACTGCCGACCTGGTGGTTGATAAAATTAAACATAGCCTCGTTACTAGTTAACCAGTGTTCCGTTATACATAAAATATCAATATTATTACTATTAAGAAATAACTCAATTTGGAGGTCTTTACTTCTTATACATTGAATATTCTGGTGAACCAGAGTGATACTATTAGATACTTTGCTGCCAGATTTGGCCTTACATTTATTGCGATTTAGATTGCTAGAGTTGACGCCCTCTGTTGTCGTTTCATTTAATTTAAATGATTGATGGTATTTGGAACGGTTTCCAGGTGCATTTTTGGTTGCTCAAAAGAAGCAGGAGCCAAATTATTGGCTGAAATATCAAATAAATAAGATAGCGACATAGCTATCTGTCTTTTAAGATAATTGGGAAGGTAAAAATTCCCTTTATTCAAAATGTAATTATTACTAATATAATTATTAGGATCAATAATGTCAATCTTATCATTATATGTACACATGTTATAAAATGTCATATTTAGATTATGTCTTATATCATTTTCTTTCTGTGACAACTGTTTACAATAAGGGAATGTAAACAATATGATTTTTTTTACTACAAGACTATTCAGTGTTTGAAAAAATGAAATTAATTTATTTTTGTTTACATTCCCTCTATTTCCTATAAGAATAAGCAAAGTTGTGTCAATATCAATATTTCTGTCCTTAATAATTTGATTTTGGATATTTTCCAAGCTGCTTAAAGGTAAACAATTGCTGATCACACTATGTCCGTTAGTGTATGAATTCAATATTGAGCCCATATTACTACCAATTTCATCGCAGTACATAATTATGTCAGGTTTATGTTTATATGTCAATGTGTTAGTACTGTCATTATTTACTGTAGGAAGTGTAGGAACACTATGCGCAGGAATACTCAGTGTAGGAACACTGAGTGCACTGAGTGCAGGAACACTAACACACAGGCTCTGCTTCAGTCCGCTGGTGGCCGGACAGACACTCATGGTTTGGCAGACACATGTGTGATTGTCCGCCAGTGACTGAAACAGCTCTAAATTATAGTTGAGCTGCCCTATTAGGTCATCCATACCTAAAGAATACTCAGCTATATTTTTTTTTGAGTTCTCTTGCAAATTATTTAATGTTTGTATCGACTCCTCCAAATTCTGTATTTTTAATTGTAACATTTGTGTGTCAGTGTCATACTTTAACTTATTATTTCCTAACATATTGGCATATTCATTAAGTTTATCAACTAGTTTTACATTTATTTTATTTAATATCAATTTTGTTGTATACCGTTTATTTTGTGTTAACAACTTTTGAGATTTTCTTATATATCTATTTAATTTAATGTGTTTTTTTAGTTTATTCCTGCTACAACTACTTAACCTTGTTGTGGTGGAAATGTCATTAGTTAAATCTATGGTAACCACAGGATTGTCGGTTGAAGCAGAAATCAACTGAGGGTTACTCGCTACCAATTCCTCAAATAATGATTGAGTGTGTACCTCTGCAGTGTTTTGGTTGGCCTCTTGAAGCTCGTAGATCTGTTCGTGGGCATCATGCAGCGCTCTCTCCAGGGAGTCGACGTCCTTCAAGGCCAAGGCCTTGTAAACTGTCTATTTAATAACAGTTAAGCTTAAATATACAATCAATATAATTAAAATAAGAATATTTTATATGGACATAGCGAGATCAGCTGCTTATTCTTTGACAGCCAGTGTTGCCATGTTGAAATTACACCTCAAAGCATGACCCGGAAATGATGCAAATTGCGGTTGATTTAATGAAATCAAAAAAAATGACGTCATACAACGCCGAAAAAATGTTTGGTATACCGCGAAGAACATTATTAGACAAACTCAATTGTACACATCCCAAACGTCCCGGATGCCCAACACGCCTAACACCAGAGGAAGAAAAGGATATTGTGAAAGTTTTAATAGCTGCAGCCAACTATGGATATCCCCTGACCCTTCTAGATGTAAGAATTATGGTATTCAATTATTTAGAAGCGAACAATAGGCAAAGTTTATTTAATAACAAAATTCCGGGTGATAAATGGGTCAACAATTTTATAAAACGAAACAAAAGTAAGTTGACGGCCCGGACTACGCAAAATATTTCTAAAAAAAGAGCAGAAAAAAGCCCAGATGACATAATTCATTATTTTCAAAATTTAGAAGAGTCAATCAATGGGGTCCCAAAGGAAAATATAATTAATTATGACGAAACAAATTTATCCGATGACCCCGGCGTACAAAAGTTCCTATTTCGAAGAGGGGTCAAGTATCCGGAACGAGTGTTAAACAGTTCTAAATGGGCGATATCTATTATGTTTGCGATATCAGCTGGTGGTGAGTGCCTGCCCCCTTATGTAGTGTATAAGGCTCAGCATTTGCATCAGCAATGGACAATAAATGGTCCTACACAGGCAAGGTTCAACCGCTCGAAATCTGGCTGGTTTGACAACGTGATTTTTGAGGACTGGTTCGAAACTATCATATTGCCCTGGGCTAAACGTAAATATGGCCCAAAAGTACTCATCGGTGATAACTTGGCGTCACATATAAATCACCGAATTGTATCACTCTGTGAAGCAAATGACATCAGGATCGTCTTGTTGCCACCCAATTCTTCTCATTTAACGCAACCACTGGATGTCTGTTATTTTGGTCCCATGAAGAAGCTTTGGAGAAAAATCTTATTCAACTATAAAATGAAAAATCCAAGAGAGGCCACAATAAACAAATCACATTTTCCCGAATTATTGAAACTTCTGATGGCAGATTTGAGTAACAAGACAGACAACATCTACAGTGCATTCAAAACTACTGGTATATATCCATTTAGTCCACACGAAGTAATTAAAAAACTGCCCAATTCTAACATATCACCTAATCAAAGCATTGACATAGCACTTTTGGAATTCCTAAAACAGCACAGGACTGCGGATCCGATGAAAAAAGTTCGCAATAAAAAACTAAATGTTGCTCCTGGAAAGTCAATATCAAGTAGTGACTTTATTGATAATACAAGTTCTCTCAAGACAAAAAGTAACTTAAATAACACTAACTCTTCACGAAAGAATGCACCCAAGAAACCTTTAAGTAAAAAACAGAAAGCTTGTACCAAAACGCAAAAAAATAATAGATCTTTACCCGCCGCAGATGATCACCACCCGTGGATACACGTGGATACGTTTTTGCGTTGTGTTTAAACAAAATTAATAATATTGACCTATCGCTTCTAACGGTTTCGGTAAAATCTACAAGAGTAACCATTTTAAAAGATCAGTATTTTCTAGAAAACGAGAAATGGTCCCAAGATGCACTCAAGAAAATTACAGGAACAAAAGTCACCTTAACTTCTACCCTACACACACAGAAAGAGACTGAAAAAAGTATTATTTTTTCGAATAATGAAGCAGGCTCCAGTAATAAGGGTGAAGTAAATCCAGCTTCCACGTCATCCCGCCGAACCGTAAAAAAGGAAAAGAATTTACGCCACTCTTTTCTCGAAGACTCTGATTCAGACAATTATTTCAAGGATTTCGAATATTTATCGGAATCAGAGTCCGAACCAGAGACATGGAATGAATATAAGAATAGAGTTTTGGATTCGGTAAATGACGAAGCACATTCTGACGAATTTAATACTTGTGTAGAATCCGGAACCGAAGCTTTTGAAAATGCAACAAATCCGATAGAAGTCGGAAGTTATGTTTTGGTCAAGTTTACCATTAAAAAAACTTCCAAATATTATGCTGGATTGATAGTAGATAAAGAAGGAAAAAATTATAACGTGAAATTCCTTAGACATGCAAAAAAGTTCTTCGTCTTTGTTCTTAAGAAAAACGTCGAGGCTTTGTTGCCTTCGCCAAAGGAAGTTCGAAGAGGCAAACTACATTTTTCCTTCGACTTTACAAACTTTAATGTTTTATAGATGATTTTAATGCTTTTCATTTGTGTAGTTTTTATGTGTATGTATTTCTCTACCTACTATGTTTCTGTATTCATTGTTGTATACTCTACTACTCTTTTATGTGTAGCAGACCTGTGGCCCGTTTTACGAAGCTACATGGGACAAATAATAGACGAAAGTCTTCTTCTAACTCCTTTTGCTAGAAAGAGAGTTCCGCTTGTAAATTGTGACTTGTAGTTTCGTGAAACGGGCCACTGACGTTAAAAATGCAAGACTGACGAGACTGGTAGGTACTAGACCGAGTAGCTGATATAATAGAAATTAATTAAGTATATATACTTTTAAGCGTAGAACTTATAATATTGGCCAAAGGTTAGTGTAAACGACGTGATTCCATTAAGTTCCTTAAATAGTTTAGATACTGTTTAACTATAATAACAACTTATTTACTAATGATCTTGTATAATATTATAAAAATGTTGTTTATTGTAGCGTTAAAAAACTACAACAACCTTAATACCTAGAGTACCTACCAGTTAATTATTAAAGGGAAATTGTTACATTATATGTATAGTTGATTTTCTAATAAATAAAAAATATGCAAGTATTTTTTTTACATGAAAAAACCATAATCCCTCTTTATTTGTAACAATCGGATAAAACAAGATTTTTGACAACTCTAAATCATCGTAGTCAATTGTATGAAAACATGCTAGATGTCCTCCAATCTTTGCCTATGTCGAAAAAATATGGTAAATGAGCCTTTAAGAACACAGGAGCTCGATTCAATATACATTACCTGTATCGCACAGGGGGTAGAACCTAATTTCAATGGCGTATGCCTATATTCACTCATGTTAGATGGGGTAGGCGAAGTTTGGCAAAAAGACAAAACTTCGCCTACTTACTTTGAGCTTGTATTTTAGGCCTTAATATCAGTACGATTCAGTTGTTTTTAAATTAAATATAGGCAAAATTATACTGTACATCGTTTAAACACTAGTGTTGCCACAATAAACATGTAGTTAAAGAAAAAAACTTCAAAAATATGTCAAAAAGCAGGCGAAGGTAGGGTGTTTTACGGTACTCAAAAAAGCAAAAGGAGTAAAAAAGCCTAGTGTCCGAGAATTAACATTAGATGACTATAAGGATGTTCTGTTCAAGAATACGGTTATTAGGAAAAAATATATATTATTTAAATCTATTAAACATGAAATCTTTACGCAAACTGTTAACAAAATTGCGTTATCCAGTAAAGACGATAAGCGACTTACATTAAAAGACAACATTTCAACTAAAGCATGGGGTCATAGATCGATATTGTAGTTTTTATAAATTATAAGCGAATGTATTCAAATCTCGTTAAATAAATTGAATTGTAAATCTACAACTTTACCAGAAATGTATACCATTAAAATAAGTAATATGTTAGTATTAAGAAACAATTTATGATTATATGTTATGTAAATACCTATTTTCTACTCGCGTACTATAAACCGCTAATATTGATATCGTTAATGGTGTCAGAATACCACCTATAGCGTAACCGAAGAGTAAAAACAATTCTATAATTAGCGTTGCCATGGTAATAACAGTGCTATAATTTATTATAGCATTGTTATTACCATGGTAACGGTCATTCCGGATATCAGTCTTGGCGTTTAGTTAACACTTGACATCCTAATAATTTGTATATAAACCGTTAAAAACATTTTAACACCAATTAAAATTACGTATATTAAAAATAAAATTAATTTTGAGACTAAATATGTGTTTAAAATAACATTTTTATTCAATTACTAAAAATAGATGGTTAATATCCATCGATTTGTTATTTGGTTACCATGGTTACGTTCAATATGGATATCAACAAAATGGCGTTTCGTTTGGCATTCCAACTTGTTTATGATAATTTGATAGAACTGTTTTTAGTATCTATTAAAATTCGCATGAAATTTGTTTACATTTATCAATAAAATTCATTTATCAACTATTATCGCGCATCGGAATAGTGAAAATGTCTTTGATGACAAGTAATTTGTTAGCAGAAAAATCGAGTAAAGTAGGTATACGAGAATAGTTAGCGATTGTTTATTTTTATCATTATCATTTTAAGCTTGTAGAAAAAGTTATGTATGCAACGGTTCATAATTAGCTCTTAAGGTACTCGTGCCTATAATTAGAGCGCTCGCAAGCTCGCGCTCTAACCTCGGCTCTCGTACCTTAAGAGGCCTCATTATGTACCAGTTACATAAATAACTATTAGTACTGCTATTTGAATAAACGTAGGTACATATGCCTAGTGCAATTTGTGTTTGCATTTTTAATTTCCTAATTACTGATAAATAATTGGTTCTCCATTTCACATGGAGGTGTATGTTTATTTTTATTTTTTTATTTAACTCCAAACTAATTAGTGAGCTATTTGTGAAATGAATGAACTTTAATTTATATGAGTAAAATACAAACCTATTCATTTAAATGATTTACGTTTCTTTTTTTAATTAAGTGAATTTATTAGCTAAAGAAAGAAAGACGGTTAAATGTTAAAAATAGATTTTCTTCAATGATAATCAAAGTTTGCGTGAAAATTAAAAATACCGGTATTCTAAAATTTATTGTTTTTCTAACTAGCCGATAAAAATACTAAAAATAAGCAAAAGTTAAAATAAGCATGTTTCTCAGCAGGTTAGCTGCTGACACCTTGTCGAGTCAGCTATGACCGCGTTATACGATACTGACTGAAATTGTTCGTCAATTGTTGTGTAATTTTGTCGATTCATGAATTCTAATCGTTATAAATAAAGGCTCATATAATACTCAGCCAAACATCAGTCTATCTTCAGTGGCCCGTTTCACGAAGCTACAAGTTATAAATTACAAGTGGAACCCTCTTTCTAGCAAAAGGAGTTAGAAAGAGACTCCCGCTTGTGATTTGTAACTTGTAGCTTCGTGAAACGGGCCTCAGAACGAAGTTACAAGTTTTTACAAGTTGTTACGAGCTTCATATCCTCAGCCCCGGTGTGGTAAGTAAACATTTGATATATTTATATATTAACAATTTATTCAAGTTAGACTGGCTCTATTTATGTAAATGTTATCGTCTTGCATATTTATTTTCATTTTTTTGTCTACAAATAGCAAGCATGTGTTAAAAATATTTATTTTGATTTATCTTGTTTCAGAATATGGAAGGAACACAAGACACTTTCCTATTTTCGCAATATGCTCAGGATCCATTGGAGGAATTTCAAGTGGAAGAAGAAGAAGACAGCGAGCTGGTGAAGAAACTTAAAAGCGGAATCCAGAAAAAAAATAAAGAAAAAAGATCAAAACGAAATTTTTCCAATAAAGTTTTTAAAAGAAGTGGTCACGACCGTCTGCCATCATTTATAATAAATAATAAAGCAGGGAAAGGTACGAGACTAATAAAAATACAGATAATTGACCTGAACAAAGACAGTGATGATGAAGACAAAGTGATGTTGAGTGCTCAATATTTGGCGGACGATAATTACGATGAAGTTATAGATCATGCCGAAAGTGTGATACATAAGATTTCAAATGAGAATACAATTCTAAATTATTTTCAAAGTACCATTTTTTAATGCATAATATTTTTTTTAACGCACAAGCTTTTTTATGAATTAAACAATTATATGTGCCGCTGTTTTTACAATATTTTTGATGCATTGATTGAAAATTAGGAAGACCTTTTTCACCCAAGTCCATTACAGTACAATTATCACACAAATCTTTAACCCATTTTTTTCTAACCCTTTCACAAATATTTTCTTATTTTCTAAGTGAACATAAATGGGGAGTTGCCCGCCAACCGTTCCCGGAGCTACACGTGTTTGGGTCGGTCGGCCGGTCCGCAACGATCAAGCTAACTGTGAGACAAACCGGTTCGCTGTAGTACATCTCACTTAATAACGCGTTAACTAGGTTCGGCCTAGCAATACGAGTATAGTTTAAGCAAAGGTGTGATTGAAGGAGTGAGTGAACGAGTGAGTGAAGGAGTGAGTGAAGGTGTGAGTGAAAGTGTGAGTGAAAGCGTGAGTAAATGTGTGTGTCTGCGTCTTCCTGTACACTTCGTGTATGGGCCCTCCTTGCGCGACCACACCAAGCTTGAGGGTGCGTGAGGGAGAGTACGGACGTCCTCCTCACATCATCACCATAGGAGCAGTGCAGCTGCCCTAAAAGGGGCCTATCGAGCGACCATCCCGGTGAGACCGTTTCAACTATTATAAGTGCCTAAAAGGTACCGCGAGTAGATTTTAGATATTCAGTTATTCGCATCGTATTGGCCTTCATAAACACACAAGGAGTGCTTTTTTTATCGTAGAGTAAGAAACGTCTTTGTGCATGCGTAGGAGTTAAAAAAAGCGTCTTCAACCTTTAGTCATACATCCACCTCGTGTTCTTTTAGAGGGTGTAACGCGGTAGTAGATCGTATTCAAAGTGACCTTTCGCTTCGTTCTTCCCGACAACCTTTATCTAGCAGTGTGCGCGGAAAGAAAACTTTGCTTATTTTACACTTCCTAGATATATCCGCTTACATTTTAGTTAAGCAGAGGGCAAATAAAAATATCAGATTTGGCTCATGAACAACAACAAGCCCTAAAAAAAATCCCAGCTATACGAAGTTTACAAAAAAAAGGGTAAATTCTTTGTTTTCAAGTGTCCTTAGGTAGTACGGCTAGTTGCCACACCTGGCAATCATTAAGTACCCAAGCGACGCAACGCAACATTTCGGAGAACAATCCACTCAAAGGGCGACATATAAAAAAGTACTAACTGCTACCTGACGTCAAGACGGAACGCAAGCTACGCTAAATAATCATGGAAATTATCCCTATTCCCAAGGACGGTAATTGCCTATATAGGGCCATAGCGCATCAAATGCAACTAGTGTTAGATATGAACTTGGACCATCGATCCATCAGGAAGGAGCTTTTGAATCACCTTTTGTCACATAGGAACGACACCCAAAGCGAAATGGTGCTGCACGGCAGTATACTGGATCTCACGGCCACTAATACGCTACAATATTCGCAACAAGTAGAGTACATCCAAAATCAGGCTTTGGAAGGTATCTGGGGGGGGGGGGGTGAGGAAGTTATCGTAGTGGCATCTCAATATTTTACAATAAACATCTACGTTCACATGAACCACGAGCGAGCGTTACACTATAAAGCCCCAATAGCGGAATATTCGATGATGAAAAATATCCATCTATTTTACAAAGATAGCCATTACGACTCCGTTAAATTCACGTCCCCGGAGGCGGAGAATACTTTTGTTCTAAATTCCCGTAGCGAAAATGACGAACCTGAGAACAAAGGAAAGATAGAACAAATAACATATCACCGCATGTACGACACCCCGGACGCTCAAACACCCAGTCAAACCCCGCCAATTGCGAGCCTGCCAACCCCGAAAGTTAATAGTTCAATAGAGAGCGTACGCTTCGTCGATACAACCGGGCAACAACTACTGAGGGCCCCGTGCCTCCCACAGCCTGCGTTGGCAAAACCTTGCGACTTAATCACGGTAGCAACATGGAACGTTAGAGGTTGTGCCTTAGCAAAAGACAGGGCCCGCATAGACCAGGAACTAGCGGCCCGACGCGTAACCATAGCGGTACTACAAGAAACTCACCTTTCAAGAGGAGAGCTTACATCAAATAATTACCACTGGATTTTAAATGGTGGAAAAAAACCACAGGAAAAAAATGGAGTGGCCATTCTTATTAACAAACACATAGAGCACGAACTGATTAGAATATACCGCAAGAACACTAACATCGTAGCGGTTCGGACGCAGATCTTAAGGTAATGCTAGCCGGCTCCAACTTTCCTGCTGAATTTCTAATAATCAATGTGCACATGCCTGCCGGAGCATCTACCTGTCTAGCACACATTGGGACGCTCCTTCGTCAATCCCTAAAAAAGGCATATCCCATTATCTTAGGCGATTTCAATGCGCACGTAGGTTTACGAGAAGCGAAAAAAGCCGACCCGCATGTTTCTAAAAGGAATCTGTTTCACCAGGAATCTAATATCAACGGAAGCTTACTTATAATTTTCTTGTTAGAACATAACTTAAAATTAAGTAGCTCTTGGGGACGCCCATCCTGTAAAGTAACCTGGACTTCGGGAAACAGGCGCTCAAAAATTGACCACATCCTGACAATCCGAGATAGACCCATTTTTTTCCATAGCTTAAGAGGGGAATACCCTAAATCTATTAGCTCGGATCACAAAATTGTATGGGACACAATCCAAAACACGAGTTTTCAATATAAGAAAAAACATGGTAACGTGCGCCCCAATAACTCCACGGTTACCACGACGTTCAATTATAAAACTATCAACTACAAGTCTTTACAAAGCAAAGAAGTGGAAAATGATTTTAAAAATGAAGTTCGGCGCCTGCTCGCAGCCCGACTGGAGGCCATCAACCGAGACGAAAAAAGCACTGATCTGAATCCCACTTGGAAAGACCTGAATGAGATTCTTATACAAGCTGCAAGAAAGCTCCCACCTAAAGCGATCCCACGGTCTCGAGCAGGCCGACTTGCCCTAGCTAATCTCCAGAAAGCATTATTTTTCACAAATAAGTATCCCGGGAGTAGTTCGCATATCAACAACATGAAGCACGCACGCAAGATTTGGCGCAAAGTCCAGGAAGAAGATTTCAACACTGAGTGCGAGCAGTTTTTCAACAACCTGAGCAGCGCACACAGGGCTGTACGAATGCATATTACTTACAAGTACTTACGTAGCTTTAAAAACAAACCTGTGAACAGAACGAGCACGAGACGATTTATTCCAATGTCCAACTGGATCTCCGAACTCAAGCAAAGCGAAGGAGAACTAATTAGGACAATTGAACACAGCTCTAACACGGTACTGGAAGACAGCGGCCCAGACGCCTCCATTATTACCAAAATAATAAGCAGAATGAAATCGGGGACAGTTCCAGGTACAGTTCAAATTGTGGTGGAACTGTACAAAGCAGCGCCAATCGAATTCATACAACACGGCTCACGCATTATGCAAGAAGCATGGTTGAAAAACGTGATACCAGAGGGATGGTTAGTGATAAAACAGGTTCCAATTCCCAAAAAACCCCGTCCACAACAAGTTAATGATTTTAGAAGGATATCTATCTGTAATGTAGGTTATAGAATATACGCCAACTTCCTGCTAACTAAACTGGATGATGAAATTGAAACTCTCGGCAACTACCAAGCAGCTTTCCTTAACAATAGGTCTACAGACGATCATCTAAACTGGAGAGCGGGAAAAAAAGATATACGTAGTAGCTCTCGACATTGAGAAGGCGTTTGATAGCGTCGACCTCAACGCACTTAGAGACGTACTAGTCACACGTACTGATATACCGCTAACAAACAGAATTATCCAAGCATGTATGCGCGAAATGCAAAAATCCTCATTAAATTTGTTAAAGACTACAAGCTTGAATGGAAGATTGCCCGACTTATATATACAATGGTAATTGCTCCTTCGATGACGTACGGCCTAAACGTCCTGGCTCTTACCAAGGCTAATAGATCCCGCCTTAGGAAATACGAACGGCACATTTTGAAGGAAATGATTGGAGCGGCCAGAGATTCCCCAAAGCAAAAAATTTATCAACTACTGGAAGGAAAAACCATTACCAAAACTATCAAAGTAGGTACGTAGAATATCATACTACAGCCATATACTGATACGCCTAAAACCACACATACTGCATGCCGCGCTGGATCTTAGAGAGGTAAGGAAGAAAATTGGACGACCTATATTTACCTGGGAGGACTCCCTGTCACACGACATTCATAATTATACTGACAAGAGCCGGGCCTATTGGATATCTACAGCCCCGAAAAGGAGCCTCACGAAAAAGAACGCCGAAAAAATATAAAAGAATCCCGAAACGGATACGGAAAGCGAACAGGACGAAAACGAGGCATAGCACGCCAGTGAAGACATTTTCAAGACGCAGCCATAACTCCTACCTTTTATTTATTACTCACCAAGTATAATACATATCTTATCCTTCATACGGGCAACGATGCTGGTATTCGGGTCTGTTCAATCCTTCCCACACCTATCCCTAGCTGCAAACGCCCCTACACTCCCTGCCTGTAACTCCCGGCTCCCCGGTCTGTCGGGCAGGTCTTAGCTGACCGCGCATCTAGCGCCAGACGACGGCGAGGAGCACGAGGGGGTGCGGGTGGTCGCGGTGTCTCGACACGGGCAGCTCCCTGGCCGGATGATGTTAAGGTTCCTAAACACTTCCGTCCGACTGCTCGTGTGGTGCCAATGCGCCCTCCTGTGCCAACTCGCTGAGCCTCTTCGTCCCTCCCTCTCAGGTGTCGGACAGCGTTTCCGCGTCCTTGCAGCAGAACTGCTGGCTGGGTGTAGTCATCGGAACGGAACGGAACGGATTTTCTAAGTGAACATAAATGATTCTTTAAACTCACTACAATTAATGAATCCTTCACGCCATAAGATACCGAGGTTTTTCTCTATCCATATAAGATTACTTTTTTCTTTTTCCAATAAAGTAAAAAATGCATACGGGGGTTTTATTAAAAATACTTGCGTGTATTCATTTGTAATATACGCAAATTCTTTAAGAATAAATTCATTTGTAAATGATTTAAACCCCTGGATAATATTGGTCAACGGTTTGTATTCTACAATGCTATCATTCAAAATAAGACAGTAAGCCGCAGTATTACCGGGTATGTCCTGTTCACACTCTAATTCAACTCTCACATCTATTGAACCTGTTTTGAAGGTTTCGTTTTGCCGAGAGCAGTCGATAACAAACATATGTGCTTTATCCTTAAATTCTTGCGGACTTAGCAACGGCGCTTGACTGCGGTTATAATACGACTGTTGGAATTTAGCATACTGATCGTATAATATAGCGAATTTTTCAGCTGCGAATTTAACATTAGAACTTTCATACGGAAAATAGGTTGAATTTAAAAAAACTTTTACATCTCTTAAATGACAATGATCAAAGTGTGTCATATCTTTGTTAGTCATATTTTTTCTATTTGTTTTTAATCCGATAACAACATATCGTGGCTTTTCAATTTGAGATGAAGTTTTGATTGCCCAGGAATGTTTTAATGTTTTCGGTAAAAGTGGATACTCATAAAGATCCCAGTTTCTAAATGCTACCTGAATAGCACGATCTTTTTCCAAGCACTTCATTAAATTAACCCTTTCCCGATCAAAAACTTTTATATGTGGCATACGCCATACTATTTTAGATATTGTAATGTTATCTATATATTCATTTTTATTTAATGTTATGCTATTTAAAATAGTATTGGATCTCAAAAGAATAAGTTCATGCTTACAGTTTATAACTATTTTATTATAATCCTCTGCAAAGCCAAGCATCTTGTTTAAAGGAATGCATACAGAAAACGACCCATGCGTAACTTTTGTACCGTTAACATCCCAACCCCATAACTTTGACATTCTCGATTCATGTTCATTTAGAGATAAGAGAGATTTCATAGTAGTTGTAACTCCAGCATTTTTAATTTTGTCTATTTCGATTCCATTAAGCTCATATCGAATATCTTGAAACAAATGAAGTATAGGGTTATTAGTAAACTGAACACTGGCCACCGGTAGTTTTGTTTCTCTGTTGACTACTACCATGTTTCGCTCTATGTATAAGGCACTCTCAGAAGGTAACACGTATAGATCTTGTTGGTTTATTGGTATACGGATTTCATCATTAAAATTGAAACTTGTTACGTAAGGTTTGTAGGAATGGAATTCAAAACTTTCTATTGTGTTATCGTAGCCGAAAGTTTATGTTAAGTTTAGAATACTCATTTTAATAAACCAATAGTTTTAAGAAATTCTTTATTTTCCTTGGAAAGCCTCGTAAGCTGATTTTTAGGTGTTCTTTTCTTGACAGCACAATGCGTACTAATAATTGTACTGCGCGAAACTAATCTTTTATTGAAATCTATCATCTTTTCCTGAGATGCAAATATATCTGGATCTCTTCACCGCGTAAATTGATTAAGTTATCGTTTATATCCTATATTCTTAACTTTAAAGAGCTTAAACTGTTTTGATTAAGGGGAAAATAAATAACGTTTTTAGGTGTTTCTATAATCCGATAGCCTGGTGGTACATTAGGCTGTCACGTCCTACCGGGTGGCAAGTAAAAACTCAAGAGAAGTTTAAATAGTTTATTTAAAAAGAACGCCGGTAGTGTGATCAGAACAGGGTAGGTAGGTTCGTAGGGTGTGGTCTGGTTCTGCGAAGCGAGCTAGCACTTCCCTCGCAGTTGGTGACGTGGAGCGGCAGTGAAGAAACCGTCGGCAGCCCGACGGTGTTCGATGATAGGATCCTGGCGCCGGGGGTAGCACCCGGTGTTTAGCACCGGAACCCACTCGACGATCCTGGTCACCGTGGTCAGAGGCCGCTCCGGCCAAGAAGAGAAGTGGACAGGGTTTAGAGCCCGATCCCACGAAGCGAGTAGTGTTGTCCAAGCAGTAGTGCTCCTAGCGGTGCAGTGCTCCTAGCGGTGGAGTGCTCCTAGCGGTGGACCCTGGAAAACCCAAGCATTGGCTGTGTGAGCCTGGTGTCCAGCATTGGGATAGTCCATGCCAGCCGCCGTTGAGCGGTGAAGCTCCAAGGGAATAGCGCTTTCATTAATTATTGGATATCTATCTATTATCTATGGCTGTCTGTTTGACAGTTATCAGTTATTAGTAAACAACAAATATAAGATCTGTTGTGGACTTGACAGAAGCGCGTGGAGCTAACCCCATGTGCTTCTGTTTAGTCCACCAGAGTAAATCTCTTTAACCGAACAATTGTCCTCGCGTGTGATATCCATGGACTTGTTTCTCTAATAAGTCCATAGCGATTGTCTAAAACTCGATACTGGCGAAATACACCTTGTTAAAACAAGGTGTGAAAGCCAATAATTTAGCAAAAAAAAAAAGATCCGTTGTATTATAGTGAATTTAAGTGAAAATGAAGTGATATTAAGGCTATTTTGTCTATAAAATGCACACAGGTTGGTTTTCCGTTAATAAATGAACCACTCACAATGTCACATTCACCTCGCACTATAGTTGTAGAGAGAATGGACACAGGAAAAGGAGACTCTGTTAATATATTAGCTTGAATAGTTTCTTGATCGAAACCTAGTAAGTTACCAATCGAATTTTCTTTATTAAAATACACATTTTTAGAACAAAATATAGACGTCTTTAACGTATTATTATAACATGTCAGTGAAAATGAACATCCTTTCAGATGTCTTTTCAGGTAATCGTCGTGGTCTTCGTATGACCCTTCAGGAATTTCAAGTACTTCATTTTGGCCATAATAAAACATATTATTTCTATAGTCTATATTAGGTATAGAGTTAAAAGTCGAAAAATATAGTAAACCGCATTCATATTCACCATTTAGTTGAAAAGCTGGTGAATGATTTGTGATCAGGGTAGAAGAGGTTCCAGTTATGGACAAAGTGAAAGACATCGTGTGAATGATATGGTTTTTATTGAACAGAGATATTTAAACGGTTACTTTAAAATTGTTTTAAATATTTCAAACATAAATGACCGCAATTTACAGTATTAAACTTTTGATAAGTGATATAGTTGTATGAAATAATTTTATTTTTTAAATACTTTATTAATTCTATTGGAGGTTGAAGATCGCCGTAACTATCGAAATATTCACAGTAATTATTATCTTTGACATAGGCTACCCAGTGAGTCCCTTGGTTTTCAGAACTATCTAAATTAATAATTGCGCACTCTACTCTATTCGAACGCTTTGGCAAATTATCACTCATATAAACGCCACGGAAATGAGGAATATCTGAAGAGTATTTTAAAATATCTATATTAGTAAGAGCACGTCTGGGAAGCCTGTCGACTAGTTTTTTGAGTACTTATTCTAAACACAATCCCTTTCCATTTCTGTACGGTTTAATGTGCAATCCTTTACCTAATGCAATAGATTCCATCATTTTGTTGTGACGTTGTGATTCGGTTAAGTTTTTCTTTGCAGCTTTGTAATCACCAACAGCTTTAGCTATCCCAGCAGCTCCTCCAGCCAATGATCCCAACGCAGAAAGTCCCGCAAAAATAGGTATCAGTGGTAATATACCGCCAGTTTTCGAAATCGGTATTAAACGCGGAATACGAATTTTACTGCTTCTAGTAAATACTTTCTTTGCGAGCGTAAGAGCTCGGGTGATTGTAGTGCCTTTATCTTTTGATTTGTTTCTTTTCAGTTCCTTCCGCATCTTTGTAACCAAATCTTTAAATGATTTTATGCCTGCACCAGCTTTCATTTTAGATTTCATCACTTTGCTAACTAACCATGAAGCAAGTTTTTCTCCTTTTCCAGCACTTTTCGACTTCAACCTCTGTTTAGCCATTTTATAAAGTTCTAAATCTGCGCGGTGTCGATCTGTTAGGTTAGAATGTTTATCATAAGCTATATCGTGTTTCATGCACGCGTCATCCAATTCATTAACTCCTTTATCACCTCTTAATAACCGTTTATGCAATTTAGTGCCTGGTCCGCAATAATTGTAACCAGGTAAGTGTAATTCAAAAGGCAAGTGATTAATTACACTGTTTAAAAGTCCTCTTCCTTTCATATCCTATATGTTAATGACATTTTTTGTGCGAGTAACTATATAAATATATTCATACAATGGCACTTCTATTAATCCAGCTGTTCTCACTATCATTAAGTCCTAACCACTTAACGTATATTTTTTTCCCTTTTTTTTGACCACCTTTTCAATGAGATAAACGTCCGGGTACTTAGTTTTTTGAAGTTCTTGTTCGTAAAATGTGCCCAGAATAGTGTTTCCTCGCTGATCTTCTAATGATACTTAAACGGTTGAGTGTTACTGACTTGTTTAATAGTAAATAGCTCTGTTGACGAATTAGGCGTATAACTTTTATGGAAAGCGCTTTTATACTTGCTTATACGTACCGTGAAACCGTCCAATTTTGCCCTTGATGGATTTTTTGCCCGCTGAGTCAAAAATAAGCTAACATTTGAATTTAAAAAAAAAACAGTATTTTAGTAACTTTTGATTGTATTAGTAGAAAACAGGTTATACTTATGGCAAAACTACGAATTGCTTTTGGTTCCAACTTCATTCAGTTGACTGTAACAGCTTGTCAAAGTGGAAGCGTGTTTGTTGCGGGCGAAATGTGTCTACATTATTTTTAAAATATTGGAAAATGACGAAGACAAAGGTGAGTGTTTGTTTTTGTATAATATAAACAAAAGTTATCAGAACATTTACTCATTGCTTTTTATGCAGTGAGTAGCTTAAATCGTGAATTCAGATGGCGGGCAATTTAAACCGCAAGTGTAGCACCTCGTATCTGTCAATTTTGCCCGCTCTTAAATATGTACTAGGGTTGTCACTTTTTCATTTCTCACTTGCTTTAATTTGGGTTAAATTATATATTTGGGTCTGATATTTTTATAGCTGCAAAAGAAAGGCTGATTTTTGTTACCAATGACTAGATAAAAGTTTTGTAATTGAACTTATAAGTACCTAGGGTGACGGCATCAAAGTTGGACACTTTTAGCTGAAGGCACCAATAATGGACACTTAACTCTCAATTAAAAGGTCATAAGGTTATAAATTGACTGTCTCAAAATAAATGAATAACCCTTATCTTCTATACCATAAGAATCAAGTGTCCATTATTGGTCCTTGTTCATTACTGGTGCCATCACCCTACTGCATTAAAAAAATTGTACCACTAAAATGATTTATTAATTTTCAAACATTATCAAACAGGTTTTGACAACCCTAACACTTACGAGTTAGTTGTATGAAAACAGTTGTAAATTAGCGGGTAAATTTGCCCACCTCTTTCTAGACGAATTTATTATTATTTGCTTATTGGTTTTAATGTTTTTGGGCCCATTTTACCTAAAACTCTTTGTGGTCCTTATACATGAATGCTCTAAGAGCTATAGTTTGGTAAATAATAGGCTTGGGCAAATATGGACGAAAGTGAAGGTAATTTGGCCCGCCATGAAAATATCAAATTGCTTGAAATTCTTTAAAAATAAGGACTATTTCTTTATTGTAACACAATGCTATGATTAGTTAGACTATATTTACACATAAAAAAGTATATGAAACCTTACATTTTTTTTAGAAAAACTGAGAATATTTAAAAAAAGCGGGCAAAATTGGACGGTTTCACGTACACGATCTCCCACATTGAATTTATTTAATTTATGATGTAGATTTTGTTGACGTTTCTTAATATTGTTCATTACTTCCGATTCATTCTCAAAATTAGCATCATTTGGTCTAAATTTTGTTGTACTATGAAAAGTTTCATTATAAGATTTGACTATATCATCTAAAGGTTTTCCAACCCATTTATAATTTCCAATTAAACTAAAATATTTGTACAGTTTTTTTTAAGCGTCTTTATTAACTTTTCAACAATTGATGCCTTTTTAATTGAATAAGTTGAATAATGATTTATTCCTAAAGATTTTAAATAACAATCAAATTCACTATTGTAACATTATTTTCCAAAGTCTGTCTGCAAGTTTCTAGGAATTTGGATTGCTGAATTTATAATTTAATGAAATGCATTTTTAACTTCTTGTCTAGTTTTCGATTTTGTCGCAATACACCACGCGTACTTTGAAAATGCATCAATGACAACTAAAATATATTTATTTCCTTTATTTATTTTATGGAATTTTTGTAAGTCAATCAAATCTGCTTGCCACAAATCGTGAATGCCTTTTAAAACAACTGCTCGTCGCTTAAAGTTTTTACGAGCTGATTTGTGGATCTCGTTCACTACTTGTTCTTTTGCCATTGCTTAATTGTTTTACAATGTTATCTACCTCGTTTTTTGTATAAAAGTTCAATTTCAACTGAGTTGCAAGCTGATGAATTTGAGAATTTATAACTTTGATTAAAGAATCTAGATACTTCTTGTCATAAATGTTCTGAACGAGCTGATCGACGTACTCTTTATTTACTGCATCATCAGCCGACAAAGGATGAGCAACACCTTTTAATCTCAGTGATTCTAAATCAAAATCTCCGTCTTTTGAACGAAGCAAAGCCTGACTTTTAAGTTCGTTGACTTCAGATACACCTGCTACACGTCAACGTTTATGAACATGGTGACCAAATTTATCTATGTTCATTTTATGATATATTTTTATGCCAAAAGTTCTGCTTCGACTAACGATAATAGTAAAGTAACTGCTTTATATATTAACATTGTTCACTAATCCCGCTTCTTGTAGTTCTTCAATAATAGATATGATTTCATTATCCAATCCTGTATTACCAGCATCACGAGAAGCTATAAGTAATTTTAACCTTTCTACTAATTCGTTTGGGTTATCCCAATATACATATGACACATCGTTTTTAACATTTTTCATCGTCGGTAATCCTTCACCACTTACTGAACGTTCTTTAGCTAATTTAAAAAGAGGTCTTATAACATATAAATATTTCATGCCTTTGTTGCTTTTTATTGGTTTATTAGGATTAAACTCTCTTCTATGTGCATTACACTCATACATACATACATTAAATCACGCCTGTTTCCCAGAGGGGTAGGCAGAAACCACTTCTTTCCACCTGCTACGATCTTGACAAATCTCTTTCGCTTCTTCCACATTCATACATCGAGTCATGCACGCACGTCGGTTTCGGGTACTTAAAATTCGGCCCTTTTCCAGTATTTCTCCGATTTGATTCGAAAAAGTACGCCTAGGGCGGCCCCTTCCGACCCTTCCACTCACTTTAGCTCTGTATATCTCTTTCGTCAATCTTCTTTCATCCATCCTTTCCAAATGACCGAACCATCGAAGCATGCCCTTCTATGTGCATTAATTTCTAATAATAAGGTTTTATAATTACATCTATCATCCTCAGTTACAATATTTAAATCCGGTACTTTCTTATATAGCAGTTCGAATAAACTTGGCGTTAAATAGTAAGTATGACCATTTACTTTCAGTTCTTGGTCATTTGTAGTGTATACCTACCGGACAGGTTCCCAACATTAGCTTGTCCCGTTCCGTTCGAATACCAAAAGGTATATTTTAAGTTGGTAATAATATTGCTTTTGAAATTTAGGATCGTCACGAGGAGAAGCGTAAGAATCAGTCGTCTTAAATGAAATATTATTTGAAGAATCCTGATCATTAAAATGTTCACTTTCCACTTCATCGCTTACATCAGTTTCATTATCTTTTGATGTCTCATCCTCATCATTTTTATTAATAAGGCTAGATTGAGAAAAAATCCTCACAACCGTTTGATCAGTTATAGATTCCTTCTTTTCTTCACTTGGGCTATATTTAATTCTTTTTACTTACTTTCCCCATTGCAATCCGTCATCAAAATCATCATCATTAGTATTGAAGTAATTATTCTCATTTTTAACTTTAACTATTTCATTAAGCGGTTCTGTAATTGGTTTTAAAACAGATTCCAGAATCATATCATTGTTTGTTTTTACATCGCGTATAAGTTTAACCTTCTTTTTAACTGCTTCGGCTGACCGGAGTATCTTTTCCTTTAGCACTTTATCTTCATTAACTTTCTCGACTTTCGAGCTCATGTCCGTTCTCTTTGGATTCATTTAATATAATAAACGATTATTCGAATACTATTCAATGAGTATGTACTTAAGTATATTAATCTACAATAATGAATGTATCATACCCCATTCTATAACATCCAGAATTTTTGTTACAATCCTTTTTTATAACCAAGTAGCTGAAAGGTGCGCTCCATATTTTAGCGCAAATTTCACGGAACTGGTTCCAACGTGTTCATCATAAACATGACGTAAATTAACATCATCTTGCTTAAAAAGAATTATTAAATTAGCATTATCCCTAATTAATTGTTTTGGTACTTTACTTTATATTTGATTTAAATAAAAGCTATCAATATTTTTATGTCTTCCCATTGCAAAGTAATCCCTTATGTTGTTTTGGTTTTCACAAGCCACATCATCCAATATCATGATTGAGTTATAGTTAGCTTCGTTTGGGCTTAGTATTTCTTCATTTTCACAATATTTTTGAAATTTAACCGTGGGAACTAACGCTAACACTTCTTCTAAAAATCGATACATAGGTTGGAAAAGGGTTTTTGAGTAAACATAAACATTTTGGTACCGTAACCCTTGTTCATGAAGTAAAAGACCAACCATTAAATTAGTTTTTCCGCAATTAGAAGGACCGCAAATTATACTGCGAATACTGTAAGGTAAAAGTTCACCATGACGTACACAAGGCTTATTGCGAGCTGAAAAAACAACATCCAACTGCAAGCTCTGATTTTAGTTTACAAACTTCATATTTCTTCAAAATTTCTCAAGCGATGCATAGGTGCGTTTTACTTGCATGAAAGACTTATTCCAATTAAGGGAAATCACGACTACGTTTTCACATATATATAACAATTTTGATGCGATTGTTTTTAGCTAATAATTCCCGTTGCGAACGCGCACGTTAACGTGATCATTTCATTTTGCGCAAACCCAATTTACGTTACGACGTGTTATTTGTTAAATACGCATGTTAACGCGAGAGATAATCGTTGTATTTTAAGCACAAACCCAATTTCCGTTACATGTTGCGAAACGCGCACGTTAGCGCGATTATTTCATTTTGCGCAAACCCAAATTTTGAAATCCACAAATAATGTCAGGCATTTGGATCATACGAGTGGGGAGGACGAATTCGCTCGATATCGAAAAAGGTGGGACAGAATGCATGCATGAATTTCATTTTGCGCAAACCCAAATTTTGAAATCCACAAAATAATATTGGGCATTTGGATCATACGAGTGAGGAGGGCGAAATTTTCCCGATCGAATTATCTTCAATACGGAACCCTCGGTGCGTGAGTCCGACTCGCACTAGACCGGTTTTTTTTTAACTGATTGTTATTATAAATAAAGTTTATGCTGTAATTAAGTTATAAAATTTGTAATCCCTTTACACATAGTTTCATTTATCATAAAACGTATATCTGAAAAAAATATAGATAGCATTTATGCCATTATTACATTTTCTACCATAGTGGCATAATTCGGTATATTTTAACAGTTTTTTGCGACAGTTGCATCTAACACCGCACTGTGACTTGCTCTTTCACCGAATTAGTTCCAGACAAGCTGTAGCAGCAACGGGTGTAGTAGTCGGAATTGGTTTCCAATTGTGATTCGATTGTATTTCCCATCCCTAATCCGCAGGACTGGGAAAAATAATGGGCACCATCGCTTGGCCCCATACGTGCACACCCTGGTAGACGGCTCTTAGGAGATTCTGCTGGGAAACTGGCATCCGTAGGTGGAATATTCTTTAGCTGACGGTCGTAAAATAACTCCGTATTTATTATGAACTGACCTAAAGTTTATTTTGTTAATTTTGATATTGACGACACATTGGCCTAGTCGGTTGTGACCCTGCCTTCGAAGCTAGCGGTCCTGGGTTCAAATCCCGGTAAGGGAAGATATTTGTGCGATGAGCGCGAATATTTGTTCCTGAGTCACGGATGTTTTCTATGTTTTTAAGTAGGTATATGTTTCTCTATGTAAGTATTTATATCGTTGTCTAGTACCCATAGTACAAGCCTAGAGCTTAGTTTGGGACTAGGTCAATTGGTGTGACATTGTCACTTGATATTTATTTATTTAATATGTAATTTGTGGATGGGGGATGGAGTCATTCGCGTCCGCAGAAGCTGCCTTACCATTACAATATACGTGTCCCCTGGGTGGCGCTAAACGAATTGACAACGCCGAGCATCAGGCGGCGGTAATGAACCTGACACTGCAGCAGTGATATTGTCAATCTGCTAAGGAGGAAGGAAATGTTCTCCCCATTCCGTAAACATGATTAAGAACGGGGGTCTCGGCTTAATCGCCCGGACCGCGGGGAAGAAAACGTCTTTAAAAATTACCCTAATCCAACGGTGGGATACGCGCCAACTGGATGCATGACTACCGCCGCTAATGCTAAAGCGCCAACCTCTGCAAACATGGCAAACGCAGTTGTATGTTGCCTTCTTAGTGAATGGCGTCACCTCTAAGTGACCTATTTATCGTCCAATACTCGTGGGAACAAAATGAATAATCCTAAAAACAAACAAAATCCAAACCCAACCCTCGTCCAACAAACCTTTCACAGAAGCATGTTCATAAAAATACGCAGCAACTCTGTCGGAGCGCTACCAACTGAAAACTCAACAGCAACTACTCACAAACACATGAAGACAACCAGGCATCTGAAGCAGATCCCGACATGTCGCAAGTACCTGCACCTCCAGCCCATACTAGTGTGAACAGTCAAACAGAGAAACTGGACGGCTCGTGGCAGCAAGACCATACCTCATACCAAAAGGAAAAGGATGGAGACAAGTACAACTTTCAAATGCCAAAAAAAAGATATTAACTTCTACATACGCCATACCGACTAAAAACCAGTTCGATGTCTTCGACACAATAAACATAGTTGAAAACGACAATGAAATTTCACAACAGACCGAAGAAGAAGAAAGAATTCCAAAACCGGAACCGATATTTGTAATGGGAGTTATTGATATAAACCCTCCAAAACACATCTTACAGGAAAGAGTTAATAACTGTGAATATACATTTGACCACCCTTAGGTCGGGACACATAATAAAAATTATGCCTGCTAACATAACAGTGTACAAAACAATAAGAGATAAGCTAGTCAAGGACAATATTAGCCACTACACATATAAACTAAAAAGTGAGAAGCCTTACAGAGTGGTCCTACGAGGACTGCACCAATCAGAGGACACCTCTGAAATAGTGGATCAGCTTAAACAACAAGGCCACGAAGTTTGACAGATAGTTAATGTTCTTCATAGAACCACAAAAGCTTCCTTACCACTGTTCTACGTGGACTTGGAACCTAAACACAATAACAGAGATATATTCAAACTCAAAATCTTAAACCATACAAAGGTGACATTTGAAGCCCCCTATAAAAAAAAGAGATCCTACAATTCAACAGATGCCAAAGATTTGGACACTCCAAAAACCAATGCTACAGGCCGTTTAGATGTGTTAAGTGCGGAGCGGATCATACTACTACTAGCTGCTTGAAAAGCAAGGAGACATATGCTACATGTGCTAACTGCCAAGAACAACACCCAGCCAGCTATAGGGGATGTTCAAAATATAAACAATACAAAGAACACATACTTAAGCTAAACACAAAAGACAACTATGGTAGAGTAAAACAGCCTAACACCACCCAGCAAAACAGACCCCCACAACCTGAACACAGCAATACTGACAAGACATACTCAAAAAGACACACTAGCTCAACATACGCTGATATCGTAAAAGACAAACAGCATGGAGAGAAACCACTCATAGGATCCTAACAAACTGGAAATGATATAACATTGTAGAAATACTCGACAACATGTTTTATAAGTTCGAAACAAACATGACAACCATGATAGACAACATGATGGGTCAAATGATCCAACTTATCAGCGGCCTGCTGAAAAAATGATCTCTAATCTAAGAATACTGACGTGGAATGCTAACGGACTGACGGAAAGAACAGTCTTCTTTCCGTCAATTAGAAACCTTCCTACACTCCGAAAAAATCGATATCGCACTCATATCAGAAACTAGGTTCACAGTTAAAAGCTGCATTAACTATACAATATATACTACAAACTATCCATCAGGCAATGCCCATGGAGGGACGGCAATATTGATTAAAACAAACATAAAGCATTATCCTCTGGAATCGACTTTCACTGATAAAATACAAGCCACCCAAATTAGAGTACAAGACGAAGGAACCGGAATCACAGTCTCTGCTGTATACTGCCCCCCAAAACATACCATCTCAAAAGAATTATTCAATGAGTACTTCTCCAAACTAGGTCATCATAACAACCAGAGGCAGACAACTGTACCAGGCCGTACAAGATAGGAACCTTGAATGCCTTTCCACAGAAGAACCTACATATTGGCCTACGGCCCAAAGAAAAATTCCGGATCTACTAGACTTCTTTGTATCTAAGAACATTCCCATCAACAATATGTCCACAGAATCCATTATAGATCTATCCTCCGACCACACTCCTATTATAACTAGCTTTTGCCCGCGACTTCGTCCGCGTAGAACTCGTTTATCGCAGTTAAGTGTTTTAAGTAATAGTTTAACATCCTCCCAGGCCAGGATGATCTTTTATGTAATATTGAGCTCCACATTTAAATTGAAATTGAATTGGATAACCTCATCTAGGTAAATACATTTTTGTATACCTACAATATTTTTTGATTTGCCATCTTTCGCTAGATCATGAAGATTTGGTGGGCTGGATACTCGTGAGCATGCTATATATAGTTGCCCATGGGAAAAACAGTTTGCTTCAAAATGTACGCCGGCTACTTCTACTGTTTGTCGTTGCGCTTTGCTTATGGTCATGGCAATATCTGTTTTTAGAGCACTCTTTTAAAGTTAAATGTTAAATTTATCGGAATTATAGGAATGCGGGGAATAAAATCATTTTCTCCTTTAGCAATTCCAGACATCATTATTGCCCTTAGGCCGACCTTACACCTGTAACCTATTGCTGTGTCTATGACATTGTCTTTCAAGAGATACTCGTACGCCTTCTACATGATATTTTTAGGGTTCCGTACCAAAATGGTAAAAAAGGAACCCTTATGGTGAGACTTTGTTGTCTGTCAGTAGTAAGGAATCCTCGGTACTGCCCCCGACTCTACTCCCTCAAAAAAAATGGTGCTCTGACGAGCGAAAGGCGGGGTTTCGCTCCTAGAAAAAAAAAATGTATTTTTTTCGGTGTTTATCTCCCCATTTAGAGCGTTTGGGGCGGGTCCCGAGACTCCCAGATCACTCCTTCCCATAGCTTGCAATAGTCCATGTACTCAATACAAAAGGTTATCAACTACCTGGGTACCCTGCTGTCCCTTGCTCGCTCAGCCTATTGTTCGCCCGAACGTCAGCCCCTTTGTTCTCGGTGGCGTCCAACACCATTGTCTTGCATTGGGCGCGTTCCTACCTTTTATTACATATTACCTGATTGCGCTATTAATTGTTGTAATGCGATTTTTAATTTTACCTACGAGTTTCTCATATTATTTAATTAAGTAACCATAGTGGTTTTCTTAACATTCTGTTTTTAAGGGTCATAGTTCTAACCTAACCTAACCTAGCTTGTTGAAGTAAGCCTAACACCGTGAAACCTGTCCTAGCTTAAAATACCTACTGTTTTTTAAGGGTTACAGTTCTAACCTAACCTAACCTACCTTACCAACGGTTGTTGTAAACCAAACTAAGTCCATTGGAGCAGCTGTTAAATTAGGTGTGCCACAGGGCTCTATATTAGGTCCCTTCTTATTTCTCGTTTATTTATTTATTTATTTATCAATAGGTACAAAAACATGTTGAGTAACAATAAAACATTAATTAATAAAGAACTTAAATCTAAATCATTCAAGAGTTAACAACACAATTATATTCGTACACGACGTTATTATAATGTATACAAATATTTCCTTAAAAAAAAAGAATAATTATTATTTATTTTAACACTTAGTGCTTAGGTATTTCTTAATTAAACTATTTTTAAAAGGGACAGAACTGAGTTGAAATATGTCAAGGTCATAATTTAAGGAGTCGTGCAATTGACAAATTCGGTGTAGAGGCGAGACTATTTTATTTATGGCTAACGGAACAGCAAACAACTTCCTTGATCTGGTCATCTTTCCAGTTGCTCTGAGGTTAATACTGCAGATAAGGTCGCAGTCGAGATCGCCGCTCAGTATCTTGTGCAAAGTGACCAAGTCAACCACATGACGCCTATTTTCCAGGCTGAGAAGGTTGAAGTGAGAAAGTCTTGAGTCGTATTCAGGGATAGTGCAACGTACCCCGGCAAGTTTGCAAATGTGACGAACAAATTTCATCTGAATGGATTCGATGCGATTAATATGGATTTTGTATACCGGTTGCCAAACACTGCTACAATATTCCAAGATAGGTCTCACTAGGGAAGGATAAAGTAATGTTAAGGTATTAGTGATCTTGAAAGGTTTGCTTAAGCGGATGATAAAACCTAGCATTTGTCTTGCTTTATTCACTATGTGCTCGTAGTGGCAGCGGAAGGAGAACTCACTGTCAAGGATCACTCCCAGATCACTGATGGACGTAACTCTCACCAACGAGATGCCTAGAACATTATACCGGAAGTATGTAGGCGTTTTTTTCCTTGAAAATGATATGCATTGACATTTGTTGATTTTTAGTGACATCATATTATATTCACACCAGTCTTGCACCACGTTTAGATCACTTTGCAGTGCATAGCAGTCCTCTAAAGAGTGAATGGTTCTAAATATTTTTATGTCATCGGCATATGCTAAACAGGGACTTTGTATTCGGATAAGGAGATCGTTGATGAAACATAGAAATAGCAGAGGCTCCAAGTTGGATCCCTGGGGAATTCCAGATTCAGCCAAAAACGGCACTGAGTCGTAGCCATACACGTTTACTAGTTGTGAGCGCCGAGAGATATAAATGACTTACCACCCGCGATAGTTAACCTTTGCGATATTGTGCTATTTGCTGATGATACATCATTGATCTTCAAGGTAGACCGAAAATCCGTTGATTATAGTAAGATAAACGCGACGCTAGGTAAAGTACTTAATTGGTTTACTAGTAACAATTTGCTACTTACATACATACATACATTAAATCACGCCTGTTTCCCAGAGGGGTAGGCAGAGACCACTTCTTTCCACCTGCTACGATCTTGACAAATCTCTTTCGCTTCTTCCACATTCATACATCGAGTCATGCACGCACGTCGGTTTCGGGTACTTAAAATTAAGCCCTTTTCCAGTATTTCTCCGATTTGATTCGAAAAAGTACGCCTAGGGCGGCCCCTTCCGACCCTTCCACTCACTTTCGCTCTGTATATCTCTTTCGTCAATCTTCTTTCATCCATCCTTTCCAAATGACCGAACCATCGAAGCATGCCCTTTTCAATCTTAGTCACTACATCTTCTTTTAGTCCACATTTCTCTCTGACTTCGACTTCTCTTTCTTTTTTTTTGATTTGCTACTTAATGCTAAAAAAACTAAATGTGTTAGGTTCGCTTTGCCTAATGTTAGACCGGTAGAATCTAGTATTTTTCTAAATGATGAGTGTTTGGAAATGGTGGATAAGGCGCTTTTCTTAGGAATAACTATTGACAAAAACTTGCAATGGAGTCCCCATATAGCAGTACTAGCAGGTAAATTAAGTTCGGCTATGCTGCTTAGGAAAATCAGACAACTTACCAATGTTGAGACAGCTCGCTTAGTTTATTATAGTTATTTTCATAGTGTTATGTCGTACGGTATTCTTGTTTGGGGAAAAGCTGCTGATATACAGACTATTTTTGTGTTACAAAAAAGAGCCATTCGTTCTAAATATAACCTAAACTCCCGTGATTCCTTAAGATTACTATTTAAAGAAATTAATATTTTGACAGTAGCATCACAATTTATTTATGAGAATATTATTTATGGCATTAAAAATCAAGACTCTTTTATTAAGAATTGTGACATACATAATTTGAATACAAGAAATAAGAATAAAATTGCAATTAAAAAATTTCGTGTCCGTAAGGTATATAAATCATTTGTAGGTCAATGCATTCATTTCTATAATAAATTACCTGACGAAGTTTTAAAGTTACCATTTCCAGTACTTAAAAATTACTTGAAAAAGTCGTTGATGTCTAAAGCTTACTATAGGGTCGAAGACTATCTAACAAATAAAAATGCCTGGCCTAAATTAAAACCAAATTAAACACCTAAATATGTAAACATTGTGTATTGTCTAGGGGACACGGTTTCTGTAGGAGAATGTATCGAACCTATTATGTGTTGTTGCACCGTCGTAGGTTAGTATAATTTTTTATTTATTTTTTATATTTTCTATTTTACGAGTTCTTGTAGAAATTTTGATTTTTGACACATTTTCCTACTCAACTACGCATGATATAAATATAGACATGTTTTTGTTACATTCATTGTTTTATATAATTAGCCGCGCAACAGTCTTCGTTACCGGAGCTCCCTGTACTTAAAGTAGTATATAGACATAATAGTGTTGTGTCGTGCAGTGAAGTGTTTATAAAAAGGTCTAATAATGGATGTGAGTATGTACAAATATTTTAACTTAATTGTGTGTTTTTTAGCATTTGTTCACATGTTTTTGTTAAGAGTATTGTATTTAAACAGTTGTGTAATTTATTGTTTGATATTGTTTCAGTTCTCTGAAAATACTTTCAAGAACTATTACTACCCGGAAAATAAAGATGAATCAACCGACCAAGAAGGCACGCCTGGTTTTAAAGTTAAGCAGGCCGTGGCAAAAAAGCGTTCAGTAAATAACATCGACAGCTTTTTTGAACGTCCCAAGAAGAAAACTAAAGTATTGAAGCGCTCTTCCAATGTCAGTCAAAGTTCTCCTGACGGGGTGGGCTATATATCGACCGGACAAGACGACGGGGCATACGCTTCTCACTTGATTAAAATCGAGATATATGATTTGCAAAAAAATAAAAAAATTCCGCCCACTGAGCACTGGAAACACGCAGATGTGAGATTAAAATTCTACGCGTCTTCTGAAGAAGACACTCAGCTCCAAACTACACGTGATGTTATATTTAACATCACAAAGCAAGTAGCATCTAAAGACATTTGTATTAAATATTTTATTGACAATAAGAAACAGTGATAAAAAGTGTTTGTGTAGGTTAAACAAAAGCTTGTTATTGTATTACATGTAAAATCCTTACCTTTTAAGAAAACAAGACCTTTTCCAGACTAAACAATTATCTTTTGTTTGTAAAATTAAATTGTGCGAAATACTTTATTGACTATAAGATGCAGTGATAAAAAGTGTTTGTGTAGATTAAACAAAATGGATAGTTTGAATTGTGACATCTATGATGCCCAACTCATCAGACTCTGTGAAGGGCTTGAAGAAGATCAAGAATTATACGCCATTGGGGAATTCATAAGCCAACTAAATCGTGACGCGTAAGTAATATTTTTGATTCCTAATATTCCTGTTCTAACCTGTTTATAAGTTCTTGAGCAATACTTGACGAAGGATGGGTTTCCGACTCGTTGAGACTTGATCTTATTGTTATGGAAACAATTAGGAGGGGCGCTCCTATATAACCGAGGTACCCGATGTTGAAATCATTCAGGATAGGCCGCAGTGACCCGAGGTGGACGTTCAATTTTTAATTAAATCAATTCGTTTAAATCAAATAGCCGACCATCTGGCTGCCACCTCTGACGTAGGGACGTGTTGTTTTGCGGAACTGCGGAAAAACACAGGTGAGTCACCAACATCTGGCTCCCCTACGTCACACGCTCGGACCGATCAACAGTGGAATTTCCCCGCCGCCGGCCGGTAACTTTTCTTCCAGTACCTAGTCTCGGCCTCTCGCTTGCGGGGGGAGCCTTGGGACGGGGGAAAAGGGAGGGGAGTGGTGAGGCCGCGGTGCGTTATGGTCGCGTGAGTCACTGCCCCATCTTACGTCATCCCTTGTATTATTTGGGTGGGTAGATTATTTTTTCCGCAAATATATCTACCCTCCAAATTTACATTGTGTCTCTCCCACCTTATGCGAGTCCGCAAAGGTGGGGTAATCTGTAAAAGCCCTTTTTAGGGCTAACCCTCATCATGCAGCCTGGATCCCGGAGTGATCCAACGGCGCGTAGGCAAACGCGCCCGCGGATCTTCCGCAATACCCGGAGGATCCCCATCTCGACAGAGGACCGCACCCATGTCGTGCGTGCCATAAACCTGCTGCGAGCGGCCGGTCAGGCAACACCGCCGACGACCGCTCCGAACACCCCGCCACCGGACGGCCAAGCTATCGCCGAGCTGGCCGTGCAGATGGCTGCCGGCATGCCGCCTCAGCGCGACCCCCGCCTTGACCCAGGACGACCCCGGCGGATCCGGTCCCCGAGCCACTCCTGCGACCTGGAGTTCGCCAACTCCCCGGGCACTCAGCTTACTCTGAGCGAGATGCTCGCGGACGGCGAAACTGCTCCGCCTGTGTTGCGTGCCGCGTTCGCGCGGATCACCGCCGCTCGCGCCGCAGCCACTGCTGCTGCCGCCGCCGCCCCATCACCGGCCCCCTCTGCCTCCCAACCGCGAGAGCAGCGCCCACAGACGGCGCGCACCTCGCTCGCACTGCCCAGCAGCCTACCGCGCCGCGGCACTGTGCCCCGCGTGATGCCCTCAAATGCGGAGCTCCGCGACAATCCAGAGGACGAGCCGCCGCCCCTCGCACCCGTGCGAGCTGTCGCCGCTGCCGCCTCTACCAGCTGCGCCTTAACATCCGCCACGCCAGCGCGCGTGGCCCGGACCACCCCCGCGAGCGCGCATGCGCCCGCGACCTCACCACCTTTCCGCGCAAGGCCTACCACCGCGCCTGTGCGCGTAAGCGCGCCGCCGCAACAGCCGAAGGCCGTCGCGCGGCCACGAGCCGCGCCTCAAACCCCAAAGCCGCCTGCCGCTACCGCTGCGTCCTCCACCGTAGCGACGCCGAGCAAGAAGCGGGTTGCGAAAACCCCTCCTGCGACGCTACAGCAACCGCGCTCACTGCCCCGGCTCGACCTGTGTCCAATGGACACAACCGGGCCGTCACCACCAGGTGCCCAACAGCTTCCACAGCTGCGCTCTCCATCGCCGCCACTCTCTTTCGCCGCAGCAGCCGCCTTTCCGCCATCTCCTTCCGCAACTAGCGGTCAAAGACCGGCGACAGCAGCGCAGGCGCCCGCGAAAAAGATTCGCTACCCGCCGCTGGTTGTCCAGCGGATCACAGACTGGGGTAAGCATTTCCGGGCCCTAAAGGGACTTCTGGGACGCGCCCCTAATGCCCGCCCGTTCAGAACCGGGATACGTTTCTCCCCGACAGGTGAGCAGGAGTTCCGAGTGGTACAGCGGTACCTCTCCGACCTGGAGAAGGAGGACTCTAGCTTGGAGTGGTACTCCTACTCCCTGCCCGTCGAGCGTAACCAAAAGGTGGCCATTAGGGGCCTCCCCGTGGACACCAGCCCCGACGACATCACCGACGACCTCACCTCCCAAGGCTTCGACGTGGAATACGTCAGGCCCATCAGAGCCCGCAGCGGCAGACCCGGGTGTATTTTTTACGCCCAGGTCACCAAAAATGCGGCCATTTTCCGCGTCACGGAGATCCTCTGCATGCCAGGGATCATCGTGGAGCCTTGGAGAGGTAAGCGAGGCATCGCGCAAGGCCACCGCTGCCAAAGTTTCGCCATATACTCTCACCACTGCCACCGCCCCATAGCCTGCGTGCGCTGTGGAGGCCCCCACGCTGCCAGCGACTGCCCACGGCCCCGAGAGGAGCCACCGACATGCGCGAACTGTAGCGGTGAGCATACCGCCAACAGCGCCAAATGCCCAGTCCTGCTTAGGGAAAACCGGAGGACTAAGAAGTCACCCCACCCTCCGAAGCCCATCAAACAGGGCCCCGAGCCCACCACCACTACCCGAACCGTCGAGGCGGCGCAACACAGCGCCACCCTGATGGCTCCCGGGAACGACCCCAAGCAGCCACCCACCACCCGCCGCGGAAAGAGGCGCGGAGCCCGAAACCGTGGCCCGCAGCCCTCCGCGCAAGCTGCTACCAATAATCCTAATAATAATCCTTATATTCATATTAAAAATAAGCCTTTGGAACGGGTACAGGAGTCGCGTAATCTAGGAATCTTAATGGACGGTGAATTGAGATTTGAAAACCATATCCTTAATACGGTTCGCAATTGCTTTTACAGGCTTAAGGTAATGTATAAAATTCGAGAATTCCTGGATGTCGAACTGAGAATAAGGCTATGCGATGCTCTAGTCCTATCAAAATTAAATTACGGTGACATTGTGGTCGGGGCCGCGGCTCTTGGCGCGCACGCAGCGGTTAGTCCAGCGCATTCAAAATGCCTGCGCGCGCTTCTGCTTCCACATCCCGCCACGCGCACATGTGTCACCGTATTTAAATAAATACGGAATTCTAAATATGTCTACACGACAAAAAATGCACTTGGCTATTTCAATGTTCGGCGTCGTGCACCAACAGCAGCCCTCCTACCTCTACAACAAGCTGACCTGGGCGAAGAACTCCAGAAGTACGGCCGTCAGGTCGGCGAGGGCCCTCCAGCTTGTCTGTCCTCGACACCACTTAGCTGCATTTCGCGGCAGCTTCCGATATGCTGCCACGAAGTGCTGGAATAATCTCCCTCCTCCAATTCGTGTGCTAAAAACAATAGGGTTATTTAAAATTAAATGTCGGAATCTCCTATTTGGGGAGCAATTCAGCAAATAAAAATAAATACTTACAAACCATTTAACTATTTTACTTACATTTAAATCTATTTTTTATTTTTATTTACTAATATTAACATTTATGAAACAGGGCAGATAAGGCTACAATTGTCTTTTAAAATTTATTCATTACTATTTTTCAATGTTTCTTCTTACCTGGCCTTCTTACCGGGCTTGATCCAAAATGATTTCATTTCACTTCATGTCGCTAGTGGACTACGTTCCCTCCTTTTGTACATATAAAGTCACGAAGTAACGGTATCCCTACGCGAACTTATGCTGGGTTTGTGCTACCGCCATTTTATTTTTATTTTTTTAATGTGTTACCTTCTAGCGAGATATTTCTTTTTTTTTTTACTATTTAGAATGTGTCTCTAAGATGAGGTGTTATATCACTGTTTAATTGTTTCATAATTAAACTGATGGTATGCACAAATTTGTCTTCTTCAAGTAAACTGGCAGTAACTTGCAACGTCTCACCGGAAACTGTTGTATTGTTAAATGTTGCCATACAGCCATTATAATTAAGGTTAAAAAATATTATTTTTGTTTAGTGTTAGTCAGTATTCAATTATTATTTTTCCTTCTTTTATTCTGTTTCTTTACATTTTAAGTGTCTTTTTATGTGTCGCTAGCGTTTGTGCGTCACTTGTTTGCTTGTTTGTTTGTTTAGTTTAAGTTTGTTTTAATCAGGGTTCCTCAGAATACCAGCGTCACGGCTTGCCGCGGCACAAAGTTCTGTGTTGCTGTTTAACTTGTTTTCACTTTATTTATTTTTTGTATGTGCTTTATGGTAAATAAATCTATCTTATCTTATCTACCAAATCCGCCACAACACAAACCGACACCCCGGTGAGTACACTCCCGACCACAACACCTGAAGCCACTACCCAAAGAGAGGAGCTGATGGAGGGCTTCGCCGTGGTCCAGGAGGCCGTAAGGGCCAGACTGGACGGCGAGCCCATGCCCGCAGCAGCCCTCAATTGGTTGAACACCCACATGTCTGCGTAGGTACCACTATCTACCCCCTCCGTTTTCACGGCCGGCGCAGATTACCCCGGTCGGGGGTCATATGACCCGGCACCGGCTCCTCATCCCCCTTTTTGTATAAAAAGGGCCGGATTGAGACGACCAACGAGATGAAATCATTCACTGTTTTGGTTGCTGTGTTTGAGTTACTAAGTGCCTGTTTATTCCATCATGGTGTTCGTCATAATCCATTTAGTCCGTGATCAAATTGAGTAATTAAGTAAACAGTTTATTATAGCTAATTTCCATAGAAGCATACGGTTGTGGTTTATATCAAATCAATTACCCGCCACACTATTAGAAGATCCTGATATAAGACCATATTTTACACCATGTGATGGGCATATGAAAGACGAACAGAATAGTTCATCATCAGATGTGATTGATGGAGTTTAACAATGCAAGCATACTGCCAACAATGTACCCAAGATTTAGGTTAGTATAGTATCCGAACCAATTAATCCATAAGTCTGTATTTGTTATTAACACATACGTTATGTTTAATTTCATGTTTTCTTATGTTTATAGATCTTCTCAAGTCGGGCGTGGAGTAAAGAGGACAGCTTCGGAGTCAGAAGAAGTGCTGTCAAAGAAAAACCGCCCTTCAACCAGTCACGATGCAGAATCAATATCACCCGATTTTTTTTTAGATAAAAATGTGAGTACAAAAAATAATGATAATGTTGAATGTTCCGTGTGCAGTAAGTTTGTATCCAAAAGATATTTTACCAACCATTTAAATAGTAACATGCACAAAAATAATTTCTTAAGGTCCAACGATCAGTGGGTTAATGTACAGTTAATTGAAAACGCATTTAGGAATAGGGTGGCTACGTACCTCACTGCGGCCTATCCTGAATGATTTCAACATCGGGTACCTCGGTTATATAGGAGCGCCCCTCCTAATTGTTTCCATAACAATAAGATCAAGTCTCAACGAGTCGGAAACCCATCCTTCGTCAAGTATTGCTCAAGAACTTATAAACAGGTAAGAACAGGAATATTAGGAATCAAAAATATTACTTACGCGTCACGATTTAGTTGGCTTATGAATTCCCCAATGGCGTATAATTCTTGAACTTCTTCAAGCTCTTCACAGATTCTGATGAGTTGGGCATCATAGATGTCACAGTTCAAACTATCCATTTTGTTTAATCTACACAAACACTTTTTATCACTGCATCTTATAGTCAATGAAGTATTTCGCACAATTTAATTTTACAAACAAAAGATATTTGTTTAGTCTGGAAAAGGTCTTGTTTTCTTAAAAGGTAAGGATTTTACATGTAATACAATAACAAGCTTTTGTTTAACCTACACAAACACTTTTTATCACTGTTTTTTATTGTCAATAAAATATTTCATACAACTGTCTTTAGATGCTACTTGCTTTGTGATGTTAAATATAACATCATGTGTAGTTTGGAGCTGAGTGTCTTCTTCAGAAGGCGCGTAGAATTTTAATCTCACATCTGCGTGTTTCCAGTGCTCAGTGGGTGGAATGTTTTTAATTTTTTGCAAATCATATATCTCGATTTTAATCAAGTGAGAAGCGTATGCCCCGTCGTCTTGTCCGGTTGATATATAGCCCACCCCGTCAGGAGAACTTTGACTGACATTGGAAGAGCGCTTCAATACTTTAGTTTTCTTCTTGGGACGTTCAAAAAAGCTGGCGATGTTATTTACTGAACGCTTTTTTGCCACGGCCTGCTTAACTTTAAAACCAGGCGTGCCTTCTTCGTCAGTTGATTCATCTTTATTTTCCGGGTAGTAATAGTTCTTGAAAGTATTTTCAGAGAACTGAAACAATATCAAACAATAAATTACACAACTGCTTAAATACAATACTCTTAACAAAAACACGGTGAACAAATGCTAAAAAACACACAATTAAGTTAAAATATTTGTACATACTCACATCCATTATTAGACCTTTTTATAAACACTTCACTGCACGACACAACACTATTATGTCTATATATACTACTTTAAGTACAGGGAGCTCCGGTAACGAAGACTGTTGCGCGGCTAATAGTTGTTCAGACACAATACCCCACCGCTTTTATACGCTCCGTAAGTTAAGCGTCTTCTTAAAAACGTGTTTGAACTTGTAGTTCATCTAACACAGACGACGCTTATTCAGCAACACCCAAAATAATAAAACGCACAAGTAACAATCGCATCCGTTGTGACCATAAAACATAATAGGCGGCTACCAATAAAACAATTAAACCGTTATAACAGTGCACTCGGGTACACAAAACTTGTCGATACAGGCTTTTTTGATTGATATACCTACTCCTTAGCACTTTGAATCAAGTCAGAACCAGTTTAAGTACATGCTTCGTTAAAGTTTTACATACTAGTGTGTTACAATAAAATTAAAATGTATATGAAGGTAAACCCCATATACGTACTAGATAGATAATGTTATAGCCAATGTTAGCCGCAGATACATGCTCGTAGATACATACCCGTACGTAGGTTAGATTGCATTTAACCACTATATTTTTAACAACCTAATTGAAGGTAATTCATTTAGAAATACCTATATGCAATATATGGTTTTGATAGTTGTTTAGAATAGGCTCTAAGTAACAACAGCTTAACATAATACTACGAATACTACGATTAGCTAGATTTACTAAAATTAACTTAGGTAAATTCAATTAAGTGAAACTTAGGACTAAAGCTAGATTTAAATCAGCTCTTAGCTTAGGTTAAGCTCATGTAAAGTTAGGTGATCCTTCAAAATAGTCGACCATGGGGTGTTAAAAATTAAAACCACTCGTAACTTCTTTGTTGGTTGGTTCATCTTTATTTTCTTGAAAGTATTAAAAACAGTAAGTATTTTAAGTTAGATTAGGTTGTATAATGTTTGGTCAACTTCACCAAGCTAGGTTAGGTAAGTATTAAAAACAGTAGGTATGTTAAGTTAGATTAGGTTGTATAATTTTATGTTAACTTCAGTAAGGTAGGTTAGGTTAGGTTAGAACTGTAACCCTTAAAAACAGTAGGTATGTTCAGTAAGGTAGGTTAGGTTAGGTTAGAACTGTAACGGGGTGCGGGCCGGATTCCTCCACGTTGGCCTGAGTGCTGCAGTCTCTCTTGATCTCGATCCGGAGAGAACGCAGCATCTGGGCTGGTGCACCCTGGGCATCGGCTGAGACTTTCTCCTTATGGGGGATTCTTTCAGTCCATGGCGAATATCCGGCACGGGGGTGGTGACAGGGGTTTCTTGAAGGGTTGCGGTTGTGTGGAGACCACTTCCGCCCCGGAAAGTTTCCTTCTGTCACCTGGGGAGGGATGGTGACGAGCGGCTTTTCTTCGGAGAAGCTGCTTCGTCCACCAGTTGTGGGCGGCGACAGAGGTCGTTTGAAGGGGCGGTTGCGTGTGCCTACGAGGCCGTTTCCGCCCTGGACAGCTTCCATCTGTTGCCTTTTGAGGATTGGTGACTGGGGTGGTTTGAAGGGTCAGTTGCGTGTGCCTACGAGGCCGTTTCTGTTCCCGGAAAGCTTAACCAGTCGCCTGGAGGGGGCAGTGACTGAGGTTGTTGAAAGGGGCGGTTGCGTGTGCCTTCGACGCCGTTTCCGCCCTGGACAGCTTCCTTCCGTCACATTTGCGGTTGGTGTCCTTCTACGTGTCTTCTGGAATACCGGGGGGCACTGTAGTTATTGGTGGGACAGCTGTGGTGGGGTGTGTTTGAAGGGTATGGGTCCAACCCAATGCGGTTGGGTATCCGGAAAGCACCATCCACCACAGGCAGACCGTTGAAGGGAAGGCGAACTCAGCGGACTTCGGTTCGCTGCTCGCCCGAACTTTTTGTAGAGCCAGTGGGTTGGGGGCCCACATTGCACGGCTTTACCGGTCTGGGGAGACGGTCGCGGGCTGTTCACAGCCGTCTCCTCCTTTGGCGGAGAAGGGAGGGCTCTTCGGAGCAGGCCGGGAGGCGCGTCAGTGGAGAATGCTTTTTAGCGGTTCCGCGGCGCCTCACTACTGGCCAGGGAGGTTAAACGCCGGAGTGGTTTTAGACGGTAGTTCTTTTGAGAGTCCGTCATACCTCCCATTGCACAGCCATCCCCAGGCTGGGAGGATGCGTAAATTGCATTTCCACTCCGTCAACAAAAAAAAAAAAGGTTAGATCTGTAACCCTTAAAAAACAGTAGGTATGTTAAGCTAGGACAGGTTTCACGATGTTAGGCTAACTTCAACAAGCTAGGTTAGGTTAGGTTAGAACTATGACCCTTTAAAAATAGCATGTTTAGAAAACCACTATGGTTACTTAATTAAATAATATGAGAAACACGCAGGTAAAATTAAAAATCGCATTACAACAATTAATAGCGCAATCAGGTAATATGTAATAAAAGGTAGGAACGCGCCCAATGCAAGACAATGGTGTTGGACGCCACCGAGAACAAAGGGGCTGACGTTCGGGCGAACAATAGGCTGAGCGAGCAAGGGACCCAATGGAACCCTGACCCACCATAGAACGGTGTCACAGTGACATTATGAAACAATTTGTTTGACACTTCTTATGACTTGAATCATAACGTCTCTGTGACACAGTTCTATGGTGGGTCAAGGTTCCAATGGTCTGATAGTACATGGACTATTGCAAGCTATGGGAAGGAGTGATCTGGGAGTCTCGGGACCCGCCCCAAACGCTCTAAATGGAGAGATAAACACCGAAAAAATACTTTTTTTTTTTAGGAGCGAAACCCCGCCTCTCGCTCGTCAGAGCACCATTTTTTTCGAGGGAGTAGAGTCGGGGGCAGTACCGAGGATTCCCTACTACTTCTGTCTGTCTGGCATGTCTGTGAAGTGGTCATTATTCACAGTTTTTGAGAAATATCAAAAAAACTTTGAAAATCTGTATTAAAATTTAGGCTAGTCAAAATGGACCTTATTTCATAGACAATAAAGTTCATAACCAAATGAGTATTTTCTTTTGCTGTTACCAAGCATATTATCTTGAATACGGAGCACTTAGTGCGCGAGTCCGACTTGCCCTTGACCGGTTTTTTTTTATTTATCTACCTATTAATTTTGTTTTTCGGTGCTAATATTGCCTTTTCACACAATCATTCTCTATTCTTTTTATTGGTTTGTTTGGGTACACGTTATTTTTTAGATCATCTGTGTTTTGTACAATATTACAGAATTCGCTTTTTAATGTAATCATATCGTTACTACCTCTTGCCATACAATCTTCGCCAATTTTATTAGAACTGCCGCATATTGCCCCGACCGTGTGATACATTTTTTTTCCATATACCTACCCACATTTTACATTCATTTATTTTATCCGGCAGCGTGCCCCTATTTATCACCGGTAGGTAGATGAGAATCTGTCTAAATTCGCCATCTAAAAATACCACGATTTTTTCAAGTGATCATTAATCATAACCGCCCTAATATTTAAATAACAGCCGTAGACGTAATATACTTACGCCTTGAATTAGTCTTGGTCTTGAAAATGGCGGAAAAATGTTAAAATCTGGATATGTCAACGCTGTCAACATCAATCTGACACCGCTCCTTTTTACATAGCCTAACAAAACAGAATGTACAAAGACTGACCCATGTTGTCACCCACATGACAGATGCCATAGGAGAAATAAATAAATCAATTTTACAATTTAGACAATAATTACTAATATAGAATGAGATTTAATATTACTAACAATCTATGATCCTGAAATAAATGCATTAATTCAAAAAAAGTTTGCTGTTAATTATTTTTTACCTCATAATCTGATTGATACATAACTAACACTCAAAAATTAGATATTTGTGACCTATGTTATACATGGAAATGACGAAATTGTAAGGTTTCTCTATTTACTATAATGCTGCGGAACCTAAAGAAGAAAATAAATTATTGATCAAAATTGTAAAACCCAAGCTAAGTTAAAAATAGGAGTTTGGTTTTCTAAATATTGACTTAAATATGTATTCGAACTTTAACCCTCGATATAACCCATTAAAACAACGTTTATCTACACTCATATCATAAGTTCTCTATAATGCGTTCAGAATCCGTAGACAATGACAAGCATTACTTGATACAATTTTACTATGATATGTTTTGTTATCTGTAGCTGTAATGAAAAGTTAAAATTACGATACAACTTTTGATAAAGTAATGTTGTTCAAATTTGGAACATCTTCCAAAACCAACAAAATTCAAACAGGGGGCCAATTATAGTATCAATTGAACGTCGACACGGTATATTTGAAGTAAAGCGTCGTACGCCATTTTGATTTCGAATGACATTAGAATAGGGACTTTGTTAGTTTGTCTATGATTTAAAAAAAAACATTCATATTCGTGACACAGGTTAGCTTTGCCGCCATGTTTGTTCTGCCGCCTACTGAACGCATCTTAGAGTACTTATAATATGTGTGTAGATAAAGTAATGTATGTAACTGTAAACACTCGTGTGATCTTATTATGAAACTCGCCTTCAGCTCGTTTCATAAAACCACACTCGTATTTTAAGGACCCTCTTTATGTATCAGTTACATAAAATACTATTTCAAGCAACAACGTGACACCGTTAGTTTCAATCACAGCGTCGCTTCTGTAACGTTAATCAATGATCGCGTACTTTTTTTGTCTTGATCGCTCCAGTTATAGGAGGGATATGGTTGTCCTTGTCTTTGATGTCACATTATCATGGCGTCACATTTGTTACAACAACAAATTGGAATTATTTATTTTGCTTCTTTATAGCATTTTGTACATTGAATTTTTAAAAATCTTTAAATTAAGTTTCTATGTAATAAACGGAGAATGAAACTTTGGTATTTGTAATCACGTAAAGTAATCGACGGCCCTCGAATAGGGTTTTACAGAAATACTTACGATTCGGCTAATTTGATAATTTCTTAGTTGTTTTAACTTTTATCGAGAAATGCTGAAATAGGTGTACTTTTATTTGTTACGAAGAGCAGAGTTTCAAGTGACCAGCTCAATCCCCTAACTTTTTTCCAAACTAACTTTGACCCCTCTTCCCCCCCCCCCCCTTTGATTTTCATATCTTAATTTTTTATTATACATATATGTATAAACCTGGTCACCGGTTATTGAAACGTTTTAGTGAAATCCGCATTAACATTGGTTCAGTGGTTTTCAATTGATGCGAGGAGAAACAAAATTTAACAGACAAACAGACAAACAGACACCAACTCTAAAAATTGTAGAAACGTGTTCTGCTGCTCATTCTGAGGTCCCCTATAGTATTTTTAAGTTCATATATAAGTACACTTTTTTTCCTTTCTACAACTTTATTATATGTATAGAAATAGATATAGATACCTACATTTTTATAGCCTGTAACCTGGCCGGGGATTTTCTCGACAGATTAGTAAAGTTTGCATCAAAATCCGTTCAGCCGTTTTCACGTGATGCGCGTTCAAATAAACAGACAAACAGATAAACAGACAAAAAATCTAAAAACTGTTGAAACGTGTTCTGTTCTCGATTCTAAGTATCCCCAGCCAACTTTTTTTGGAATATCTGCCATGTACAGACTTTCGACCCTCTTCAGCTTTATTATATGTATAGATAGATGTGATAGACAAAGTTATTTTTTCAGATGTCCCATCTAAATTATACAAAAAATATACAAATTGGGACGAATACCATGACAAAATCGAGTCCACGATAAATTTATCAACATCACTGAAAAGCACGGAAGAAATAAAACAGGAAGTAGGAAGATTTAACCAAATTATCCATACTGCAGTATATGAAGCGACTCCAATTAGCAAAAAGAGAACTGTTAAAGAACATATTTATCCAAAAAACATCAGAAACAATATTCAAGAAAGACGCCGCCTTCGTAAAACATGGCACGTTACGGTATACCCTGTGATAAAGCAGACTTCATTAAGTCCTCTCAAGAGCTCAAAACTATGACAAAAGCCCTGAAAAACGAGAACCTACAGACCTACTACATTGACACCGACGGTAGATATAAATTACTCACTATGGAAGGCCACCAAAAATCTGAAACGCTCAAAGACTCAAGCAACCCTTCTGAAAACTAACAGCGGCACTTGGGCTCGATCTGACTCAGAAAAAGCCAATACCTATGCAGAACATCTGTATGAAGTTTTTCAACCTTATCCTAGCACTAACGAGGAGCATGATCAAGAGGTTAGAGCGTATATCGATACAGCCAACCAAATATGCCTACCCCTAAAATGTGTCTCACCACAAGAGATCTGTAGCGACATTAGTAATCTTCGTGAAGGCAAATCTCCTGGATACGACCATATACGACCAATTAGACGCCACGCTCTTAAAACACCTGCCCAAAAAGGGAATTCTGACGATATGTGCCATCTTTAATGCATGTCTTAGACTGGCCTCCTTTCCTGATCAATGGAAGATAGCACAGGTAGTAATGGTTTAAAAACCAGGTAAATGTCCGCAAGAAGTGTCCTCTTACAGGCCCATAAGCCTCTTACCGGTGATCGGCAAAATGTTTGAAAGGATTATACTGAAAAGGATGCGTGAACACCTGGCAGAAATCATACCTAAACATCAATTTGGATTTAGGGAGGGCCATGGAACAATAGAGCAAGTGCATCGGCTGGTAGACATCATACATAGAACCTTCGAAAGCAAACAATACTGCTCTGCTGCATTTATAGATATCAGCCAAGCATTTGACAAGGTGTGGCATGATGGCTTACTATCTAAAATCAAACAGACTCTACCACACTCGTTTTTCCAAATTCTAAGATCCTACCTGGAGAACAGATGCTATGAAGTTAGGTATAACACTGAAACTTCACAAATGCACCCGATCAAATCAGGCATCCCACAAGGTAGTATCCTGGGGCCAGTACTCTACCTAATCTATACCGCAGATTTACCAACCACCAATCACACCACAGCGGCAACATACGCAGATGATACTGCTCTGCTATCCGTACACGAGGATCACAAAGTAGCATCTGAGAACCTCCAATCTCACTTGACTCAGGTCGAAAAATGGTTTGACAAATGGCGCATTAAAGCAAACAAAGACAAGTCAGTACAAGTCACATTTACGCTTCGAAGAAAAACCTGCCCTCCCGTAAAACTGTATTAAGAAGAAATACCACAAAGCGAAGATGCCAAATACCTGGGTATGCACCTCGACCGTCGTTTAACATGGAGAAAACATATATGGACTAAGAGGAAGCACCTGGATTGCAAACTCCGCAGTATGTATTGGCTAACGGGCCACAATTCGCAAATGTCAGACAACAGCAAAATGGCAATGTACAAAACCATTCTGAAGCCTATATGGACATATGGCATACAGCTGTGGGGGTTCAGCCTGTCACAGTAATATTGAAATATTGGAGCGTTTTCAAAGCAAAACAATGAGAATTATGTTCAAGATACCTCCTTACATAAGCAACAGATATGTTACCTTGGATCTCAACCTAAAAACAGTAAAGCAAGAAATTACGACATACAGTAAAAATTACCAAACTCGACTAGAACATCACAGAAATGAACTAGCCTCGCAACTCCAAAGATCAGGTAGTCTGCAATTCTCCCGACTACAGAGGAATAGTTCAGTGAACCTGGCGACAAGATTCGCAGACAAAGACTAAATGGGAAAAACGAAATCTTTCCGATGACTATCATCTGACAACAAATTGGATTATTGTTTCATCGAAACAGATCGCCAAGCTTGCAGGATCTATAAAAAAAAAATGTGATATCAATTATAGTGCGGCAGGCTGCGCTGCGCGGCGAGTACTCGTCCGAGTTAGTTCCGCCCGCTGCCTTAATTCGCGCTGTCGCGCGGGTAAGTGTATTTATTTATTCTACTCATCTCAAATAAATGATATAAATTAAAACTAAATGTTTTTTAAATCTGCATAAATGTGGCTTTTCAACCGTATTTTTTGTAAATACAATGTTATAATCTATTATAAAATATTGTGTGTTGAAACAAAAATGATAAGCTGATGTTGTGAAACTTCTTTATGTATGTTAATAAATTTATATGACAGAGTGTAATTATTATATCAAAAATGAAAGCCACATCTATAGTTTATCAGAAAATGATACCACACTCGAGGTGGTAGGTAAACTGAAGCCGATATATTTTTTTATTTGAAGCGCGGCGGCGTGTAACTTTGAATAACCAGGGGGTGGCTGATGATGGCTACCGGGCTAAATCAGCTCATCCGATACCAAAATTTTTACCTATGGTCGTTACCGCCCGTACTACTTGTGAGTAATTAGGCATAGAGAAATTATGACTGGGCTATACCAACAATCTGGACTTATGGCCTTCTACGGGACCACAGTGGACTGTAGCCAGGCAATGAGGTCGCTGGGATCCCAGATTGACGATTTAACTACTTTTGGCCTATGAAGAGAAATAGCTTTTAACATGAACTTCCACTAAAAAATGGGAATTTAAATGTTCATTACACATCTGAGAAAATGTAACAATTTGTGTGTTTGTGTGTTTTGTGTAATAAAATTGTAAAATACGCAAATTTTTCTTCCAAACATAAATGGGCAAGGTATTTAGTTAACAAATTTCCGTTTAACGATTTAAAATGTAGATTATTCTTAGAACACCATTTTAACCAACGAAACCAAGCCGGTTTGTATGTTCTTAAAGTGGAATCTCGCCAGCTTGATTTTCGCTTTCAGACCAATTGCTTGTCATTTGACCCCAGTCCCAATCTTCCGTACTAACAGTACCATGTTCTGGACGTTTGGGGGGGGGGGGGGGGGGGGTAGACCTGTAGTCTGATTGATGAGGAAAGATTACAAGTTCTAAATCAGACCCGGAGGTGGGAATACAAATGCGAGCTGATACCGCCATGACACACTGCGCTGCTGTGGCTCTTGGGTCCCTCGTCACATATTTCCTGACCACCTTGGTGTATTTGGAGGCAAACAAGTCTATCTGAGGGGTACCGAATCTGTGGAATATCTTCTCGAGGGCTGAATTCAGTAGATGCAATTCCGTCGCTTGTTTGCCCCGGAACGGAACGGAATAATCGGTCGGCTATGGCCACACGTTGTACTTGCCAGGTAGGTATTCCGCTGTTAACGAGATTCTTAGTTGGTCCAAGAGGCTCAATAATTGGTACGTTAGGTTCAGTAATGGTGCTGACCGCGTTCCCCCCTCGTTTCGTATGTACGCAAAGGGGATGACGTCACGAACGACTATATAGTGGACCTGCCTAAATGAAAGAAGTGATTAAAAATAAAAAACAAACGTTTTTCAAGAAAAAGTTTATATTAGCATACGGATACAAGTATAATTAAGAACATACAGTGTTATCTTAATAAAGTGGAGTGCTATTAAGTGGTAATAAGGCATTACAAGGTACTCTAATCATTTGCCAGTGTTTACAATTGTAAAACTTACCCTCTTTCGTTAAAAACATTATAGTTTAGGTACACAGTGCTTTTCTGTAATCTATCATAGTGCGATACGCGCGCGAGGCTAGCGTATATACAGGACCAAGCAGCGTGACTGTGTGCATGGCGACTAGATAATCGACGGGTTTATAGAATAAATAAGTTAACTGCCGTAAGCATCTACTTTCTTATAACAGCGCCATCTGCTGGCTGTCCCATTGACTACTGAGGCATCTGTCCACCTTGCTATTGAAACCTGTACGAGGATCAGTATGGTTAAATGTACCGCATGTGGCAAGTTCCTCTTACCGCTAGAGTGCGCTAAATGTTCAAAATGCTTTGGCCAGTTTCATAGGGGGTGCGCCAACTTATCTCAGGAAGCAAGAGTTTCATCAAAATGGGTCTGTCCAGAATGTATGGCTACTGCTCCCCGCAAGAACAATGACGATACTCCGATCAAGAGCACTGAAATTACATCGGCGGATGAAAGCGACCCCAACACGCCGAGTCAAAAGTCGGAACATGACCTTGTCGAGGAGCTTCGACTGTTCCGGTTGGAACTTGGGTCAGTGCGGGCAGAGATGACGGCAGTCCATCAGGAATTGACGGCCCTAAATAAGAGTGTCGAGGGCTTCCAGAGCCGCCTGGACCTGGTCGAGCAGCGAATGACACTTATTGAGGAGCGCATTTCAGAGGAGATGGGTTGCGATAACAGCGAACTCATTGGTACTGTTGCAAGACTTAAGTCGGATTTAAACGACAGGGATCAGGATCTCCTTCTTAACGACTTAGAATTAACTTGCATTCCCGAGACCCCAAACGCAAATGGAATCAATTTAATTATATCTGTGGCTCAAAAGTTGGGAGTCAATATCGACGAGCGTGACGTGGTTTCTGCGGAAAGAGTGGGGGCGCGCCGGGATGCGCGGGACGGAGAGACTAGTGAGCAACCGCGCCCGCGGCCGCTTGCCGTGCGACTGCCTCGCGCCGAACTACTGCGCGCCGCGCGACACCACCGGCCTCGGCCTGCCTGGTAGTCCGCGCAGATTCTACGTCAACGAGCGGTTGACCAAACATAATCGGGTCTTGTTTCACCGGGTACGAGAGGAGTGTACGAGACTGAAGTGGAGATTCGCCTGGACCCGAGACGGGCGCATTTATGTACGACGCCTAGCGGACACCGCTGCGCATCGTATCAAGTTCCCAGAAGACGTGGAAAAGGTTTTTGGCTTATCCTCCATTTGAGTCGTATGTGCGTCCTGAAGGCTGTACTTATTTCAAATACATTACTTTTTCTGTTTACACTTACACCTAACAATATTGTACTTTGTTTTTCTTCTAAAATAAGTTTTGTTTCGTTAGTAGCTTGCCATGGGTGGGAATTGTTATTTTATACACGTGAGGGCAGTGGTGACACACAACACTACTTTACCTCTTTTTTTTAGTTACAATTTTTTGGCTTTTCCCATGTCCCCCACAGTGTTTGTATTTTATTCCAAGCTGTATTTCTTTCCATTATTTTTACCCTCCTACTTGTGCTTTTTTGGTGTTATACTCTGCAGACAACGCGAAACACGTTTTGAAAGCCCAACGTCATATATTAACAATTATTTTACAACATTCAGTAATCATTAACATCGTTTTTTGCCTTAATTTTTTACTATTGATACTCTCACTGATGACATTTAATATAATAATTTGCATTTATAATGATTAATAAAAAAAACGCATTATTTGCAGGCTTGCTCAACCCATGTTCTCTTGGCACTAAGCATGAAGAGTTTATTGTGGCGATGGAAAAGCATTCCGTAGACATAATGGCTATAAACGAAACCTGGCTGAAGGAGGGGGAGGAGGGGCGTGCGCCGGCTGTCCCCGGTTACCGGCTGCGGCACACGCCGCGCCCCGCCACCGTGCGCTCGCGCGGCGGCGGTGTCGGCTTTTACGTAAAAACCGGCATTAACGCTCGGGTTTGTTCTTACCCGGCGGCGCCATTAGTTGGCTTCAGCTCAACTTAAATGGACTCAAGGTCGTCATTGGCACAGCATATCGCCCACCTTGGCTAGATGTAGATACATTTATCGAAGCACTGACTGAATCTATAACTACGTTTGCGGCCTGTAATTACATAATTTTACTTGGGGACTTCAATTTTAACATGCTGCAAATTAATGACCCCAACACCAAGAAATTAGTAAACTTTTTGCATTGCTCAAGCCTCATACAGCATGTTGATAAACCCACTAACTTTACTGGCTATGACACTAGTACCTTGATTGACTTGGTCTGCTCTGACGCACCGGTTACTAACCTCATAGTTGATCACATTGCGGATCTTAGTTCGCATGCCTTCATTGCCTGTAGGTACGCTTAAAATTAAGAAAGATAAACCTGTTCCAAGATGGATCTCATTTAGGCCATTGAAAGACATAAATGGTGAAAATTTCAATAGAGATCTGAATTATATTAACTGGGAGAGTGTCTTGGAGGAAAGTAATGTATGTGACATGGTTGATGTTTTTAATAAAAACCTTCTATTTTTATTTGACCTCCATGCCCCTCAAAAAAATATACTTTAAAGAACGTCGATGTCCCTGGATCACTTATACAATAAAAAAAAAGATGAATCTTCGTAATGAAGCTCATACTAAATATCGTAGTACTAAATTAGATACTCATAAAAAATACTATAAAGACCTGAAACATATCTTCATCACTGCTATCTACAATGAGAAACGCGCATACTTTACCCATCGAATTAATTGCTACACCAAAAATCCAAAAGCTCTATGGAAAAACTTAAAGCAAGACATTTTGGATAATAATGTTAACAAAGAGCTCCCCAGTTATTTCACCGACCCCAACGTCATCAATAAGCACTTTCTTGACCTTCCCGGCAACAGAAACATATCGATAAGTGATCTGACCTATTACGAATTTAACCGTCACGGCCCTTATAATTTTGAAATGGAACCTGTCTGCGACGACTTAGTATTAAAAACTATTAATAACCTAAAGTCAAACGCACAAGGAGTTGATGATATCTCCCTTGACATGTTACTTCTCACTCTGCCTCGCACTCTGAACGCCATAACAGGCATCATAAATAAATCAATCACAAGTCACACTTTTCCCACTGCGTGGAAAACTGCGCTTGTAAAACCCATTCCTAAAAAAATAACCCAGCTACAGTCACATAACTACGCCCCATCAGCATATTGCCATGCCTTTCTAAAGTGCTGGAGAAAATTATCTGCACACAAATAACAAACTACTTAGAAACGAATAGCGTCCTGCCCACCACACAGTCTGGGTTTCGTAGAAATCGTAGCACCACTACTGCTTTGCTCGACGTTGTGGAAAATATAATATGTGCCCAAGATGAAGGGGCAAGCACCGTTCTCGCATTGCTCGATTTTTCGAGAGCTTTCGACACCATCAATATCTCGCTCCTCAGCTATCTTACTATGGATTTGACTGCAATTCAGTAAAATGGTTTGGTAGCTATTTACGTGACCGTAGTCAATGCGTAGTTATCAGAGAACGTTCTGGTGAGAATGTGGCCTCAGAAATAGCACCGGTACCTTTGGGTGTCCCACAGGGGTCAATTTTGGGACCAATATTATTTATTCTCTACAGTTATATAGATATACAAAATGCCATTAAACACTGCAACTACCACATCTACGCAGACGATATCCAGTTGTACATATCCAGTAAACCCTCGAATATCTCTTGCGCAATAAATAAATTAAATGAAGATCTTGGTCGTATTGCCACGTGGTCCCAATGTAACTCACTATCGCTTAATCCCATGAAATCAAAATATCTACTTTTAACTTGTAGCGTAACTCGATCGCAACATAAAGCGACACACAAAATAATATCACCTATAATATAAGAGCACAACACAAATAAATAAAAACCAACAAGACAAAATGGACGATACATGACACCTCTCAGCAAAATATCAACTCACCCCTTCGACGACCGGAATAAAAAAGCCCCGCTCCGACCCTGGCCAGTCTTTATATAGAAAAACCTGAGCATGCGTAGAAACCCCTAATTTTCGCCCCCGCTGTATGAAAACTGCGTATAAGATCGCTTGGGTGCGCCAAACTTTCCCGCGAAAGTAATTTCAATTATCTAACTTCAGTGTCTATTTCATCATGTTAAATAACAAATAAAGCTCACTTTCATTTGAACTGATCTCTCCTCATATTAGCGTCTCCCAAGCGTATCCTGCGTATATCGTAGCTGGGATGCGCAGAAGTTTTCCCGCAATAATACATTTATCCCTCTAACTACAATGATTATTCTAACATAACATGTAACAAACAAAGTTCATTATCCTCTGAATTTGTCCCCTACTCATTTTAGCATTATAGCGGTCATAGTACTTTTTTTTTTATTCAGCTTCCAGCCAATTCGATCCTTCTTTATTAGCTTTTACAACTATAATGTTACCTCATTACAAAAGAATTTGTGCAATCCTTCCCTCTTTAATTTATTTTACTAACATAACGAAATAAATCTATTTATTTCCTAAATTCTAATTAGAATGATCTCCTGTTTTATTTCATTTTATTGATTTATTTTGCTAGATCCACAGCGCCATCTAGGTAACTCAAAGTGAACCCATTTTTCCGCTAGTCGCTCAGAATTAACCTGTCAATTTTTAATGTCTAATCTTTTAAATTGTTGTCAATATTTTCCAGAGAGGGCGCTGCTTTCAGTTTGTTTATAAAATCGAATGACTAATTCCTAGCTATCTGATGGCGAAGATTAACCTGAGTCTTAAACTGGATTTTAATAAAACTTTACACTCGTGTGACGAGATTCGCAAAATTGAAGGTTCCGAGAAGTATCTGGGTTTCTTTCATCGAAATTTTTCCTCTCTCCCGAGGGCTTTTTCGGAAATGGACACGATGGAATCTATCTTCTTTCGAGGAATGCCCATGGTGTTCATCCTTGTATTCCATACTAGTCCCAAGTATTCTACCTCTTCAGATGGTATCAGAACTGATTTTCCGTAGTTGATGGTCCATCCCAGTCGTTCCAAGAGCCTTGTTGCAGTCTTTACCTGTGTCTTCAGCGGACGCTCTGACTGATTCACAAGCAGGAAGTCATCCAAGTAGACAATGACACTCATGTCCTGGTCTCTCCTGGTCCGTCCTGCCACCCAGTTGGTTAAGGTTGCAAAGTTCTTGGGGGCACACGAAAGACCGAATGGTAAACTGGTCATCTGCAGTACTTGATGATTGTAAATCACCTGCAAGAAACGACGATGGCTCTTTGCAATGCTCACGTGAAAGTAAGCTGATGACAGGTCCAACTTTACCATCCAGTCGTCTCTTTGTAGAAATTGCGGTATCTGGTGATGAGAGATTAATTTGAACTTCTTTGGGACTATGTGAGTGTTTAATAGTTTTCGATTGAAAATTGGCCTGTCAGCGCCATCGCTTTTCTTTGCCAAAAACATCGTCGAGAAAAAACTGGGGCCTAATTGATTCTTATCTGGCACTTCCAGCACGCCTTGTTTCAATAAAGTGTCTATTTGGTGAGACATTTCTTGAGTCCTCTTCGTTTCGAAGCGCTGAAGGATTATAGGCGTTGGTTGTACAAGAATTGGCCTGGAGGTAGAAGCTATGGTAGACGCCTTCCCATAATTATTTTGAAAAGAGCCTTCGGAGCTCGCAGCATCTGCCACTGCCTGCGATACGCTCGCAGGCAGCCTCCGTAAAACTGGTGTGGTTTTGAGTCAACTGTGATGCGGCTTTCTACCGCGCCCCCCCTCCTTTCTGAACGGTTTTTTATCTTTTTGATTATTTCCGTATCTTTGGAATCGGGTATAGGGCTTGGTTTCCTTACTTTTTGCGTCATATCCTTTGGTAGGAAAAAACCGAGAATAATTTGCCGAGTTATGAGACGGCCCCGGATTTGCTTCCGATTTTTGAGTAGCCTTTTTCTTATCCTTGACCAAATTAAACCATGGGCGCACCCATTTATCAATGCCACCAGTACTAAGTAATTCTCGCAGCTGAGATTTATCAAACATAGCTTCGGAACTCGGAGGTATCTTACGCAAACCCTCATGAAGTGTTTTATTGGGAACTTCTGCCAAGATACGCTCTCGGTGGTTTTCTATACATTCGGCCCGCTTTCCGCAAACGAGCTGCATGAATTTCTCGTCAGTTTTGTGGAATTTTGACGAAGCTGTAAAAAGATCCGTAATTTTATCGAAAACACTTGAGGATGTCAGAGTGGTCTCTGGAGAAGCCGCCCAGTCAACAAAATGTTGTAGATGTTAATTAAAATACTCTCAATGAGATAAAAGCGCATTGCATATTGCTGCTAAAGATCGCTCAGTGCTTGCGATGTAGTCCTTTCCCTTGACAAATTGTCTAAGTTTGTCGTTAACTTCGAGTTCCACAAAACCAGGGAACGCACCGTGCACTTTTAACGCTTCCGTATATCTAACGTCCTTCCAATCAGGAATGCAAAATTGTTGTAGCTGTTCGAGTCGTTTTAAATGTTCAGGGTTAGCGCGAGGTGTTTTAGGATCTTTGACGGACGTGTTTACGACATCGAGCTCAAATTGCTTGCCGTTCCTACACGTAAGGAACGGCAATGGCTGCCGGACGGCGAAGACAACACCCACTGGTAGAGGGTTCCAGTTCATTTAAATTTGGGGGCAATTGTAGACTGGTTATTGGCACCGCCCCGGGCAACACAGACAACGTATTCGGGTTCAGTTGTGAGGTAGAAGAGTTTTGCATACACAAATTAGTAAGAATACCCATTTGGTGGACCAAAACATCCAAATTAGAATTGTGCACCTCACCGCGCTTTCTTCTTTTTGCTTTCCTGTCATCGTCGTCCTCCGATGATGAAGAACTCGTACTCGAATCGCCTGCCTCGTCGTCGGTTGCCGGGGCTCGCCGCTTTCTCGACGCTTCGGGCGCAAAGGGCGTGCCGCTTTCCATCTCGTTCTCTGGAATGTGATCAAAATTCCGCACAATATCACGTTCGTCACTATCGGTCATATTGCTGATTGAGTGTAAGCATTAAAAGCAATATGATTTTATGAACTATGAAAGAGTTAACTTCGAGGGTAGTTATTAGCAACGAGAAAATAGCTAGTAGCTAGGCTAAGAGTTAAAAATAACTAAAGGCAAGTTGCCTTACCGAGAAGTAACGACGCTATGAGGTAAGGTTCGCAGCTTGCAGAACACCTGGGCTGAGTACTTGACACAAAAGCGCGCCACTGGGAAAGACCGGTGATTGGTTGTAGGTAATCCGGAAATGGGCTGTGATTGGCTAATACAAGACCGGAAGTACAACGCACTCTCACAAGTTGCCATGCATCGTCACATGCCGATAATTTACAATATTTACATTTTTATAGTTATTTTTGTGTTCGAACTATCCAGCATTGTAGCTAATAAATAGCAGTGGCGTCAACTTCTTTGACGCCAATCTTGTACGTCTTTCGGTTAAAATGTTTCCCGCCTTAGAAAATATCCGTTCGCAAAGTACCGATGTAGCGACTACATTTAGACGGTTCAACATGTAATTATGTAATCTGGGATAGACTAGTCTGCGTTCATGGCACCACCTAAATGGATTTTTTGTTCTTTGAAGCAATGGCTCTTCTAAATATTGATTTAATTCGACAATGGCAGCTGCCGTGGGGTTTGTGGGCATAAGATTGGTCACTTCCATGTCGAATTCTTGGAGCTTGGAGTTGTGGTTGTAGAAGTTGATGGTTGCGGTGGTTGTTCTTGTCGCTGCTGCTGCTGCTGCAGCTGTTGAAGCCACCCTCCAGGGAGGGGGCGATGTTATCTAACTTTGTATTTAAGTCAATAAATAGCCTTATCCGCTAACGATTTATTGCAAAATTCTTTGTGTTTGAACCTAGGCTCTCGTAATGTGGCCTCGGTGTTTAGGACATTGTGTTCAACATAACTGAATCTGCGTTCCATTTCTTCAGTACGAATTAATGTCATTCGTTGTATGGCAGCAATCGAATCAGGCTGATTTGTATTTTTTGTAATATTGTGTCTTATTTAAGAGGCGCACCATTGGTATCACTTTTTACAGTGTTACATTCTTCTCGGAAAACGGAACAGTTTTAATGTGGGAATAGCCGCTTCAATCATATTCCAGTCAGACGGACTTAATACGAGTTCGGGTCTCATAAAGGCGAGTGTGGCTATGACCGCATCTTTTATTTGTACAATGCGATCTAGCATTGTGAAAATAGAGTTGCACCTCGTTGGCACATCTGGCTTTAGTTTTAACTGGGGAATGTTTAGTTGTTTCTGGATATCTTTCAGTTTACTCAACGCATGTGAACTGCATAAAAAATTACTATTTGTGTAACTTTGCTAGTCGTCTCGGCAATAGCAGCTAGGGCTGTTTGCACACACAGGTTTATTGAGTGCGCAAAATATGGTACTTGGCGCCAGTCCCCTTCTCTCAATGCTGCTGTGATGTTTGCAGCATTCTCACTCGCGATCGCTGTTACCCTTATTCCCAGATCCCATTCAGAAATAAATTTTTTTTAAAGTCCGCTAAGTTTGTGGCTGTATGCCTATTTGTGTATTCCACACACCCTAGCAAGGGAGATTCCTATTTTGTTTCTGCATCATTTGTTATTATGTAATGTGCTGGTACAGCAATAAAACTTTGGTTATTTGTAGACGTCCACCCATCTGTAGTTAGACATACAGCCTGGCACGCGGCAATTTTGCAATGAACCTTTTCTAGCACTTTCTTGAACATTTTGGGCAGCAAATTCTCAGCTAGAGTTTTTCTTGTCGGCATAGACACCCCGGACACAACATGGCAACAAACTTTTTAAATTCTGGCTCTTCGACTATTGTAAATGGATGATGACCTTTCACAATCATTGTTATCATTTGCTCGTCGAAGGCTTCTGCACGCCGCGGAGCAATTGGCTTAGTGCTTTGGAGAAACTGTTGAATGGATGGATGTGGTTGCTGCTGCTGAGAACGCGCTGAGAAGACAGGTGCTACGCTGGCTAGAGTGAAAGGTAGCGTCGGGTGCAAAACACTTTGTCCCTGATGATCTGAAACACCTCCTCTTTCTACGGCAGGTTCCTCAACGTCTTGAACACTAGCAAGAATAGGCTCCTGTCGCTGAGGAACAAGTGCAACAGTCGGGTGTTTAGTTTTAAGATGCCTGTTCAAATTGCCGACGTTTCCGGAAGATATGCGTAACAACACTTTGCCTTTTTCGTTTCATCTTCATCGAAGTGGTTCCAAACGGCACTTCTTTTTCGTGACGAAGACATATTTGTAATAGGTATCGTACAAACGTTTATCTATATATTTATTATATATGTAGAAAGTGTCACTAATTAAACAAAACACTCGTCCACAGCTTTATACCTATACGTAACTACTACGTATCTATATACAATATCTAAAGTAAATAAAAGTTTCTTTGCATAATAAAGTTAAAGTTTAAAAGTCACTTAGTTTCATTTCGCACACACATTATCAGTAATACAATCACACAACCAACTTAACTTAAATACACACGCACAAACACAACCCAATCAATGTATTTTTTTATCAGTTTGAGTCAACTTTATTTACATGTAAACAACAATTGAACAAACTGCATTGCACGCACTGAAATATACCGCCATGACTGACATGACGTCTTTCGCAAATATTCGGCCAATTTCGGTAATATTCGTTAAGCCGCCGGTGATCGCTGATCAGGCGGTAAGCACCGGACGGTGGCGAGACAATAAAGGAAATATCGAGCGTATCGCTTCGCGGCTCGCGCGGACGCGCGCGTTCGCAACCGTTCGTTTATTTTCATTTCACTCACTCATCATTCTCAATAGAGCTTTACCTACTAGAGGGAGTGAGCTAGAGATATACAGACACATTTGGATCCGAAAAGAGCTAGTGAGCTAGTGAGCTATACCAACTGATATAGTTCTTTTGACTCACTCGCTCGCGAGCTACACATCTCTAAGGGGCCCCATAAACGGTATGATCCGTCGTTACGATGGCGGTTCAGACTGAAATCGAGCTATGGATTGTACGTGTGTATCGCATCAAAATTTCAATAGAAATATGAATCGTCACAATATCGTTTCAGATCGATTGTAACGACGGATCGTTCTGTATACGGCGGCCTTAAAGTTGGTTGGCGGCACCATTCGCGGCACGCGCGGGTGCGCGGGATGACGTGGACGCTGGCGCCTTGCGGGGCACAGGGGCAGAAAACAGATAGGTACAGAAATCAATCTACATACAAAATGCGCTCGAGCAACGCACACATAGAGACACTGCTCACGAACACGATATCTCAGACCGGTTGGGACCAGTGCAAGCGCGAGTGCCATCCGCTTAAGACACGCGTCTGTGAACTTATTACGCTATAATGGAGGAACAAAAAAAAGTTATTATAACTGTTTAGTGGATGGTTGTTTAAATTCAACATTAAACGGTGTACGATCGATTTATATAATAGTTTCCTATTTTTAATCAGTATAAACGAAGTCACTAAATTTTTGTAAGGTAAATTCACGCCATCTCACGTAAGTTGAAAACATGTTTTTTTGTTTGTGTAGATATTGTGTTGTTTTTAGTGTCATTTGATAGGTTTAGGTCTAAAACGGATAGGGCAATAGAAATTGCGTGACTAGGCTAATCCGTTCAGAAGTTATTAGGGATTTTCCATAGTCAAATTTGTAATAATATAACAATGACATTAAAATAAAAATATTTTAGTTATTATTAATTTATATTTCCATTCTTCCCGTTTCATTCTCAACAATAAATCAAACTACTAGATACCTACGAGTGCCACTACCACGATAGTTTAGCGACCGCCGAGCGTAGGTATGAAAACTGAAGTACATACATGTGATTGCCCAAGTAACACAGTCATACTGAATAAAGTTTGAGTAATAGCGATTCGCAAATATTTACAGCTATAGGCTCCGTTACGTGTGAGTAAAGGCTATTGAAATAACAAAATTCTGAATAATATTTTCTTTCGACTTTTATAACTCCTTAAGCTTGGTAAAAGTTGTATTAAATTGTCAATTTTTCTCTAAGCTTAGTAATAAACTTCTATACCGCATATAACATAGATATTATTAAGCTTAAAGCATTACAGATGACTTTAATCTAAAAAGAGTGCCTGAGACAGCATTTATCTGTATAATAGTAGAAGTAGCTGAATAAACGTAGTTATCTAATACTAATTTACAAACTTTACTCGGATTATTGCGTATGAATCCATTATATGCTGTAAAATAGTGTCCTCGGCAGCTGTCTTCTAAATAATGGTGTAGTTAATTTCTATTAAACAGCTTGATTTTGAATAACCGCTTTTATTTCGTCCTCAAGTCACGTAAGGTTCCACATTTTATCAATTATTCAGCTACTGTATAAAAGTGTTTTCTGGGTTATTTCGGTATAATGGAATCAAATCATAGTTTATAGCCAACTAACACAGATGGAAGCTGAATGGTGTACCTATTCTTATTCCGCAATTACTTGCAAAAGTACCATTTTTAAACAAGTTTTACAGAGTTTTTCTGGGTAGTAATTGAATTATGTACTATTAAAACATTGTTTTACTGTCATTGCGTTATTGCACCCCGGGTGTGTGTGAACAGTTTGATAAAAAATGGAAAGTAAATCATGGAAATCTAGGAAAATAACTGGAGGAATTCGTCGTAAATGTATGAAAGAGTGTATGAAGTTAAAAGATACAGTTTTAGAGACAAATACGGATGCATAAACGAATCAAATATGTACTGAGAACAAGCTTAGTCGAAATTTTAGTCAAGTCCGGACAGATTCAGTTGAAGAGAGTTCCGTACCTTCAAGTATTGTCGATATAAATATTTTACGGAATTCAGACGAAAATAATTCCGCATCCAGTGAAGATGAATCAGATGTGAATTTAATAGAATTTAAAAATATAACTTTTATCTGTAAAATTAAAGAATGGGCTCTAAGTTAAAATATCTCACAAATCGCATTGAACGAATTGATGGCAATCCTAGAACTTTACTACAAGTGGGTGGGGAGTACTGGCATAACGGTCTCACTGCACCAATAAAAATGTTTTTAGGGCTTTGGAGGAAGTAAGTACTAGATATTGTATATTAAAATTTGAATTTGGACGGTCTACAAATATTTAAAAGTATAAAAAAGGAATTTTGGCCAATACTGTGTAATTTATACGGAAAACCGGAGATAGAACCTTTTATTGTGGGAATTAACTATGTATATGGAAAACCTAAAAACTTAAATGAGTATTTAGAAGATTTTGTTACTGAAATTGATTATATTACAAACAATAAGTATAAAAATAAGATGCTTCATTTGTGACTATCCAGCAAGAGCAAATGCAATAAATATTAAAGGTAAGTTCAACATATCTTGTTTAATTTATTTTTAACTATTTCAATATAATCAGCCAGCCAACCAACTGACATTTAGGTATTTTTAGAAACAGAGTGGCCTGCTTTAAAACCTTTTCAAATATCGATTGGAGATAAATTAATATCATAAATATAACGCTTCCTATTACGTGTTTTTATTTATGTAAGTCAATGTATTATTGTTTCAGGGGTTGCAATTTTAATGCCAGGCACGGCTGCCTTAAATGCACAAAAATAGTAGAATACTCCCATCAATCTCATATAGTTAATATTTCTGAATACGGGATGTCCTAAAAGAACTGATCAAGAATTTAGAGCGAAAAGATACGGAAATCGTCACAAGATAGACACACCTCTTTTAAAATTACCTATTGACATGGTAGAAGATTTTCCGGTTTCTGATTCCTTACATCTTATGGATTTAGGGGTAATGAAAAGACTTATCTTAGGTTGGCGCAACGGTAACTTTGGAAAACTTATAACAAAATGGACAGTGTAACCCCCCCCCCCCCGAATAAAACCCTCTACTAACGGACAAAACTCTTACTAAAGCCTGAAGTAAAGTAAAACCTAACTAAGCCTATATTTTAAGTATATAGAAAAGCCTAAAGCTCTGCACTGAAGCACTGAAATAAAAGCTATGAAAATTTGTATTTAGTTTAACCTAAGTAAAGCTTCTATGTAAAACTACTAAGCTTATAAGGTACCTATCAACTTTCCTATCTTTAAATATACCTATCTATAGAGTAAGAATGATTTATTAACGTTGAAATGGCCATTTGATCGTCTAGTGTCAAGGAACCTACTTTGTGAACCGTTATAGATAGTAACCTAAGAATAAGAGTTTGGTATAAATATATGGATATAACCTAACCCTATATGAATTTAGTTTAATGTAATATTTTATAGTTAAATGTAAAGAAATTACAACTTATAAACTAAGAGAGAAATCTTGGTGTTTGAACTTATGAAATATATGTATAGGTCAGTCATAGTCTTTGGTAAGTACTAGTTAGGGTTATTAGATTGAAATTGGAAAGTATGCTTATGGCATTTTATTTTGCGCCTAAGCCCATGACTCCATGGCTCATGCTAAGCGTCGATACATCCATAAATCTATCGAAGATTGTCCGCCGGCTAAATTATGGAAATTTCTGAAATCACTAGGGGTGGGCAAAGCACAACCGTGTTCCGCAAACAATTTAGACTTGAATGCTATCAATAAACATTTTTGTACCTCTCCGGTTATCTTAAGCCCTTCCTTAAAACAGCATACTTTAACTCTTCTTGCCAATTCTAAACACCCAGGATCTTCTACTTTTGAATTAGGAAATATTTCACCGCAAGAAGCACTTGCCTATCTAAAATCTATTCAGACGAAGGCTGTTGGTGAAGATTGCCTTAGCTTAGACATGCTTTTGCTCGCGGCGGACTGGATTGCTCCTGTCTTGTCTGGTATTATCAACTTCTCCTTTTCCACTGCCACCTTTCCGTCGGTATGGAAGCATGCCCACGTAATTCCACTTCCTAAAACCTCAAGTCCTTCAGCGTTCGATCAATATCGTCCCATTTCCATTCTTCTGACCCTATCCAAAATCATTGAGCATTTTGTAAATCGTCGTCTCCTTTCCCATCTCAACAGAAATAATCTCCTTAATCCCTTTCAATCAGGTTTCCGTCCCGGGCATAGCACAGTCACTGCTTTGGTAAAGGTCACTGACGACATTCGTCTTAATATTGAGGGTAGAAAGCTCACTGTTTTGGTTCTTATTGATTTCAGTAGCGCCTTTAACTCCGTGGATCTTGATATTCTGCTTGGTACGCTTAGTTCTCTTAATCTTTCTTCTTCGTCCCTCTCCTGGTTTCAAGCATACCTCTCTGGGAGGCGCCAGCGTGTGAGGCTGGATGACAGCTACTCTGAATGGTGTGAACTGTCTGCCGGTGTCCCCCAGGGTGGGGTGCTCTCTCCCCTTCTCTTTTCAATTTTTATTAACGGCCTCACCGATTCTCTAGTTTCCTCTTACCATCTGTATGCAGACGATCTGCAGATCTATGCGGCGGCTAGCCTCGATGATTTCCCTGCTCTTGTTAACCAAATTAACGCCGACCTCGAGTCGATTCGTGTTTGGGTGGATTCTTTTGGGTTGAAGGTTAATGCGAGCAAATCTCAGGCTATAGTGATTGGGAGCCCGCATTTTATTGCTAAGTTGTCTGACATAGTGGTGCCCAGTGTAATATACGATGGCACTCCAATTCCTTTTTCCATGACTGTTAAAAACTTGGGCATCACTATGGACCAGACACTATCATGGTCAGCCCACATCAATGGTGTGAGCCGCAAGCTATTTGGGTCCCTTCATTCTCTGAGGCGCCTGCAGAACTTTCTTCCTTTGAAAACTAAGATAACCCTAGCTCACTCTCTCTTACTTCCCCTTCTTGATTACGGTGACATTGCTTTTCTGGATCTTAGGGAGGAGCTGCTTGACAAGCTTGAGCGTTTGCAGAATGTCTGTATCAGGTATCAATATTTGGCCTGCGTAAGTATGACCACGTGTCCCAGTTCCGCGCGCAGCTGGCCTGGTTACCCATCCGTCGTCGCAGGGATGTACATATCTTGTCACTTCTGTTTAATGTTCTTTTCCTTCCATCCTCACCTCCCTACCTTTCAGAGAGATTTAGTTATTTAGCACAAGGTAGCGGGCACCGCTTGCGGTCAAGCGCCAACCTTTCTCTCGCTATCCCGTCAAATAAGACGCTTGTCTATGCTAAATCTTTCTCGGTGCACTCTGTAAAGTTGTGGAATGAGCTTCCGTTGAGTTTGAGACAGTCCCCTTCTGTTGGCTCGTTTAAAGGGAATCTTAAAAGAATGTGGCTAAATGAATGAATTTTACTATTTGCTGTTTTATAATACCACTCGTTTTTAGGTAAGTTTGTTAGTTGGTGTAAGTATATATTGTATCTATATTTTTATTGTATTTATATATTAGTTTATTTATATAGTTAATATATATTTAATGTTATGTAATTGCGTTGTATGTATAAAGTAAAAGTATTTTTAATGCTTAAACTTGTTTTTTGCCATCCTCGTGCGTTTTCCTCACCCAGTCATTACAAGGTTAGCTGGAAGAGATCCCTTAAAGGGATAAGTTCGCCTTTGTACATAGTTCATATTCTTATAACTGTTTATTTGTTATACGATTTCATTTTGTGCAATAAAGAGTTTACTTACTTACTTACTTACTTACTCCCCGCTCATGACTGTGGGACTCGTTTACCTGACTGGACATCCCTCCAGCGCCTATCACTTTCTTCTTGTCTTTCCAGGTGGGAATTATTGATTTTACAGTCTTTGTCAGTTGTAAGTAGTAAATTGGTCAGAAGTAGTCTGTCATCAGTCAACAAAGGAACAAGAGGGTTTTCAAGCGCTCCATACTCAATGCAAGAGTGAAATATAATCTAATAGATTTTTAGTATTGTATATATCACATTAGATCTACTAGGAGCTGAATTATTAAAAGTCAAAGTCGAACTGTTAGGATGAAGATTGTAATGGTAATTAGTCACATAAAACAAGGTTTGTTAGGTTGTAGATAGTAAATAGTAAGTAGGTAGTCTTAAACACCAAGTTAATGAAGATTGAGGTTTTAACATTGCACTGCAATTTATATGAAGAGTTTTGTTTAAATAATATCCATGGTAAATTCTCAAATAATAGTGAATCTTTCTAATGATGAATGCTGGTTCTAATGATGATTTCAATCATAAATTGTAGATATAAGCAGAAGTATATTCTCGCAGGAATGGAATAGTGGTCCCTACTGCTCACAGACTATAAGGCCGGTTTTCCCTTGAGAACAACCAGGCAGGGTGCATAACCCATAGCGTAAACAGAGAAATCACTTGATGTAAAATATCTATCTATACATATAATAAAGCTGAAGAGGGTCGAAAGTCTGTACATGGCAGATATTCCAAAAAAAGTACTTAGAATCGAGAACAGAACACGTTTCAACAGTTTTTAGAATTTTTGTCTGTTTATCTGTTTGTCTGTTTATTTGAACGCGCATCACGTGAAAGCGGCTGAACGGATTTTGATGCAAACTTTACTAATCTGTCAAGAAAATCCCCAGCCAGGAATAGGATATCTATTTCTATACATATAATAAAGTTGTAGAAACGAAAAAAAGTGTACATTCGAGATATGAACTTAAAAATACTATAGGGGACCTCAGAATGAGCAGCAGAACACGTTTCTACAATTTTTAGAGTTGGTGTCTGTTTGTCTGTTTGTCTGTTAAATTTTGCTTCTCCTCGCATCAATTGAAAACCACTGAACCAATGTTAATGCGGTTTTCACTAAAACGTTTCAATAACCGGTGACCAGGTTTATATATGTATATTAAAAAATTAAGATATGAAAATCAAAGGGGGGGGAAAGAGGGGTCAAAGTTAGTTTAAAGTAAAATTATTTATTCACAAGAACATGGGTACATAACATGAAAAAAGTAGTTTGGAAAATAGTTAGGGGATTGAGCTGGTCACTTGAAACTCTGTATAATTACTCTTCGTAACAAATAAAAGTACACCTACAGCATTTCTCGATTAAAGTTAAAACAACTAAGAAATTATCAAATTAGCCCAATCGTAAGTATTTCTTTAAAACCCTATTCGAGGGCCGTCGATTACTTTACGTGATTACAAATATCAAATTTTCATTCTCCGTTTATTACATAGAAACTTAATTTAAAGATTTTTAAAAATTCAATGTACAAAATGCTATAAAGAAGCAAAATAAATAATTCCAATTTGTTGTTGTAACAAATGTGACGCCATGATAATCTGACATCAAAGACAAGGACAACCATATCCCTCCTATAACTGCAGCGATCAAGACAAAAAAAGTACGCGAACATTGATTAAAGTTACAGAAGCGACGCTGTGATTGAAACTAACGGTGTGTCACGTTGTTGCTTGAAAACGTTGTTTTAATGGGTAATATCGAGGGTTAAAGTTCGAATACATGTTTAAGACAATATTTCGAAAACCAAACTCCTATTTTTAACTAAGCTTGGGGTTTACAATTTTGATCAATTATTTATTCTCTTTTTTAGGTTCCGCAGCAATATAGTAAATAGAGAAACCTTACAATTTCGTCATTTCCATGTATAACATAGGTCACAAATATCTAATTTTTTGAGTGTTAGTTATTTATCAATCAGATTATGAAGTAAAAAAATAATTAACAGCAAACTTTTTTTGAATTAATGCATTTACTTCAGGATCATAGATTGTTAGTAATATTAAATCTCATTCTATATTAGTAATTATTGTCTAAATTGTAAAATTGATTTATTTATTTCTCCTATGGCATCTGTCATGTGGGTGACAACATGGGACAGTCTTTGTATATTCTTTTTTGTTAGTCTATGTAAAAAGAAGCAGTGTCAGATTGATGTTGACAGCGTTGACATATCCAGATTTTAACATTTTTCCGCCTTTTTCATGACTAAGACTAATTCAAGGCGTAAGTATATTATTTCTACGGCTGTTATTTAAATATAAGGGCGGTTATGATTTATGATCACCTGAAAAAATCGTGGTATTTTTAGATGGCGAATTTAGACAGATTCTCATCTACCTACCGGTGATAACTAGGGGCACGCTGCCGGATAAAATAAATGCAAGTAAAATGTGGGTAGGTATATGTAAAAAAAATGTATCACACGGTCGGGGCAATATGCGGCAGTTCTACTAAAAATTGGCGAAGATAGTATGGCAAGAGGTAGTAACGATATGATTACATTAAAACGCGAATTCTGTAATATTGTACAAAACACAGATGATCTAAAAAATAACGTGTACCCAGATCTACAACCCAATAAAAAGAATAGAGAATGATTGTGTGAAAGGGCAATATTAGCACCGAAAAACAAAATTAATAGGTAGATCAATAAAAAAAACCGGTCAAGTGCAAGTCGGACTCGCGCACTAAGGGCTCCGTATTCAAGATAATATGCTTGGTAACCGCAAAAGAAAATACTCATTTGGTTATGAACTTTATTGTCTATGAAATAAGGTCCATTTTGACCAGCCTAAATTTTAATACAGATTTTCAAATTTTTTTAGATATTTCTCAAAAACTGTGAATAATGAACACTTCACAGACATGCCAGACAGACAGACAACAAAGTCTCACCATAAGGGTTCCTTTTTTACCATTTCGGTACGGAACCCTAAAAATATCACGTAGAAGGCGTACGAGTATCTCTCGAAAGACAATGTCATAGACACAGCAATAGGTTACAGGTGTAAGGTCGGCCTAAGGGCAATAATGATGTCTGGAATTGCTAAAGGAGAAAATGTTTTTATTCCCCGCATTCCTATAATTCCGATAGATTTACCATTTAACTTTAAAAGAGTGCTCTAAAAACAGATATTGCCATGACCATAAGCAAACCGCAACGACAAACAGTATAAGTAGCTGGCGTACATTTTGAAGCAAACTGTTTTTCCCATTCCATATATAGCATGCTCACGAGTATCCAGCCCACCAAATCTTCATGATCTAGCGAAAGATGGCAAATCAAAAAATATTGTAGTTATACAAAAATGTATTTACCTAGATGAGGTTATCCAATTCAATTTCAATTTATAAGTGGAGCTCAATATTACATAAAAGATCATCCTGGCCTGGGAGGATGTTAAACTATTACTTAAAACACTTAACTGCGATAAACGAGTTCTACGCGGACGAAGTCGCGGGCAAAAGCTAGTTTAATATAAATTGAGAGAAATCATTCAATCTCGTTGAATCTTTCAATGATGAAGTATATTTGGCTATCTGCCATAGACTAGAAATAATCACGTATCATTAGCTTAGTTTGTTCAAGCTTTAGGAATACTGGAACTGTTGAATATAATGTACAATCTGTTACATTGATATTATTTAAAAATTGCAGCTTACTTTGCACAAGCTGTTTTATTGATGTTATAACTTATCAGTTCATAAGTTGATTTTGCAGCAGACAGTTACTTTATTATTCGAAGACGAAAACAGTTTACTATCACAATTAAACTTTTGTAAAATAGATTTGAAAACATAGTAAAGCTTTCTTAGTCTTGATACTATTTGATGTTTTTAAGTACATTTACTAGAAGGAGTGACCTCGGTCATTATAGTGCATGTTTTTATGCATAATTCCCGTGGGAATGGCTGATTGAATTAACTATACAGTGACTAACCGGTGCTCGTAAGCAGTGACGGTAGAGACGTATCTCAGTATGTACAGCAATCTATCTGCCTCTGAAGATTGAATGAGGGAAGACAATCAAACTCATAAATATGACTTTGATATTTACTTACTAAGAACGTTGTTTGTCAGTTAAAGACTAGAAATATTTACTTCTGAAAAACTAGCATCAATATTATTGGATAAGTCAATGTTCAATAAACTGTAATCTCCTTAGGGCAAAACATTTAAGTATAGGAATAAATAGTATATCCTACAGATTCTTTAGTTATGGCGGATAAAATATTTAATTTAAACTTCCTACTATTTTCCCTATATAATAACGGTATAAGACCAAACACGGATGAGGTTAAAGGATTACTTTTAATTCTCAAGAATTAATCCTACTTGCCTAGTTGAGTTCCTATTGGTTTATGACCTAGTTCCCTATTTACCCTACATTGAAGCTACCGTAGTCCTACTGATAAGGCCTATTCTACTTGCTATACCTATGGGCTAACCTCACCCGGTAATTAGCTAGGTCCCTAGGGAATCTGGAAAGTTCAGCTGAGTCGGCTGAGAAGGCAACCTTAACACTCTTGTTGTGTGTACCTCCCCCCTCACTTTAGGTGAACCGTAGTTCTAAGGGACAGTGAGAGTAAAGCGCCCTATTATGTGGTACATAAACAATAGATTTATCGGGACCCAGGCTCAAATCCAGTAAAGCTTCCGTGAGCGCGCGCTGGCATGCCATCTACTGTGGACCTCACTTGTTCTTTAAAGGCTGACATTGAGACTAAGTAGGCTCTTCTTCGGATGTCTATGTTGGTTAAAAGACATCCAGGCTTGCCCAAGGCTCTTTAAGACTCTAATCGGTCCAAATCAGAGGCTCCGTTAGGCTTCCTCGGATTTGTCAGACATTTACTAATCGTAGCCTGATCACTGTTCTGGTACAAGTGTATGCTAGCTAATCTAGCTTAACGCAACAACAATTCCCCACTGTGCAAGGAATATTCTTTAATCTACAGCTAATTAATGTATTGTACCAGACATGAATGATAACCAACCCAAAGTATCTGAAAAGTACACAGAAATATATATTAGTACACGTATTGGTATTTGGGAAACCTCGCCAGCTGTGTCCGGACTCTGATCACAATTGTTAGCTAAAGGTGTCCTGGCCCAGCAAGGATTTCTGCCCACCAACACAAACAATAGAAATACAATCATACAGTAGAAGGCCTTACTAACTGCAACCCAGGCTATGTAAACCAGGATTAACAGTAGCAAGAGAAAAATAAACCAAAAGTTCCTTACCAAGGTATAAATAAAAATATCAAAATAAACCAATTTCAATTATAAAAATTCCCTCAATCCGTCTACTGGAGTGAACCTGGAAAACAAAATCTTTTGATTAAAGCACAACCCCCAACCGACACCTATCATACATAAAAATACAGAGCTTTCGCGCTGCATTCCTATTGCCTACTCCCTAAGCAAACCGTTTTCCCTATCTCCTCGCGATTAGAATTTAATTACTACGCTAAACTGTGAAAACACGTCTTTCAAATACTATCAAAGCAATACATAAACCTATTTAAAGCTGGTAAAACAATCGTTAGTTAACGAATCGCACGTACTTAAGCCCTACGTATCTTATACCTCCCTACTAGCTCTAAAACAAAGTTGACGCTAACTATACAACCGATATAATTGAAAACACTTTAAAAGACTGCAAATACTAAACCGAATACTACGTAGTTTAAATTTTACTGTAAAACTAGCACTAAATCATGAATTTAACCGCGAACGCGTCTTACTCCTATTCCTCTATAAAACTCGTAATTAACCGAAATTTACACAAAATAAAGCAAATAAACTGGCGCAACACGATATTAAAACCAAACGAATTGAACACGATTAAAATAACTACGAACGGTAAGCTAATTTTACGCAAAGCGTACCCCCGAGAGCGAGCCTATACCCTTTGAACGACTTGATCAAGAAAAAAAAAAAATGCTCCGCGATGAATGCCCAGAGAATAATGCCCATATTCCCTTTGAAATCTCTATATATAAATTCGACGGCGGCCATCGCGCTCGTGCCTCTCAAACTCGAGCCTCTCGTGCCTCTCGCGCCTGTTATGCCCCTTACGCCAGTCATTCCTTAACTCCAAAATTATCCCTTACTATAAATAACATAAGGTATACTTTCAATCCCCGTTCCGGTCGCTTAAGTCAATTTAAAAATTTCATTCCTACATCTCCTGATACGTGAATTTAATCTACAGTGATAATTGAAACTAATCCTTGTGCCATTTAATACACAGTACATTTTTCCATTATTATCGTTTTTAGGGTTCCGTACCAAAATGGTACAAAAGGAACCCTTGTGGTGAGACTTCGTTGTCTGTCTGTCTGTCTGTCTATCTGTATCTCTGTCTGTATGTCACAGCAGGTTTTCTCAGCAACTACAAATGCTATCAAGTTGAAATTTGGCATAGTTATAGAACTTGCTTGCCCGCATCTGTTCTTAGTAAAAAAAAAATGAACTTAATTTTATAAATAATTAAAAAGGGGTCTAGAATGGGGCGTTGAAAAATAAAAGTGGTTTGATTATTGTTAATGGGGTGTCATATGAAAGGGCTTAATCTGCAAATTTCAAAACTATTTTTTTTTAATGTTTTGTGATGTACTTTTTGACTTGTAGCCAAAAATGTACAAAAAATGACCGTTCCCCCCCCCCTTATCTTCGAAGTTTATGAATCAAAAAATCTGAAAAAATTCGGAAGTTACTTATATTTTATGGAAAAAATAAAATAAAGTGTTCATTATTTACAGTTTTTGAGAAATAACAAAAAAAATTGTACATCTTTATTAAAATTTAGGCTAGCCAAAATGGACCTTATTGGATAGAACATAAAGTTCATAACAAAATTAGTACCTATTTTCTTTTGCGGTTACCAAGCATATTATTTTAAATACGGAACCCTCTGTGCGCGAGTCCGACTCGCACTTGACCGGTTTTTTATATCTGCTCAAGTCCGTATTCTGATGGCGTCTATCTCCGTCACTGTCGTATTCTACCAATTCGAACATGACAGACGCTGCCCACTTGTACCACCAGAATCATATAAGGCGCCATCTACTCGGTGATGTTCGTTTACGCAATCGGCTTGATCCGATTTAAGCGAGATAACCTATATAGTTCCCTCCTTGTCTCTCTTGTGTTCATTACTCAAGAACTATAACACTCCCATTTTTTCTATATTAACATTGTTTATTGAAAAAATAAATAAGATTTATAATTCTAAAGCTTGTATTAAGCAAATATTTAATTGAATAAGATTACAAAACTAGAATGCATTGTGTTTATACTTTAATTATTTAGGTACTTAACTAAAAGTAAACAATCTAAACCACGTGGCTCAGTTAAACGGCCAATCAAAACTGTTTCGTCGAGCTTTGACGTATCAGTGTTCTGCTCTTATTGGCTGACGAACTATATCACGTGGTTATTTTGTTTACATTTAGTTAAGTACCTAAACAATTGAAGTATAGTATAAAATAAAAATGTCTGATCTGAATGACTTTATTGAGTTTGTGGAATATGCCAGGAGATATAGAGAAGTGGTACCGAGGCAATATTTACGAGATTATTCTGATCCCTTTACAAAATACTCGGATCAAGAATTCCATGCAAGATATCGATTTACACCAGAATCGGTCAAAAGTGTTTTACTGCCTATGGTCGAATCTGATCTCAGGAAACCAACGAAAAGAGGACTACCATTTGCTCCAGAAATTATGTTACTGATCACATTACGCTTTTACGCTACAGGCAGTTTTCAGGGAAGTCTAAAATATTTACTTAGGAGTTATTTTTTACTAGTAGGTAATGCTTTATATTAATGCTGTTTATTTTTTACAGAAATTGGATGGAGATGTTATGAATATTTGCCAGCAGTCAGTTTTACGAATTATTGCCAAAGTCTCAACATCAATAGCCAGCAAAATGAAAGATTTCGTTAAATTGCCTACCATACAAGAAATTAATTCAGTGAAGAAATCGTTTTATGAAATAGATCACTTTCCTGGAGTGATCGGATGCATCGACTGTACCCATATAAAAATAAGAAGCCCCGGAGGGATGACTTCGGAAGTGTACAGAAATAGAAAAGGGTATTTTTCGATCAACGTCCAGGCGGTCACTGGGCCAAATTTAGAGTTTTATGATATAGTGGCCGTTGGCCTGGCAGTACACATGACAGTTTCATTTATAATAGCAGTGGTTTAAAGCAAAAACTTAATAGTGGGGTACTCCAAGGAATAGTTTTAGGTGACAGCGGGTATGCAGTTAGTAAAGTGCTTCTGACACCATTTTTGTCACCTAATTCAACACCCAAGAAAATTATAACCGGAGCCAAATTAAAACAAGAAATACTGTGGAAAGATGCTTCGGTATTTGGAAGAGAAGATTTCCTTGTCTCCAGGTCGGAATGGGTGTCAAAGTGGATACAGTAGCGGCTTTTATATGTGCATGTGCAACGCTGCATAATGTCGCATTACTGGTCAATGATTTGATCCCATCAGACATGAATGACATTGATATTTATAATGATGCTGTTGATGTTACACTGACCAGTGAAAACACCAATAGCAATGGATTTATATTCCGACAGGCGATGGTTGAAAGGTTTTTTTCATAATGTTGATTTTTTAATAAATATAAGTCAGTAAATTATTCAAATATTTCATTTATTTCAAACACATATTTATTTAGGATTTAATAACACTGAATTCTTAAGTTCCTCTAATTCAATTTTTGCTTTTTCTAGCAGCATTTTTTGCCTTTCTTCCTCTAACAATGCAGATTTCTTTTTTATCTGCTCAACATCTAACTGTAAAGTAAAAAAATATATTAATAATATTAGTAACTCTGGTAACATAGGTATACAGGAGAAACAAAAGTACCTGTGTTTTCAATATTTGCATTTCCATCCTTTTCTTATTTTCAAAGTGCTTTATTCGAAGCACTGCTTCTCTTCGAATATAGTCAGTGGGTCTTCGAACTTTTTCTGTAGCCTTAATTATTATAGGTTTTTTAATATTCTGATCTGAAATAAAACCCAAAAAGATATTAGTAATAATCACAATAAACCTGTAAATTATGGATTATTTATAATACCTGTGATATTTTGAGAATATTCTATTAGACTAACTGCATCGATGGATGGAAAATTGTAATCTGAGAAAAAAACACCAGTATAAGATATATTATAACAAAACAATATTTATTATTTCAATCTTAAAATACAAAAGAGCCTCCGGTGTCAATTGTTACAGATCCTGTCTGCAATTCCAGTTCTTGACTGTCATTTACTTCTTTTAACATGGTGCCATCACTATCAAAACAATTTTTTATTTCACAAATCATGGCAGGTGCAGCCTGATAAATAAAAATTGTTAAATAAGCCAATACTTTTGGCATAATAAAGAATATGTAAGTAAAATGTACAAAGAAAAATGAATCATTGAGAAATAATTTGAGTCATACAGGCTACTGAGAAATTTAACAAATATAATATAACCCACCTCTTCAACCATAGTTATTATGGCTCCATGTTGAGGTGTTGGAGGAAGCTCTGGTGGTCCACCTCCAGTTCTGAATAAATTGCCTCTTTCTGTGGCACGAGCTTTGCGTGTGTAAGCTTTCATGTTATCCCATGCTCTCTTTAGGGCAATAGTCTCACGCTAAAACAGTACAAAATATTATGTTAATGTCACTTAGTACAAATACCATTACCTACCTTAAAAAATAATAACAACACCAGCTTCTTACCTTGTGTACATTGGCGTTGCTATTAAACTCTCGTGTAATTAAGTCCCACGCTTGTTGCTTTTTGGTGACTGACTTGCCATCAGTTAACTTTGACTCCACGATTGGCGTATTTTTAATTAAATGTGCCAATAGAGCCTTTTCATCAACAGTGAAATTAGCCACTCTCTTGCGTGGCATTTTCGATTGCTGGATTTCCTGAAGTGAAACAATATGAATGGTATTATCAAAATTATCTAGACTTAACGCCACAAACTTATAGCGATGCCTACTTACCATGACACGTTACTGATGAAATTACAATACACACAGCACACTTTTCTTGCCCGGCGAAAACAAATACAGTTAAACGTAAACAACATAAAATAACTTTACTAAGTAGGTACGGCCGCTTTCTCGCTTTCCGCAACATTGACATTGACAGCTATAAGTGAGTGGTGCCATAGAAAAAACCCGAGAAGGGTTTTATTTTATTTCAATGAAATTAGCTATTTTACCTCGTATTTTAGTAAATGTTAACAGTAAAAGTACTTGTTAGCATTTATATTACGATTAATAATGGTTTTAAATGTGCTTAAATATTTTTTTGTTACAAAATATCAATCCTTTTTTGAGTGTGGCTACTACACCAATACTTTATCGATATAGAGATTATGGCGAAGTTCCGCTCTATGAATACTTAAAACTATCATTAGTAAATGAATCATTAAATTTTGTTTATGGGATGTACCGCTTATTTACTAATTTAATGGTAATTAGTTAATTAGTCATTAGGACTAATTTAATGACCCTCTCTGAGTGTGGCAGTTAGTTTTGCCATTATATTTGTTAGGCCAATATCATCGTATCTAAAGATGCCATATTACTCACAACAGATTTGCGGTTATTTTTATGTATTTTATGACTTAAAATATGGTAACTCCTGTTACAATATATAAAAAATATATAAACATACAATTAACTGTATTAATTTCAAGTAAATAATAGGCTGTTATCATTATTGTTCAATTAAATAATATTTTTACTGAATATTGAAGGAAAAAAAATTATATCAAAATAATTTAGACATGTTTTATTTTTTTATTCAATAAATAATAATTAAGAAACAATTAAAGGACTTCGACACCATAATTTGGTAATCACCACCCTTAAAAAGTAGGTAAGTACTTAAATATATCAGTTGCCAACTAAATAGTGATTAAGAAATAAACATTAACACTTTCTTTGGTTTAGTCAAGTTATTTAGTAACAAATGGGTAACAAAACATAAACTTTCTTTTTGGCACTTAATCCTTACTACGAAATATTATAATTACCTTTTATCTTTTTTTTTCAAAGAGATCACAATGTTGAAATAATAGGTAAGCATAGGGGTCCATATTGGCTCATATAAAATTGGTCTTTAGATTTTTTATACAAATAACGATTTGTGTCTATACTCATCATTTCTTCGAAAAATTTTGCTCATACTTCATTCCTTCGAAAAAATTTACTCATACTTATCGCAACTCATAATGAATTTTTTTAAGAAACTGTTACTTTTTGAGGATTGTTATAAATATAACCTAACTTAACCTAATTTTATCTACACGTAAGATATTTAAGAAATTCTGAAAAGTGTACGGTTCCATGAATATTGGCGTTATAAGTTCAGATGACTATGAGTTCCGATCATTAGTATAAACATTTTTTATGAAGAGTATGAGGAGTGATCATTATGATGTAAAATGTTATGAGAAAAATTTTCGGAGTTCGAATAATCGGAGTTGCAATTGTATATGAACTTTGGCGCACCCTAAGCATAGATTTATCACAGTTAAATTATGTTAATGTGTTAATCGCTGATCAATATCATTAATACTCAATAAAGTTGTTACCTTTTTATTTCCAATTGACAGTAACTATAATAATTAAATATTACATAACTACATTGCATATGGGAGGATGATTTTAGCAACTCTTCATCTCCAAAAGTATTTTGTTCTGTTTCATTTACGTGAGTTTCTGTAAAAGTCTCTATGCTGTTCAGGTATCGCTCCACTGAAACGGAGAAAACTTTATTCTTAATATTTCATTTTATTTAAAAACAAAATGGTTAAAAAAACAACAAAGCGACTCCACATCCTAGGTCAGACAAACTAAAGTCGGCTTTTTGGTCAAAATATTCTAGGACGCCGACTTCAATTTGTTTGACCAGGGATGCCCTGAACAAATGTCTCCGGTGGAAGTCTGTTCCTTGTTTTCTTAATTTTAAAATTTTTATTTTACCCTTTTTTATGCGTTTCTACCCAACTAACATTTTGTCAAACTAGCACAAGTAAAACTTTTCCGCAATTAACGCCGCGTGAAAGTCATAGTGTATTTATTGTATAGTTGGTTCCAGTTTAAATGACGAAAATGCACTTAACGCGGGATTTTACAACTTCTTTTGTTGCTAAATATGAAAGGAAAAGATATCAAAGGGACGACCGAAGTGTGGCACGTGCCTTGGAGTAGCTCAACCCTTCTTGATCATTGAAATAAAAGTTTTTTAAGCCGTCTATATTGTAATACAAAAATATACTTAATAAATATTCCTATACTAAATATGTGACATTCAATATAATTTTAAATTATCATTATTGATACATAATAAATCAACACAACACTAATACATATGGCATATTCTTATGGCTAACATGCAATAAAAAACTATCAAGATTGTTTGTTCACAGTATACTTTGCCCGTACCGACACACCTGCGTAATTGTTTTACAACCCTACTTGAAGATAACAATTGAACAATAGATTTTGGTAATGGTTGGTTTTAAGTGCATTTTCGTCATTTAAACTGGAACCAACTATATGTAATAAACCAAATATCTCAGAAGTATGAAAATAATATTTTCAAAAGAATTTTGCGAATCGGTAAAGTAGTTTTTAAAATATTTAATTTATTATTATATTAATTATTAAAAGGTGTAATTAATGAACATGATGTACAAGGTGTTACAAAAATAGCCGTAAAGCCGAAAGGGGGTTAAATGGTGCCTTATAACAAGTCTATTTACAATATTTGAGAACCGTAGTATCACCGTAATTATGACTTACCGGCAAAATAAATAAAACCATTATTGTTTTCATTGATGCGCAAACCCTATTTCAGTAAAATTAAAGAGTAAACCACGCAGAATGTTTATGTACATTTTTACCTAATTCGTGAAACGATCAAGAGACATACTAACAAAATGTACAGAATTCGATTAGATAGATATTACAAGTCGAGTTTTGGAGTCGTAATATTCTGAGTTAGAAAACATCGTCATTTTGGAAAAAACACGACACAATTGTAGAGTATCGATAAAAAGATTTGAAATTGACAACATAAATTATTTTCCGTCTTGACGATTTTTGAAGCCAGTACTTAAGCATAATGACAGTATTGAACCTTTGTGGATGAAAACCAGAAAAAACATTAAAGTTGACAATTATTAAATTGGTAGGTTGGCCTCTCTGTTAAATAATCTATGCGAACCCCGGTTCCTTGACATGACAGCTTACAAGGGTTGACAATATTTTTGGCTTTGATAATTTATTATATTTTTTACGGGGTATTTTGTAACACGTTGTATATGGGTCGAACACAGAACCTCCCTTTTTTGAAGTCAGTTATTAATCAAGTAGTAGGGCGGTACTCGCTAGATACAAATTGAATACTATTGAATCGAATTCAATTCGTTGAAATATTTCAAATCGCGCTCAAAAAAACGTTAAGTACGTACAGCTATACATATAGGGGCCTTTTTTAAAAAAATGGTAATGTTTCTGTTAACGTACTATAGCGACTTTTTACCTAACTAAAGAAAGTAGCTGACAAGACCAGAATACCTTTTATTCCAAAAAAATCTGTTAGTATTACTTAGTAGGCAGTTTACACTGAGTAATAATTTAACTAGTTTGGTCGAATTAACTTTTATTCACATTAACAATGAAAGGTTTAAAATACAATCGCAATAGTTTTGTTCACCACTCTTCACTCATAACCAGATTCACTGAAACTTTTCCACGTTTCATAATAATTTAATTTACACTCACTCATAAAAATTACAATTTATTTCCAATACACATAAACAGATGTGTTTCCACATTCACGTCACACGGTGCAAGTAAAAACCGTCTTCGAAATGATTTTTTTGAGGCAAAAAATGCAAATGGAACGAACGGGCCAGTAAAATCATCGTAAATCAATTTAGGCGCGAAACCGAAACACCCATAGCGCGAGCCCTTAAGGTGGAGTAATATTTTCACCACACTTACGTGCTCTGTACTTGCTTAAACGTTGGCACATTAAAATCGTAACTATTTATGCAATGATACTGGCCGGTGATGGCGACAATCGGCAGCGATTTCGGGTAAAAAAATATTCTTAAGTCTAGTTATAGTTGGTTCCAGTTTAAATTACGAAAACGCACTTAAAACCATCCATTACCAAAAATTGTTCAATTGTTATCTTCAAGTAGGGTTGTAAAACAATTACGCAGGTGTGTTGGTACGGCCAAAGTACACTTTGAATAAACAACCTTGATAGTTTTTTATTGCATGTTAGCCATAAGAATATGCGATATGTATTAGTGTTGTGTTGATTTATTATGTATCAATACTGACAATTTAAAATTATATTGAATGTATATAATATAGGAATATTTATTACGTATATTTTTGCATTACAATATAGACGGCTTAAAAAATCTTTTATTTCAATGATCAAGAAGGGTTGAGCTACTCCAAGGCACGTGCCACACTTCGGTCGTCCCTTTGTTATCTTTCCCTTTCATATTTTGTAACAAAAGAAGTTGTAAAATCCCGCGTTAAATGCATTTTCGTCATTTAAACTGGAACCAACTTATACAATTATTTTCTTTTAATGTAATAGTGGATTACTATTGATGAACCTCGACATACAATGTTATGAAACTGTGTATTTTTTTCATTTCTCAATATAATAAAAATGTAAAAATACAGTTTTGTAGATCTTTTGTCACTTAGCTCTCCCTTTAAAAATCTAAAAAACACTTAAATTTAGTTACGATTTTACTCGTATCGACGGTCAATTTGTTAGGTTCGGTTAAAGTTGCGATAATTTGAACCCAGGACCGCTAGCTTTGTAGGCAGGGTCACAACCAACTAGGCTAACGCGTCGTCTTTAGAGCTCTTAAAGTAAAGAAATACATGTGATGAATAATTTCACAAAAGATCTTTCAAAACTAAAGTGTGTCTGACAGTAGGTGTAGGTACGAGGAAAAATATTGTGAATTGTACTATAAAAAATGATTTCAGATAATATTTATCTTCATATGATCTACTTGTTCCCTATGCTAAGGGAATAGGTATGATATAACTATGTTTATCTCTTCTGTGCTCAATGTAAGAGAAAATAAATTAACACATTTAGGCACAATAGGCAACTGCCAATACTTTGTTATTTGAACGCACCCATTTTATATTTACATCAACTGAAACAGCCTGCAGCAGTATCAACTGCCAAAGTCCTGAAGGTGAGATTAAACAGATGAAAGAGACTAAAATTAAGCACCTAAGAACACTGAGCTAGGGCCTAGGTTGGATGTTGCTTTAATAAACAATAAAGTAAGAGACTAAGACTTGACAGGGAAAATATTCTTGTTAATGATGATTTATTATATAAAGGTATATGTAAAAATTAACAATTCTTTATAACTTTAGGATGAGAAATGGAAAAGACAATATATTATTTATTATTATTTTAAGAATGTTTTATTATCCTACCCAAGTATTCAAAGTTACTGGTTGTGACTGCAGCAATGAGAATAATTGCTGTCACAAATAGTAACTTTGAATACTTTGGGTAGGATAAAACGTTCTTTAAATACAATACCTAACCATTTAAGTAATTGTGATTGGTGAATTAAAATGCATGATAAGGGAGAATGATATTTATAACAATTCAATGAACTTAGGTACTTTTACAAAAATATTTTCATAAAATATTTAGCAGAAGCTATTTTTCAAGTTGTTTAAAAAACCTCAGAAATCTATGTTACCTAGTTAGACTGTAATGTTAAAAATGTTTTATACCAGACCTAACAGAGATATAAACTCAGTAAGTATGTTCAGGGATATTATTAGTAACAGGATTTCGTCTTAGGCAATCATAGAAGATAAATATCTTCTACCGATCTCTCATCAAAACTACATTCGCAGTTGTCCTTAATCCGTATATTCACCAATTCCACCCCCGTTCACGTATGGCCAAGCGTATTATGTTGACATTACATAGGTATGTATTTAAATTCCAAGGATAATAAACTTTTCCGCCAAACTGTAGTATAGTTCTAGTATAGGGTACAGAACCCTCCTACTTCTGCTTGCTTCTGCCCGATGGCTCAATTTTGCCAAGTAAAAGTAGCTATTGTATACAGAACGTCACTAGACGGCATCGGAGTCCGACGGTCGGACCCAGATTTAGGTGCCGTAGTACTTCATGGAGAGTATATGGGATCGGTAATGTGGCGCGCCGCGTCTCCGTCTCGCATGTAATGTAATGTTAACAAAACAAACAAATCGTGAAAACGAACTCATAACATAAAAACTTCACAACTGTCAAGACATAACAGACTATGTGATCTGAAAATTTTTGCAATATATGACGGCGGCATCATCGTGACGTGTTAAATTGAGGATATCTTATGTAGCAACTTGATGTAAACAGCACCGGCAAATGGTTCGAGCGCATCACGCCACCCTGCACCTGCTGTACTTGTAAACAGCACGTGCAGCGATTCAGGTGGTCACGCCATGCCGCCCCCCCCTAGTCTCCCTACTACGAAGTTATTCTGCTGTGGATATAAAAGTCCAGTCTCTTTGACGGAGGAGCATTCGAGACTTAGACACGAAGCAATGCACAGGCTGAGTGGCTCTTGAAATATCCTCATAACTGTAGATTATTTATTAATTAATTAATTGTCAGTACCGAGTGTACCTTTCAAAGATACAATAAAGTTATTGTAATTTATATTGCCGCTTTTCTCTCCGTTGCCGGACCTTATTCTTATATCAGAAGTGCCGGATCCAGTTCCACTACAAGCTTCGGCCGACTATCATAACCTTCAGTTGGGCCACCGCTTGCCCATCCGCTTCAGGAAAAAGGGCGACAGTCCAGCCAGCAGCTACGGGGTTCCCAACAACGTTAGCAAGCAAAGTCAACTTGTGCACTGATAATGCACGGGGAGTTTTACAGAATAGTGGTTCAAACTTTTCCTTTTGTCTTTGATTATGGTGCCGAGTATAGTCTTATAAAAAGACTAGAGGACGCCCGCGACTTCATACGCTTAAAGTTGGTTTCCCGCTACTCTCCCCATTTTTTCCCGTTGGGGGTCGATTTTCGCAAAGTCCTTTCTTAGTGCTCACTTACATCATTAAAGGAGCCCCTGTACCAAATTTCAAGTTTCTAGGTATACCTAGTAGTTTCGGCTGTGCGTTGATATATAAGTCAGTCAGGTTTGCTTTTTATATATAGATAGAAGATGACATTCTTAATTTTGTTAAGAGGTGAGCAGTATTATAACAAAGAAAAAATTAAAAGGTAGTAATTTAATGTGTGAATTACGTATCTAGCAGTAGTAAAAGCCGTAGAACAGTTAGGGGATTAATTGCATGGCCGAAAATTCACTAAGTACTCACCGATTGTAATGCTTTAAAGGTCACACTCTAAAAGGAGAGCTGAGACCACGTTTTCATAGATAGTGGGCTATTTTGCAATCGTATGTCTTCAAAATTGTTTATAAAGATGGTAAATCAATGGCTCGCGCAGATTGTCTATTGCAGAATCCCATTAGTACGAATCCAAATCCTGTGATTTGTAAGAATGTTATTATTTTCGGAATTAAAGAAAGGTTAGCTGACCGTAAAGCAGCATCGCGATTCTGAATTTATTTCGGTTTCCTAGCATGTCCAAATATGTAAAAAATAGGAACACAGATTCTTGTGTCTTATCTTATTGGTGGGGTCCTTAGGGATACACTTCAACCCTACGGGATCTTTCATGTAATTAAGTACCCCTCTTTTTGTTTAGCGCTTAATCCAATGCAGTCTCCACCCCTTCCAGAAAGCGGATAGTGGAATGCAATGGCAGTGCGTTGAAATCGTTTGGTTCTGGGTAGTCACAACCAAGGATTTTCATTCTTACTCCGGCGAAGACATCACATTTACACAATTAGTGTTTAATTGTTTCCACCTCTTCGCCGCTTATTATACAATCTGTGTTATCATAAAGGCCCATCTTTGCTAGGAGATGTTAACTAAAACTATGAATTGGGACTTAATCGCGTAATAAAATAAACATATAGGTACCTCGATGTTTTGACTGTGTTATAACAGCCGTGATCACGAGAAGACGAGATTCAATAGTTTTGTATGTGTGAAAAACGTGTTAGTTGTGGTGTTCTTGGGCGTTATTGTCCAGGGCTGCTTTTTTTGGTGCCCAGTGAGGTTGCCACAAATAGTTCAGGTCCGATGTATGCGTCATTGGACCCTTCCGTTGCCAGCTCGTCCGCGGCTTCATTTCCGGGACAACCTTCGTGTCCTGTAATCCACATCAGTTCACTTATTTTGTGCTTAGCAAGCTTGTTTAAGGCTTGGATTCCATTGTAGGCTAGTCTCGAGTCTACTTTAGGAGCTGTCAATCTTTTGTGTCTAATGAAAAGCATCTAAGGGCCCATCTGGTTCTCAGCAGGTTCGCCTATACATGCAATTCCTAAGCCTCCTATCCCGTGGCATACTTCACATATGGATTTATCCAGAAAATCTAGTTTTGAACGCGTCCAATGCAATTCGAGCTTTGCAACATGCGGTCGCCTTTTCGGAGCCCCACAACATAGCTGATTACGGACGTTCTCAGATTAAATTCCGATTTCAAAGTATTTTGCAGGCAAGGAATTACATGTTATCGCAGGTTATACAGGTTATACTAAAGCAAATGGCCAAATTGTTGCGTTATGCGGATACTTAATTATTTTTTCTAAACTTTTGTTGAGAGCAGTACAGACGGTTCATGGCAGAAAAACTTAGGATACATTCAATTAGCCCTTAATAGTACGCGTTGTAGAGTAACAGATTTTACTCCATTATAATTAATGTTGGGACTTCAGGGTAATAGGGAATATTCATTACTTGTTTCACGGGTTCAACTAAAACTGATTCATGTAACAAACAGTTGAGAAAAATATTTCAATTGTTTTGAATAGTTAAAAAATAACCAAGATATAAGCCAACAAATATATTTCCTATCTCTTTCTAGCAAAACAGTATTTAACATGGATCTGTTAAATGACGTCACAGTGCATATCGGATCTATGTCTATTCATTATAACTATTAATTAGCAGTTTAAAATTCTTGTATCATCCATATTTCTTGGCCGATTTTAATTTTAATTTCACTTTTGGTGATCTCTTTTACGGTATTTTAATATTTTGTTGAGAAATGCGATTTAAAAAAAAAAACCATCCATATTCCCTTTTCATTAACAATTATCAAGAATATCAATTAACGCTCAGGATACAACGAGGCCAGATCTCGTAACAGCTGGCTCATAAGACTCCAGTAGCATTTAGTAAGCATCTCAAAGTGATACCCTTCGGTTCAATAGCAGTAGAGCTAGACTCAGACCCTTCGCAGTAGGCGATTTTGTATTATATAGTAAAAATAAAAGCTCTTACGATTATCAGTGTTAGATAACGACCGTTATGAATTGCGACATAACTACTAATGGTTAAAATAGAGTCTTTAAGTACCTACCCCCACGAAAATTTTAAAGTGCCACGCGGGTTAACCGGTTAAGTGGAAATAGCCTAATGTACTAATGATGACGTGACGGCGGAAGGTCAATATGATAATTTTGCTCTTCATGAAACTGCTTGTAATAGTGACGGTAAAGAAACTATGTCTGTGATCCGTCCATACGTGGCCGACGTAATTCACGTACTTGTAATTGATGGTTAGGATACACTGTCTTATTTGCCAGATACTGCTTATATTGTTGAAGAAGCAATTGTACATACTAAGTTATGTTGAGTACAGTTAGTGTTGAGTTGCAGGCTTTGAGTGTTACTTGTAAGTTTATGTTGTTATACCTACTTTTTGTGTCTGTAATTTGTTACTGTACCTTTCCTAATAAAATAAAATAAAATAAGCTATAGGGACTTTTGTAGGTCCGGCCTAGCCAATTTTAGTCTTAGTAAATCCGGTCCAATATAACTGAAGGGATTGGTTTTAATAATCCGGGCCAGTTCATTGTAGAAGGGATTCAAAAAAAAAAAAACGGTCCAGCTTTGAAGCTGAAGGGATTCCGAGAATCTGGTCCAACTATGGAGCTGAAGGGATTCGGAAAATCTGGTCCAGCTATGGAGCTGAAGGGATTAGGAAAATCCGGTCCGGCTATGGTGCTGAAGGGATTAGGAAAATCCGGTCCGGCTATGGTGCTGAAGGGATTATGAAGGGTCAGTATATGACCGGACCAGAACTGAAGGGCATATGAGCCGGTCCAGTACATATACGAAAAATTTAGTTCGTCAGGATGATCGAACATTAATTATTGTGTTTCATTCTCAAATTAAACTCTGTGGTACGACGCGCACGAGGACGTGCGCATGTCAGCATGGCCGTGACGGCGGCATCATCGTGACGTGTTAAATTGAGGATATCTTATGTAGCAACTTGATGTAAACAGCACCGGCAAATGGTTCGAGCGCATCACGCCACCCTGCACCTGCTGAACTTGTAAACAGCACGTGCAGCGATTCAGGTGGTCACGCCATGCCGCCCCCCCCTAGTCTCCCTACTACGAAGTTATTCTGCTGTGGATATAAAAGTCCAGTCTTTTTGACGGAGGAGCATTCGAGACTTAGACACGAAGCAATGCACAGGCTGAGTGGCTCTTGAAATATCCTTATAACTGTAGATTATTTATTAATTAATTAATTGTCAGTACCGAGTGTACCTTTCAAAGATACAATAAAGTTATGGTAATTTATATTGCCGCTTTTCTCTCCGTTGCCGGACCTTATTCTTATATATACCTATAACAAACATTAGCTTAATTATTTTTAATTATAATATATTGTATCCTTTTATTTATTTAATTATTCAAATTGGTATGAAAAAATATAAGCAATTTATTTTATACCATTCCGAAATCAAGCAATTGTGAACCAGCTTTAAGAAATTCAATAAACTTCAGTGTATAATCTGTGGCCTTATCACCGTTCACAACGCTTTCACCGTAGCTGTCATTACTAGCGAATTGCGTGATAAAGCTGAGGTGATCGAGCAGGGGAACGTATAAGGCTGCCTAATTGAGAATACACGCGCTAAATGTGTTTTGTTCGCTTTGACGGGACTACTTAAACTCGACGCTCGAACATTCACTCCTGCGTTCGCTCACTTTTGCTTTTGAAAGAATCACTAACCTGTTTCCATTCTATCTACAACTATAGAGCGAGTTGAATGTGATATAGTGAGCGGATCATTTGTAAACGAGAAACCAAGTCATATTATTCACGAGTTTGTGCCTAATGTACCACCAGGCTATCGGATTATAGAAACACCGAAACACGTAATCTATTTCCCTGTTGCACAAATCAACTTGAGCTCTCTTAAAATAAGAATATTGGACGTAAATGATAATTTAGTTAATTTACGAGGTGAAGAGATTCAAATTTATTTACATCTTCATAAAAAAAAAAACAATAAAACCGAAGTCTCGCACGACAAACGTATTAGTAATATTTGTGCTATCAAAAAAAGAACACCTAATAAGCAACTAACAAAGCTTACAAAAGAAAACAAACATTTTTTAAGTAACATTGGGTTAACATGAGTATACTAAACTTAACTGATCCTTTTAGCTTTGATGACACGATTGAAAGTTTCAAATAACATTCATATAAACCCTACGTAACAAGTTTTAATTTGAACGATGTAATCCGTATACCTATTAACCAACAAGATCTTTACGCATTGCCTTCGGCGAGTACTCTCTATGTGGAAGGCACTATTGCAGTATTCAATAGAAAGACAAAAGCAAAGGTGAACAGTGTTCTTGTAACTAATAAGCCTATACTACATATGTTTCAAGATAAAGCTAACTCTGCACTAGAATAAATAACCTGGCAACCGCGTCTAAAACGTAATATGACAATATTTCTTAGCCATCTTGAAACCGGTTTTTACAAGTAGGTGGTATGTCAGGCAGCTTCGGTTACTCACTATTTATTGTGATAAAAGTAAAAGCAATGGTGAAACCTTTTAAAAGTGATGTGCTGTAATTACCGTTTCGCATATTGAGTGATTTCCAACATGTTGAAGAATCATAGGACTCTGTTATTGCTCAACAACGGTAATGTTTACCTAACAACAAGGCGTTGACAGGTTAGTAACTCAGCAATCTTAATCCTCAATTTGAGAATTTAGATAATCTCGCTCATGTTTGTTCGGTTGATAACCAGTGATCGTTATCAACGTCCACTTTTGGTAGCAAAGGGTATGGTTGGCAGAAAAAACAAACACATTTGGTTGTTTACTTTTGATCTTAACCATAAAATAAATACTTACCTTCTAAAGATTACACCTCTAGATATAAATCCTTACGGTACAAAACCTTTTCCGCCCTAATATATTTTTAAAACAGTGTACGTCAAATGACATAAAATGTCATCAAAATATAACTGTAGTTGAAAATCTAATTACACTACGCGACGTGTTTATCTAAATAAACCAATGCATATCGTATCTAGAGTGGATATTCAAGTATTTTAGTGGAGTGGATAAAGTGCACGTATGATCACAGTATTTACATTGACAGCATGGATTTGACACAATACCCGTATTTTATTACGACGGATAAAGCCACGCGATGTACAGTTTGTAATATCAATATTAAAAGGAAAAAGCACAATATAAATAAACACTTAAAGTCAAAATCCCATGTAAATAAAATAAGTGGTTCATTCTGTCTTTCTAAGCTACAAAAAAACTTAAAAGACAACCCTGATTTTGAAATCAAAAACAGTAAGTTATTTTGTAAATTGTGTGATTCGACATTTCATCCCTCTTTATCTAAATTGGACCGGCATATGAAAACTGATTCTCACCAAAAACACAAAATGAAAGATGGACAAAAACAGTTTAACAATGATTTGACTGAATTCATGATTCATTGTAACATACCGTGGTCAAAACTAGACAACCCGAAATTTCGAAATTTTATGGAAAATATTTTAAACAATAAATATGGAAATAGCGTCAATTTACCCAGTGAATCTAATATAAGGCTGAAATATCTTCCTAAAATTTACGAGCAAAAAAAAAAGACCAAATCAGGCAGGAACTACAAAATAAGACGATTTGCCTTAGCGTTAATGAAACAACCGATTCATGTGGGAAAAAAGTGGCAAACGTTTTGATCCAGTCATTGGATGGCACAAGCACAAAAATGTATTTGTTTGCATCAAAGGTTCTGGAAGAAACCAATTATTTAACTACAACCAGGCTAGTAAACGAAACGCTTAAAGATCTTTGGGGCCATCAATATAATGGGAACTTAGACAAATTACTGTTTTTTGTAACTGATGCTGGATCATACAAGCTCAAGGCGGGTAAATGTCTTACACAGGAATATCCAAATTTAACACATGTAACATGCTTCGCACACGGACTGAATCGCGTCGCAGAAAAAGTGAGAAGTCTTTACCCTAAAATCAACAAATTAATAGACTGCGAAAAAAAAGTTTTCCGTAAAGCTCCATCTAGAACGAAAAAATTCCGAATGATGTATCCAAACATTCCTCTTCCTCCACGACCAGTGATAACCAGATGGGGAACATGGTTAAATGCTGCTTCATATTACAACAAATATTTTAATGAAATCAAGACTGTGATCAATGCGTTAGATTCACGTGAAGCAAGAACAATTGTCGACGCTAAGAAAATTTTCCGTGATCGCAATTTAAAATCAGATTTATTGTTCGTTGACACAAACTTCGACATTATCGCCAAGTCAATTCAATTGCTGCAGGATCCAAATCTAGAACTGAAAAGTTCATTAAAAATTATCTCGGACTTGATAAAAAAAATGGCAAAGTTGAGATTACATCCCAAGGGCAAGGAAGTATGTATGTATGTATGTAAACACTTTATTGTACAAAAAACATAAAATCAAATACAATAATTACAAAGTTGGAATGTACAAAGGCGAACTTATCCCTTTAAGGGATCTCTTCCAGCTAACCTTTGGGTGATTGAGGAGAATAAGAAAGTAGAATGTGGCAGACATTAGTACAAAACAGAGTTATCGGAAATTGCATAACAACATTTTAGACCTTAAGAATAAATACTAACAGACGTATATAAAAATAATAATAATAAATATCAAAATAATTAAATACACGACCTTACATATATACACATATGTATACCTACATACAATATATATAAAATAAATAAATAAATAAATAAATATATATATATAAATATATATATATTATAGAGTAAAATAAAGGATAGTAAACAATTATAAGGAGTCAAGCCAGTATGTCCTCAAATTTCCCTGTAGAGATGCGACCGATTGCGATTTCCTAATATCAGAAGGCAGCCAGTTCCACAATCTGACAGAGTGCACCGAGAAGGATTTGGAGTAGGTTTTAGACGTATGGGCTGGAAAGGCAAGAGAGAGGTTAGCACTCGACCGCAAGCGATTCTGGGAACCGCTCGCCATGAAGCTAAACCTCTCGGAAAGGTAAGAGGGAGAGTGAGGCAAAAACAAAGTGTTGAAAAGCAACGACAGGATATGAACATTTCTGCGAAAACGGATTGGTAACCATTTTAACTGGGCGCGGAAGTGGGACACGTGGTCATACTTCCGCAGGCCGTAAATAAAGCGAATACATACATTTTGCAGGCGTTCTAACTTATCCAGCAGTTCTTCCGATACGTCGAGATATGCGACGTCGCCGTAGTCGAGGAGGGGAAGAAGAAGGGATTGCGCTAATGTAATTTTGGTGTGATGGGGAAGAAAATTCTGCAGGCGCCTGAGAGAGTGTAGAGAAGCAAAGAGCCTGCGACTGACCTCGGCGACTTGACAGGACCAAGAAAGGGTCTGATCCATCGTGACTCCCAAGTTTTTTACAGAGGTAGAAAAAGGAATAGTGGTTTCATCAAAACTTATACTGGGAACCACGAGATCAGTCAGCTTATTGATGAAGTAGGAACTGCCAACCACAATTGCTTGCGACTTCCCAGCATTTACCTTAAGCCCAAAGTTAGCAGCCCAGTCCCGGATGGTGGTAAGGTCCGCATTAATAGAGGATATCATAGTTGGGAAGTCATCCAAACTTGCCCCCGCGTAAATCTGTAGATCATCTGCATACAGGTGGTAAGACGATTGAAGAGAAGCCGTAATACTATTAATGAAAATAGAAAAAAGAAGAGGAGAGAGCACCGCTCCCTGGGGTACGCCAGCAGTAAGCAAGATCATTCCAGTCAGAGACAGTGTCATCCATTCTGACACACTGGCGCCTCCCACGGAAGTATGACTGAAACCACGCTAGGGCCGGTGAAGAAAGATTGAGAGATTTAAGAATGCTTAGAAGGATATCAAAGTCTACTGTATTGAAGGCGCTACTAAAGTCTAGCAAAACCAAGACAGTGAGCTTCTTATTTTCTATATTAAGACGAATGTCATCGGTGACCTAGACTAAAGCCGTAACAGTGCTATGCCCGGGGCGAAAACCGGATTGGAAAGGGTTTAAAAGACTATGGTAGTTAAGAAAACGGGACAGTTTGCGGTTAACAAAATGTTCAATAATCTTGGAAAGGACCGGGAGGATAGAAATTGGACGATAGTCAGAAAAAGAAGAAGGATTTGAGGATTTTTGGAGAGGGAGGACATGTGCAAGTTTCCACGGAGACGGAAAACAGCCAGAGGTAAAAGAAAAATTAATAATATTGGAAAGGACAGGGGATATTGCATCCGCCACGAGCATAAGCATATCCGAGCTTAAGCCATCTTCACCAACGGCTTTCGTCTTAATAGATTTTAGGAGAGACAATGTTTCACCTGGAGAAATAAGACCCAGATCGAAAGGAGGAATGTCGGGGCGAGGGGCATTGGCGAGAAGAGAAAGTGTACAGTGCTTTATAGAAGGGTCAAGAGTGACAGGAGAAGTGCTAAAATGCTTATTAATGGCGTTAAGATCTAATTGATTATTTAAAGAAGAATTTTGAGACTTTGGAAGTTTATTTTAAACTAAAATATGTCCTAAAAAAAAACCCGGGTAACAGTACTGTAAGCGTTGTGCAGCAGCTGACTGAAGGTAAAGAGGTGGATATGCCGGAAGGTGTGAATAAAAATAGTGTGCAATATTTTAAAGACTTAAATTTCCTTCCTGTGACTTCTGTTAACGTAGAAAGGTCATTTAGCTATTTAAAATGGATTTTTTCCAATCGACGTGAACGACTGACAGCCAAATCTGTTGAACAAATTTTAGTCATTTATTCACTATAATTTGGATTTGTTGTTATAAATATGTATATAAATCTTATAATTTGTAAAATATATAATGTTTAATATACTTCGTTATTTGTTTTTTTTTGTCAACCATACTTTGCTACCATTACAGGACGTTGATAACGATCACTGTTGATAACAATAAGTGGCGTTTTGTTTATAAATCTAATGTTAAACATAAAAAACAAAGAAGTTATTATTGTTATTTATTACTTCAATGAAAAGACAATATTTTTAGTTTTTACATGATGCAGCTTGTAATAAACCACCGAAGCGTGTTGGAAATGTGGTGTGCCCAAAATCCAGTTTTTCGTATCACTGTGCCTGTGTGGGGATAACTGTAGGGACGGCCGTCCCTGCGACTGGAGCTGTCCGACATGCACAAGGTCCCTGCCGAGGGATAATTAGGCTGACACGCCGGTGAAGGGCTTGATTGACCAGTCCACGACCGCCAAACCTTCTCCTACACGGCAGACTGCACCTCAGCCCGCCACTTCAATTACCGCCCACGCTCAGCCTTTGATTCCGGCGAAGGCCGCCCGCGCTCAGCCTGTCATTCCGGCGAAGGCCGCCTCCGCGAAGCTCCTTTCGCCTGTGGCTACGTCCCCTAGCGGGGAGAATGTCGTGCAGCTGACACTGAGCTTCAAGCCGTACGACAAGAGTTGAAGGAGTTTCGCCAGGATCTGCGGGACATCGGGGCGCACATGGTTAACTTTAGTGTCAAGGTGGAAACTCTAAAGAGCCGCGTCGACGCCATTCAAGAAACCGTCGCAAAAAGTACCGTATCGATGGCCACCAAGGTGCTGGAGGAAACCATCGCTGCCCTCCAATCGGAACTGCTTGAACGTGACCAGGAGCTCCTGTCTATCGATGTGCAGGTATCCAACGTGCCTGAGGAGCCCGGGGAGAGCCCGGCCGGCCTGGCAACGCGGATCTGCGCCAAGCTGGGAGTGGAGTTAGACTCGCGTTACATCGTGTCTGTCGGCGCCTGGTCACCGGGAGGCGCCTGGTCACATGGAGGCGCCTGGCCTAGGACCGGCGACGTGGGAGTAATGTTGGAATCCATGGAATGAAACCCATGGATTACGGCCGATTCTTCACCGTCACTTTGAAAAGGATTTGTTTGTGCTAAAGGAGCAGGTCTTAAGGAGTCGTGACTAGCGATCTTTTCTGAACTACCGCGCAGATTAACGTGCTTTACTTTATAACGTTAATTTGGTAGTATTTCAAGAATTTCCATGGGATCCTCAAATTTTGATCCAAGTTTGGTTGTATGGCGTTCGTGACGCCGCATCAAGACAAAATCTCCCAGTTTAAATGGTCAAATAACTGATTTACCTATATCAAAACGCGTTTTATCACGAAAAGATCGCTCGTCCATCCTTATTTTACAATCTGTTCTCAAATCATCAATGTCACTTGTAATTTCGTCGTCATCGACCTGAATGAGCTTTATGCCTGGTGGTGAATTTTTTTTGCCAAATAATATTTCCATAGGGCTTTTACCTGTACTTTTAGACACAGTACAATTTATAGCTAACTGTAAATCCTGGATAGCCGAATGCCACTTTTGTTTAAGCTCTACAACTGACATATTGTCTTTAATGACTTTGATTATGCGTTCAACTTGACCATTCGCTCTACTAGCTCATTTTGCCACCACGTGATGCTGAATGCCATATTTTTCACAAAACTTTTTGAAATCTGTTGATGTTAAGCTCTTATCTTGATCGGATATAAATCGCGTAGGTGTCCCAAAAATTGTAATTAAATTTTGAAAACATTTGATTGCAGTTTCAGTCGTACGATCATTAGTATAAATCGTATGAACATATTTAGTAAAACCGTCAATGAAAACAAAAGCGTATTCGGTTTCATTTCGTTTGCCATTCATTCGACCGGTTATGTCACCATGAACAGTATGGAAGGGAATCGCAACTTTATCTATTGGGTGCAACGTAACTTGGCGAGCTCCCGATAACCCTTTCCTAACCCTACAACTAACACAGTTTTCAACGAAATGTCTGACTAAACGTGACATATTGGGGAACCAGTATTGTTCACGTATTTTTGCAAGAACTTTTTCCCAACTAAAGTGTTGTAGCGTGTCATGGTAATGTGAAATGAGATTCCATCGGTAGCAACGACGAACTATTATTAGTTTACAAGTCTTGTTTTTGATTTGAACCTTACGCCTGAGTAATTTATCTGGAGATATTACATAGGTATCGGCTATTGTTTTGGGAATCGAATCACATCTGAGCTGTTCCACAATTTTATTTAGTTCAGAGTCACGCTTCTGTTCTATGAGAAGCCAGTTGTGATCAAGAGATGCTGCGTTGATGGATAGCTGAACCTGTTTGTGAACTCTATTATTCGGGCAAAGAGGCACGCTATTTAAACATTTCACTGATAGATGACTAATAGGATTGCGACTAAAAAAATCAGCATGCGCTAGACGCTCTCCTTTACGATACTCTATCTCAAATTGGAAACTTTGGAGATATGCCTACCATCGATGGATGCGTGGAGTTAATTCTCGTTTGTGACTGGAAGCTTTCAAGGCATTGCAGTCAGCCTTAAAGGAGCGGCCATATAAAAAATGGCGGAAGTGTTTGATCGATTTTACGACGGCAAGGGTCTCTAATTCATACGAGTGGTACTTGCTTTCACACTCGGTTGTCCGCATGCTGAAGTAAGCAATTACCAAGGGATAATTATCTCGTTTTTGAATTAAAATGGCCCCATATGCGACGGAACTAGCGTCCGTATGGAGTTCGATTGGGAGATTAGGGTCGAATATAGTCAATACTGGGGATGATGTTAATCTGTCAATGATCTCTTGCCTAGCACGTTCATGACGTTCACTCCAATTCCAAGGGACATTAGTTTTAGTGAGCTCATATAACGGTGCCATTGTTTGAGAAAAGTTTGGTACATACTTTCGAAAATATCCAGCTAAGCCATTAAACTGGCGAACTTCTTTGGCGTTTTTGGGAACGGGTGCTGAGGCCAGTGCTTGGATTTTATTAGGACTGGGCTTAACTGTGCCATTTTTGATGACGTTTCCTAAATATTCAATTTTTGTCTTAAGAAATGAACATTTCGAAACTTTTAGGGAAAACCCTGCTTGAGTTAATCTTTTCAATACTAATTTAAGATTATGTAAGCCTTCATTAATTGTTTTGGATAAAATCAAAATATTGTCTATATAAACAAGTGCTATATTATCCTTGTAGTCACCGAGAGCAGTATTAATTGCTCTCTGATAAACCGAGGGAGCGTTACACAATCCGAACGGCATGCGTAAATATTCGTATTGGCCGTCGTCGGGTGTAACGAAAGCCGTTTTTTCAATCGAATCATGAGCAATGGGAATTCCGTGAAAGCCAGCGGCCATATCTAAGCATGTAAAAATCTGAGCTTGACCTAATTTATTAATTTGATCGGCTATGAGTGGTAAAGGGTAATTGTCCCTAACAGTATTCGAGTTGAGTTCGCGAAAGTCGACGCAAAGTCTATCTGTCCCGTCTTTTTTTTTCACTAGCAGTATAGGACTGCTAAAGGGTGATGAACTGTCACGAATGATTCCGTTATTTTTCAGGTCTTTAATTATTTCTTTTACTGTATCACGTTCCGCAGGTGACAGACGGTACGGTCTTCGTTATTAAAAATCCCGATGAAACCGTTCAACTCCCCGGTTGTCACTTGCGAAACGCGATTTCCGGTAGTGAAGTTATGTTTAAATTCGTCTAAAATATTTTGTAGAGCCTGAAGATGGACAGCATCGGTCAGATCAGTGTTCAGATTTAAACAAGGATCAGTAATAGTGCATTCATTAATTGAGGGGTCACGTGTTATATTTATTTCACCCGCTTTCAAAGTAAAACTTAAACCATGTATTTTCAAGAGGTCGAAGCCGATAATAATGTCGAACTGTGTTTGCGTGTCACCGACAACGTAAAACTCCAATTCGACAAATACACCGCCTATTTTAACGGGTGTAGTTATACTTGTGTTGGATTTAACTGGAGAACTACCTATACCTGAAAAAGTAACGTCGACATCTTTACGTTTTCCTGATACGGAACTAGCAAGGCTCTCTCTAATAAGGGAACAGTCTGCACCAGTGTCAAAAAGGCAAACATATTCTTTTCTACCTATCTCAACGGTGGTTGTACTACGATCAAGGGATTTACAAATTACCGACTGATTATTCGTTAATTTATAACGCTCATCATTTTGACGACGGAAACAATTTTTCTCTAAATGACCCTTACGATGACAATAATTGCATTCTATAATTTTGTTGTCTTTGGGGGTATTTGTGATACTTCTATTTTGAGTATTTAAGGGTTGATTTTGGTTAGAAACGGAACTCGACTTATAAGTGTTCCCTTCCTTACATTCACGAGAACGATGGCCGGGTTTGTTGCAATTGAAACAAGTGAGCACGTGGTCCCTTTTATTGAAAGTAGGTTCAGCAGTACGGGGTTTCTTACTTTCAACTGATTTCAGGGGAAGGTCAAGTTTACGCTTACGGTATGTTTTGAGCACAGACACCAATTTCGGAAAAGAATCGGGCGCATTACGCAACAGCTCAGATCGAACAAATTCGGGATAAATACCTGTGATTAAAGCCTCCACGACCTCGGCATCAGTAGCCTCGGGCCTCACTCTCTTGAACAAGGTCCATGCAGTAGTTGCGTACTCGGCATAGCTCGATGCTTGGTCCGATGTAAATGACCGCCACTTCAACACGTCGTCAGCATACCGGAATTCCCTGCCAAAAGTCTGAATTAGTTCCGCTTTCACTTGCTCCCACGTGGTTGACCGCAGTGACCAGTGACCACGTATCTGCCCATGTTTTCGCTCGGCCTTTTAGTTGCAAAATTGCTTTCATTCGAGCCTCATGTGAAGTTATATTAAAGTTTTTAATTGTCTCGTCAACATTTGCACACCAGTCCCTAATATCATGGGACCTAACGTCCGGGTCAAAAGGGGTTAGATAAAAATCATTATGACGGCGAGAAGGTGTTAAATCGGCCGAAAGCGCTGCTGACACAGCGCTGGCTGCTGCTTGTTTAGTAATGGAATTAACCAAACTCATAACCTGGTCAACGGTGAAACTCGGTTCCGGAGGCCTGGACGCTGGATCACCAGTGAGCGATCCCACCGCTGCTGTCGGCGCCTGGTCACCGGGAGGCGCCTGGTCACATGGAGGCGCCTGGCCTAGGACCGGCGACGTGGGAGTAATGTTGGAATCCATGGAATGAAACAACTAGTTTGTTCGGAGATTGCAAGCAGAATGTGTTTATTTCATTTTAACACCAGTATTTATAGTTTAAGTCAAATGAAATGTTATTATTTTACACAATACATTTTTAAAATATTTACAGCGAATTTTATTCTTATGACTAATTATACTCTAAAAATCAAACCATTTTATTATTTTATTATTGCCTAATAACAGCGAATTCCCTAACCTATCAAGACTATTGGTAGCTCAATTGACTTCCTATAATTTTACAGAAGTGTTGTTTTAAACATACCTAATAATATTTTCATTAACACATTATTTACAGAATAATAGAATTGTGATTAAATTATACAACATTATGTTAATGTATTTTAATATAAGTAATGATTAATTAGGGTAGAATTATATATCGCCCATGTGTCCGTGCACGGGCGGGCGGGCGAAGCGGGCCAGCCGCGGCCCCTAGTGCTGCGCCTGGCGCGTCGAGCCGTCCGCGACGAAATTCTGCAGGGCGCCTGACGTGTTCGCCGCGGCGCCACCACATCGGATCTGGGCCTGGCTGCCGCGCCGCAGAGGTTTTATATAAACGAGCGACTGACGAGTGCTAACCGGCAGCTGTTCCCGAGAGGCCGCGAGGCCGCGCACGCCGCAGCCTGGAGCTACGTGTGAACCCGCGACGGCAGGATCTTTGCTCGCCGGGCTGACGGCCAGCCGAGTCACCGTTTGCGCCGTTTGTCCGAGTTGGATATTTTTAAGCCAGCCGAGACTGTTCAAAATAAGCCCTAGAGTTTATTCTTACATTGTTCTGTGTTGTGAAGTCCTAAAAAAATGTTTAAATTTTACACTATCTTTTTATTTTGATTTGCACGTAGTAAACAAACAGGCGTAGTTAAATTTGGGAGCTCGTGAGAGTTTAAAGGCAAAACTCCAGTTACTTTGATTTAACTTTAATTAATTAAAAATTACACGAGTGAATAGCTTGAAATTGAAACTATGACTAACTTACCATACAGAAAACAATGCCCCACACAGAGGTGGGTTCGATTCCCAGCACTGGCCAACCGTGCGGAGGCGCGCTCGCCATAACATCCGAAATGCGTTGTCAGCAATCATGCATTCACAGGAACTGGCCGGGAACCGTCATACGTTACTCTTCCCTCCGCAAGTTCAAAATCCTCAGTCGGACGATTTTGCGACTGATGATTTTGAAAAGATAAAAGCTTCTTATATTTAACAAAAAATATTATACATATACCTAAAACTAGGATTATATAAAGACCTAATGTCTGATACACTGATATCTCTCACTTTCACGATGCTTTCTTTGCTACTTTCCACTATTTCACTATCACTTAACGCATATCGTAGAAACTGCAAGTCCGCCAGGTTGACTGCGTCCAAATTCAGAGAATTCCTCTCTGATAGCGACTCCGGCATATTGATCTCAGGTAGGTTTATAATGGGTAATTTCGTAACTGCTACATCCTTTCCTTTTATTTAATGTCGGCTCAAGCGGATGTCTTTGATTTTTACTTCACAACTATTATCTAGGGTGAGTATGTAAGCGCCTTGAATTGTCTGTTGAGTGAGTCCAGTTTCACAGAACTTCTCTAGCGTAAGAGGACTCTTTGTAAAAAATAGCCAATGAATTTGTTGCAGGATCTCGATTTTCAGACTTTGGATGTTAGCAACGACAGGGTGGCAAGAACTGGTATTTGTGTTGAATTTCATTAAATCTGCCACACACAGGTCAGGGTTTAACGTGAGTATTTCATTTTCTAGGCAAAGGAAAAAACCTTCTTCAATCTCCTTACACGGTGTAGTAACCGGCTTAGTTTTCGACCCCTTTACAAGGATATACGGGTGTTCAGGTATGACTAGGGTTATTTGGTTATGGGTATTTACAGTCGGTAGAGGTAAAATTTTATAGTAGGTATAAATTTCAATTCGGAAAACTGGAATGTCTAGCAAAAACGTTATTTTACTCCCTTTAATTCTATACATTGCTCAAGTTTTAATAAGTTCTCTAAAATAGCAGGGTACACTAAAGTGTCTTTTGTTTCAATCGTTTTTAACATTTCATCTAGGTGGACATACATCATCATGAAATTATGCAAAAATAAATTAAATGTAGGAATAAGCCTGTTTACAGTGTGATTATATCCAGTTTGGTTAAATAATTTTCTCAATTCCGATATTTCCTTGTCCAGCTGAATGAAATAAGATCGAGAGGAATTGGTGGCATTTATGAACGAATCCGCCATTTTTGTAACCAAGGTGAATCTTTTATCAGTCGCATCCTGGCGTGACTTTATTCCTCTCATCAACCTATCATACCTAAGTGCGTCTTGGTGATCTAGATTACCAGTTATAGCCTTAACTAAAGAACCAAGGGGATTTAGAATTCCACGTTTACCTCTATGCGTTGGGATTATTTCAGCAATTTTTTGTATCGTTATATTCTATGTGATTTGTCTGGAGTTTAACCTTACTTAACTCTGAATTAATGTTCCTTTTAGCGTAAAAAATTGGAACATGTTTACATAAGTTAATGTATCTGTTAATATTTAATTCTAAATTTTCACAAAGCAACTCTAAATCTAAAATATTAACTAAAGTCCATTTATCATAACTAATAACTGCCTGACCCTGTCTGATTGGAAGAATTCCTCGATCATTTTCGATTTGTTGAAGAAGGGCCTGGCTCTGCGTCCCCTGGATCAGCAGGAGGACGGCAACCCTGCGTTTTAACATCCTTAATCGGAGCTTTAGTCTTTCTGCCTCGAATTTCTACAGGTACAGTGTTTCTAACAACTTCGCCCGTTACTTTGGATTTTTGATAGCGAGGTGCATCTTTACTGTACCTAACATTGACTCCTTTTATGAATACTGTATCCCATTTTTTAATACCAAATTTGGTTTTTCCACCCCGTTTTTCCCTAACTCTATCTTTTTGTTGTACAATTTTATCAGATAAGTATTTAGGAATTCCATAAAACGAAAATTAATTTATGAGGGCTTTGACAACCTCTGAGGTAGAGCGATTTAGGATTTCGAATGGTAAGGAAGTATTGGTCTTCATTAGAGAAGAGATCGATAGGTTTTGTATCGATGGCTTCTCGGAGAATAGGTATGCCAACAGTATAATTTAAGAGCTCTGCAGAGTGTGCAGTTTCTGTATTAAAGTTACTATACTATACGCCATCTCGCTTCTTCCTTCGTTTTTTATCCCGTTCTGGTTTTTCAATTTTATATAATTATACGGAAAACGTATGTATGCGGCCAGCCTTAAAGGGCTTAAGGTATTATTACTGACCAAAAGCGTCTACTTAAACGTAAGGTATTAAGCGAGACCCTGTGGCGAGACCGATCCGAACGTTTCCGAACATTTCCGAACAATGGCCGACGGTTCAAATTGTCAATGTTATCGAGATTTCATATCGTGATTGTAGAAAAAATACGCAGCGAAACCGGTAAATTTTATGCTCTTGTTCTAATCCCATGTCTAGAGAATATATGTATTTCAATAGTTTATTCTTAGGTAACGTGCGTTGTTTTCGAGAAACGTGATAACAAAGTTCTTAAAATTTGTAAGGCGCCATCTCGCTTCTTCCTTCGTTTTTTATCCCGTTCTGGTTTTTCAATTTTATATAATAGATGTAAAGAAATTACAACTTATAAACTAAAAGAGGTCTTGGTGTTTGATTTTATGAAATACTAGCTTTTGCCCGAGACTTCGTCCGCGTAGAACTCGTTTATCGCAGATAAGTGTTTTAAGTAATAGTTTAACATCCTCCCAGGCCAGGATGATCTTTTATGTAATATTGAGCTTCACATTTAAATTGAAATTGAATTGGATAACGTCATCTAGGTAAATATTCATTCAACGCTCGGGAGCGGTAGCGGTCGAACGCGCGCGCATCACTTGCCGTGCGCGCATGGTACCGTACTTAACCTACAGTTACTATTTGCTACGCGATTAAATATGTCTTATTGCGCTAAGTGTCGCGGCGATGTTAGTGATGGAGTAAAGTGCCCACAGTGTCAGTGCCTATACCACTACAAATGTGCGGCAGTGAGAGAAGTTGCCTTTCGAAGGTGGGATGCTGACAAAAAGAAAGGATGGCGGTGCCCTCAATGCCGGACCCCTTTGGCATCTGAAGAGATATCCCTTGCTACTATTCTTCAGGAGCTACGTGATACACGCACTGATCTCAAAACTGACATTGCGCAGGTGAAAGATGACGTGCAAGTTATCAACGATAAAATGGCCTCGTTTGACCAGCGGTTAAAAAACGTAGAATCTTTTAAATCCCAACACGACAACCTCTGCGAGCATGTGCAAGAGATGTCTGCAACTATTTCCAGACTTCGCATTCAGCTTTCGGTAAAGGAGCAGCAAGATCGCCTTAATAATTTAGAATTCTCGGGAGTCCCGATGCAGAATAGTGAGAATCTCCATAACATCCTACAAACCATCTGCACTAAAGTTGGTTTTACATTGTTGCCCGGAGATATAGATATTATTCACCGAGTTCGCTGTTTTAAGGAGCCTGCTTCAAACCAGCCAGCCAGAGAGAATCAGCCTGAGCGCTTCCCAAATATAATTGTTCGTTTTACCCAGCGGAGACGAAAAAATGAATTATGGTCGGCTGTAAAAGCAAGGCGTGGTATCACTACCGCCGACCTGGGTTTCGACGGGCCAGCAAAAGCCGTCTATGTAAACGAGCACTTATCTCCCGAAAACAAGGTCCTCCTTCGTAAAGTTAGAAAACTGAGCGCTGAACATAGGTACAAGCGCGTTTTTACACGAGATTGCAAGCTTCTGGTGCTCAAAAAGGACGATCAAAGGCCTGTCTTAATCAGTAGTGAAAGTGATCTCGTTAAACTCTCAAAATGACTATCTCTTTGCTGTGTTTATATTTTGGTTTTGTTATTTACCAATTTATTAACCCTAGTAGATAGATACTTTATCTATTGTAATAACAACCTTACTCCTATATGTATTAAGATTCACTTTTTAAACGTAATGCGATTTGAGACAGAACTTGTTTACATCGTCTCGGCATCGGCCGGGCGAATTCCTTTAACGTTACGTAACTCGTACTTATGCGTGCAGTGCATATTATTTGTTATTTATCAAATTTTTACCCATTTTTCTAGTTCGCTGCTAACCTAAACTTATCTTTTTATTACCAAAATGTGAGGGGATTGAGAACTAAGTCAAACGAGTTCTTTTCAAGTGTAGTAAATTGTTCATACGACATTATATGCTTAAGCGAAACCTGGCTAAATGACACTTTTTACAGCTCAGAATACTTCGACCCTAGTTTCATAGTGTTTCGACGGGATCGTGACACCAGGGCGAGTAGTTTGTCTCGCGGGGGTGGGGTAGCGGTCGCGGTGCGCCGTGCGCTGTGCCCCGAACTGCGACCCGGCGAAGCGGCCCCGCCGCCCGTAGACGAGCTGTGGGTGAGCATACCTACGGGGCCGGCTCAGACGCGATGCGCCGCCAACGGTGTCCCGGTTCCCCGTACCAACAATACGACCTTTCTTCATATCATCTGTTCTTACATTCCGCATGGCCCGAATCATGTAGATTTATTGACCTCCTTACTCGATAGAATATTTATAGAATGTATTAAATGTCCTGAGGACACATTTCTAGTCTTAGGAGACTTTAACATTACGAATGCTTGTTGGACTCGAGATGAGAATGGGACCGGAATGCGCATATACCCAAACGATGATCACCCTGCCACATTGGTGGCTGATTTCATGAGTTTTTCACAACTAAATCTATTTAATTCAATACTTAACATTTTTTTTTAATTTTTTTTTAAATATGTTTTTTTTTTTACATAGTACCATACTCTAAATGTCGCCAAACTGTGTGTCAGTTTGTTGGCGACTGATGCGCTCAATAATCTAATACTTACTTGGTAGGTACATACTTAGATACTAGTTAAATGAGTAATAGACTACTTGATTAGATTTTTTGCAACCGTAGTTGTGAAGTTATTTCCTGTTCTCGGCCGCTTACCCCGGAGGATCCTCATCATCCCGTCCTGGATATACAGTTACGCACCACTTACTCCACTACATTCGTTCCAAATAGATGCTTTAAAAAAAAATTTTACCTGTCTGATTTCGATGCTATCAAGCTTGAGCTATCGAAATAGACTGGTGCTGCGATTTAAAAAAATACGTTGGGCTTGAAGCACAAGTAGAATTCTTTTACAATATTCTTAATGGCCTCGTTGATCTTTTTGTTCCAACTAAAAGACTGTACTCAAATAACAATTATCATCCACCATGGTTTTCGCAACCTTTAATTAAACTCATGAACGAGAAGCGTAAATATCACAAAAAATAGAAGCAGTACGGTGATCAGCGAGATTATATGGTTTTCTCATCTCTGAGAAGCAAGGCTAAAAATCTGGAAACTGACTGTTAATTCCTATATACTTTCGATCGAAAATAAAATAAAGTCTAACCCCAAATATTTCTGGACATATGTCAAATCTAAGCGAAAGTCCTCAGAACTTCCAGATAAATTTGTTTTCGAAAATCGTGACATTACGGATAGAAATGAAATTTGCAATTTATTTAACTCATATTTTAACTCTGTTTTTGTTAGCCCTTCTCTTCCTACCATTCCCAGTCCAAGTTTCGCTGACGAAAACCAGTGTTATCCTCTTAATATAAATTCGATAAAAATCAACTCTAATATTGTTTTCCAACACCTCAAGTCATTAAATGTAAATAAAGGTGCTGGATGTGATGGTATTCATCCACTTCTTATTTACAAGTGTGCTGAAGAACTACTCCTATAACTTACCTTTTCCCTCAGTCATTACTTTCCGGCCACTTCCCGGAACGCTGGAAATAGGCTTTAATTACGCCCATCCCAAAAAATAACAGAAAAGATGACATAACGCAGTATAGGCCTATCTCAAAGCTCTGTATTTTTGGTAAGATACTGGAAAGAATTGTAACTAATGAACTCTCATTCTGCATTCGGAACTTTGTTTCACCGAACCAACATGGGTTCTTCAGAGGTCGCTCGGTCGAGACTAATCTCGTTACTTTTACAGACTTTCTCTTTCAGGCTTTGAATGATAAATCTCAGGTCGATATTGTGTACTCTGACTTCTCCAAGGCCTTCGACAAGATTAGTCATCACATCTTGTTGAAGAAGCTCTGGTCCGCCGGTATTCATGGCGATTTATTTAGATGGATCAAATCGTACATCACAAACCGCTCTCAGGCAGTTTCAATAGGGGGATTTATGTCGAATTATCTTCACATACCTTCGAGGGTGCCCCAGGGATCACATTTAGGGCCGGTGCTCTTTACGTTATATATTAACGATATTGGAAACTCCATAAAAACCAGCCATCATTTGCTTTACGCCGATGATGCAAAACTGTTCAAAGTTATCCTGTACCGTTGATAATTGTCATGAGTTACAAGCTGATATTGATTCCATGGCCAAATTCTGTTCAACAAACCAGCTTTTTTTGAATTGTGACAAGTGTTTCGTAATTACGTTCACTCGTAAATATAACCCAATCATCCATAACTATACTTTGAACAATCACAGCATAAGCAGGGTTGACAAAATTCGTGACCTTAGGGTGACTCTAGATAGTATGCTTACTTTTAACCCACACATTGATTTAATTGTCCAAAGGGCCTACAAACAACTGGGTTTTATTCTCAGAGTGTGTAGGCTTTTTCACAGAGAAATAACATATAATATTTTATACTTTAGTCTTGTAAGATCAATATTGGATTTTGACTGCATAGTCTGGAGTCCTTATTACAAATTTCATATCAATAGGATCGAGCAGGTACAGAAGAAATTCATAAAATCTCTTGACTATAGAATGGGTCGAGGATATATCTCTTATCATAATTCTTTAACTTATCACAAATTATTGACTCTAGAAACCCGTCGTATCCAATTTGACATTGTATTCCTTTTTAAATTAATTCACAGTTATATCGACTCCCCCTCACTTATTGGTAGGATCTCATTTAAAGTTCCACGATGCACTGCACGTCATAAAAAAACTTTTGTCATTCCATTTTCTACCACTAATTATTATTCAAACTCATATTTTAATCGCTGTCTCAACTACTGTAATAAGAATTTGTCTCATATCGATATTTTTAGTTCCAATAACAGACTATCATTTAAGAAGCTTATTGTAACTCATTTCTTAAAGAAATGTTGTTAAGTTATTTTTTCTTATTATTTCTATCGACTATTGTCGATTATAGTCATCTTTATTAGCACTACTAACTTGCAAATTTCTAAATTTGTTAATTTACTTCTACCGTTCCTTTATTCTAAATTCAAAAAATGTTATCATTTAAGTTATGGCACTCTAGGTCTAATCATTAAATAATATTGTAAACAATTAACACATTGTGACTGTTTGATGCCTAAATATATTTAAAAAAAAAACATTTTTGTATAACTACAATATTTTTTGTTTTGCCATCTTTCACTAGATCATGAAGATTTGGTGGGCTGGATACTCGTGAGTATGCTATATATAGTTGCCCATGGGAAAAAAATAGTTTGCTTCAAAATGTACGCCGGCTACTTCTACTGTTTGTCGTTGCGCTTTGCTTATGGTCATGGCAATATCTGTTTTTAGAGCACTCTTTTAAAGTTAAATGGTAAATCTATCGGAATTATAGGAATGCGGGGAATAAAAACATTTTCTCCTTTAGCAATTCCAGACATCATTATTGCCCTTAGGCCGACCTTACACCTGTAACCTATTGCTGTGTCTATGACATTGTCTTTCGAGCGATACTCGTACGCCTTCTACGTGATATTTTTAGGGTTCCGTACCAAAATGGTAAAAAAGGAACCCTTATGGTGAGACTTTGTTGTCTGTCTGTCTGGCATGTCTGTGAAGTGTTCATTATTCACAGTTTTTGAGAAATATCAAAAAAACTTTGAAAATCTGTATCAAAATTTAGGCTAGTCAAAATGGACCTTATTTCATAGCCAATAAAGTTCATAACCAAATGAGTATTTTCTTTTGCGGTTACCAAGCATATTATCTTGAATACGGAGCCCTTAGTGCGCGAGTCCGACTTGCACTTGGCCGGTTTTTTTTATTGATCTACCTAATAATTTTGTTTTTCGGTGCTAATATTGCCCTTTCACACAATCATTCTCTATTCTTTTTATTGGTTTGTAGATCTGGGTACATGTTATTTTTTAGATCATCTGTGTTTTGTAAAATTGAATTCGCTTTTTAATGTAATCATATCGTTACTACCTCTTGCCATACAATCTTCGCCAATTTTTAGTAGAACTGCCGCATATTGCCCCGACCGTGTGATACATTTTTTTTACATATACCTACCCACATTTTACTTGCATTTATTTTATCCGGCAGCGTGCCCCTAGTTATCACCGGTAGGTAGATGAAAATCTGTCTAAATTCGCCATCTAAAAATACCACGATTTTTTCAGGTGATCATAAACAATAACCAATTATATTTAAATAACAGCCGTAGAAATAATATACTTACGCCTTGAATTAGTCTTAGTCATGAAAAAGGCGGAAAAATGTTAAAATCTGGATATGTCAACGCTGTCAACATCAATCTGTCACTGCTTCTTTTTACATAGACTAACAAAAAAGAATGTACAAAGACTGTCCCATGTTGTCACCCACATGACAGATGCCATAGGAGAAATAAATAAATCAATTTTACAATTTAGACAATAATTACTAATATAGAATGAGATTTAATATTACTAACAATCTATGATCCTGAAATAAATGCATTAATTCAAAAAAAGTTTGCTGTTAATTATTTTTTTACTTCATAATCTGATTGATAAATAACTAACACTCAAAAAATTAGATATTTGTGACCTATGTTATACATGGAAATGACGAAATTGTAAGGTTTCTCTATTTACTATAATGCTGCGGAACCTAAAGAAGAGAATAAATTATTGATCAAAATTGTAAACCCCAAGCTTAGTTAAAAATAGGAGTTTGGTTTTCTAAATATTGTCTTAAATATGTATTCGAACTTTAACTCTCGATATTACCCATTAAAACAACGTTTTCAAGCAACAACGTGACACCGTTAGTTTCAATCACAGCGTCGCTTCTGTAACGTTAATCAATGATCGCGTACTTTTTTTGTCTTGATCGCTGCAGTTATAGGAGGGATATGGTTGTCCTTGTCTTTGATGTCACATTATCATGGCGTCACATTTGTTACAACAACAAATTGGAATTATTTATTTTGCTTCTTTATAGCATTTTGTACATTGAATTTTTAAAAATCTTTAAATTAAGTTTCTATGTAATAAACGGAGAATGAAAATTTGATATTTGTTATCACGTAAAGTAATCGACGGCCCTCGAATAGGGTTTTAAAGAAATACTTACGATTGGGCTAATTTGATCATTTCTTAGTTGTTTTAACTTTAATCGAGAAATGCTGAAATAGGTGTACTTTTATTTGTTACGAAGAGTAATTATACAGAGTTTCAAGTGACCAGCTCAATCCCCTAACTTTTTTCCAAACTAACTTTGACCCCTCTTCCTCCCCCCCCCTTTGATTTTCATATCTTAATTTTTTATTATACATATATAAACCTGGTCACCGGTTATTGAAACGTTTTAGTGAAAACCGCATTAACATTGGTTCAGTGGTTTTCAATTGATGCGAGGAGAAACAAAATTCAACAGACAAACAGACAAACAGACACCAACTCTAAAAATTGTAGAAACGTGTTCTGCTGCTCATTCTGAGGTCCCCTATAGTATTTTTAAGTTCATATCTCGAATGTACACTTTTTTTCCTTTCTACAACTTTATTATATGTATAGAAATAGATATAGATACCTATATTTTTATAGCCTGTAACCTGGCCGGGGATTTTCTCGACAGATTAGTAAAGTTTGCATCAAAATCCGTTCAGCCGTTTTCACGTGATGCGCGTTCAAATAAACAGACAAACAGATAAACAGACAAAAAATCTAAAAACTGTTGAAACGTGTTCCGTTCTCGATTCTAAGTATCCCCAGCCAACTTTTTTTGGAATATCTGCCATGTGTACAGACTTTCAACCCTCTTCAGCTTTATTATATGTATAGATGTATAGAAGATATGTATAGGTGACTCATAGTCTTTGGTAGGAACTAGTTAAGGTTATTAGATTGAAACTTGGAAGTATGTTTATGGCATTTTATTTTGCGCCTAAGGTCAGAGCCCATGACTCCCCGCTCATGACTGTGGGACTCGTCTACCTGACTGGACATGCCTCCAGCGCCTATCACTTTTTTCTTCTCTTTCCAGGTGGGAATTATTGATTTTACAGTCTTTTTCAGTTGTTAGTAATAAATTGGTCAGAAGTAGTCTGTCATCAGTCAACAAGGGACAAGAGGGTTTTCAAGCGCTCTATATTCAATGCAAGAGTAAAATATAGTCTAATAGACATTTGGTATTGTTTGTATATCACATTTGATCTACTAGGAGCTGAATTATTAAGAAGTCAAAGTCGAACTGTCAGGATGTACATTGTAGTGGTAATTAGTCATATAAGACCAAGTTTGTTAGGTTGAAGATAGTAATAGTAAGTAGTCATAAAATACCAAGTTAATGAAGATTGAGGTTTTAACCCTTAATTTGACGTTGTTTACTGTGGTGAACATCCAAAACAAAAAAATCTGGGGACTATACGAGCACTTTAATAGGGGATATTTTACAATAAAGTGGCAACATTACAATTGGAACGTTGGTAGAAAAATATTTCGCAGTGCTGGCAACATATTTTAACGTCAGTGTGACAGCAAAATGTCGGAACGCCGCAAGTCATCCGTTCTCAGCAAGGTATTTATTCGTATTTTTGTATCAAAACATTGCATTATGACAGAACAAACGGTAACATATTATAAATAGGTGTGTGTCTAATGATTTCTAGCAAATTCACTTACTTTAGTTCACTACTTTAGCTTTTGAGCCGTTTCTAATTTGTTTGTTTATCACAGTGAACAATGCCAAATACCCTATAAAAGTACATTTTTCCGTAGTGTTCATCGGAGTAAACAATGCCAACTATTCAAGAAAGTACATCTGACTTTCAATGTTCATTGTGATAAACAATGCCAAAATGTGTGCTAATTATATTTTATATTTATTTTTAAATTAAAATGGATCTGGGTGGATTTTTTTATTTTCTTGTCAAGAGAACATAAGACAAAGTGCTAAAATGCGTGTTATATATTTGTTTATATTTTTTTTTCTGCTTTGCTATGGGTTTTTGGTTGATTTTTGTTTTATTTGCTTGTCAACAGAAAATAGCACAGAGTCGATCTGCAAAAATATTAGCTCTTGTGCCAAAATCGCATGCACCCTCTGAAACTAGCGATGTGTCCGATAATGAAAGTGAATCTCACCAGCATGAACATATTTCATCCTCCTCGCCTTCGCTTGACTCGTCTTTTGAACGTCTTCATTTACTTAGCAGCTCTGATCGTGACAATGATGATGATGTGAACAGTGATATTGAAATTTTACAACATGAAACAAATAATCAAGCCGAAAATGTTCCTCTGACACCAGTTATGGCAATAGTATGTCCAGCAAATAGTGAGCCTAATTTCTTTGACATTCCGTCCATTTCATCCATACCATCCCTTCCTTCTGCAACTGCAACACCAACTACGCGACCGCCCAAAACAAGATCTAAGACAAAGATTGCTCCGGCCGCAAAGAGACCAAAAAAAATGAAAAAATTTACCTTAGATTACAAATGGACCAGGGCAGTATTTCAGCATAGAGCCACTATCCAAGAAATTGAACGAGAATCGGATGAATACGTTGACTTGCCAAACATGCACTCTTCTCTTGAATTTTTTTACAAGTTTTTTTCTCCCGATATAATAACGTACATTGTAGAGCAGACAAACTTATATTCCGTTCAACAAATTGGAAAATCCATCCAGTTGACTGACGAAGAGTTTCGGGATTTTTTAGCGATCCACATTATAATGGGTATCGTCGAAATGCCGTCATACATTGACTATTGGTCTGGTAACTTTCGATATGGACTGGTTGCAGATTTGATGTCATTGAAACGGTATCAACAAATCCGTCGGTTTTTACACTTCGCCGATAACACTCTAGAGGATGGTGATAGGTATTATAAGATAAGACCGGTTGTGGAAAAAATAAAAAGGAATTGCCTGAGCTGTGAAACTGAAAGCAAATTTAGTATAGATGAAATGATGATCCCTTACAAAGGGCGAAAAGCCGGGAGCCGAAAGCAGTACATGAAGGATAAACCGAGTAAATGGGGGTTCAAGAATTACGTCAGGGCCGGAATATCTGGGATGATTTATGATTTTATTTTATATGGCGGAGAAGACACATTTCGGTTTCATTCTTTTACCGATCAGGAGGCCTCAGTTGGTTTCGGAGCTCAAATCGTCATCGCTTTGTGCCAGAGCATCAGAAATAAACCAGCGACTATTTACTGCGATAATTTTTTTTCGTCTCCCGAGCTTTTCCACCTGCTCCGGGAAAATTATGGCATCTTTGCTCTAGGTACGATTCGAAATAATAGAATTAGAGGTGCTGAAAAAATCTTACCCGCTGATAAATTAATGAAAAAAAAGGGAAGAGGAAGCTACGCACAAGCGACTTGTAATAAAAACAAACTTGCGATTGTGAAATGGAACGACAACAAACCTGTCACTTTGATAAGTACTTATGTGGCAGCCGAACCCATACACAAAATTAAAAGATTTTCAAAAGAAATAAAACAAAGGATCGACGTCGAATGTCCGCAGATAGTCAAAGAGTACAACAAACATATGGGGGGTGTAGACCTCGCAGATATGTTGATAGCTCTATACAGGACACCTCTTAAGACAAGGAGATGGTACCTGGGGATATTTGCCCAACTAATAGATATTTGTGTGAACAATGGGTGGTTATGTTATAGAAGACAAACAAGAAATGGAAACAACATGTCACTTAAAACTTTCCGGTTTGAAATTTATGAAGGTTTGGTCAAGGATGGCAGGTGTAATAATATACTACATAAAGAGAACGAATGTAAAATAAAAAAACCTCGTTCAGCCAGGCCTATTAGTCCTGTAAGGTACGATAACGTTGGGCACTTTATTTCTACGAAGGAAGATATGGGTCGGTGCAAATACTGCAACAAAAATACCACAGTATATTGCATCAAATGCAATATTCGGCTCTGTTTTGTAACGGGAAAAAATCCAAGGAACTGTTTTTTATCTTTTCATTCAACTAAATGAGATTTTCCATACATAAATTACGATAGTTGCTAACGAAATGCTGTTTTCTTTCATATATCTTCCACTACCCCTATTTTGGCATTGTTCACCACAGTAAACATTGAATTATGCATGTAATACTTTGGTACTTTGGCAATGTTCACTCTGATGAACACAGAATTTCAAGAAAACTGAAAACCCTAGATTTTTTTTTCAATTTTTCCTGAGCCTACTTGTGTCCATGGAAACCCAAAAAACAGGAGAAGTACTGAAATTTGAACTTTTATGCTTCTGCCAAATTAAGGGTTAATATTACACTACAATTTTTAAGAAGAGTTTTATTTAAAAATATACTCATGGTAAATTCTCAAATGATAGTGAAACTTTCTAGTCTTAATGAATGCTGGTTCTGATGATGATTTCAATCATAAATTGTAGATATAATGCTGAAGTATATTCCCGCAGGAATGCAATAGTGGTTCCTACTGCTCACAGACTATAAGGCCGGTTTTCCCTTGAAAACAACCAGGCAGGGTGCATAACCCATAGCGTAAACAGAGAAATCACTTGATGTAAAATATTCACTATAAATTGAGAGAAATCATTTAATCTTTTTGAATCTTTCAATGCTGAAGTATATTTGGCTATCTGCCATAGACCAGAAATAATCACGTATCGTTAGCATACTTTGTTCAAGCTTAAGGAATACTGGAAATGTTGAATATAATGTACAATCTGTTACATTGATATTATTTGCAAATTGCGGCTTACTTTGCAGTGGCTGTTTTATTGATGTTATAGCTTATCGGAAGTTGGTTTTGCAGTATATAGTTACTTTATTATGCGAAAGAGAAAACAGTTTACTAAATCTCAATTAAACATTAGTGAAATAGATTTGAAGATATAGTAAAGCTTTCTAGTCTTTATGCTATTTGTTGCTTTTAAATACATTTACTAGAAGGAGTGACCTCGGTCATTGTAGTGCATATCTTTATGCATAATTCCCGTGGGAATGGCTGATTGAATTAACTTTACATTGACTAATCGGTGCCCGTAAGCAGTGACGGTAGAGACGTATCTCAGTATGTACAGCAATTTATCTGCCTGTGAAGATTGAATGAGGGAAGACAATCCAACTCATAAATATGACTCTGATATTTACTAAGAACGTTGTTTGTCAGTTAAAGACTAGAAATATTTACTTCCTGATAAACTAGTCAATGTTCAATAAACTGAAATCTCCATAAGGCAAAACAGATATAGGAATAAATAGTATATTAATAAATAGTTATGGCGGATAACATATTTAATTAAAACTTCCTACAATTTTCCCTAAATAGTAGCGGTATAAAACCAAACACGGATGAGTTTAAAAGATTATTTTAATTCTCAAGAATTAATCGTACATGCCTAGTTGGGTTCCTATTGGTTTATATCCTAGTTACCTACTTTCCCTACATTGAAACTACCCTATTTCTACTGAGAAAGGTCCTGATCTACGAGCTATTCCTATGAGCTTACCTCACCCAGTAATTAGCTAGGTCCATAGGGAATCTGGAAAGTTCAGCTGAGTCGGCTGAGAAGGCAACCTAAACACTCGTGTTGTGCGTACCTCCCCCTTCACTTTTGGTGAACCGTAGTTCTAAGGGACAGTGAGAGTAAGGCGCCCTATTGTGTGGTTTAGTATATATACATAAACAATAGATTCATCGGGACCCAGGCTCAAATCCAGTAAAGCTTCCGTGAGCGCGCGCTGGCATGCCATCTACTGTGGACCTCACTTGTTCTTTAAAGGCTGACATTGAGACTAAGTAGGCTCTTCTTCGGATGTCTATGTTGGTTAAAAGACATCCAGGCTTGCCCAAGGCTCTTTAAGACTCTAATCGGTCCAAATCAGAGGCTCCGTTAGGCTTCCTCGGATTTGTCAGACATTTACTAATCGTAGCCTGATCACTGTTCTGGTACAAGTGTATGCTAGCTTATCTAGCTTAACGCAACAACAATTCCCCACTGTGCAAGGAATATTCTTTAATCTACAGCTAATTAATGTATTGTACCAGACATGAATGATAACCAACCCAAAGTATCTGAAAAGTACACAGAAATATATATTAGTACACGTATTGGTATTTGGGAAACCTCGCCAGCTGTGTCCGGACTCTGATCACAATTGTTAGCTAAAGGTGTCCTGGCCCAGCAAGGATTTCTGCCCACCAACACAAACAATAGAAATACAATCATACAGTAGAAGGCCTTACTAACTGCAACCCAGGCTATGTAAACCAGGATTAACAGTAGCAAGAGAAAAATAAACCAAAAGTTCCTTACCAAGGTATAAATAAAAATATTAAAATAAACCAATTTCAAATATAACATTCACACAACCCGTCTACTAAAGTGAACCTGGAAAACAAAGTCTTTTAATAAAAGCACAAACCCCAACCAACACCTATCATACATAAAAATACAGAGCTTTCACGCTGCATTTCTATACATGACAGCAAACCATTCCCCATACAATAATACCTATTGCCTACTCCCTGAGCAAACCGTTTTCTCTATCTCCTCGCGATTAGAATTTATTTACTACGCTAAACTGTGAAAACACGTCTTTCAAACACTATCAAAGCAATACATAAACCTATTTAAAGCCGGTCAAACAATAGTTAGCTAACAAATCGCACGTACTTAAGCCCTACGTATCTTATATCTCCCTAATAGTTCTAAAGACGAAGTTAACGTTAACTTTACAAACGATATAATTGAAAACACTTTAAAAGACCGCAAATACTAAACCAAATACTACGTAGTTTCAATTTTACTGTAAAACTAGCATTGAATCATGAATTTAACCGCGAACGCGTCGTACTCCTATTTCTCTATAAAACTCGTAATTAACCGAAATTTACACAAAATAAAGCAAATAAACTGGTGCAACACGATTTTAAAACCAAAACGAATTTAACACGATTAAAATAACTACGAACCGTAAGTTAATTTTACGCAAAGCGTACCCCAGAGAGCGAGCCTATCCCCTTTGAACGACTTGATAAAGTAAAATATATAAATCCTTCGCGATGAATGCCCAGAAAATAATCCGCATATTCCCTTTGAAATCTCTATATATAGATTCGACGGCCGCTATCGCGGTCGTGCCATTCAATCCACTTGAACCTCTCATGCCTCTCATGCCTGTTATGCCCCTCTCTCATGCTTTAACTCCAAAATTATCCCTTACTATAAATAACATAAAGTATACTTTCAATCCCCATTCTAGTCGCTTAAGTCATTTTAATCATCACATCCCTACATCTCCTGATTAGTGATTTGAATCTACACTGATAATTGAAACTTATCCTTATGCCATGCAATACACAGCACATTTTTCCATTATTCCCAGTATTACCGTTTTTAATATCTGCTCGAGTCCGTATTCTGATGGCGTCTATCTTCGTCACTGTCGTATTTTACCAATTCGAACATGACAGACGCTGCCCGCTTGTACCACCAGAATCATAATAAGGTGCCATCTACTCGGTGATGTTCGTTTACGCAATCGGCTTAGTCCGATTCAAGCGAGATATCCTTTATAGTTCTTTCCTCCTCTCTCTTGTGTTCATTACTCAAGAACTAAAACACTCCCATTTCTTCTATATTAACATTGTTTATTGTAGAAATAAATAAGATTTATAATTCTTAAGCTTGTATTTAGCAAATATTTAATTGAATAATATTACAAAATTAGAACACGACTAGATTAACAACTAAAATGGTGAGAGTCCTTCTAGATTTTTATTGCATTATACTTGTTATGATGTAATTTTGCGAACTGTTTTTAGCAGGCGCTCAAACATGTTGCATTCGCATTTTACCACTTATTATTGTACTCATTCGTGAATAAATATAAATAATATTTGAAAATAATGTTACTTTATTAAAAATAGATTTTGCATAATAATCAGCTCTCGCTAGAGCCTGAACTAACTCTAATTATATTTGTGAATTGAACGGGCATATCTGGACCGTTACACATTGAACGTATATTGTATTTAGAATTGTATTGGAATTGGAAATTTACTTCTTCAGTTACTACACTTAACGCACTTTCCAAAGTAGAGCAACCTTAGCCGCACTATTCTAAGCATGTTCTCGGGGAGATTATACAGAAATGAGTTTAACGCGGCATTGTTGTATATTTTTGTTTTGGCAGATCGCAATTGCGCGTTATCAATTTTGTTCACCTTGGCAAATAGAGTGCTTCTCACATACTGAATTCTGTTGCAAAAATCGGTGTAAGATTCACCTTAGTTAATTTTTATCACACTTATCACATTATTTTTCATTTATTGCATTACACTTACTAGTATACAGATATCCGTTTACGATCCTAATAGCTTTGTTTTTGTTTATTGTTGTAATGATTTGTTTTAAACACTTCTAAGTTGGCTATTTTAATGCTGGATCTCTTGGTACGGGACATGACGACTTGATTGCGACAATCATAGAGACTGACGCAGACATTGTGGCCATATATGAGACCTGGCTGCGCGCTGGTGAGGAAGGACGGGCCCCCGTGGTGGAAATCTAGAAATATAAATAAAAATAGAAAAAGTTTATTTAACACAAGTTTGGATACATTTATAACAACTTAAAGGTCGCCTGCCACGGCGCTGGTTTTCAGTGGTCCCTACTCGACCCTGCCGTCCCCTCCCCCCAACAACACATGTGGCTAAGAATAAATATTAACTGAAAACATTTAATTATTGGGACTGCATACCGTCCTCCATGGTTTGACTTAGACACTTTTATTGACGCAATAACTGACTCGATTTCTTCTTTTGTAAACTATGATCGCTTGATTCTGCTAGGTGACTTTAATATAAATTATTCCGACAAAAACTACACAAAATTCAAATGCTTGACGCAATTTCTGTCTCAACATGTAACGGACCCGACACACTTCATTGAACACAGCGAGACGACAATAGACCTGGTTTGCACTAACGCGCGCTTTGTGACTGTAGACGTGAAGCCCATTCCAGATCTCGGTCGACACGCATTCATCACCGCTGAGTTTGACGTTAAAAAACGTATTACTTACAGACCTTTTATTTAAATGATTTCAACGATGACCTTGACGCCATAAATTGGGATCAAATTCTTTTACTCGATGACGTGAACGCCATGACTTGACTTTTTAACGTACTTTTACTGAAATTGTTTGATAGACACGCACCGGAAACGACGATAGTGGTAAAGGAGGCACTCAAACCATGGCTCACGACTAATGTAAAGCTTATGATGCGTCTCAGGAACGATGCCCATGCTAAATACAAGCGAACTAAGTCTGATAATCATAACCAATATTACTTAGACCTGAAACACGTGGTGATTGAGGCCATCCACAGTGAAAAACGTGCCTTCTTTGCGTTCCACATCAACAACATTACTGACTCTAAGAAGCTCTGGAGAAACTTAAAACGCACGGTTCTTCCAGACTCACAGACGCAGACTGACCTACCGACTCACTTTGACGACCCTGATTTATTGAATCGTTATTTCCTTAACACACCTGGAAAATATACTGTTAATATATCTGACCTGACTTTTTCTGAATTCGATAGGCACGGTGACAAAACTTTTACTCTTTTACCTACGACTATTGGAACTGTTGCGAAGATTGTGTCGGTACCATATTTATGCGGACGATCTACAACTTTACTTCTCCAGTGCACCGTCGGATACTTCCATCACAGTAGAAGCTATCAACGCGGTACTTCCATCGTATTTCTTCTTGGTTGGTCCTTAATCCTACCAAGTCGAAAAATGTGGTGTTTGGGTCAAAACTTCAAATCCGTAATACTCTTGATGCTCTGACTGCCGGGGATGTTACCGTCATGGGTAAACCGATAGAAAGGGTGGTAGAAGCAAATAACCTTGGCCTACTAATGGACAGCGAGTTACGCATCGAGAGCCACATACTTAAAGTAGTGAGCAATTGTTTCTATCGCCTTAAAGTTCTATATATTTAATATGCTTGATTACCTAAGTGTCGATTTGCGTGTTGATCTTTGTGAATCGCTCATACTGTCTAGATTAAACTATTGTGATGTTGTATATGAAGGCTGCATATTTGGTCGTTCAAAATACAACGAGTGCAAAACGCATGCGCTCGTTTTCGTTTCCGCGTCCCTCCCCGCTCCCACATCAATCCGTATTTGAACGCCGCTAACCTGTTGAACATGCCTGCACGCAGGCGCCTGCACATCGCCTCTCTGCTGTTCGGTGTGATATGGCGCGAAACCCCGCCATACCTTTTTGAAAAAATTAAATGGATAAAAACTGCACGTAGATTCAAAGCAGTCGCTATTATTGTGCCGGTGCACCGGACTGCAGAATTCCGAGGAAGTTTCAGGTTTGCGGCGTCCAAGTGCTGGAACGATATCCCTTCTCCTATCCAAGGGGCGTCTAGCAGGTACACCTTCAAGCGCAAGCACTTACACATTTCGCAATATGCCAACATGTTGTTTTTAAAATCACCTTTTATTCATCTTTTTCTTTCATATTTTTATTAAGGCTGTATATTTAAGTAGTAGTAGTTTAAGCGTATATTGCATATAGTATAGTATAGTATTTTTGCACAGCCTTCTGTGAGTCACCGAGGCGGTACTGGCTGAAAATCAGCGCTGTAGGTGTCTGACACCTGCCAGCATAATGCTGAGCCAGTTTCCGTTTGAATACCGCGAGGACAAACACTTCGTGCTGTATCTGTTGCATTGTTATTGTTTTTTAATTTACTTATTTTCTGTGTGTTTTCTGTGTAGTGAATAAATGTATTTCTTCTTCTTCTTACGAAGTAATAGAAAGTTATTTCAACCCTTGACGGAAATAAGAGGTGTTATAGTTGTTTCGTGTGTTTGTCTAACGAATATAACCGACATTAATCGAACGTCTGACTTGTATTCCGAGGTGGTCTTGAGAGGTCATCAAGTCCCTAAAATTCGTGTTCACTTACTTATGAAAGTTTGGTAGTATTACTGACTATTGATATTTTAAAGAATCACTTCAATTTGAAACACTTAACTTTAACTGTTTAAATGGAATGACACTTAGGTACAGTCAGCGTCAGAGAAACGTGACCCCCCTGGAATTCACATTGAAGCGTATAAAAATTTCAATGGTTCTAGTAACAGCGGTGTGGCTTAGTGGTTGTCTCATAAGGCATGAGAGCCTGAGTTCGCAGGTTCCGACCTCATACGATGTCTTTTTGTATTTTCCATTTTTACAATTAAGTTTTAGTTTTTTTTATTTCTACTACAATCAAACATTTTTATTAAATATTTAAATAAACAATGTTACAAAAAAACTATGTTATTGGTATAATTTTATTTTATTACAAATTCGTAACCTTTATTCATAACATAATAAATAACAGCGAGAAATAAATACTTAAAGAGATATCATTTTTATTTTATTAAATTCCTAGGAAGTAAACAATACTGTGTTAATATTAATATTAGTTTCGTCAAAATTATAAACATAATATTCTTGTTATAATTTATATTTAAATAGTGTAATTTAAAACGAAATATTCAAGAATCCAGTCATGCTATTAAACATTGTGCCATTGTGTGTGTGTGCAAAGTTTTGTGGCGGAGAAGTGGGGAGCGATACAATCCTAAAAATATGCTAGACTTAAGAACAAGCGGAAGGATAACATTAGGTAACTATGCACGACTTGTAGACTGTTTATTATTTCCTCGTATTTATACTCATGTTATTCGAAAATAATGTTTATAAATATTACATGGTGTTTTTTTTTCAGGGTTGGACGTCGTCTATGGGTCCAGGTGAGCTCATGGAAGTAGGGGGCCGTATGAACGGTGAACGATACCGTGAGATACTGCGGGACGTGATGGTGCCATCAGTTCGGGTCGCATACCCTGAAGGGCAAATATATTTAGTGCAAGACAATAGTGCGGTGCATCGTTCGCGTATAGTGCAAGAATGGTTATCTGCTCAGGCAGATATTACAGTTATGGATTGGCCTTCTAAAAGTCCTGACCTGAACCCAATTGAAAATGTATGGGGTCAAATGGTGCTAAACTGGGATCCTACAGAGGTCAAAAAAAAAAAATTAGATGCCGAAGTCCATAGAACATGGGAACTGATGAACAGCAGTGCATGTTCCAACATGGTCTCGAGCATGAAAAGCCGACTGGAGCAAGTAAAAGACGCTGACGGTTACCCTTCGCGTTATTAAATAAATAAATAATAGGAGAAGGAAAACTCCGAATTCAAACCCGGCGGGATAGGCGTCGTTAGCATTGGGCTGCTACCTATCTAGGAGAAGGAAAACTCCGAATTCAAACCCGGCGGGATAGGCGTCGTAAGCATTGGGCTGCTACCTATCTAGGAGAAGGAAAACTCTGAATTCAAACCCGACCCTGCAGTATGGACCATGCTAGCACTGTTTAAAACGATTTTACCCCAGGAGGGTACTGGCAATGCCAGAGAATCCCTTCCCAGGCCTGGCCTGGGCAGCCCTTCGTATTCTGGGGGGGGGGGGGGGGGGGGCAAAATAGTGAAAGTGTGTTCAGATCCCTCCGGGGATCGGAACGGTGGCGATGCCGTTTGCCACGCGTCACGCCGTGTTCGAAGGGGGGTTGGCAAAAAGCGGGCCGCTGAAAGCCGCCTTGCTACGATGAATGTTTGTGGAGGGATGGAACACAAATTAGATGAGGTATGTATGAAAGAGAGAAAACTAGATGTTCTATGTGTGACTGAGACGAAGAAAAAAGGGGTGAGTACGTCCACACACGGAACCTTGACGGCATTGTGGTCCGGGGTTCCGGTATCCGAGCACGGTCGTCAGGGAGTTGGTATCGTACTCACAGAGCAAATGGCTGAATGTATGCAAGAGCATGAATGTGTGAGCCCAAGACTTCTCTGGGTTAAACTTAAGGTAGGTATCACACGTTTATTCGTAATTGGGGCTTATGCTCCCGATATGAATAAAACGAAAGAAGAACGGGAGAAGTTTTGGGAAAGTCTGCATGAGGTTTCAACAAAATGCAAGAAGAATGAAAGGATTATTTTATTAGGCGATTTTAATGGTTGGACAGGCGTGCAAAGGGATGGTTATGAATCGGTACTAGGGAAGTATGGTGATGAGCGAGTGAACGAGAATGGCAAATGCCTTCTCAATGTATGTTTGGCTAAGAATCTCTGCGTGACAAACACTTTGTTTGATCACAAAGAGATTCATCAGTATACGTGGAGACGTCAGAATGAGAAGTCTATGATAGACTTGATGATTGTGGATGAACGTTTGCGTAACAAAGTCGTAGATACCAGAGCATTTCGGGGGGTTAGCGTGGGATCAGATCACTACTTAGTGGTAACACGAGTAAGGGGTCTGTTCACACGTTGGCGCCATCGTGTTTCCGTACAAACAACTGGGTTAGAGAGGATAAAAGTAGAAAAACTGAATGATCAAGTTATAAAAGATGAGAACGTAAGGAAGCTGAAAGATTGTTTTGAATGTGTTAATAAGATGAATGACAGTGAAGTTGAGAATAATATAAATGATGTATGGGAGATTATGAAGAATGGAGTGGTTAAATCGGCCATTGAAGTATGCGGTGTAGTAAAGAGAAGAAAGAGCAAGAATGAACGTCCGGAATGGTGGGAGAGCAAAGAAAAAGTGTTGGTTGGATTTTATAGCTGTAGAGCCAGCACAAGATCTATGCGACAGAAAGAAAGAAGAGTATAATAGATCAAAGAAAAGAGTGAAAGAAATTGTGGCTAGAAAGAAAGATTTACTGAATGAAAAGTATGATAGGAGTTTTTCTGACACCTTCCGGTCGAATATTAAACTCTTTTGGAGCTTGATAAAATCGGCTCGGGGGAAATCAGAGAAAACTAAATTAAGCGCGGTGAGGGATGAGTCTGGAGACTTGATATGTGCGGAAGAAAAAATGCTTGATAGATGGAAAAGTTATTTTGAAAGCTTGTTTGAATGCGAAGATATTCGTCTTGAGCCAGAAAGCATGAGTAAGGATGCAAGTAGCGAAGATGAAAGTGTGATTAGCATGAGTGAAATCGTGAAAGCTTTAAAAAGTATGAAAGCGGGAAAGTCGGCAGGTTGTGATAGAGTGTCGATAGAAATGCTGAGGAGAGGAGATGGCGTGGTGGGTAGTCTATTGTACCGCCTTTTCAATGCATGTTGGAGTAGCGGCCGAGTCCCGGAAGATTGGGTCAAGGCTGTTATCGTCCCTCTGTATATTCTAAATCCTTTTCGATTCACGCTGTGCGGTTGTGGATTTTGTTGCCTACTGAAATTAGGCAGTCTCAGTCTGTAGATTCTTTCAAATCTACACTAAAGAAGTTCTGGCTTGACACTTGTTCTTGAACTTTTTCCTGCTTATTGTATATATTTATTTATTATATTATTAGTTATATTGTATATATATGTGTTTATTTATTATATCTGTTAATATTTATAGAAATTTATTTTAGTGTTGTACTTATTTGCTTATTTGTTGTAATAGTTATTTCTCAATCGCTCAAAGGTTAACTGGAAGAGATCCCTTAAAGGGATAAGTTCACCTTTGTACATCCCTGTTATATTTTTGTCTATTTTATAATTGTTATCTCTTTTGTTTGTACAATAAAGTGTTTACATACATACATACATACATAAATAAATAAATAAATAATAAATAAAAAGGATCTAGGATCGGTAAAATCTGAGAGATCTGATTGAATAAAAATTGTTTCTGAAGACAAAACAAACTTTTTTTATTTCTTGAAATTTTTGATCTGTTTTGCGTTTGACCCAAATGCTTCTGTTACAACGATATATTCGTTCGTATTTACTTATGTATTTTAATAAGTTAACTTTGTAACAATGTAGCTAATACTTATTGCATAAAATATTGTGGACCCATTTATGCACCATTGCAAGTGCATTAGTGCGTTGTAATGACTTTGCTAGTCCATAGTAGCATAGTATAAATAGAGAAATTTCCTGGCAACCCTGGCCAAGTAAAGATGTATACTAGAGGCTATGCCAATTGATTAATTGTTTTAAATAAAGTTGATATATTTGAATCTTTGTACTAGTGTAGTTTGTTGTGTGGGGGTTTCCTACCTTTGATAAACACACAGAGTGTAATCCTAGTGAGCTGAAACATCAACACTCCACAACACGGTGAGGACAATTTTAACCGTTTCACTTTAAATACACGAGTAAACAAGGTAAATTTCCCGTTAACTTGTTGAAATAATAACGGCGACTGGTGACCACGAGCTGCTGATTGGACCTCACTTTGACAACTGACGCATGCGCAGCGCATTCACCTGAGAGTTGCAAACTCACAATTGCCGAACCACAGACCCTTTAAACAGTGACGATTGTACTGTACAACCTTCACTGCGCGTGCACAACTAGCGCCATCTACATTTTGTTTCCGGAACTGGTACGTTAAGAGGTTAACACACATTACACACAACGAAATCTATCGAATTCTGGGAAATTATGAATACCGCCTGTGCAGCCTGCCGCGAATCAATAGAAGATACTTCTTCGTGAGAATGCGCTGGATGCGACTCTGTCTACCACCGGCTGCGTGTAAATATAACCGACGAAATTTTTAAAAATTGGACTTCAGAGGTAAGGGCAAGCTGGATATCGCCTAGTGCCTGCTATACGGGCACATCTCAAAAAACCAATATTAACAGAAATCGCCGATCAAAGTTTTGCGAGTTGAGTGTGTGGCAGAAAAATGGGTCTAATTCGTGTTTAGTTAAGTTTTGGGTCAATAACACTGTGGTTTAGGTTATTTTGTTGTTCATTATATAGAGCTTCAAATCAATGTGTAATTGTTTTTCAAGTATGCAAAGTTTTTAAAGTACTGGACTTCAAATATAGTCACTTCATGTTGTGGCCATATCGCAGAAAGTATTTTACGAAATTTCGAGATGTGGCCAAAATCGCAGAAGAATTAAATGACGATAATAAGCATACTATCATACAAAAACACATTTTAAAATAATAAAATAAATGTAAAACACGAAAAATAGTTATCAGATACATCATAATCATATTTGGCAGAGTAACAACATTATTAAATGAGATAATCAATGTCTCGAAGTATGCCTACCGCGTAAATTATTTTAACAGATAGGTACTCAATTTAAATTACCTATGTTTGAATATCTGCCCAGCTAAAATCCAGTCTCCTACTGTGTGCACGACAGGCAGTGACGAGATGCTGCGCCAGAAACTAATCATAGCAGCAGCTTCCGATAGGTGTCCGTCGCTAACTTCTTATTCGGTTCCTTCCTACTTTCGGTACTCCTTCCTCTGATCACTTTGGAAGAGGCGATTTTGCTGGTATCTATCCACACGCTCTCTATAGCGACGAATATGGCTTACCCACGCGCAAACTTTCTGCTTCAGGTTGTCGATAAGTTCCGTGACACAGGCCATATAATGCTGGGACCTTATTCCGGTCCCAGCAAAAGCTTGGTTCACGAAACGCATGACTCGGGGGCGTTCATTGCCTCCCTGAAGCAGATTAGCTTTCCTATGAGAGTCCACTTATCATTATGCCGCTCAATTCGCAATTGCCAAGCGGGGCAGACCCGCGAGCGCGCGGAGCTCGGCCGGTGTCCAAAAACTTGACTCAAGCTACGCGGCACGCAGCTATGGCGCCGCAGTACAAAATTGAGCGGGTATAGATAATATCCTCGCTGGCTTGTTAATATGACGCCAGCAAGGCGTTTAGGGCCCGCACTTAATCCGATAGTCGTTGGGCGGTAACGGTGATGGCTGGTTTGTAACGAGCGCCGGCCGGTCATCGAACAGGCGAACGGTCCGGCGTGACGTCACGGCCATACGCGCTGCACCGGTGGCGGCGCGCGCTCCGAGCCCACTCCGCCCGCGCCCGCAAATCCCCGCGGTCGTCACCGGGGCCTTTATATACCGCGGCCGCGGCGCTCAAACCAGCCGAGGATAGGCCGCAGTGACCCGAGGTGGACGTTGAATTTTAAATTAAAATCAATTCGTTAAATCAAATAGCCGACCATCTGGCTGCCACCTCTGACGTAGGGACGTGTTGTTTTGCGGAACTGCGGAAAAACACAGGTGAGTCACCAACATCTGGCTCCCCTACGTCACACGCTCGGACCGATCAACAGCGGAATTTCCCCGCCGCCGGCCGGTAACTTTCCTTCCAGTACCTAGTCTCGGCCTCTCGCTTGCGGGGGGAGCCTTGGGACGGGGGAAAAGGGAGGGGAGTGGTGAGGCCGCGGTGCGTTATGGTCGCGTGAGTCACTGCCCCATCTTATGTCATCCTTTGTATAATTTGGGTGGGTAGATTATTTTTCCCGCAATAACATCTACCCCCCAAATTTGCATCGTGTCTCTCCCACCTTGTGCGAGTCCGCAAAGGTGGGGTAATTTGTAAAAGACCTTTTTAGGGCTACCCCCAACATGCAGCCTGGATCTTGGAGTGATCCAACGGCGCGAAGGCAGACGCGCCCGCGGATCTTCCGCAACACCCGACGGATCCCGATCTCGACAGAGGACCGCACCCATGTCGTGCGCGCGATCTACCTGCTGCGAGCGGCCGGTCAGGCAACACCGCCGACGACCGCTCCGAACACCCCGCCACCGGACGGCCAAGCTATTGCCGAGCTGGCCGTACAGATGGCTGCCGGCGTGCCGCCTCAGCGCGACCCCCGCCTTGACCCAGGACGACCCCGGCGGACTCGGTCCCCGAGCCACTCCTGCGACCTGGAGTTCGCCAACTCCCCGGGCACTCAGCTCACGTTGAGCGAGATGCTCGCGGACGGCGAAACTGCTCCGCCTGTGTTGCGTGCCGCGTTCGCGCGGATCACCGCCGCTCGCGCCGCAGCCACTGCTGCTGCCGCCGCCGCCCCAACACCGGCCCCCTTTGCCTCCCAACCGCGAGAGCAGCGCCCACAGACGGCGCGCACCTCGCTCGCACTGCCCAGCAGCCCCCCGCGCCGCGGCGCTGTGCCCCGCATTTGCGGAGCTCCGCGACAACCCGGAGGACGAGCCGCCGCCCCTCGCACCCGTGCGAGCTGTCGCCGCTGCCGCCTCTACCAGCCGTGCCTCAACATCTGCCACGCCAGCGCGCGTGGCCCGGACCACCCCCGCGAGCGCGCATGCGCCCGCGACCTCACCACCTTTCCGCGCAAGGCCTACCACCGCGCCTGTGCGCGTAAGCGCGCCGCCGCAACAGCCAAAGGCCGTCGCGCGGCCGCGAGCCGCGCCTCAAACCCCAAAGCCGCCTGCCGCTACCGCTGCGTCCTCCACCGCAGCGACGCCGAGCAAGAAGCGGGTTGCGAAAACCCCTCCTGCGACAACCGGGCCGTCACCACCAGGTGCCCAACAGCTTCCACAGCTGCGCTCTCCATCGCCGCCACTCTCTTTCGCCGCAGCAGCCGCCTCTCCGCCATCTCCTTCCGCAACTAGCGGTCAAGGACCGGCGACAGCAGCGTAGGCGCCCGCGAAAAAGATTCGCTACCCGCCGCTGGTTTTCCAGCGGATCACACACTGGGGTAAGCATTTCCGGGCCCTCTTGGGCCGATATTGGCGAGTATCAACGAGAAACTCGCTGTCCTACCCACTATCACCGAGGAAATCGCGATGCTCAAGGAAAACTTCACTACGTTCCAAAAATCACTTGATAACTTATCCACAAATATGCAAAACCTATCTATTGAGACCAACAAAGTCAAGGAACGTGTTGATGTGTTAGAAAATCGTGATATTATAACCAGCAGTCAACTTTCTGACATAGAGGGTAGTCTGCTCCAACTTCAGATCGATATAAACAACAAGGAACAATGGCTTCGTCAAAATAACGTCGAGATTAAAGGAATACCTATGAAGAGAGATGAAAACCTGCTAAATATTTTATCCAAGCTTGGCTTGGTGTGTAATATGAATATCTCGTCAGGCGATGTCAATTTCGTGTCTCGCGTACGTTCCCGGATCAACTCTGAGAAATCGATAATTGCTTGCTTCACGAACAGGTATTTGAAGGAAAATCTTGTAGCAGCGGCGCGCAAGAACAAAACGTTATCGGCAGTTGACCTTGGCTTCAATGAAGATAGAAGAGTCTACATAAACGATCACCTGACCCCGCAAAACAAGGATTTATTGAAAAAATGCAAGGTCATGGCGAAAGAAAACAATGTTCAATTTGTTTGGGTTAAGAACTGTAAAATCTTTGCTCGGAAATCGGAGACTAGCCCAATTGTCAACATTTCAAGTGAAAACGATTTGTGTAAACTTACCCCTAAGCAAGACACAAGTGGTAAAAAGTGACTTTATTTTGATATATTTATTTGTTTACTTACTTTTCATAACCTATTTTTGTTTGTGACTAGCGCAAAACGTTACTTTACAACAATACATAAAAGTTTATTCTGCTTGGCGAGTCCTTATGTTTACCTATTGTATTTATTAGCTTATAAACATGGATTAAAACTGTTCAATGCATTATGTGATTACTATATTTACTATAATTATCCAATAACAGTATACTATTTAAACCGAATGTTGGCCGTTTATACCCATCAATTGAAACATACAATACTTACGCCATTTTCCAAATCGTATAATCATACACAGGAATTTTGCTGTTACATTCTACGTAATAATAACGCACTAAATCCTATTACTTTTACGGTTGCACTCAGTTTCGCTAACCTATCACTATCTACAGTGATCAGCTGCTAAGCAAGACACAAGTGGTAAAAAGTGACTTTATTTTGATATATTTATTTGTTTACTTACTTTTCATAACCTATTTTTGTTTGTGACTAGCGCAAAACGTTACTTTACAACAATACATAAAAGTTTATTCTGCTTGGCGAGTCCTTATGTTTACCTATTGTATTTATTAGCTTATAAACATGGATTAAAACTGTTCAATGCATTATGTGATTACTATATTTACTATAATTATCCAATAACAGTATACTATTTAAACCGAATGTTGGCCGTTTATACCCATCAATTGAAACATACAATACTTACGCCATTTTCCAAATCGTATAATCATACACAGGAATTTTGCTGTTACATTCTACGTAATAATAACGCACTAAATCCTATTACTTTTACGGTTGCACTCAGTTTCGCTAACCTATCACTATCTACAGTGATCAGCTGCTTTTCAATCCCGTATCGACGACCTCATATATCTATAGCTATAGCGGCTGTTTACGAGTTGCGCTGCCGCCGCGTAAGCTACAACTCGTTATATGGGTATGATGACTCACCTTGTCTACGCTTAATGCTTCTTTCTACTCGTTCGCAATCCCTTTCATTTTTTAACTATAATAAGTCCGTAATTCTTTATATATTTATAACGTAATGTCGCTTAACGTGTATTACCAAAATGTAAGGGGATTGCGAACTAAAACAGAGGCATTTAGAAGAAGCGTCGACTCGGGTGGGCATGATATAATTATTTTAACAGAGACGTGGTTGACAGATGGAATTTTTGACAGTGAATTATTTAGTGATACTTATGCGGTGTGGCGGCGCGACCGCGACTACACGCGCACGCAACAAACTCGTGGGGGCGGTGTGCTTATAGCCGTGCGTAGGTGTTTAAGCGCTGTGGAACGTCCTGAATGGTGTTCCTCCGCTGAGGACTACTGGGTTACCATATCCTTGCAAACTAATGCACATAATTCTAGGGCATCAAAATTACACTTGGGTTGTCTGTATCTTTGTAATGAAGGTGGCAATGGCTTTTCATTTGTTCAGCAACTTATAAATTTCGGTCAGAAAGTCTTTCAAATAACTACTGAATATCCCAATGATAAGGTTTTAATAGTCGGGGATTTTAACATGAGCGATATCGATTGGAGATTTAACGCTGACACTGATAATTATGAACCCCTTACGTCACTTGTTGATAAGCACGCAGAATTCTTGAACATTTTACATACTTGTAATCTCCTTCAATGCAATGGCGTGGTAAATGTCCAAAATAGATTACTTGATCTGGTGCTAGCCAACGAAAACGAAACGGTTACCGTGCATGCTTGTACAGACCCTCTAATAAAGGAAGATGTTTATCATCCCGCACTAATCATTAAAGTAGCTAACGCTAGTATCGAATATTTGCTCACCCGCCCTCGAATTAGATTCATGTATGATAAAGCTGATTTTTCTTTATTTACGGCCGAGCTCGATAGTCACGACTGGGTAAAACTTCTTTCTGCAGGTACAGTCGATGATGCATTATCCGCTCTTATTGAAATTATATGCGACATAAGAGACAGAGTAGTTCCTCAAAAAGAATCTAAAAGCAATACTTTTCCAGTCTGGTACTCACCTGCACTTAGAAAGATTCTGAAAGAAAAAATGAAATATCACCGGAAGGCGAAGACTTACAATAATCTAGCCGACAGAAACGCGTTTAGTATTCTTCGTGATAGGGCAAGCGTTGTTGAAAACACCTGCTATAACCAGTATATTAGGCATGTCGAATGGGCTATTCGTTCTAACCCGAAAGCGTTTTGGGCGTATTTAAAAACTAGACAGCAGAATAATGCCTACCCCAAAACATTAACTTACGGTTCTAAAATAGTGACCTCCGGTAGCAATATCTGCAATGCTTTCTCAGAATATTTTGGTTCTACCTACCTTAGCCATGCTCAATTATCTCCTGGTGGTGATGTAACCTGTCGCTCAACCATGTCGTCGGGTACTGAATTAGGGAATATTGAAATTAGTGATTCGTTAGTTCTTCGCTTGCTCAAATCACTAGACACCAATAAATCTGCTGGCTCTGATTCCATTCATCCAGCACTGGTTGTAGGGTGTGCGAAGAGCTTAGTTAGTCCGTTATGTATACTGTTCAATAGGTCTTTGTCAGAAGTTACAATGCCACTACAGTGGAAAACAGCATTTATAACGCCAATCCACAAGAAAGGGCCTAAACGTAAAGTTGAAAACTATAGGCCAATTTCAAAACTATGTATCTTTGCTAAGGTTTTCGAGAAGATAATCCACGACCAAGTTTATAGGGCTCTTATTCCTACCTTCAGTCTCAGGCAACATGGATTCCTGCCAGGCAGATCAACGACGTCCAATCTTTTGCTTTTTATAGACCATGTTACATCAGGTATGGAAGGTGCGGGTCAGGTAGATGCTGTTTACACAGACTACAGTAAAGCCTTCGACCGCATCGACCATACTATACTACTACGTAAATTGGCAGAGGCAGGAATTCATGGAGACCTTTATCGATGGTTTTCATCTTATGTCCAGAACAGGTCTCAATGTGTTTGTCGCAACAGCGACACCAAACTGCTAGCCTTAAGACTGGCAGCGACATCTGGCGGGCAGAGCAACCACTAATTATTGAATTACTTGAAGGCCTAGTTAGTGCTGCTTCTCTCCGCTGGATGTCGCTTCTGCCCCCCGCTTTACCGACCGAGCTGACTGGGCTCTGTCGATAGAGCGGGACGAATATACGGCCTCTTTTGATTACCGACATGGCAAAGAATGGTCGCAATTCTTTGTTGTAAAAACCGAAATAAATTAATTACTGCAACAAGTCCAGTTTTTATGTTTCCAAGAAAACATTTTTGGTGACCCCGACGTGATTAGCTTCCTGAGACACCGGGAAGCCTATTCAAGGAGGCGAGAGATTGAACGAGGACTCTCGTCGACCACGAGGGCGTAGCCCCAAGACACTGGGCGCGGCTTCTCACCGAACGGCGGCTCGAAACATCGAGCAGCTTTCTACAAATTCTGCAAGTAGCGGCTACCCGAGACAACGGGCAGTCTGTCCACGAGGGCCAACGAAGGCGCTCTAAGACACTGGGCGCGGCTTCTCATCGGACGGCGGCTCGAAACATCGAAAACCTTCTACGAAGTCTGCACTGCAACCAGCGGCTACCCGAGACACCGGGCAGTCAGTCCACGAGCGCGCGGGCGACGCCCCGAGGCATTGGGCGTGGCTTAACATCGACGACGGCGGCTTGAAATACCGAGCCGACCTACCAAAAGGATTTCTAAGGCAAGTGGGCTGGCATATAGAAATTTTATTTCGATTTGTTGTAAAAAATAAATAAATCCGAGTATTGGGCACGTGGTCCATAATGAGTTCCGACGACGAGTCCGCTGAGGCGACCATTATAGAAGACTCTAAGTTACCAGACTACATTAAAAAAAGGGGCTCAATTAAGGCGAAGCTCACTTTATTCACGAAATTTATAAAAGGAGTCGCAGCGGGCTCGCTGTCAGCAGAGCAAGTAATTGAAATCGAATTAAGACTAGACAAAATGTTATCTGTTTATAAAGATTTTGACAAAATCCAACATTGTATTGAAACAATTAGTACAGATCTAGACGAGCAGTTAAATGTAAGGGAAACATTTGAGAACACTTATTTTGCTACAGTAGCAAAGGCTAAAAGTTTTATCAAGCAGCAGGTGGACGCGACACCACCGTCGACTCCGCAAGGGGCCAGCCATCGAGTCCCAGGCGACGCAGTTAGTGAAAGTATTAAATTCCCAGAAATTTTATTACCATCCTTCAGCGGTGACATTACAAATTGGATCGAATTTCGCGATACATTCGATGCACTTATTAACCAAAGTAACCTAAAACCAATGCAGAAATTTAAATATCTGCGAAGCTGCTTGAAGGATGGTGCTACAGAAGTAATAAGCGCATTAGAGTATTCCGAGGAGAGTTACTCCATTGCATGGCAGTTATTATGTGAACGGTTTAATAACCCAAGACTTCTTGTAAACAATCACCTGCGAGCGCTTTTAAATGTAGATACAGTTTCAAATACAGCGTCAGCCCTCAGAAGTTTGTCTGACAACATTTCCAAACATTTAAGATCCCTGCGCTCATTACAAGTCAGTATTGAGGGCTGGGATGTACTACTAATATTTCTTTTAACTGCAAAGCTAGATAAAAGTGTTCAAAGGAAATGGGAAGAAAAGATAATCTCGCGTGAACTTCCTACTTTACAGGATTTCAAGATGTTTCTAAAGAAACAGGCAGACATCTTGGAGGCAATGAGCAGCGCTGGGTGCGAGCAGCCTGCTGCCAGTACAGCGCTGCCTAGGAAGGCTATGGTAATCACGTCCCCTCCATCCCAACAAACATCACACCAACCAAACAAGGTAAAACCATTTAATACTGTGCGTAACCAGTGCCCAAACTGTAAGGGGGGACATTACATTAACCAGTGCGGGAAATTTTTGGCCCTGAACCCATTGTCACGCATTCGAATGATAAAACAATTAGGTTTGTGTTTGAACTGTTTAGGTTCAAACCACATTTTACCAAACTGCAGAGCTACGACCTGCAGAACTTGTAAAGGTAAACATCATACACTTTTACATGTAATACCAATGAACACTGTTGCATCATCTCAAAACCAATCAACCAATAGCAGTAGTGAACCGATAACGACTTCGACTCTCAACAGTGCCACCCCGTCTGTTAACCTAATGACTCAACAGTCAACCACAGTAACCAATGATTGCGCAGTAGGGCAACCAACCCATATTATTCTCTCTACTGCTCAAGTCAAAGTAATGGATAGCCAGGACAAGCCACATATATTAAGAATATTGCTTGACAGTGGCTCCCAGTCAAACTTTATAACCGAACGCGCAGCCCAATTACTAAAGTTACCAACACAAAAAATTAAATTTGAAGTATTGGGTTTTAATGAAAACACAACGACTATAAACCAACAATGTCGTTTAAGTATCGTATCAAGGGATGATTCATACTCAACCAACCTGTCCTGCTTCATTGTACCAAGTATATGTACTCTACCTATGTACCCAATTGAACAGCAATCCTTCAAAATTCCGCAGCGATTCAACCTAGCTGACACCGATTTCAGCAAAGGCGGGCCTATAGACTTGATTGTTGGAGCAGAACATTTTTACCAACTGCTATGCATAGGCCAACACCGTTTGGGTGAAGGCCTACCAATCCTCCAGAGAACCCGGTTAGGTTGGGTGGTGTCAGGTCCTGTTGTTACCAAGCATGCTCCTCAACGGGTGAGTTGCAACTTTGTAATTAACAATGAGTTGCGGACTTTTTGGGAAACAACCGATCAGCAATCACAAAGCAAAGTTCCAGATGATGATAATATCAATTGTGAGAAGGTATTCAATGAACATACTCGCACTTCTGATGGTTACTTTGTGGTGACGCTGCCTCTCAAAGAGCCCCCAACGGCGCTTGGCGACTCACGCCATATAGCTTTCAAACGATTTAAAACTCTAGAGTCAAAGTTTGTTCGCAATCCCGCATTTAAGGAGAAGTATGTCGAATTTATGAACGAATTCAAGGAGGCTGGACATATGGTTGAGTGTACTCCCGATAAATCCTGTAATTATGTAGCTCACCATGCTGTTCTTAACCCAGAAAAAACTACTACACCGCTCAGAGTAGTAATAGATCCGTCTTGTCAGACAAGCAGTGGTAAATCCTTAAACGACATTCAATATAAGGGTACAGTAATGCAAGATGAATTGATAGATATATTACTCAGGTTTCGAAATTATAAATATGTAGTAAATGCAGATATTCAAAAAATGTATCGAATGATTTATATTAATCCAGAACAATGTAACCTACAGTGTATACTGTGGCGCGATGACTCATCACAACGATTACGGACATACATGTTAACAACCTTAAGCTTTGGGTTAAAATGCGCACCACACATTGCTACCCGATGCTTATTACAGCTATCATACGAAAACAAACACCAATTTCCAGAAGCAGCCGAGGCGATTGCCAACGCTTTTTACATGGATGACCTCATATATGGCGGAGACAGCGAACAGCAGGTAGCAGAGACAGCGGTGTGCATTCAGCGCATACTCCACAGCGCGAAGTTCAACCTGAGGAAATGGAACTCTAACTCTAGTAATATACTACAGACTGTAAGTACTACCTACTCAGCTTACAACACACAACCAACGACCTTCGGTCAAGACCCACAAAAGGTATTAGGGCTTGCATGGTGTAGTCAAACCGATGAGCTAATGTACCAAATAAAACAACGACCAATACAGAGACCGCTAACCAAACGAAAGGTTCTCTCATTGGCATCGGCTATTTTTGATCCACTGGGTTTATTAGGACCAGTATTAATTATTGCAAAATGTTTTATTCAACGATTGTGGAAGATAAAAAGTGACTGGGATGAACCCTTGTCGCTCGAATTAACAAAGGAATGGGAAGTCTTTTATAATTCCCTTGTCTCATTAAATTCTATAAGGTTACCTAGGCATGTAGTGCTAAGCCAATTTCATGTCATTGAATTACATGGGTTCTCGGACAGCTCGCTGACAGCATATGGGGCAGCGATTTACATACGCTCTATAGATAGAATGGGAACAATTTTAACTCTCCTACTGTGCGCTAAAACGAGAGTAGCTCGTAATAATGAAACTATTCCGAAGCTCGAATTAAGGGCAGCATTATTACTAACAACCTTACACAATAAGGTAATTAATGCATTAAAATGTCCATTTACTGCAAAATATTTATGGTCAGACTCAAATGTCACTCTCGCTTGGATTAAATCTCCACAGGTGCATAAATTAAACTGTTTTGTAAAAAATCAAGTAAATAAAATAAGGGAATCTACCCAGACCAACGATTGGCACTGGATTTCCTCTAATGACAATCCCGCAGACCTTTTGACGCGAGGAATAAATACTGAAAGGTTGGCGGGTTGTACCAAGTGGTGGAGAGGACCATCCTGGCTAAATAAGCCCTCTACGGAGTGGCCCTCACACCCAGTAGAGTTACCTCCTATTCAGTGCAATGTGTGCACAAATGTCACTCCCAACCAATTTATGTCAAACCTATTTGATAAATGGTCAAATATTAACAAGCTGGTCAAATGTTTTACATTCATACTAAGATTTGTCAATAATTGTAAAAACAAAAATAACCGAAAAACAGGCCCACTAACTGTCAACGAGTTGAACGAATCCCTGAATAAATTAATTTCCTATGTTCAAATGGAATCTTTCCCAAAAGAATACAATTTATTACTGTCTAAGAAACAACTTCCAAAATCGTCAAATTTAATTAATTTAAACCCCTTTGTGGAAAACAACCTATTAAAAGTGGGAGGTCGTTTAAGCCTCTCGCACTACTCACACCATAAAAAACACCCTACAATTTTACCACACAAACACAATTTAACCAAGCTCATCATGCTCAATGAGCATGTAAGACTGATGCATGCCGGCCCTCAACTCCTCTTGGCATCCGTACGCGAGAGATACTGGCCGATCAAGGGTAAGATTTTAGCCAATAAAATAGTCCAAAAATGCGTGACGTGCTTCAGGGCAAGGCCAACATTTCCTGCACCTATTATGGGAAATTTACCAACCAACCGAGTAACACCAGCGCCCCCCTTTCACTCAACGAGCGTTGATTACGCGGGCCCCTTTACTATAAGGGACCGGAGGGGACGAGGTTACAAAACCTATAAATGCTATATTGCAATGTTTGTTTGCTCTGTAACTAAGGCTGTTCATATAGAGTTAGTTTCAAGCTTGAAGACTTCAGCATTTCTTTCGGCCTTCAGGCGCTTTATAGCACGAAGAGGAAGACCGAAGGAAATGCTGAGCGACAATGGTACCACATTTCATGGTGCAAATAATGAGTTGTCTGATTTGTATGCATTTCTTAATACCAACATTAACGATTTGTCAGTGTGTTGTACAAATGAGGGAATACAGTGGAATTTTTTACCTCCTTACACGCCTCACATGGGCGGTTTACACGAAGCAGCTGTTAAAAGCTGTAAAACCCATTTAAAAAAGGTTCTAGGCAACGCCTTATTAACCTACGAGGAATTTTCCACTGTGCTCGCTCAAATAGAGGGCATTTTAAATTCGCGCCCTCTATGCCCAATACCTAGCTCTGATAACGATGAAATCACGTGTCTAACGCCAGCCCACTTTTTGCTAGGTAGAACCCCCACTTCACTGCCTGACTACGATTACCAAGCCACACCATCGCATATGTTAACTAGTTACCAGCAATTACAGCAGCTGCACCAGGACTTCTGGCGAAGGTGGTCGAGAGACTACATCGGTCTTCTCCAAGGGCGAACGAAGTGGAGGAGCAGTAAGGGGCCAACGCTCAGGCCCGGCATGGTGGTCCTGGTGCGGGAGGAGCGGCTGCCACCTTACCAGTGGCGCCTTGGACGAGTAATCGGCTGCACCCCGGGACGAGACGGGATCACCCGGGTCGTCGACCTCAAGACAAGTCGAGGCGCTATCCAGCGCGCCTTTAACAACATTTGCCCCTTACCCAGTGAATAATAAGCGATAATTATACCTATTAATGTTAATTTAAGTTAATAAGAACAATAATTGTACCTACTCTTATGTTAATTTAAGTTTATAAGCGATATTAAAGCCTAGTCCTGGTCTTAGTTTCATTAAGATAAGTAGAAGTCTGTTTGTTAGGTGTTACACGGAACCTACTCTTTAACTTTAAATTTAATCTCCCTATCATAAGGTAATAAACCTACGATTCCGTCTAATACCGAACTGACAAAAAATAATGTAAGCAATTGATCTTCAACTGATCCAATTAAATTAACAACTTTCAATTTAACCTTTATGTAACAAATCTTTATTTTTCTATTTTTTGGATTAGTTGAGAATCTAAGGGCGCGTGCGCGCTAGCGGCTGGCCGCTGGTGCGCGCGGGCCCTTAGGCCGCTTAGACCATGTACGCACTAGCGGGTACGATTGAACGCCCTTAGCCGCTGGTGCGCGCGGAGCTTTGGGCCTACCTAGATGGAGCATGAGCAGAGAGCCCTAGTGGGAGCATGTCGCAACAGCGACACCAAACTGCTAGCCTTAAGACTGGCAGCGACATCTGGCGGGCAGAGCAACCACTATTTATTGAATTACTTGAAGACTGGGCTCTGTCGATAGAGCGGGACGAATATACGGCCTCTTTTGATTACCGACATGGCAAAGAATGGTCGCAATTCTTTGTTGTAAAAACCGAAATAAATTAATTACTGCAACAAGTCCAGTTTTTATGTTTCCAAGAAAACAGTGTTGTACTGAATGGATTCGCTTCGACTCCACTCCTGATTCCCTCAGGAGTCCCACAAGGCTCAATTCTTGGACCCTTGCTTTTTATTATATTTATATCAGATATTGATAATTGTTTCCATCACTCCAATATACTATTATTCGCAGATGACATGAAGATTTTAAAACCAATTGAGTCCTTAAATGATGCTGAATTGATGCAAGGTGACATCGATAGGTTAACCCAGTATTGCGCGGACAATAAGCTAGACCTGAACATTGAGAAATGTGTTAGTATAACCTTTACTCGTAAAAAATCTCCAACACTGTTTAACTATAATATAAATAATACTCGTCTTGAAAGAGTCAACGAAATGAATGACCAAGGTGTGACGCTTGACAGTAAACTTACGTTCAACCAGCATTTCACAAAAATTCTAGCCAAAGCTACCAGGGCACTAGGTTTTATCTATCGTGTCTCGAAAAATTTTAAGTCTGCAAAAACTATAAAAAATTTGTATTGTGCATTAGTACGCAGTCACCTGGAATACTGCTCGCAAGTTTGGAACCCCACGTATGTCACCTATATGGATATGGTCGAAATAATTCAACGCAAATTCGTGTCGTATTTAAACCGAAGATATAAAACAAATCTTGAAAATTACATTGATAGATGTAAACATTTTCATCTACTGCCCCTTAGTGAGCGTCGCGAGGCGGCCGATCTGGTACTATTGTGCAAACTTTTCTCAGGCATTCTAGATGTGCCAGATCTGCTGTCGTGTATAGGTCTCAGACTTCCTTCTTTAAGACCATCTCGTCATGGCAAGTTTCTGAAAATGAGTGCATCTGAATCCATGATAAATTACCGGCAACATTCGTTTACTCATCGTGTTTGTAAAACTTTCAATAGTAATTACAGTATGGAATTGGATATATTTACGAGCAAACCACAGCATTTTAAAAATATTATCAACAGAAAGTTTTTTGGTAGCTCTAGGGAAGCGCCAAGTAGTAGTAATTAGTAAATGATTATCAAAATATTAAATTGGTAAACTCAAGTTTGTTTGGTGCTATTCAATTTTGTTAAAACTTATTATGTAAGCACCTAAGGCTAACTCCTGTATTGTGTTTTTGTTCGCAATTTTGTTATATAGTCTTGTAGTTGTTTGCTTAACTGCTCGATAGTTCTTTGTAACATACTCGTACAATCTTATGTTTAGGTGAAAACTTTTAAATGGCCTAGGTTATAAAACATTGTTAAATTTATCTAGTGACAAGAAGGCTGTTAGTTTTCCGAATATAAATAAAATAAAATAAAATAAAATAAAGGGACTTCTGGGACGCGCCCCTAATGCCCGCCCGTTCAGAACCGGGATACGTTTCTCCCCGACAGGTGAGCAGGAGTTCCGAGTGGTACAGCGGTACCTCTCCGACCTGGAGAAGGAGGACTCTAGCTTGGAGTGGTACTCCTACTCCCTGCCCGTCGAGCGCAACCAAAAGGTGGCCATTAGGGGTCTCCTCGTGGACACCAGCCCCGATGACATCACCGACGACCTCACTTCCAAAGGCTTCGACGTGGAATACGTCAGGCCCATCAGAGCCCGCAGCGGCAGACCCGGGTGTATTTTTTACGCCCAGGTCACCAAAAATGCGGCCATTTTCCGCGTCACGGAGATCCTCTGCATGCCAGGGATCATCGTGGAGCCTTGGAGAGGTAAGCGAGGCATCGCGCAGTGCCACCGCTGCCAAAGTTTCGACCACTCCTCTCACCACTGCCACCGCCCCATAGCCTGCGTGCGCTGTGGAGGCCCCCACGCTGCCAGCGACTGCCCACGGCCCCGAGAGGAGCCACCAACATGCGCGAACTGTAGCGGTGAGCACACCGCCAACATCGCCAAATGCCCAGTCCTGCTTAGGGAAAACCGGAGGACTAAGAAGTCACCCCACCCTCCGAAGCCCATCAAGCAGGGCACCACTACCCGAACCGTCGAGGCGGCGCAACACAGCGCCACCCTGATGGCCCCCGGGAACGACCCCAAGCAGCCACCCACCACCCGCCGCGGAAAGAGGCGCGGAGCCCGAAACCGTGGCCCGCAGCCCTCCGCGCAAGCTGCTACGAAAACTACCACAACACAAACCGACACCCCGGTGAGTACACTCCCGACCACAACATCTGAAGCCAGCATCCAGAGAGAGGCGCTGATGGAGGGATTCGCCGTGGTCCAGGAGGCCGTAAGGGCCAGACTGGACGGCGAACCCATGCCCGCAGCAGCCCTCAAATGGATGAACACCCACATGCCTGCGTAGGTACCGCCTTCGGCGCCGGCTGCGCCCGAAGGACCACTTTCACGGTCGGCGCAGATTACCCCGGTCGGGGGTCATACGACCCGGCACCGGCTCCTCATCCCCCTTTTTGTATAAAAAGGGCCGGATTGAGACGACCAACGAGTTGCAAACCAGCGGATAGGCTGCAGTGGCTAGTGGGACGTGTTGTTTTTGCGGACAAGAAAAAACAAATCAAGTCAACAACATCTGGCTTGCCCACGTCACAGTTCGCGCATGTTGGTGGCTCCTCTCGGGGCCGTGGGCAGTCGCTGGCAGCGTGGGGGCCTCCACAGCGCACGCAGGCTATGGGGCGGTGGCAGTGGTGAGAGGAGTGGTCGAAACTTTGGCAGCGGTGGCACTGCGCGATGCCTCGCTTACCTCTCCAAGGCTCCACGATGATCCCTGGCATGCAGAGGATCTCCGTGACGCGGAAAATGGCCGCATTTTTGGTGACCTGGGCGTAAAAAATACACCCGGGTCTGCCGCTGCGGGCTCTGATGGGCCTGACGTATTCCACGTCGAAGCCTTTGGAAGTGAGGTCGTCGGTGATGTCATCGGGGCTGGTGTCCACGAGGAGACCCCTAATGGCCACCTTTTGGTTGCGCTCGACGGGCAGGGAGTAGGAGTACCACTCCAAGCTAGAGTCCTCCTTCTCCAGGTCGGAGAGGTACCGCTGTACCACTCGGAACTCCTGCTCACCTGTCGGGGAGAAACGTATCCCGGTTCTGAACGGGCGGGCATTAGGGGCGCGTCCCAGAAGTCCCTTTAGGGCCCGGAAATGCTTACCCCAGTGTGTGATCCGCTGGACAACCAGCGGCGGGTAGCGAATCTTTTTCGCGGGCGCCTACGCTGCTGTCGCCGGTCCTTGACCGCTAGTTGCGGAAGGAGATGGCGGAGAGGCGGCTGCTGCGGCGAAAGAGAGTGGCGGCGATGGAGAGCGCAGCTGTGGAAGCTGTTGGGCACCTGGTGGTGACGGCCCGGTTGTCGCAGGAGGGGTTTTCGCAACCCGCTTCTTGCTCGGCGTCGCTGCGGTGGAGGACGCAGCGGTAGCGGCAGGCGGCTTTGGGGTTTGAGGCGCGGCTCGCGGCCGCGCGACGGCCTTCGGCTGTTGCGGCGGCGCGCTTACGCGCACAGGCGCGGTGGTAGGCCTTGCGCGGAAAGGTGGTGAGGTCGCGGGCGCATGCGCGCTCGCGGGGGTGGTCCGGGCCACGCGCGCTGGCGTGGCAGATGTTGAGGCACGGCTGGTAGAGGCGGCAGCGGCGACAGCTCGCACGGGTGCGAGGGGCGGCGGCTCGTCCTCCGGGTTGTCGCGGAGCTCCGCAAATGCGGGGCACAGCGCCGCGGCGCGGGGGGCTGCTGGGCAGTGCGAGCGAGGTGCGCGCCGTCTGTGGGCGCTGCTCTCGCGGTTGGGAGGCAAAGGGGGCCGGTGTTGGGGCGGCGGCGGCAGCAGCAGTGGCTGCGGCGCGAGCGGCGGTGATCCGCGCGAACGCGGCACGCAACACAGGCGGAGCAGTTTCGCCGTCCGCGAGCATCTCGCTCAACGTGAGCTGAGTGCCCGGGGAGTTGGCGAACTCCAGGTCGCAGGAGTGGCTCGGGGACCGAGTCCGCCGGGGTCGTCCTGGGTCAAGGCGGGGGTCGCGCTGAGGCGGCACGCCGGCAGCCATCTGTACGGCCAGCTCGGCAATAGCTTGGCCGTCCGGTGGCGGGGTGTTCGGAGCGGTCGTCGGCGGTGTTGCCTGACCGGCCGCTCGCAGCAGGTAGATCGCGCGCACGACATGGGTGCGGTCCTCTGTCGAGATCGGGATCCGTCGGGTGTTGCGGAAGATCCGCGGGCGCGTCTGCCTTCGCGCCGTTGGATCACTCCAAGATCCAGGCTGCATGTTGGGGGTAGCCCTAAAAAGGTCTTTTACAAATTACCCCACCTTTGCGGACTCGCACAAGGTGGGAGAGACACGATGCAAATTTGGGGGGTAGATGTTATTGCGGAAAAAATAATCTACCCACCCAAATTATACAAAGGATGACATAAGATGGGGCAGTGACTCACGCGACCATAACGCACCGCGGCCTCACCACTCCCCTCCCTTTTCCCCCGTCCCAAGGCTCCCCCCGCAAGCGAGAGGCTGAGACTGGGTACTGGAAGGAAAGTTACCGGCCGGCGGCGGGGAAATTCCACTGTTGATCGGTCCGAGCGTGTGACGTAGGGGAGCCAGATGTTGGTGACTCACCTGTGTTTTTCCGCAGTTCCGCAAAACAACACGTCCCTACGTCAGAGGTGGCAGCCAGATGGTCGGCTATTTGATTTAACGAATTGATTTTAATTTAAAATTCAACGTCCACCTCGGGTCACTGCGGCCTATCCTCGGCTGGTTTGACCTCGTTGGTCGTCTCTATCCGCCCTTTTTATACAAAAAGGGGGATGAGGAGCCGGTATCGGGTCTGTATGACCCCCGACCGGGGAAATCTGCGCCGGCCGTGAAGACGGCCGGGTCCTTGGAGCGCAGCCGGCGCCGAAGGCGCAGGCTGCGCGATGGAGGGGGTAGGTGTGTGTACCTACGCAGACTTGTTGCTATTCAGCCAATTGAGGGCTGCTGCGGGCATGGGCTCGCCGTCCAGTCTGGCCCTTACGGCCTCCTGGACCACGGCGAAGCCCTCCATCAGCGCCGCTCTCTGGGCGATGGCTTCAGGTGGTATGGTCGGGAGTGTACTCACCGGGGTGTCGGTTTGAGTTGAGGTAGTTTTTGAGGCAGCTTGCACGGAGGGCTGCGGGCCACGGTTTCGGGCTCCGCGCCTCTTTCCGCGGCGGGTGGTGGGTGGCTGCTTGGGGTCTTTCCCGGGGGCCATCAGGGTGGCGCTGTGTTGCGCCGCCTCGACGGTTCGGGTAGTGGTGGGCTCGGGGCCCTGCTTGGTGGGCTTCGGAGGGTGAGGTGACTTTTTAGTCCTCCGGTTTTCCCGCAGCAGGACTGGGCATTTGGCGCTGTTGGCGGTGTGCTCGCCGCCACAGTTCGCGCATGTTGGTGGCTCCTCTCGGGGCCGTGGGCAGTCGCTGGCAGCGTGGGGGCCTCCACAGCGCACGCAGGCTATGGGGCGGTGGCAGTGGTGAGAGGAGTGGGCGAAACTTTGGCAGCGGTGGCACTGCGCGATGCCTCGCTTACCTCTCCAAGGCTCCACGGTGATCCCTGGCATGCAGAGGATCTCCGTGACGAGGAAAATGGCCGCATTTTTGGTGACCTGGGCGTAAAAAATACACCCGGGTCTGCCGCTGCGGGCTCTGATGGGCCTGACGTATTCCACGTCGAAGCCTTGGGAAGTGAGGTCGTCGGTGATGTCATCGGGGCTGGTGTCCACGGGGAGACCCCTAATGGCCACCTTTTGGCTTCGCTCGGCTGGCAGGGAGTAGAAGTACCACTCCAAGGTAGAGTTCTCCTTCTCTAGGTCGGAGAGGTACCGCTGTACCACTCGGAACTCCTGCTCACCTGACGGGGAGAAGCGTATCCCGGTTCTGAACGGGCGGGCATTAGGGGCGCGTCCCAGAAGCCCCTTTAGGGCCCGGAAGTGCTTACCCCATTGTGTGATCCGCTGGACAACCAGCGGCGGGTAGCGAATCTTCTTCGCGGGCGCCTGCGCTGCTGTCGCCAGTCCTTGACCGCTAGTTGCGGAAGGAGATGGCGGAGAGGCGGCTGCTGCGGCGAAGGAGAGTGGCGGCGATGGAGAGCTCAGCTGTGGAAGCTGTTGGGCACCTGGTGGTGACGGCCCGGTTGTGTCCATGGGACACAGGTCGAGCCGGGGCAGTGAACGCGGTTGCTGTAGCGTTGCAGGAGGGGTTTTCGCAACCCGCTTCTTGCTCGGCGTCGCTGCGGTGGAGGACGCAGCGGTAGCGACAGGCGGCACTGAAGTTTGTGGCGTTTGTGGCGCGGCTCGCGGCCGCGTAACGGCCTTTGGCCGCGTAACGGCCTTTGGCTGTGGCGGCGGCGCACTTAAGCGCACAGGCGCGGTGGTCGGCCTTGCGCGAAAGGGTGGTGAGGTCGCGGGCGCGTGCGCTCTCGCGGGGATGGTCCGGGCCACGCGCGCTGGCGTGGCAGATGTTGAGGTACGGCTGGTGGAGGCGGCAGCGGCAACAGCTCGCACGGGTGCGAGGGGCGGCGGCTCGTCCTCCGGCTCGTCCTCCGGGTTGTCGCGGAGCTCCGAATTTTCGGGCATCACGCGGGGCACAGTGCCGAAGCGCGGGAGGCTGCTGGGCAGTGCGAGCGAGGTGCGCGCCGTCTGTGGGCGCTGCTCTCGCGGTTTGGAGGCAGAGTGGGCCGGTGGTGAGGCGGCGGCGGCAGCAGCAGTGGCTGCGGCGCGAGCGGCGGTGATCCGCGCGAACGCGGCACGCAGCACAGGCGGAGCTGTTTCGCCGTCCGCGAGCATCTCGCTCAACGTGAGCTGAGTGCCCGGGGAGTTGGCGAACTCCAGGTCGCGGGAGTGGCCCGGGGACCGGGTCCGCTGGGGTCGTCCTGGGTCAAGGCGGGGGTCGCGCTGAGGCGGCACGCCGGCAGCCATCTGCACGGCCAGCTCGGCAATAGCTTGGCCGTCCGGTGGCGGGGTGTTCGGAGCGGTCGTCGGCGGTGTTGCCTGACCGGCCGCTCGCAGCAGGTTGATAGCGCGCACAACATGGGTGCGGTCCTCGGTAGAGATGGGGATCCTCCGGGTGTTGCGGAAGATCCGCGGGCGCGTTTGCCTACGCGCCGTTGGATCACTCCGGGATCCAGGCTGCATAATGGGGGGTAGCCCTAAAAAGGGCTTTTACAAATTACCCCACCTTTGCGGACTCGCACAAGGTGGGAGAGACACGATGTTAATTTGGAGGGTAGATATATTTGCGGAAAAAATAATCTACCCACCCAAATAAAACAAAGGATGACTTAAGATGGGGCAGTGACTCACGCGACCATAACGCACCGCGGCCTCACCACTCCCCTCCCTTTTCCCCCGTCCCAAGGCTCCCCCCGCAAGCGAGAGGCCGAGACTAGGTACTGGAAGGAAAGTTACCGGCCGGCGGCGGGGAAATTCCGCTGTTGATCGGTCCGAGCGTGTGACGTAGGGGAGCCAGATGTTGGTGACTCACCTGTGTTTTTCCGCAGTTCCGCAAAACAACACGTCCCTACGTCAGAGGTGGCAGCCAGATGGTCGGCTATTTGATTTAACGAATTGATTTTAATTTAAAATTCAACGTCCACCTCGGGTCACTGCGGCCTATCCTCGGCTGGTTTGAGCGCCGCGGCCGCGGTATATAAAGGCCCCGGTGACGACCGCGGGGATTTGCGGGCGCGGGCGGAGTGGGCTCGGAGCGCGCGCCGCCACCGGTGCAGCGCGTATGGCCGTGACGTCACGCCGGACCGTTCGCCTGTTCGATGACCGGCCGGCGCTCGTTACAAACCAGCCATCACCGTTACCGCCCAACGACTATCGGATTAAGTGCGGGCCCTAAACGCCTTGCTGGCGTCATATTAACAAGCCAGCGAGGATATTATCTATACCCGCTCAATTTTGTACTGCGGCGCCATAGCTGCGTGCCGCGTAGCTTGAGTCAAGTTTTCGGACACCGGCCGAGCTCCGCGCGCTCGCGGGTCTGCCCCGCTTGGCAATTGCGAATTGAGCGGCATAATGATAAGTGGACTCTCATAGGAAAGCTAATCTGCTTCAGGGAGGCAATGAACGCCCCCGAGTCATGCGTTTCGTGAACCAAGCTTTTGCTGGGACCGGAATAAGGTCCCAGCATTATATGGCCTGTGTCACGGAACTTATCGACAACCTGAAGCAGAAAGTTTGCGCGTGGGTAAGCCATATTCGTCGCTATAGAGAGCGTGTGGATAGATACCAGCAAAATCGCCTCTTCCAAAGTGATCAGAGGAAGGAGTACCGAAAGTAGGAAGGAACCGAATAAGAAGTTAGCGACGGACACCTATCGGAAGCTGCTGCTATGATTAGTTTCTGGCGCAGCATCTCGTCACTGCCTGTCGTGCACACAGTAGGAGACTGGATTTTAGCTGGGCAGATATTCAAACATAGGTAATTTAAATTGAGTACCTATCTGTTAAAATAATTTACGCGGTAGGCATACTTCGAGACATTGATTATCTCATTTAATAATGTTGTTACTCTGCCAAATATGATTATGATGTATCTGATAACTATTTTTCGTGTTTTACATTTATTTTATTATTTTAAAATGTGTTTTTGTATGATAGTATGCTTATTATCGTCATTTAATTCTTCTGCGATTTTGGCCACATCTCGAAATTTCGTAAAATACTTTCTGCGATATGGCCACAACATGAAGTGACTATATTTGAAGTCCAGTACTTTAAAAACTTTGCATACTTGAAAAACAATTACACATTGATTTGAAGCTCTATATAATGAACAACAAAATAACCTAAACCACAGTGTTATTGACCCAAAACTTAACTAAACACGAATTAGACCCATTTTTCTGCCACACACTCAACTCGCAAAACTTTGATCGGCGATTTCTGTTAATATTGGTTTTTTGAGATGTGCCCGTATAGCAGGCACTAGGCGATATCCAGCTTGCCCTTACCTCTGAAGTCCAATTTTTAAAAATTTCGTCGGTTATATTTACACGCAGCCGGTGGTAGACAGAGTCGCATCCAGCGCATTCTCACGAAGAAGTATCTTCTATTGATTCGCGGCAGGCTGCACAGGCGGTATTCATAATTTCCCAGAATTCGATAGATTTCGTTGTGTGTAATGTGTGTTAACCTCTTAACGTACCAGTTCCGGAAACAAAATGTAGATGGCGCTAGTTGTGCACGCGCAGTGAAGGTTGTACAGTACAATCGTCACTGTTTAAAGGGTCTGTGGTTCGGCAATTGTGAGTTTGCAACTCTCAGGTGAATGCGCTGCGCATGCGTCAGTTGTCAAAGTGAGGTCCAATCAGCAGCTCGTGGTCACCAGTCGCCGTTATTATTTCAACAAGTTAACGGGAAATTTACCTTGTTTACTCGTGTATTTAAAGTGAAACGGTTAAAATTGTCCTCACCGTGTTGTGGAGTGTTGATGTTTCAGCTCACTAGGATTACACTCTGTGTGTTTATCAAAGGTAGGAAACCCCCACACAACAAACTACACTAGTACAAAGATTCAAATATATCAACTTTATTTAAAACAATTAATCAATTGGCATAGCCTCTAGTATACATCTTTACTTGGCCAGGGTTGCCAGGAAATTTCTCTATTTATACTATGCTACTATGGACTAGCAAAGTCATTACAACGCACTAATGCACTTGCAATGGTGCATAAATGGGTCCACAATATTTTATGCAATAAGTATTAGCTACATTGTTACAAAGTTAACTTATTAAAATACATAAGTAAATACGAACGAATATATCGTTGTAACAGAAGCATTTGGGTCAAACGCAAAACAGATCAAAAATTTCAAGAAATAAAAAAAGTTTGTTTTGTCTTCAGAAACAATTTTTATTCAATCAGATCTCTCAGATTTTACCGATCCTAGATCCTTTTTATTTATTATTTATTTATTTATTTATGTATGTATGTATGTATGTAAACACTTTATTGTACAAACAAAAGAGATAACAATTATAAAATAGACAAAAATATAACAGGGATGTACAAAGGTGAACTTATCCCTTTAAGGGATCTCTTCCAGTTAACCTTTGAGCGATTGAGAAATAACTATTACAACAAATAAGCAAATAAGTACAACACTAAAATAAATTTCTATAAATATTAACAGATATAATAAATAAACACATATATATACAATATAACTAATAATATAATAAATAAATATATACAATAAGCAGGAAAAAGTTCAAGAACAAGTGTCAAGCCAGAACTTCTTTAGTGTAGATTTGAAAGAATCTACAGACTGAGACTGCCTAATTTCAGTAGGCAACAAATTCCACAACCGCACAGCGTGAATCGAAAAGGATTTAGAATACGTTTTGGATTTATTTGATGGGAAAGCAAGGGAAAGATTTTCACTTGAACGCAAGCGATTCTGAGATCCAGAGGCCAGAAAGTTAAAACGTTCAGAAAAGTAGGGTGGGGACTGAGGATAAAAAAGGATGTTAAAAAGCAACGACAGGACGTGAACATTCTTTCGAAAGCGAATCGGTAACCACTCAAGTTGTGCACGAAAATGAGACACGTCAAATTTTCGCAACCCAAATATGTAGCGAATACACAAGTTAAGGAGGCGTTCCAGTTTGATTAGCAGGTCTTCATTTAAGTCCAGATACGCGATATCACCGTAGTCGAGGAGAGGGAGGAGTAGGGAATGAGCAAGAGTAATCTTGGTGCGAAGAGGAAGGAAGTTCTGCAAGCGCCTAAGCGAATGGACGGATCCATAGACCTTACGACTTACCGCAGCTACCTGAGCCGACCAAGAAAGGGTCTGATCCATAATGATACCTAAATTTTTGACTGAAGAAGAAAAAGGAATTGCAGTACCGTCAAAGATTAATTCTGGTATCATAAGATCAGACAACTTTGCGATGAAGTGAGGGCTACCGACGACAATTGCCTGCGACTTTCTTGCATTGATCTTCAAGCCGAAACCTGCCGCCCAGTCTCGGATAACCGCGAGGTCACTGTTAATTAAAGCAATCAGGGAGGGGAAATCATCAATACAAGCCGCCGCGTAGATATTGAGGGCGTTGAGATCAAGTGTAGATGAACCTGGAGAATTATGTTGAGTATTGCCCACCCCTAATGACTTTAAAAACTTCCATAATTTAGGAGGGGGACACCTATCTATGCGTTCATAGATGTAGCGGCGTCTAGCGTCCCTACATCTTCTGTTACATCGATTACGGAGGGTGACGTATTTAAGATGATTTCCCTCAGAAGGATCATGACGCAGTTTCAGCCGAGCCCGGTTCCGCTTCGCCATAAGAGCCCTAATGGTTGGAGTGAGCCAAGGCGCTGGCAAATGTTTAACCCGCGTCGGTTTCAAAGGCGCGTGCAAGTCGAAAATCGCTAGTAGAGAGCTGGCAAACATATCAAGCTTGAGGTTAATGTCATCGAGAGCATCTAGGGATTGCCAGTCAATACTGCGAAGATCGGCAAGCAAGGCCTCCCGATTCACATTGCCAAGATTGCGGCGCAAGATAACCTTATGTTTACTTTTAGGAGGACGAATTTTAAAGGAAGCAAAGATTAGATCATGGTTGGAAAAGGCAGCAGCATTGAACTGGCCATGAAGTGGGACAAAATCTGGGGAAGAAGTTATGATCAAATCTAAAAGAGACGGTGGACCGTTATGAGGGAAATGAGTGGGGCTAAGAGGAAGAACATTAAGGTTTAAGGAACTTACAAGAGACTGGAGCTTGACTGAGCGGTTGTCGTCTTTTACAAGACATGTATTTAAATCCCCCATGAGAATGGTGTGCTCATACTGTGGACAAAGATCATCCAAAGTCTTCTCAAGAGCATCAAAATAATTGATATTAGACGAAGGAACGTAGTATACTCCGAGAAGAGCTTTAGTATCGTGCAAAGAGACATCAAGGAAAAGGTATTCTGGGGATCTAGTATAGATGGACGGTGACTGGGCAACAATTTCGCAAGCAATTTCGCTCCTGAGGTAAATGGCAACACCACCACCCCGTACAGTACCGAGCCCGCTGTCACTGGGTCCAGTCCTGTCGTTGCGTATCAACTTAAACCCTGGAAGCTGATAGAGCGCAGAAGGCAGAGATGGCTTAAGCCATGTCTCCGAAATTAGAATGGCGTGGACATTTTTACAAGAGAAGGAAGAAAGTAAATCAGGGAAGTGAGCCGGAACACTCTGTGCGTTGATGTGAACGACATTGAAATTTTTCACCGACGTGGAAAAAGTGCTGCTCAGTCGGTCAGCAAGATCTGGCATATCAGACACGTCACTTAATGAATCGTAAAGGCTTGACGAAGATAGAGAGAAAAAAACACTGTCATGACTGGCATTAATTACGACAACAATCGACGTCAATATCCCTACCCTTCCACCTCCACTATCGTAACTGTATTACCTGACCATCGACGTCACAAGCCCACCCTTTCCAACTCCACTTTGGCAATTGTGCGGCGACTCTCGGATCAGACGGACGTTCTCTTTCGTTGCTGATAGTTCCCTTTTTGATTTTAGTTAATATTTGGGTTCTTTGTTAAATAAATGTATTTTTGCTATGATTAAATTATTTAAACGATCGTGAACATATTATTTTAATTAACTAACACCTTCGTTAGTTAAAATCAGAAGTGGGATCACCATTCCCTGTGTTGTTCGGCACTCTTGTCAATTTGAAAAGTTAACGGTTTTTTCGTGACCTGTTTGCGATGTCGGAACAAATTAACGGTCTATTGTGTGACACCTCTACTCCTGGCATTGAACAGACGCTTCAAGCGATACTTTCTCGTTTGAATGCGTTAGAAGACGATTCCAGGAGTCGAAGTACAGTGAGTGATAACACAGTGCCCCGAAATTTACCGCACGAAATAACGTCACGGTCGGATACGCCGCCTCTGCCGCCGCCGCCTCCTAAGACGGCTGGTGTGTCCGCTGGACCACCGCTGACACCTGCGCAATATGAAGGTCGCGCTGGCCTGCCGGCAGTGCTGCCTAGTGAGTCATCGCGAGCGGCGAGTATCGACGTGTCTATAAGGCCTAGTGCGGCGCCTTTGAGCGCTGCTGAGGTTGCTATGAGTGAGGTAACAGACAAGTTGGTCACTGCCATCAATGCCATGAATCCGGTAAGATCCAACCATATTTATATTTCAAATTTTGATCCAGCTTTTAATGACTTTAACGTGTGGTGTAATGAAGTGGATCATGTTCGCAATATCAACCGATGGGATGATCGCGAGTGTTTGGCAAGGATAGGAAATTGTTTGAAAGGTGATGCACGCGTGTGGCTAGGTGAGTGGGCGACTAATGATCGAACCTGGTCAAATTTTAAGCGTCAATTTGAATCCCTTTGTCCCCGGAGGATTGATACTGCGACCATTTTGTTCGATGTTATGAAAACTGACTCGGAAAACTACCTTATATATGCAGAATATGCTAGGCGTTCGTTGTTGCGGCTACGCATTGTCAACGGATTGAGTGATGAATTAATATCGGCGATTATTATTCGCGGTATAACTGACCCGCAAATACATGCGGCAGCAACGAACGCAAAACTACTCCCAAGTGATCTGGTTGGGTTTTTGTCAATCTATGTAAAGCCCTCACAAATTAAACCTACACTCAATAAAGATCATGTAGCAACAAACCGTTACGAATCCGGTAAACGGCAACACGGTGATTCAAAGTCAAAATGTTTTAATTGTGGGAATTTTGGACATAAACAGCTTGATTGTCCTAAGCGTGCGAAGTTTAACGATAACAGTCAACCATCAACCTCAAGACCGTCAAATTCTTCACCTCGAAAATCAGATCTGTGTTCTTTTTGCAAGAAAACGGGTCACAAGGTTGAGGACTGTTTCGCGAAACGGCGCAGTGAGTCACGCGGTAAATCAAATGTCAACGTTTGTCATTCTGATTGTTGACACATTCTCAAAGATACTGTCTTTTTACCCGATTCATAAACAGAGGGCTTGTTGTCTAACTCACTCGCGGTCACGATCGTTTTCATTTTGAAAATCGAAGGCGAATACAAAATAAAAACAAATGCTCCACTTTGAAGCCGGTTGGGATTGCGAGTGCGTTGGACAATAGCCCCTCTGGATGCTTAAGAATTAAAACGAATGTTTGAAAATGCAATCTTTTTATTTGGTGTTCCTCGATTAGTAGTAGCTGATCGTGGACGCATGTATACAACCGTCATGTTTACTACTGGATTGGAGGCCGAGGCAGTGATGTTTATTTTATCACACCAGAAATGCACCAAAGTAATGGGCAGGTTGAGCAGTATTGTCGAACAGTTTTAAATATGATCCGTGTGGACAAAAACTTTCGGCAGTAAAGTTGGTCTAATATCATGTGGAAAATACAGCTCACCCTGAACATAACAGTGCAAAAATGTATTAAATGCTCACCCATGAATTTGTTAATTGGCAGCGATGGAGTAACGCCCGTCATAAGGTCCTTGGTGCGTGATATTGTAATTGAAGCAACGAGTGCTAATCGAGAGTCGTTGCGTCAGTTGGCCCAACAGCGTGCAAACGGGTTGTTGGATGGACAAGAACCGAGCCCGAAAAGATGCTCGCGTTAATCATCGTCACGAGGCACCCAAACCCATACAAGCAAGGCGACCTGGTCTTTAAGCGCAAGACCAGTCAATATGTTGGCAAGTGGGACTCTGGTTACACAGTAACCGAAGTATTGCCTTGCCTCACGACCGTTATGAGCTCAAACTAAGTGTCAGGCTCATATGGGAATACCACACAGGCAGTTGCAGGGCCCCTTATGTCCGTATGGCATTTTTGAGCGTGAGTACCTAAGTATGTACTACAGCAGTTGCACACCCTGAGGGCTCTGTGAGTTTTTGTTGGAGACATCCTGAGGGCTCCGTCTGTATTTTATGTTGAAACTGATCACACCCTGAGGGCTCTGTGAGTTTTTGTTGGAGACGTCCTGAGGGCTCCGTCTGTATTTTCTGTTGAAACTGATCACACCCTGAGGGCTCTGTGAGTTTTACTTGGGCACATCCTGAGGGCTCTGTTGCCGTTTGACCTGAGTTCATCCAAACAGGGTAGCTTTGGTCTGATGATGAGTAACCCGAGGGCTCTGCTTCATCGTATGAACATCCTGAGGGCTCTGTTATTTGCATGTCATGTCCCGCTTGGTAAGAATTATGGCTTATCCCGTGGGCTCTAGGCGACTAACTAAAAATTTGGTGCAATTAACTAATTCGAGTGTTATTTTTGTTTTAACCCTGCCTTTTGATATTACTATTAGAGAAAATGACTGTCTGGCTAATGTAAACATTGTTGTTTTTAGATGTTGATGATGTTGAGAATGCTAACTACCAACACGGTGACATTGCCATCGACCAACCACAGGGGCCATAAGAGGTGGAAGTTGAAGTTTATCCGAGACCATTACATCACGCTGATGGTGACTCTGCCCATGACGCGGACGTGGACGTCCAGCTGTCAGGAGAGGCCGTATTACCTAACAATCGACGTCAATATCCCTACCCTTCCACCTCCACTATCGTAACTGTATTACCTGACCATCGACGTCACAAGCCCACCCTTTCCAACTCCACTTTGGCAATTGTGCGGCGACTCTCGGATCAGACGGACGTTCTCTTTCGTTGCTGATAGTTCCCTTTTTGATTTTAGTTAATATTTGGGTTCTTTGTTAAATAAATGTATTTTTGCTATGATTAAATTATTTAAACGATCGTGAACATATTATTTTAATTAACTAACACCTTCGTTAGTTAAATATATATATATATATATAATAATAATAAACGTTATTGTAATTAATACTTATTTGAGACCTGCGAAAGGCCTGACTAAATACTATTATAAACTCAATCGCTCACCAACAGCTGGCCAGATGCAAACATTACGAACTAACACAGATTAGACAAGTAAGAAAATCATAAATAGACAATGTAAATGCATCCGAATAAAAGTAATACAAAGAAAAAAAAAACATACAAGTAACAACAACAAGAAAAATATTAGCGCGTCAACTAACACAAAACGCAACTCCGACAGTACAATGAAACGGAACGCAAAACTTATGTCAAGTGACAGGTGCCAGTGTCACTGTCAAGTGTCAAGTCAACGAAACAGTCGACCTACCGGCGCAAACGACGATACGAAACTACGACACAGCACTCAATTAATAATACTAAAACTAGAACCATCCAACATCCAACAGTTACAAGGTCAACTATTGTTAACGCTATGAAATCGATGCACGGATAACAACAGTCGTTAGAACAGGATCACTTTGACTTCGGAGCGATTGCGGCTGCACGCTTAGGAGGCTTCGAACGCATAACCAGCGACTGCTTACTAGGGGCCTCGTGCGTACGGACAGAAGATCCTGAGCTCCCGCTTCCTGATGCCACGGCCGGAGACGGCAAAGCACGAAGCTCTGGCATGGTGGCGACTCGGCGGCGGGAACCATCCCGGCACAGAACGACAATCCGCCCATCGCTCGTCCAACTACCCTTCACTCCATGGATCCTCCTTGCCTCGACGAACACTGCATGTCGGCTGCTGGTCAGGAATTCCGACAACGTCATACCAGAACCCTTAAGCCTCGTCTTAGATGCCCACGCTGCATTCCTATGCACCAGGGTTGCAAACCTTAATAATATTGGTCTAGGCTTAGAGTCCCGAAGCTTCCCAAGGCGATGGCACATATGAAAGGACTCCAACGAAAGGCTCTGCAACTGTAGATTCTGAGTGCAGATAGCTACAGCAGTCTCAATAGTGCTTTCATTATCAGCCTCGGGCACCCCATGCAACAGCAGTACCTTGCGACGCGACCTCATCTCCAGATCGTCCAGGGATTTAGCCACAAGCTCCATTTGTGCCTGAAGACTGGAGATTGTCTTCCAAATGAAGCTTTTAAATACCTGGAACTCGCTGTCAACTGAATTGGTCTGGGAGTTAGAGCGACTGCTCTCAAAAGTGTCCATCCTAGCAGCAAATAGCTCCTTCATCTCGTCCATGGACTTCTTGAGTTGAGCCAGAGTGTCCATTATAATGTTATTACAGAGTGAATTGTGAGAGTGGTGACAAGATTTTTATTAATTTGGTAAGTTGTTACTTAAAAGCAGTGATAACAGCTGAGGGCAGCAATAAGAGTTTATTTAACACATTTATTGATAATACAGTCTTGTTTTATATATTTTTGTATTTTAAACTATATTATTAAATACTGAGCAAAATTTGTGTGTATTGATTATTTATTTATTTATTATAAAAAAATACACTTATAGGCTTACAGTTGGGACCAAAGCACCTACAATGTTAATTATAATTAAGATTACCTTACATACTAATAGCAAATGAATTACAAAAATAGCATATTTTAAGTAATAGTGATTGCTAGCTATCGGCGAATACATCGGCATCTTGGAACTGGGAAAGAAATACATTTAAAAGCATCTGTGCTCGAATGGTCGGTGCATTGCCGGCGCGTTGTGAACGCGACTCTGGCAACGCGAAGAGCCGGCGCAGGCGGCGCCCCGCGCGCCTGTAGTTCATCGGCACAGACAACCTAATTTGCTCAAGGGCATTTGGGTTATCAATTTTGTTCCTTAATAAGAGACAGTAGTGGACTAAAAGGTGCATTTTACACCTGGAGATCAGAGTGTCAAAACCCACCATACCCACTACATAGAGAGACGGGTAAAGGAAGGGATAATATCCAAATTGTCTTTTGTAAACGTACCTAGCAAATTTACGTTGAACTCGCTCTATTAGGATTTGGTACTTCACCTCCAGTAGATCCCATAAAATGGAGCAATACTCTAATTTGCTTCGCACAAACGCATTGAACAAAATGACACTTACGTTCGTGCCAGCAAACCTGACGCCGCGCGCATTATGAATCCAAGTGCTTTATGCGCATTCTTCACTGTGGAAATTATATGATCACGGAAGTCTAATCTAGTGTCCAGGTTGAGACCCAAATCACGAATATATGGCACCCCCTTGAGTGCCCCACTTCCCAGATGGTAAAGATACTCATGTGCGCTTTTTGATCTGCTGAAAGTGATCACTTTACACTTATCCACATTAAAATCTAATTTATTCTCCTGGCTCCATTGCGCTACCGCATTTATATCGTGCTGTAGTAAATCTCTATCTGAGAGCGAATTGATGACGAAGAACAATTTTAAGTCGTCAGCGAACAACAAGCATCTCACGTGTGTAAATTACTGAAGGGAGGTCATTCACCATTATGAGAAATTGGGACGGTCCGAGAGTGCTGCCCTGACTGACCCCAGATCTGGTGTAATACTCTGAAGACTGATAGCCATGCTGGACAAACTGCCTTCGATCATTCATATAGCTCCCAAAGAGCTTTAGTAGCCCTGGGGAAAATACAAAGTCCGAGAACTTGCGTAACAGAAGGTCGTTATCCACTAAGTCGAAAGCCTTTTTAAAATCGAAGAAGGCAGCATCCACCTGCCGGGCTTCATCCATGTGGTGCAGTGCGTAGTCCACGAAACTACTCATTTTTGTAGCCGTCGACCTGCCAGCACAAAAACCGTGCTGGACTTCGACCAGTTGTCTAGAGATGATAGGAGTGAGTCGATTGTTAATAACGCTTTCGAAGATCTTACCAAAGACTGATAATATGGCGATTGGTCTGAAATTAGCAACATCTGCCGACGAAGCGACTTTGGGAACAGGGGTAACTCTGGATACCTTCCAGGCAGTGGGAAAAATTCCTTCCCTAAGCGCTAAGTTATAAATATAAAGTAAAGGTTGCTCAAACACCGATCGGCAGTCCTTTACCAAAAATGCAGGAATGCCGTCAGGACCTGGCCAAGAGTTCGACTTAAGTTTACGAACTACCTTACGAAATTCAGTTGGGGAAATCTTATCAATAGTTATGAACGTGGAAATGTTTGCAGTATTTGCACAACGTACGGCAGCATCAACATCAAGAACAGGAGAGTCTGCATGGAATATAAAGCTAAAGTGCTCGGCAAAAGCTTCTACTGCATCCCGCCCCGCCAGGTGGGCGTTGTTCTGCGTATACCAGTTTCCCATGCTTCGGGATTTGCGAATGTCTTTGATGTGTTTCCAAAAGACGGCTGGGTCAAGAGCAATGCTCTGCTCAAGTGCATTAAGGTGTTGCTTAAACGCGGCATCTCTAAGCTCTTTTACCTGAGTCCGATAATACCGAAACAGTTCCCTATTTACCATTAACCCTTGGGACTTAAATTTAACTAGATGGATGTGCTTTAACTGTATATAATGAATTATCTCTGGGGTATACCAATCAGGATAGTTATATCGACCCGGTCCTCCGCCAGAGCGCTTTCTAATTGGGACGTCATGGTCCAAGACACTCTCCACAGCTTCATATAGCGCGTCCACTGCCCTATTAACATCTTTTTGACTAAATAGGGGTGACCAATCGATACTACTTATATCATTGTATAGAGTAACTAAATTAGCCTTCTCGGGATTGACGCAGACAAACTAGGAGATTGTTCGACACTAAAACGACTGCTATAGGGGAATGTAAGGGTGCACCTGCAATGCGGGGTGGAATGAATCCAATGGAACAAACGGATCGTCCCATTCTTGCACGCTCATTCAATCAGCCTTTAAATTTGATAAAACCAGATCCAGGATGCCTCCATGTAGATTAATGACATTATTGTATTGTCGCAACTTACAAAAAAGAGTAAAAGAGTCAAATTGACTCTGTACATGGTTATTAAAAGATTTGAGATTGAAATCGCCTAATATAACAGTTTCCAGATCATTAAATTTGGTTAAATCATTTTCAATAGTGTCTAGGACATCTAAGTACAGTGGTTCGCTATAGCTTGGCGGCAGATATACAACACATATAACTAACTTAATAAGTATTAAGAAAAATATATTATTTATTAAAAATAATTAGGTCACAGAATACCACACACAGGAACACACAGAAGGAAGGAAGTAATCAAATCAGTCTTATAACAAAAAGTGCCCATGTTTTCATAATTATTTGTGATTGATTTTTACAATCGAATAAATTCGAAAAAAAAAAACGAAAATCGAAAAAAATTTAAAACAACATTATAGCAAAAAAGACGTAAGTACATACAACACACGTCCACAGAAAATAATCATATTTCGCACTATTCGTGGAAGAAAGACGTATGTGAAAAATAGCTACTTTTTCAGTAGAGCAAAAAAACTAATTTACTACTTTGTTAACGGTCGTATGTCGTATATAAATGTATCATATATCATTGGATAGCAAAAAAATTGCTCGACGTTCTTTCTTGCTTCGCTTTACGAATATTTGTTTACTTTGGGAGCAAATCTTAAATATGCACTTAACGTTTTACTTCCACATCATGGTACACGTATTCGTGTATGTGATTTTATTTACTTACTTTTGACTCATTTTTGCAACAAATATCCACATTCTTAACTATTCTTATGTATTTTTGAGCTTCCATTATCTACATTAGTTAAAGTCGTAAGTAGGACTTAATTCTTCCTTGAGAATTTGCGATCTATAATGAATTGCAAGTCGAGACACGCGTTTAATATAAGAAAAGAAAAAAATATATCGTTGAAATAAGACAAATTACTTTTTTTTCCATAAATGTTTATTTTATATATAACTAGCTTTTGCCCGCGACTTTGTCCGCGTAGAACTCGTTTATCGAAGTTAAGTGTTTTAAGTAATTTTATAGTTTAACATCCTCCCAGGCCAGGATGATCTTTTATGTAATATTGAGCTCCACATTTAAATTGAAATTGAATTGGATAACGTCATCTAGGTTAATACATTTTTGTATACCTACAATATTTTTTGTTTTGTCTAAATGTAATGAAATAAATGAATTTGATTTGATTTGATTTGATTTGATATTTCGCTAGATCATGAACATTTGGTGGGGTGGATACTCGTGAGCATGCTATATACAGTTGCCCATGGGAAAAACAGTTTGCTTCAAAATGTACGCCGGCTACTTATACTGTTTGTCGTTGCGCTTTGCTTATGGTCATGGCAATAGCTGTTTTAAAAGCACTCTTATAAAGTTAAATGGTAAATCTATCAGAGTTATAGGAATGCGGGGAATAAAAACATTTTCTCCTTTAGCAATTCCAGACATCATTATTGCCCTGAGGCCGACATTACACCTGTAAGTTATTGCTGTGTCTACGACATTGTCTTTCGAGAGATACTTGTACGCCTTCTATGCACAGACTTAATATATTACTTCGTATGGACTGGCCTCTAGTACAAAAAAACGGGCGATGAAATTGTTGCTAAATCTAAAAATCTAGCACCAAATCGTGACAGTGACGTTTCAACCTCGCACCAAGTCGTACGGACTAGTAAAATCAAAAATGCCATATTGCGTCATAATTAAGTGCAATAATTATACCTGAAAGGTATCGAAAACAAAGGATGGAGTTTCTTTTTTCCGGTAAGCATATTAAGTAACGTATTACTCGAGTTAAACCATTTTTTCAAGCATTCTTAATATTATTGTAAATACAGCTGTTGTTTGGTTATCCAGCCACGTTACGGTAGTTCTATGTAGTTTGACGTAGTTTATAAGCAATCTGATAGATGTCGCTACTGTTTCTTGGCCAAACATATGTGACATTTTTGTTCGGAAGACCCAATCTAGTTATTTAAATCAATGCTTATATGTGATATTTTTAGTGTTCCGTACCAAAATGGTAAAAAAAGGAACCTTTATGGTGAGACTTTGTTGACTGTTGTCTGACATGTCTGTGAAGTGTTCATTATTCGCAGTTTTTGAGAAATATCGAAAAAAATTATGAAAATCTGTATTTAAATTAAGGCTAGTCAAAATGGAACTTATTTTGATGGAAAATAAAGTTGATAACCAAATGAGTATTTTCTTTTGCGGTTACCAAGCATATTACCTTAAATACGGAGCCCTCAGTGCGCGAGTCCGACTTGCACTTGACCGTTTTTTTTTATTTATCTTCCCCTTAATTTCGTTTTTCGGTCCTAATATTGCCCTTTCACACAATCATTCTCTATTATTTTTATTGGTTTGTAGATCTGGGTACACGTTGTTTTTTAGATCATCTATGATTACAGAATTCGCTTTTTAATGTAATCATATCGTTACTACCTCTTGCCGTACGATCTTCGCCAATTTTTAGTAGAAATGCCGCATATTGCCCCGCCCGTGTGATACATTTTTTTTACATATACCTACCCACATTTTACTTGCATTTATTTTATCCGCCAGCGTGCCCCTAGTTATCACCGGTAGGTAGATGAGAATCAGTCTAAATTCGCCATCTAAAAATACCACAATTTTTTCAAGTGATCATAAATCTTATATACCCCCTAATATTTAAATAACAGCTGTAGAAATAATATACTTACGCCTTGAATTAGTCTTGTTGTTGAAAATGGCGGAAAAATGTTAAAATCTGGATATGTCAACGCCGTCAACATCAATCTGACACCGCTCCTTTTTACATAGACTAACAAAACAGAATGTACAAAGACTGACCCATGTTGTCACCCACATGACAGATGCCATAGGTCAAATAAATAAATAAATTTTACAATTTAGACAATAATTACTAATATAGAATAAAATTTAATATTACTAACAATCTATGATCCTAAAATAAATGAATTAATTCAAAAAAAGTTTGCTGTTAATTATTTTTTTACTTCATAATCTGATTAATAAATAACTATTACTCAAAAAATTAGATATTTGTGACCTATGTTATACATGGAAATGACGAAATTGTAAGGTTTCTCTTTTTACTATAATGCTGCGGAACCTAAAGAAGAGAATAAATTATTGATCAAAATTGTAAATCCCAAGCAAAGTTAAAAATAGGAGTTTGGTTTTCAAAATATTGTCTTATATATGTATTCGAACTTTAACCCCCGATATTACCCATAAAAACAACGTTTTCAAGTAACAACTTGACACCGATCCGTAAGTTTGAATCACAGCGTCGCTATGGTAACGTTAATCAATGATCGCGTGCTTTTTTGTCTTGATCGCTCCAGTTATAGGAGGGATATGGTTGTTCTTGTCTTTGATGTCACATTATCATGGCGCACAGTGTACGATTTGACCAATCTAGGTGGACAAAAGTAAAAAATTAAAATATTTCTAATTTGCAAAATATTAAGCAAACAATGTTCTTAAGGAATGTCGACACCCGATGGTATATCCCAAAGTTTTTTTTGCAGCGAGTCCCCGTTAAAACAATGGCCAAACTATCCCTTTTGAGCAGGTAGCCGCCGGCCGCTCTCGATCAGTACGACTTCGATCGCTTAAGTGTTTCCTCCTCTGACAAAGTATTGTGTATTTTTTGAAAAGTTTTCGTGATGGGTTATACAACTGGAGGTATAGTATGAATCTTCCCAGGTGAATTTTTCGCTTCGAGCCCTAATCTTTCAAACAATGGCCATTGTCTCTATTATCGCAAAGCCGCTAGCTACCGAGTTAGCACGTGCCACTACAACATTCATATTGAAAAACAAACGGTATCGTCATAGTATTAAGGTTCAAATTTAATGTCACTGATATTCTAGATATTACGTTTTGGTAGTGTAGGACGATGGACCGCCCCGAGGCAATACGGCGCTCATATTATTTTGATATTTGGTGTTAAAACTAAAACGTGGTGATTTATTATATTATTTTATTAGTAAATGTAATAATTTAAAAAGATGCAGCTGCAAGCATTGTCATTTCTTCTTATCTTTAAAATAACGATACTGTGAAATTAGCACCCCTGACGTGTTGCCGACGCATGGTGACAATAAAAACACTGATAAGGATTAACGACCTGACCACTATTGTTTTGCATAAATACAATAGGTTTATGAGAAGAGCGGTGCAGAGTACCTACTTATAAAAATAACACGATGCACACGATGACGATATTAGTAACCGACTAAAGCCTGATAAATATAATTATTTCGTGTCACCACGTAAATATAATTATTTACGTGGTGACACGTCTCATTTTTAACACCAAGTATCAAAATAATATGAGTGCCGTATTGCCTCGGGGCGGTCTAACGTCCTACACTACCAAAACGTAATATCCAGAATATCAGTGACATTAAATTTGAACCTTAATACTATGACGATACCGTTTGTTTTTCAATATGAATGTTGTAGTGGCACGTGCTAACTCGGTAGTTAGCGGCTTTGCGATAATAGAGACAATGGCCATTGTTTGAAAGATTAGGGCTCGAAGCGAAAAATTCACCTGGGAAGATTCATACTATAATTATAGTGTTTGTAATGAGATTTAAATGTAAATAAATAAACTAAAATGTCTTAACAGTACCATCCAAAGTAAGCCTTTAAAATTAAACCGAAAATAGTGCAATCTTTAACTTTACCTAGTAGTTTAGTAGATTGTCAAGCGTAGTAATGCCATAGTAAAGTTTTAATTATATTTAGCTCTCCTAAGGGTGTCAGAAAATCGCTACAAGTAAGTGCAAATTTGTGCGATTTTAAAGTTTTTGGCGTTTTTCTTTACAGGTGCTCAGATTCAACGAAAGTTGATATTTGACTTTTGGCGATGTACTTCGCCTAAAGGCAGAGTAGAGAAGATGGTGGAGTTTGTGAAGTCAAAATTTATAAATTTGGCTTTGAAAAAAGAAGATGAGACGCATCTTAAAGTTGTTTTGAAAAGTGAAAGTGAAAAGTTAAGAGTGAAGTGGGTTAGAAAACACAGACGATTAGACTTATTTCTAAGTGCCTACGAGGAATGGCTAAATCAAGATCTAGTTTTTCCAATGTTTCGTGAACTTGAACATTCACAAACGACGCCAAGTACAAGCATTGGCAGACCATCAAAGAGCTTTGAAGATAGTTCGAGTAAAACAAAGAAACGAAAGATTCAAGACTTATTAAATGAATGGAGCCCTGAAGAAACAGTTTTTGCAGCTCAACTAACTGTACGTTAGTTGAGCTGAGCTAAAATATACAAAAAGAAGCAAAGAGTAGAAAATTTCATCTTTACCCGTGCTACGATCAAATTAAAGATGCAAAAAAGCGGTGTTATCCTTCGGTTGAAAATATTATTTTGACAGACGTACAAGCTGAAATTCAGTTACAGGCTTTGTTGAGTCATACCGCTACAAGGATCTGTCAAGATATTCTTGGTGAAGCTTTAATAGCTACTGATGCAAACACTGACAACTATGCATTGATATACAAGTGGGGCTGTGATGGATCTTCCGGGCACAGTGTGTATAAACAACCTTTTGAAAATGAGGAAGATACTGACGAATATATGTTCATCATTTCCGTAGTCCCCATGAGATTAGTTCGTGAATCTGACAAAAAAATTATGTGGGAAAATCCTCGGCCTTCGTCTCCTTGATTTTGTAGACCAGTGAAGTTTATTTACAAGAAAGAGACTGAACAATTAATTAGGGCAGAATGTGACAAAGTAAACAAACAAATTGCTGAGTTAGTGGCCACTGTAATACCGATCAAAGGTGGAAGAAATATTTTCGTTCAACATGAATTGATTTTATCCATGATTGATGGCAATGTGTGCAATGTCTTATCAGAAAACAAATCAAGTCAGAAATGTTTCATATGTCATGCCACTCCCAAAGAAATGAACCTGAAAACGATTCCTAGAGATCCGGATGAAGACTTTTATAGATTGGGGATTTCTAGTCTTCATGCATATTTACGCACGATGGAGTGCTTATTAAATATATGTTATCGTCTAGACATATGTGAATGGCAAGTACGAGGCAACAACAAAAAAGTAATATTTAAAAAAAAGAAACAAGAAGTCCAGCGAAAATTTAAAACTATTGGTCTCATTAAAGACAAAGTCAAGCCCGGATTCGGGACCAGTAATGACGGGAATACGGCCAGAAGGTTTTTCCAAGATCCAGAGAAATCCGCGTGTGTTACTGGAATCGACAAAAACCTAATTTTGCGTCTTGGTACCATACTCGCAGCTATAGCAAGTGGATATGAAATCGACACAAAAGAATTCCAGTGCTATTGTGAGCAAACGCGAGAACTGTACATAAGTTTATACCCCTGGTATTATATGCCCGCAACCCTTCACAAAATTCTTGTGCATGGGGCAGAAATTATAAAGAACTGTATAATACCCATAGGGCAAATGTCGGAAGAGGCATCAGAAGCCAAAAATAAAGAAATTCGTCATGTGAGGCTGGGTCACACGATGAAAATTACGAGAGTACACACCAATTATGATCTGATGAAATATTTATTAATATCGTCAGATCCATATATCACAACCTTAAAGAAACTGCCACGAAAATCGTCACTGAAACACCAATTTGACATTAAATTTTTGTTAAAAAAATAATAAATCAATGATTTTATACAGAAATGCTGGTTTTATTACTTTATTTATTAGTTTTCGGATATATTGGGGCATTTAGTGTAACATTCTTGCGAGTTTGATTTTTGTCCACCTAGATTGGTCAAATCGTACACTGTGTGGCGTCACATTTGTTACAACAACAAATTGGTTTTTTTTTTCTTTAAATTAAGTTTCTATGTAATAAACGGAGTATGAAATTTTGATATTTGTAATCACGTAAAGTAATCGACGGCCATCGAATAGAGTTTTAAAAAAATACAATTGGGCCAATTTGATAATTTCTTAGTTGTTTTAACTTTAATCGAGAAATCCTGAAATAGGTGTACTTTTATTTGTTACTGTGATGTATAACACAAAGAGGTTGATTGTTTCATATGTCATACTCAAATTGTAACTGTCATCTTTCTCTTTCAATAAAGTGTAATAACGGGCGGACGTGTTTTACTGGCTTTCCTTGAGATCGGTGGCTATAATAGGCGGAACCTCAATATTCTTCAGTGGCGACGAGTATTAACGATACGCGCGTGTAAAAACTGTGGTTTTCGTTTAAAAAGATCACCAGCAACAATGTCGATCGGCAAAATAGGGGCGTTTGACATTGAGAAGGATAACTGGGACTCATACGTGGATCGCCTCGATCAGTACTTCGTAGCGAACGACGTGAAGGCGGCGGTGCAGGTGGCGACGCTCATCACGGTTATTGGGAGCGATGCTTACGATTTAATGGTTAATCTGTGTACGCCGGATAAACCGTCGAAGAAGACGTACACCGAGCTGGTCGCGGTCATGAAAGGTCATCTACTAACGAAACCTAGTATACTAGCTAACTCTGATCTTAAGTGTACCTATGTTAAGCAACCTCCTGACGCACGCACCACCCAAACACCTAAGGGGTGTTGGTAGGACGGGGGATGGGGAATCCTGCGGCCTCCTAAACGGGAGAATGATTTTCTCTCCCGGCCCTTCAGCACTGGCTGGGGTAAGGCTCCGCTCGCGATTCACCGGTCCCTCGTCAAACTGACACCTGCCCCTCCCCCCTTAATTATAGCAGATGTTTAGTCTAAATTGCAATGGAAGAGGTCACAAAAGAGGGCAGCGCAAGGAGACACGCGCAAAAATAGTATCTCCAGGCAAAAGACTAAGCCTCAAAAAAGGGTAGCCCCACCCATAAAGATGGTGTCCACAGCCACACAAGCGGTCCAGAAAAGATCTCCGACCCAACCCTTCCATTGTCGGGCAAAAGAAAGGAAGCCCGTAGTCCGTAAGCATGCATGCGTCAGGATTCCCACTCCGCGACTCACATAGATATAAGTCTCTCCCCCATCCCAACCCCCACTCCTATCCCCCTCTTTGGAAAAACCCCGCGGATAAGTAAACGGAGGAAGGACTTTCTCCTCCGGCCTTTCAGCACTGGCTGGGGTAGTATCCGCGGGAGTCTAAATTCTAGTTGGTAATAGGGACATTGGTGTTTTTAGCCGGTGCGAGCCCGGCAGTACCTGGGCCCTCCATTCCCAGGTCTCCGGAAGGGATTTTCACCTCTGCCCTCTTTCTTTTTCTCAAAAGTAATGTTTTAAAAAACAGTAAACAAAAGCAAGGACTTTTGTCTTTGGCCCTTCAGGCGATTACCAAAAAAAAAAAGTATACTTGCAGAGAGGTTTAAGTTTCGTCAAACCTCACCTCAATATTCTTCAGTTACGAAGAGTAATTAATAATACAGAGTTTCAAGTGACCAGCTCAATCCGGTAACTTTTTTCCATACTAACTTTGACCCCTCTTTTCCCCTTTGATTTTCATATCTTAATTTTTTTATTATATATAAACCTGGTCACCGGTTATTGAAACGTTTTAGTGAAAACCGCATTAAGATTGGTTCAATGGTTTTCAATTGATGCGAGGAGAAACAAAATTTAACAGACAAACAAACAAACAGACACCAATTCTGAGGTCCCCTATAGTATTTTTAAGTTCATATCTCGAATGCACAGATTTTTCCCCTTCTACAACTTTATTTTATGTAGGTATAGATATAGATATAGATATAGATATAGATACCTATATTTTTATAGCCTATAACCTGCCCCCTATTTCACCATCTTGACAATGACACGTAACAGGTGACAATTCGGTATACATTGCAAAGTTGACACGCTGAACCATGACTAGGTTTCATATAAACTGCGCCATGTATACTGAAATGTCACCTATCGTCTGTCATTGTCGGGATGGTGAAATAGGTGGCTGGCCGGGGTTTTTCTCGACAGATTTGTAAAGTTTGCATCAAAATCCGTTCAGTCGTTTTCACGTGATGCGCGTTCAAATAAACAGACAAACAGATAAACAGATAAACAGACAAACAGACAAAAATTCTAAAAACTGTTGGAACGTGTTCTGTTATCGATTCTAAATATCCCCAGCCAACTTTTTTTGGAATATCTGCCATGAACAGACTATCGACCCTCTTCAGGTTTATTATATGTAGTATATATAGATGGAATAGTGTAAAATGCTAAAAAAATAATGAAATCTTAAATGTTATCAAAACTTGTTCACAATGACGAAATTTTGTTCAAAGGCTTCCAAACTAATGTCCGTCGATACATAAACTACTACAAAAATATAATAAAGATTTGTAAGAGTGTAAATCCAAATAATGTGTAAAAAGGGCAATGTGCCGGAGAACTACAATATAACAACAATAAAATAACAAAACTTCATATTTTTTATTGCTTAAAGATTTAATTCAAATAAAATCAATGATAATCATCAGTAAAACATAAACAGTCACCCAAACACAACAAGACAAATTAGTTAATCGAGATCGTTGACGTCTAAAACTGAAGTTGTCGTTGGACACAGATTGTGGAAAAAAGTTTGGTAGTCTTAGTTTTGTATTATTAAAATAAATGTTTTAAATGTATAGGTATTATAATTTTGAATCTGATTGTGTTAAGGAATATTGTTTTTTTGTAAAGATGTGTTCATCTGTAATTGGGGTTTATGTTTATCCGAGTTAACTTTAATGAATAAGCCCACTTTAAAGTCAATAATGTGCTCTGTTAGAGTCCCGTATTGAATAATTAAATAAATAGTGAGGTAGTATAAAGTTATCTTTACATAAACTTATCAGATCTTTGTGTAAATTAAGAGAGATCGGCAATGGGGCGTCATACAAACCTCGGCGAGGTCGATCGCCGCTGGAAGGGTTAAATAAAATGATTATTGTGTCAAATTCGGGGTGATGTGAGCTAGCTGACAGTGTTAGGTAGGTAGGTAGGTATATAAGAGAATAAATGGGCTCCTATTCTAGCTTCCAGATGGCTGAGATCTAAAAGATATGATCGCCAGAGAGTCATAGTAAAATGTGAAATCGTTTAAATCATAGGTACAGTCACGGTCAGAATTGCATGGGCACCTATAAGGCGATAATTCTCTGAACACTTGCGTACACATTCTTAAACATTAAACTAAATGGCGTTGTTGACTAAACCAGTTCATTTGGCTATTATTAAAACTTCCCAAGATATTAGTACTAAAGTCGATATTTCGCCCAGCCGCTTAGACGAAGTAATGGCTCAGTGGTTTTACGTCGGACTAATCGCTCTGGTCTGATTATACTGAAGTTCGAATCTCTTCGGGGTTGGTCTTTTTTCTTTTTGTATTTTTGTATTTTTACAGAACGATGTTAGTGCGATAAATAATGCTGATGGCCCTATGAAATAAATAAATAATAACAGCAAAAAGCATGCATGCTTTTACAAACATTTATTAATGAAATAAAACTATTGTTTTTGTAATTTAAGCATTTATTAATGAGTTATATTCATTTGATAATAATACGCATCCAAGTAACAATAAAACAACTCCTATTTACCCATTTACCATTTCATCGAGGCCAGAAGCTTAAGTTTCGTTTCCAGATTCGGAAAGGTGATTGAAGCTTGACCACAATAAATAACAAATATAGACTTATAAAGACCGGGTTATAATAATTATAAAAACGTGTGAGTGTAGCTTTTTTGTTGCGGGGGGAGCTAGATTATAAACAGTGCAAAATTGATCACCTTCTTCAAACAAATTACAGGGGAATAAGACAATTAGTGAGTTAAGTTATCAAATGAAATTAAGTTTTAATTTGGTTTTGCACACTAGAAATAAAACAGTTATATTTATAACGTTATACTTGCGTTCAATTTCTAGTCACTTGTTAAATAGATTTAAATATATAACCCGGTCTCAACTAAAAAATATTATCTATCTACTTACCTACTTAATAGGTATAACTTAATAGCTAGTGTAGCCGCCATTATGTTCGATAACGGCCTGCATGCGAGAACGCATTGAATCAATAAGATTCCTGCACAAGCTCGAGCCACGAATGCTTTCCCAAACTGGCAAACAATGAGCCTCTAATGCTTCTGGGGTTCGCTCATTCTGGTTATCCCAGCGTTGAATCATCACACCCCATAAATTTTCAATTGGATTTAGGTCTGGTGACCTAGCCGGCCAAGGAATTATAGTCTTTATTATTTCTAGCGAGCTGATCTTCTATACAAAGGCCATTGTTTGTGTACAATACTGTTATCTTTCTTTGTGTCCGTAACCGCAAGCCGATTACATACAAAAAAGTTAGAACTACATTGAATGTCCATTGAATTATCAACCCTATCCTCGTAGTCAGTAGGTTTAAAATGTAAAGTGTCAGGATACAGGTATGTCTTTATTATTTGAACCGAGCTTCTTCTCTACACAATATTATCGTCTTCTGTCGCCAGGGTTGTACTCGCGTTGTTTAAAATATTACTTTAAATAAAACTATGAATAACTCGATATTTTGGAGCAAAACGTGTTAAAGCCACCTTTTAGGACTTTCGAGAGCAAGAAAAGTCCAATAAAACGTAGCTGGGTTGCGAAAAAGTGCACTATAGAGGGTGAAAAATAACGCATGTACTAAAAGAGCAAAAGCCAGTTAGACACTAATATACCAAAAAAAAGAACAAGCCTAAGCCCTGCCTTAGTGTCCCCACCAATTGATAACAGAGCAGTTAGACAAAATAATCATTCTATTTTTATTGCTATCTCGCTCGCTCGAAGAATTTTACCTGAACCTGCGGGATACTAGTTGCATTGTAATTATTGTTTCTTCAAATTTGTCATTAGGATGCGGAATTGGTTATATCTTGGATTCATTACACTATAATGGTGGTTAAAATGCAGGTTAATCGAAAGTCCTAAAAGGTGGCGATAACACGTTTCGCTCCAAAATATCGAGTTATTCATAGTTTTATTTGAAGTAATATTTTAAACAATGCGAGTACAACCCTGGCGACAGAAGATGATAATATTGTGTAGAGAAGAAGCTCGGTTCAAATAATAAAGACATACCTGTATCCTGACACTTTACATTTTAAACCTACTGACTAAGAGGATAGGGTTGATAATTCAATTGACATTCAATGTAGTTCTAACTTTTTTGTATATAATCGGCTTGCGGTTACGGACACAAAGAAAGATAATAGTATTGTACACAAACAATGGCCTTTGTATAGAAGATCAGCTCGCTAGAAATAATAAAGACTATACCGCTATATCATTGTGCTGAACCGAACTGTAACCGAACCACTCCCGCACACCACGCGAACGGTGTATAGGGCAATTATCTTGAACAAATGATATAACCGGTAATTCATCTTCCGGATACACATTGCGAACAGTGGGTAGCATGGTGTCCTCCAACACGTCCACATAATTATCACTGGTCGCTCGGCTTGGCATTCGCACTAGTTCCCCAGGGTCGGCTGCGCTCATCCAGCCCGACATATTCACACTTATCCGGCCAGACTCCATGTTGGGCACAACGTGATTACTATCATAGCGGGTATTATTCCGCCGCCATAAACTAAGTCGTCCGTGTTGGCTGGATTTAAAAGTTTTTTCGTCTGTAAAGACGACATTCCTCCAGTCGAAATTTAAATGCTCCAAGGCGAAAGCTAACCTTGCTCCTTTGTGAGCTTCAGTAAGCAAGAGTTTGATGGCATGCCGGCGGTGATGAAGGCCCTCGCTGTGCAGAGCACGTCGCACTGTGCGCATGCTGGTATCGAATAAACCGGCGAAGTGTCTTGTCGGGATAAATCCATTTTCCTCATAATTCCTCACCATGATTTGACGCTGCTGTGTGGTTATGAGTTGAGCTCGGCCAGTTCTTTGGCGATGGAACAAAGAACCTTCCTCTTCAAATCGTCGGACCCATAAAACAACGGTCTTTCTCTATACCAAAATATCAGATATTTAAATTACCTTTAAAACATATATTTTAATATAATTTTATATACTTATTGCAATTAGTAATTTAAATTACATTTACAAAACTACTTACGTTATAGTCATAGTTGTTATGGCGAATTTTTGGCCTAAAGCTGCATTTTGTGATGGAAGCAAACCGCTTTGTACATACATAGTAGGGACCAAAATAAGCGATTTTAAACGCAGCAGCAAAATTTTCACCCCTTAGGAACACAGATGGCGCCACTTCAATTTTTCATTTTTCAAAAAGTTCTACAACCTAAAAGGCTGTACCGATTTTAATAATTAGGGTGTCAATCGAAAGATAATTAAACAATGTATTATAAAAAAATATACCATAAAAAACAAAACATATTTGCTACCAAAAACCCCTCATTTTTGTAAATTTTTTTTAGCTATTCACCAGTTTTTTATTTATTTACATAAAAAAATGCAAAAAAAGTGTATTTACGTTAACGGTCTGCTCCTACCTGGACGACCGCATGATAAGGGTACACTACGCGGGCGAAATCAGCGAAAAGCCCACCACAAAGGGATGTGTCCAAGGCTCTATAGGAGGTCCAATCTTCTGGAATGTAATTCTAGACGATCTCCTACAGATGCTCAACGACACGGACGCCCATTGTCAGGCCTTCGCTGACGACGTCACTCTGGTGTTCTCTGGCAACGACTCAGGTGCAGTAAAAGCAAAAGCCGAACGGACTCTCCAAAAAGTGGTCGAATGGGGCACCCAAAATAAGCTAAACTTCGCCGCTCACAAAACGGGAGCCATGGTGATAACGAGGAAGCTGAAATGGGACCCCATCCGAATCTCAATGGCTGGGACCGCAGTAGAGCTTGTCGACGAAATCAAACTATTGGGACTTACCATAGACCGTAAGTTGACCTTCAACGCACACGTAGAAAAAACGTGCCGAAAGGTAACGAATATCTACAGACAGCTGTCACGTGTGGCAAGGGTATCATGGGGTCTCAATAGCGAGATAGTGAAAACCATCTACGTGGCGGTGATAGAGCCGATCGTCCTGTACGCAAAATCCGCCACTCAACCTTCAAGCTAGCGCCCTATAACACCGTGTTTCAAACTGAACTGTACGCCCTACTCAGGGCCGTACAGATCGCAGGGAAGCACAAGGCGCGGAGCGTCAGCATCCTCAGTGACTCAAGATCCTCACTGGAGCTCCTCAAATCACCGGACACGACACACCCCTTGGTCCAAGAGATCAAAAACGCCGCAACCCAAACAAGAGCAATGGGGACCGACCTCAGGTTCTATTGGCTGCGAGCTCACGTTGGAACGCCAGGAAATGAGAGAGCAGACGAACTGGCAAAGCAAGCAGCCCTTAGGAAGATGTTGATAGATCTGTATTCTTAAGATGAACATGTTTTGAGATCTGTGGCAACACTCAAGACTTCTCAGTTGTAATGGCGCTATCTAATATACAGTGCTTCAATAATTTATATGTGTTTTAATTAAATACCAAAATAAATGTAATGGCAAACACAAACATGGTGTCAGGTGCGGTGCCACCTCCCATGATCTATGAAGGGAATCTGGCAGAGAATTTCAAACAATGGAGTCAAAGGTTGAAAATATATATGACGGCCAACGATTTGGACAAGACGTCCGAAGCAAGAAAAATTGCAATTTTATTGAACTACATCGGAAGCAAAGGTATTTCAATTTATAATACTTTTTGTGGAGTAAAGACCGAGAGCGAGAAGTTCGAAGAAGTCATAGAAAAATTTGAAAAACACTTCTCACCTCGAAAGAATCTGACAATTCTTAGAAATGAATTCTTTGTGATCAAGCAAAATGGCGGCGAACGCTTGGAAGAATATTTTACAAAAGTTGTAAATTTAGGGCTTAAGTGTGAGCTGGGAGATCTCCAAGACAATTTGATTGCGAGTAAAATTATATCAGGATTAGATCGCAAATATGACGAACTAAAAACAAAATTGATTTCGGAAGATGACTCAAGGTTAACCTTAGAATACGTCATGACGTACTTGAAAAATGCGGAAGCGTCAAGATTGTACGTGAAAGGGGTACACGAACAACAGAATGACACTGAAGCTGAAGTTCTGGTTGCACAAAACAAACTACATCAACGTCCTTCTAACACTATGAAGACTATAAAAAATTGCAGAAATTGTGGCAAAACGCATTCAATTAATAAATGCCCAGCATATGGAAAAACTTGTTACAACTGTAACAGAAGTAACCACTTCTCAAACATGTGTATGAAGAAGAGAGTGCATGTGGTACAAGAAGAGGCATATATATCGGAAGAGGCAGGTGGTTCAACAAGTGATCATTTCTTTATCGGCCTGGCCAATGTTAAATCTTCAGGGAATGAAATCTCTCAAATTTTTTACATCAATGACAAACAAATTAATTTAAAAATGGATACAGGGGCAGGTTGTAACATAATGGGCACTGAGGTTTGTAACAAATTAGGAATTTATAAAGACAAAATTAAACCTAGTAATAAGAAAGTTGTGCAGTTGGATGGAAAAAGCATCAATGTTCATGGTGTTTGTAACCTTTTAATTAAACATCCAAACAACACAACTTACATGGTTGAGTTTGTAATTATTGAGGGCTCGGTACCTACACTCCTAGGATGTAAAACATGTATGGAATGTGGTTTTGTTAGTGTAAATCAACAATTAGTTAATGTTCACAGTATAGACCTGACAGAATCTAAAATCCCAGATTTAATAAAAAATGCAAAAAATAATTTCAGTGCATTGTTTGATGGGGGACTTGGCTGCCTTCCCAACACTGTCAAGTTGCAACTACGTGAGGATGCAGTGCCTGTGGTACAGGCCGCACGACGGGTTCCATTCTCATTACTGCCTGAATTACGTGAAGAATTGGAAAAGATGGAACAACTAGGGGTTATAGAAAAGGTAACAAAACCTACTAAATGGGTCAATAGTTTAGTGTTAGTCAGAAAGCCAAATAAAAAATTACGAATTTGTCTTGATCCTAGAGCTCTAAATAAATACATCATTCAGCCAAAATTTCAGTTACATACACTAGACGAGATTAAAAGTAAAATGCAAAATGCAAAAGTATTTGCATTGTTAGATGCATCAAATGGGTTTGGGATGCAGAAACTAGATGAACCTAGTTCAGATCTGTGCACATTTCAAACACCATTTGGTAGGTACAAATTTTTAAGAATGCCGTTTGGGATTTCATCAGCCCCTGAAGAATTTTGTAGGATAATTGCACAGATGTTTGAAAACCTAGAGGGAGTTTGTACCTACCTTGATGATGTATGCATATGGGCCTCCAGCATCGAAGAATCAAAACGGTATCAAATTTAATGAAAGTAAGTGCAAATTCTTTGAGAAAGAGCTGTTATTTATAGGACATAAGTTTACATCACAGGGTGTGACTCCAGATCCATCGAAAATCGAGGCAGTTATGAAAATGGAAACGCCGAAATGCAATAAAGATCTTGAAAGATTTCTGGGTATGTGCAATTATTTATCAAGGTTCATTCCTAAATACTCAGATATTAATCAACCGTTGCGGGAATTGATGAAAAATGACAATGTGTTTTGTTGGGAAAGCAATCAAGAAGAGTCATTTAATAAATTGAAACAGGCCTTGTGTAACAGCCCATGTTTAGCATATTTTAATACTAATGACAGCATAACTTTGTCAGTTGATAGTTCGTCAACAGCTCTCGGGGCTGTAATTTTACAAAATGGAAAACCTGTAGCTTTCGGTTCACGAAGCTTAACTTCAACAGAGCAGAATTACTGTCAACTTGAGAAAGAGATGCTGGCAATTGTTTATGGATGTTACAAGATGCACCAGTATGTCTATGGTCGCAAAGTCTATGTTGAAACTGATCACCGCCCGCTTGAAACACTCTTTAAGAAACCTCTGTATAAGGTGCCTGCTAGACTACAGCGAATGATGCTTGCAGTGCAAGGTTATAACTTAGATGTTAAGTACAAACCTGGACGTGAAATGTACATTGCTGACACACTTTCTCGAAGTTGCAATAGAAATGAAACTGAATGTAAACTACAGCAACTTGTTGAAAATAATGTTATGCATATCAAACTGCTTCGAGAAAGTTTGCCAATATCAGATGCGTGGTTAAAGAAAATACAAACTGAGACAAAAAATTACAGTGTATTAAATGTTGTAAAAACATACATAAAAAATGGATGGCCAAAAAACAAAAGCGAGCTAAGTTCAAATATAAAACAGTACTGGACTTTTAGGGATGAGTTAGCCATATTAGATGATATAATTTTGAAAAGTAATCTTGTTGTCATACCAACTTCATTAAAAAATTATATAATGCAAAAAATACATGATGGGCATGTTGGTCTAAGCACGTGCAAAATAAGAGCCCGTTCAAGTGTTTTTTGGCCTGAAATTAATAAAGATTTGGATAATTATGTAAATAGCTGTGCTCCTTGTGCAAAATATAGGCCTAACATTCAGAAAGAACCATTGTTGAACCATGACATAGAACCTTTAGTTTGGTATAAAATTGGTATGGACATATGTACTTTTGATGACAATGACTATTTAGTCATTATTGACTATTACTCAAAATTTATTGAGGTTTGCAAATTAGGTAATTTGACTAGTAACTGTTTGATAACTCATTGTAAGTCAATATTTGCTAGGCATGGTATCCCTTCATATGTTGTAACAGATTGTGGAACGCAATTCACTTCTGATAATTTCAAACAATTTGCTGCGGCTTATCATTTTACACATGTAAAGACAAGTCCAAAACACTCACAAGCTAATGGCATGAGTGAAAGTGGTGTTAAAATTTTCAAATCAATTGTTAAAAAATGTAAAGAAGATGGCTCTGACCCTTATCTTGGCTTGTTAAACTATAGAAACACGTCAAAACCATACTTACCATCACCAGCTCAGTTAATGTATTCAAGAAACCTTAACTCATTAATACCTAGACCATTGAAATCTCTTAAACCTAAAGTGGTAAACATTGATGAACAAAAACAGGATCAACATAATGACTCCATAAGAAAATATTATAATAAAAATGCCAAACCTTTATCAACTCTGAACTCTGATCAAAGAGTTATGTTTAAAAAAAAATTAGATTCGCCTTGGGTCCCTGGTAAAATATTATCAAGATGCGATGAGCCTCATTCATACCTAATGGAGGATGATGAAGGACGGGTTTATCGTAGAAATAGAAAGTATGTGAATGGTGATTGTGATATTACAAGTAGGAATAGAAATTATGTGAATGGTGATTGTGATATTACAAGGGACTCAAGTGGTGCTGTCACTTCTAGTGTTACTGACTTGTTTCATGACTCTAATATTCCTAACATAAACAACAATAATTATAATAATAATATTGAGGACTTACTTGTAAATGAAGAAAATGTAGTAAATAATGAGGAAACAAATTCACCAGTACCAGTACAAACTAGAAGTGGCAGAATAGTTAAGGTACCTAAAAAATTGAATTTATAATAACTTGAATATAGTGTAAGTTAAATAAAAGAAGGGGGATGTTGATAGATCTGTATTCTTAAGATGAACATGTTTTGAGATCTGTGGCAACACTCAAGACTTCTCAGTTGTAATGGCGCTATCTAATATACAGTGCTTCAATAATTAATATGTGTTTTAATTAAATACCAAAATAAATGTAATGGCAAACACAAACAGAAGAAGACCGCCCCCCAATACGACATGGTGCCGGTGTCCTACGCCAAGAGGTCGATAAGACAAAACACGGTCGAACAGTGGCAGGTTCGCTACGGGGCATCCGGGACAGGTGCGACAACCAAGAAGTTTTTTACAACTGTGAGAGATGCGAACAGCATATTAAAGAAACTCAAACTCACAAACTTCTTGGTTCAAGCGTTTACTGGTCACGGAGGCTTCGCCGCCTATCTCTACCGTTTTAAGATCAAAGACACACCCTCGTGTGTCTGCGACCCGACCCTTGATGAGGATATCTGGCACGTTGCCTGCGATTGCCCGCGTTTCGGCATGGAAAGGCTCGACCTTGAGCAAAAGACCGGGGTCAAAGTTTCTCCGGATAGCTCAAGCTGGAAAGCCCTGCTGGGAACAGAAGCCAACCGCGAAAGCACGAAGGGTTTTATAGAAAAAGTGGTACGCGTAGCGTGTTTAAGGAACAAATAGTTCGGTACCCGGACTATTCTGGAAAACGCTACGCTAAAATTTGACACCACGCAAACCCCTCGGGCACATGACCCGGGCAGGATTCCACGCCGAAACAACCCCTACAGACCTCCCACAACCTTCCCCGTATCCCCCCAATTCTGCCCCCCCCCTCTAAAATAAAATACACCCCATTCCCTAAGCACCTCTGTACAATCTCTTTGTTTAAACCCTAGCTAACTCTGACCTTAAGTGTATCTATGTTAACATAAGCAACCTCCTGACGCACGCACCACCCGAACACCTAAGGGGTGTTGGTAGGACGGGGGATGGGGAATCCTGCGGCCTCCTAAACGGTAGAATGATTTTCTCTCCCGGCCCTTCAGCACTGGCTGGGGTAAGGCTCCGCTCGCGATTCACTGGTCCCTCGTCAAACTGACACCTGCCCCTCCCCTCTTAATTATAGCAGATGTTTAGGCTAAATTGCAATGGAAGAGGTCACAAAAGAGGGCAGCGCAAGGAGACACGCGCAAAAATAGTATCTCCAGGCAAAAGACCAAGCCTCAAAAAAGGGTAGCCCCACCCGTAAAGATGGTGTCCACAGTAGGGCTTCCAATCCCGGGATCCCGCGATATTTCATGACTTTTTTCAATACCGGTATTCAATAAGCAATACCGGGATCCCGCGGTATTAAAAATATAAATGGGAAAATCAAACCATTCGTTTATTTATATGATTTACTAACTTTCGTGTGTTTCAATTGCTTCTTAAGTAACTTTTGTAAGTTACATGTAAGTGATATCGATACTCAGCTGTTCTCTGGTCATTGTTTTCGCACCACCGAAAAAAACTGTTAACAATAAGTTTCTAACGGTACTTTCGCTCTGACTACTGTCCTGCTCATACATATGCCTCAAGTTTATCTTTTATCTTGCTCTATGCTTTGCATTGCCCTTGCTACAGAGAGTAAGTCAGTTGCCTGCCGGTGTTTGTCGTGCGTGGTCTTTTCCGTGGTGTTTGTGTTTCGTGACGTCACGTGCCAGTAAAGTGTTAGCCGACGGCGTCGCGACGACTGATGTCGTCATTGTATATAAATAATGTAAGTATTTCATTTACCTCATTATTATGTATAATTATAGTATGAACGGGAGCGTTAGCTTAGCAATGTTAGCATTAGAAAAACTAGCCTAAGATCATGTTGACGTCATTTATCAAAATAGTCATTTATATTATAATGCAATGCAATGCAAATAACCCACAGCAGCTGCCAATGATTATTATATAGTCATCATGATATATATTTCCTTATAATGTTATTGTTAAACATGTTTTACCTTTTATTTGCAGGTCAAACTCAAAGCAACCAAATTACAGGGAGTTTACAAAAAAACTAACTGCCTCGAACGTGTGGAATAATTTCATGGCAGCTGATGATCGAAGAACTGCAAAGTGCAAGTTAGATATGTGCCAAAATTATAAAAACTGGCGGTGGTTCAACCAGTGGTTTACACACGCATATGCGGACAATGCATAAGGAAATTAAGGAACCAAGCAATGCAATTGGCCATATTCCGACTTCTTCTATGACTTCCGCGAGTTCGAAGTCGTCTGCATCATAATGCACCTACTTCATCCAAGACAGTTGAACCATCTGCGAAGAAAGTCAAACTTTCAGATTACTAGAATGGCCGCACTAGATGGAATCCCATTGAGTAAATTTTGCACTAGTAGAGATTTACGAAGTCTTTTTAATACATCGGGGTACAAGAATTTACCGAGATCACCAACAACAATTACAAATATTATTCTGAAAGAAAGTGACAATGTCAAAAATAACGTGAAGAAAACGTTTGCAGACTTGAAGAACAAGGTCCAGCGATTCGCTTTGACCTTTGATGAGTACACATCTACAAAAAACAAGAGATATATGAATATCAATGTTCATAATAAGGACTGTGACCATTGCAAGTTTAAAAATTTGGGATTAGTGAGAATTACAGGATCTCTAAACGCAACCGCTGGGATGCAATACTTAAAAGATCGACTTCAGGATTTTGATTTAGACCTGGATGAAGATATTATTGCTTTCACAACAGATGGAGCTAGTGTCATGATTAAAATGGGTAAAGATTTTAATGGACACCATCAACTCTGCTTGGCGCATGGCATACAGTTAGCCGTCATCGATGTACTTTATAAAAATAAATTTCAAGACACATCTGCTACAGTGCCTGCAATAATTTGCCCAGAAATGGATACTGACGACAGTGATAATGACAATGATTATTACCTCTCAAATAAAGATGATTCCTATAACATATTGCCTAGTGTAGCAGAGGGACCAAAACCGGAATTCATATATAAAGATTTGGTTAAATAAGTACGAACGTTGGTTAAACTTTTCCGCAAGTCACCAACCAAAAACGATATGTTGCAACAGTATGTTGCTGAAATTAACCAAGGACATACAGAAGAGCTAATTCTAGACTGCAAAACCCGATGGAGTAGCCTATCAGATATGATAGGCCGCTTTCTTAAGCTGAAAGATTCAATTGCAAAAGTTTTGATAGATTTGCACATAAATTTTCCTCTTGACGACAGAAGTGTGGAAATTCTGCAAAATGTCCATACTAGCCTTGCCGTAGTAAAAGCTACGGTATTGGCAATTTGTAGACGCGATGCGGACCTGTTGACTGCTGACGCTGCTCTCAAGTTTATGCTGAACAAGTTAGATGAAGCTCAAGATGACTTAAGCAAGAACCTTGCATTTGGACTTAGAAAACGAATAAAGGAAAGGCGTACTATTATATCTGGAGTTTTACAATATTTACACGACAACGAATCTTTTTACAATAACCACGGTGATGAAGACACATTCAAAAAACCAACGGGAGACGAAATTCACTCTACAATTGTATACTTGTTAACAAGATTGAAGCACAGAAACATTGAAGAAAAAGAACCGAGAGTTTCATCATTGCCTATACCCTCAACAAGTACACAACATCATGACATTATTGATGACATTAGTCAAGAAAAAGAAAATGTTACAATGGAAGAAGAGCTAGAAAGAGAGTTGAAGAATGTTAGGGCGTCTAGACCTGTGACAGATCCGAGTGATGATATTGATTTCAGTTCAATTGTCAGAGGAGAGATGTGCGTTTATGATAGCAGTGGAGGGGGACGCCGAGTATTTTTGACAGCCGCCTATAACTACTTACTTTCTGTTGTGCCCACTAGTGTAGAGTCAGAAACAGCGTTTTCCTCTGTGGGGTATTTATGTAACAAATTAAGGAGCTCGCTGTCGGATAAGACTTTAAATGCCCTATCCTTTTTAAGATCATACTATCAAAGCCAACGAGAGCGAAATCAATAATATGACTTTGGAATACTTGAAATTGTAGGAAGACTGATTACCTATTGATTTTATTTCTATTACGTGCAATAATTTGTAGATTTTCATTTTAATCATTATTACATTCAAGATGCTCAAGATTATTTGATTGACATTACTACTATTAGTGTTATTTGATTTTATTTTGTATTTGTTAGATAGCATAGCATATTTGAATTTTTGAAATCCTATTATTAATATTCTCGTCTGTGATTACTTTTAAACTATTACTTGTTTGTGTATTTAATTAAGAGTTTCTAAGAAAGTTAATTATATTTATTTTTTTATAGTGCCATAGTTATTAAGCCCTTGTAGTTTAGATTTTATTTTGTTACTATAATGTTATGTGTGTACGATGACTATGATGACACCGAAAGTTTGGTTTAAATTTTAGATAAGATGTCAAGTCAAGACACAAAGACCTTATCTGGTATTTGGAGTTTGGAGTGGACTAAAACATTTTAATATTTTTAATATTAGAAAGACTGATTATTTTACTTTCATATCTAGAGAAAAATCACCAACCATGATAAGATTAATAGGAAATAGGTACTTTAATATTTACTTGTTTCAATTGTAATATTTGTAATTCAATTACAAGGATGATTTAGTTTTAAGATTATGATGCTAGAGTATAGCTTGCCCCCCCGGTATGTCTCGAATGTCGGAGTGTGTCCAACATTCAGGACATTCAGATCTACCTCATTGAGGAAGCTATGGTAAGCTGCCCCCCTGTGGTTCTCCGATCTGCTTCCCCACCAGTAGCTCCAGGCATTCACATCACCTCCCACGATGTAGCTGTCTGCACTCAATTTAAGCATGATCTCCTTTGTTTTGGCCATGTACCCTTCTAAGTCTTGGTCTCCCTCGAAATAAACCGAGATTACTCCAACTGATACATTACCAAACTTCAGGAGTGCCGCCGTGATGTTCTCCGTGACCAGCTGTGGGTCATGTTGCACCTGGACTCGATCACCTAGCACTACTATTGCTGACTTCACTGGTTTCGCGCGATTTTGTGTACACTGAATCACCTTGAAACCTCGTTGCGGCGTCATCTCTCCCTTTCCGCCCACATACGGTTCCTGTAGCAGTGCTACTTCACAGTTTCCGTTCTGCATGGCCTGGTGGAATTCAGCTGTTACCAGCTTTGCCCTTTGCAGATTGGCTTGCAGGAACTTCGTCTTGTAGGGGGCGGTGGGGGGGGAGGTTTGCGTGTTGTTCGCCGGTACAACTGTGTCAACAACAATATGCCACTCTCGACCATGCTATGGTGTCCCATTTCTGACGTTCTTTGCAGTCGGGGCTAAACGCCTCATGCTGTACCTCCGTCGGTTCCTTGCCTGCCCTGGTGCAGTTTATACACTTTGGTGTTTCAGGATTTTCCGGACATTTGCCGGGTCCGTGGCAGGTCAGGCAGAAACGACAGTTGGTGCCCGCTTCCTTGCACAACGTCCTTGTGTGTCCGTAGGCCAGACATTTAGAACACTGTACAAGGGGCGACTGGTCTTCCACTTTTTGCCTTTGGACGCCGATGTAGACTTTTCCAGTCTCCACAAACCTCTTCCAGACAGCCGGTGGAAGCTCAAACACCAGGTGACAGCAGTGAGGGTTTCGAGCTTTCCTGCGGTACCGGAGTTTTATCTGAGTGGGGTCCACGTTTAGCCCTCCCAAAAGGTGGTGGTTTTGAGATAACAGCATTTGCGGTAGGTCCTCGTCGTTAAGGTAACTGACGACGTCCCTGATGCAGATTAGGGGGTTTCTCATTTGCGGATATTCCGCATTGAGTTTCCCTTCTGTTATCTTTCTGAGCAGCTCGAGATCTCTCTCGCTGGCACAGCTAACCACCACCTTTTGGTTCTTGGCCTTTCGTACCCGCTCGATCCTCAACCCGGTAGACTTCACGTCACAGACTTTGTTGAGTTCTCTCAGGACACCATCGCTGGTCTTTGTCGGGTCCTTGGACGATAAGATCGCGGTGTGGTTGGGGGTGCCGGCCTGCTTCGGGAGCGCTGCCTTCTGGGCGTATGTGCTTGGGCCGTGGGCTACCATTGTCCGCTGTTGCGTGACCTCCTTACTCACATCACTGACCGACTGTTTAAGTTCGGCCAGTGCCATCTCCGTGTTCAAGGTCGAGACTGGGGCTGAGTCGCGTTCCTTTTCGGTCCTTATTTCCTCCGTTAAGGTTCTGATAAGCGAACTCATTGCCTTCATCCTCTCCCTGATGTCGGTTAAGTCTTCCGATGGTTGTGTTGCTGTTTCGGGGTCTCGCTGGCTCTTAAGTTCCTCGGTGGAGTGTGTGAGGAGGTCAGTCCGCTGCGTGAGCGTGCAGATGGCCTCCTTCAGCTCTGGGTCTTTTGGTGGCTGACTTTGCGTCTCCATTACCTTTGGCAACATTCCCTCGATGGTCTTCGGGATGGTTGCCGTGGCACTCGCTAGTGCGTCCATGGTTTTCCTCATTTGGTCTATCTGGTTCGAGACCCTATTTACCTGGACGGACAGCTTCGACACTTGTTCTGCCACCTTGCTGACGTTGGCTGGGTTTTCCTGGGCTCCGTTGCCTTTGCCTAGTTTCTCCACTGCCAATTTGACCTCTTCCACCGAGGTTCTTATTTCTCCGATCTTTTGGAAAGGAGTTGCAGTCTCGTAGCCCAACCAATCCCTCACCGACTCTGTCTGTTGCAGAGTTCTGGTGGCTAGGTCTTTTAGCACTCGTAATTCGGCCACCACCTCCTGCCTCACCACCGCCATTTCCTTGGCATGCTGCCTCTCCATCCGGACCACTTCTCTAGCGCTTCTGGACCTTTCGCGCTCGAGGTTGAACTTGTGTCTGGACCGGGAGTCGGATAGCGACAAAGCTGTCTCATATAGGGTCTGCATGCAGTCAAGAGCGGTTGCTTTGCATTTCCGCTTCATCTTGCCCGCAGACTCCAGAGCGTCCTTGCCTTCTAGCAGCTTCGCATTAGCCAGCTTTGTCGCCATGTCCATCTCCACTCCCGGGCCTCTTCCACTTCGCGGCACGAGGATGCTGACCCTACCCACTGATGACCCCGGGGACATCGAGGCATTGGAATAGCCCTCTTCGTCTAGGTCTCGCTCGGATGTGCTTTCTCCGACGTAGGACTCGAGTGTTTCCATGTCCGCGATGTCATCCGGGTCCGGAGTAGGGGTGGCTGGCGCTGGATCTTTGGCCGCTGCCGCCGCTGTTTCCTTTTGCAGAACTTTCTCCCTTAGCGATTTTCCCGAAGGGGGGCCTTTTTTCGCTGCGGGGGGTGCCTGGGTCCTGCTCGTGGATTCCTCGGTCCTTGCTGCCTTCTTTGTGGGGGGGGTGGGCTTGGGGGGCATTTTTATTGGGGCTGTTACTTTGGGGAGTTAGTTTAAGGGGTTGGTTTGTGGGTAGATTTGATGGGGGTGGTGTGGTGTGGGGACCCTGAGCCAAAGAGCGGGAGTGGGAGATTTTAATTGGGGCCAAATTAAACTTGACCTGCTGGTTCGTTTAAGCCCAAACACGGGGGTCCTACTTCTTCTTGATCCCGAGTTATGGGCCGCGGGGGTGAGGTATGTGAATCCGGGGGGGGGGGGGGTATTGCTTCCCGTTCCGTTTGGTGGTTATGTGACGTAGCCAAAAAATGGGAAGAGGGGATTTTTGTTGGGGCCAATTTTGCCCCGGCCCGTCGCGGCCGTCAAAGTCGAAACTAGAGCTGTCAGCTATTTGGACCGTCAGCTACTAGAAACGAGGTCGGCAGCCCGGCGAGCGCGTGGCGTGTCGTCGCGTCGGATGATGCAATAATAGTTGCACTTGCGTCGGCCGCTTCTGTCCAGCTAGCTAGAGCCCTCTGCGCCGTCTATGACTGGGCAGCGAGGGGTCTACAGCCGGCTAAGTCGCGTGGCGTCGAGCGTTAGCTATATTCTACGGAATTTTGTTGAAGTTTGGGACGTGCTAGCTTTGTGGGGAGGGTTTGTACAGTCAAGATAGGGGTATAGGAGGGTAGGGAATTTAATATGCTGTATTGCTGTTCTTTTAGGCTTTGTGCTGATTTGCTAGATCTTCTCGGATACGATCTATTTAGGCTTCCTGCTGATACGTTAATACTTCATATATGGGATAGAGTCCACGTGGATTTCTGCTACTTAAGTCGAGAGCGTGGCCCTGTTGGCACCATTACGTTTTACACCGAGCCAGAAAAAGCCAGCAGCCACCTTCCACCACAGGAGCATAACAACATTTTTATACAATGTAAGTGTTACTCTCTTTATTTTATTTTATCATTTGTAACAATGCAGTTGTTACGCTCCTTACCTGTGTGCATTTTATAGACAAACAAAATAGCCTTAATATCACTTCATTTTTACTTAAATTCACTGTAACACAACAGATCTTATATTTGTTGTTTACTAATAACTGATAACTGTCAAACAGACAGCCATAGATTGTTAAAGACGTTTTTCATCAATCTCGACGTCTGTCATATGTTAGCGGCAGTAAGCCGACAGATGGCGTTACTAGTCATTCTTTATTAACTTCACTAATATTTAAATCTTTTATTAATTAACAGTCAACCTTAATGTAAATAATCTTCTAATAATTAATTCATTGTAATTGTAAATAAATATCGTATTTTATTATTTTCATACAGCGCATGAGGAAATAATTGAGGGTATGTTGGTGTCTCACGTACACGACTCCAGTTATTTTCCACTCGTGACGCGAGTTGCTATGTGCATTTCTTTGTGCGCCCTACTTAGATTCAAAATTAACAGTAAGGGGTGAAAGCTTATATATAGGCCACGCACCCTTCATTCGGTCTCTTTGCCGCCTCAACTTCTACTTGTTAACAACTTGACGTGTTGTTTTTAATAGGTACTAAATACCTAAGTTTTATTATATTCGGTGCATTTCCCCAAATCGGGTAAGTTCAGTGCAACGAACTAATTATCTATCCTATTTCTATTTTGCTGTGTACTGTAGTTGTGTTTTATACTTATTGTGTTCTTCTAGATTATTCCAAATTGTTCTTTTAACCTTTTTATTTCAAATAACCGACCGTTACTTCATAACGGTCGTTAGTAACTATTAATTGTTCTTTTGATTTAGCTTCTTTCTTGTTTTAAATTGTAACTCTGTTCCGGTAGTTCTTGCCACCGCCAATAATTAAACCTTGCACTATTCCCTCGGGGCTTCACCCCTTAACGGCGGCTGGCATGAACTATCCCAATGCTGGACACCAGGCTCACACAGCCAATGCTTGGGTTTTCCAGGGTCCACGGCTTGGAGCATTCCACCGCTAGGAGCATTCCACCGCTAGGAGCAGTTCACCGCTGGGAGTATTCCACCGCTTGGAGCTTTTCACCGCTAGGAGCATTCCACGGCTTGGAGCATTCCACGGCTTGGAGCATTCCACGGCTTGGAGCATTCCACTGCTGGAAGCATTTCACCGCACCGCTAGGAGCACTGCACCGCTAGGAGCACTACCGCTGGGACAACACTTCTTGCGTCTTGGGATTGGGCTCTAAACCCTGTCCACTTCTCTTCTTGGCCGGAGCGGCCTCTAACCACGGTGACCAGGATCGTCGAGTGGGTTCCGGTGCTACACACCGGGTGCTGCCCCCGACGCCAGGATCCTGTCACCGCACACCGTCGGGCTGCCGTCGGTTTCTTCACTGCCGCTCCACGTCACCTACTGCGAGGGAAGTGCTAGCTCGCTTCGCAGAACCAGACCACACCCTACGAACCTACCTACCCTGTTCTGTTCACTCTACCGGCGTTCTTTTAATAAACTATTTAAACTTCTCCTGAGTTTTTACTTGCCACCCGGTAGGACGTGACACATTTAAATAGTGGTATATTCAGTGTTACATTATATATGTGCAATGAATTATCAATCAATATAACATTTCTTTTTCTCGAATTGCATATAATAAATCAATATGTATGGAAAGAGGTTGAGTTTCGCGGGGATGTGAACGGGTGCAGATTGCATAAGCACGTATGATAATTATTCGAATAACAGTGTATACAGTTCTTTATTTTGAATCAATGGTATTTTTTTAGATTTAGACATGTTACTTACATTCTTTGAAATATTCGATATCGTCATTTGGTGATCACTCCACGATTACAGATGAATTAGTAATCACTTACCTTGTTATTCATTTACCTTGTTATTAATTCAGGCCGAAGCACACGTCTAACGCTGAGGAATTGTTTCCGTCGGAGGGGGAGGAATCGTTCATACAACAGGAGGCGAATGATAAGAAAAAGAAGCGGAGCAAACCCTTCACCTCAACGAGTTCAAGCAAGAAAGTTAAAATTAACCACGTGACAACAGCGCACGCCACTGCTGCTGAACTATTCGGCATTGATAGCGATAAGGAAGCGGAACCGCTACTACCATCAAATGGGGGTAAATTAAATTCGTATATTTCACGTCGACTAGCGAATGGACATGGACGGCAGTCATTTCCTGACAAAAAGGGGGCCCACTTTGTCGAGGTGAAAGTCTACAAATCCAATGAAATTGAAAAAGTAGCTCCGGTTAACCGATGGCGTCAGTAGTAAGGAATCCTCGGTACTGCCCCCGACTCTACTCCCCCGAAAAAAATGGTGCTCTGACGAGCGAGAGGCGGGGTTTCGCTCCTAAAAAAAAAAAATTTAGTATTTTTTTCGGTGTTTATCCCCCCATTAAGAGCGTTTGGGGCGGGTCCCGAGACTCCCAGATCAATCCTTCCCAAAGCTTGCAATATTCCATGTACTCAATACAAAAGGTTATCAACTACCTGGGTACCCTGCTGTCCCTTGCTCGCTCATCCTATTGTTCGCTCGAACGTCAGCCCCTTTGTTCTCGGTGGCGTCCAACACTATTGTCTTGCATTGGGCGCGTTCCTACCTTTTATTACATATTACCTGATTGAGCTATTAATTGTTGTAATGCGATTTTTAATTTTACCTACGTGTTTCTCATATTATTTGATTAAGTAACCATAGTGGTTTTCTTAACATGCTGTTTTTAAGGGTCATAGTTCTAACCTAACCTAACCTAGCTTGTTGAAGTTAGCCTAACATCGTGAAACCTGTCCTAGCTTAACATACCTACTGTTTTTTAAGGGTTACAGTTCTAACCTAACCTAACCTACCTTACTGAACATACCTACTGTTTTTAAGGGTTACAGTTCTAACCTAACCTAACCTACCTTACTGAAGTTAACCTAAAATTATACAACCTAATCTAACTTAACATACCTACTGTTTTTAATACTTACCTAGCCTAGCTTGGTGAAGTTGACCTAGAACATTATACAACCTAATCTAACTTAAAATACTTACTGTTTTTAATACTTTCAAGAAAATAAAGATGAACCAACCATCAAAGAAATTACGAGTGGTTTTAATTTTTAACACCCCATGGTCGACTATTTTGAAGGATCACCTAACTTTACATGAGCTTAACCTAAGCTAAGAGCTGATTTAAATCTAGCTTTAGTCCTAAGTTTCACTTAATTGAATTTACCTAAGTTAATTTTAGTAAATCTATCTAATCGTAGTATTCGTAGTATTATCTTAAGCTGTTGTTATTTAGAGCCTATTCTAAACAACTATCAAAACCATATATTGCATATAGGTATTTCTAAATGAATTACCTTCACTTAGGTTGTTAAAAATATATTGGTTAAATGCAATCTAACCTACGTACGGGTATGTATCTACGAGCATGTATCTGCGGCTAGATAACATTGGCTATAACATTATCTATCTAGTACGTATATGGGGTTTACCTTTACATACATTTCAATTTTATTGTAACACACTAGTATGTAAAACTTAAACGAAGCATGTACTTAAACTGGTTCTGACTTGATTCAAAGTGCTAAGGAGTAGGTATATCAATCAAAAAAACCTGTATCGACAAGTTTTGTGTACCCGAGTGCACTGTTATAACGGTTTAATTGTTTTATTGGTAGCCGCCTATTATGTTTTATGGTCACAACGGATGCGATTGTTACTTGTGCGTTTTATTATTTTGGGTGTTGCTGAATAAGCGTCGTCTGTGTTAGATGAACTACAAGTTCAAACACGTTTTTAGGAAGACGCTTAACTTACGGAGCGTATAAAAGCGGTGGGGTATTGTGTCTGAACAACTATTAGCCGCGCAACAGTCTACGTTACCGGAGCTCCCTGTACTTAAAGTAGTATATATAGACATAGTAGTAGTAGTAGTAGACATAATAGTGTTGTGTCGTGCAGTGAAGTGTTTATTAAAAGGTCTAATAATGGATGTGAGTATGTACAAATATTTTAACTTAATTGTGTGTTTTTTAGCATTTGTTCACCGTGTTTTTGTTAAGAGTATTGTATTTAAGCAGTTGTGTAATTTATTGTTTGGTATTTTTTCAGTTCTCTGAAAATACTTTCAAGAACTATTACTACCCGGAAAATAAAGATGAATCAACCGACGAAGAAGGCACGCCTGGTTTTAAAGTTAAGCAAGCCATGGCAAAAAAGCGTTCAGTAAATAACATCGACAGCTTTTTTGAACGTCCCAAGAAGAAAACTAAAGTATTGAAGCGCTCTTCCAATGTCAGTCAAAGTTCTCCTGACGGGGTGGGCTATATATCAACCGGACAAGACGACGGGGCATACGCTTCTCACTTGATTAAAATCGAGATATATGATTTGCAAAAAATTAAAAACATTCCACCCACTGAGCACTGGAAACACGCAGATGTGAGATTAAAATTCTACGCGCCTTCTGAAGAAGACACTCAGCTCCAAACTACACGTGATGTTATATTTAACATCACAAAGCAAGTAGCTTCTAAAGACAGTTGTATGAAATATTTTATTGACAATAAGAAACAGTGATAAAAAGTGTTTGTGTAGGTTAAACAAAAGCTTGTTATTGTATTACATGTAAAAACCTTACCTTTTAAGAATTCAAGACCTTTTCCAGTCTAAACAATTATCTTTTCTTTGCAAAATTAAAATGTGCGAAATACTTTATTTACTATAGGATGCAGTGATAAAAAGTGTTTGTGTAGATTAAACAAAAGGTTATTATTGTATTACATGTAAAAATAAAAATCATATTTTAGTTCACATATTCTTTTATTTCACAAAAAAAGTCTTAAACATATTTCTTAATATAAGATCATTACATAATGAATTTTCAGAAAACAAACTTAGCAAATCTTTCATAGTTTTTCCATGAAATTTAAAATACAAATAAACTAAACAATATTCCCCACAAACAGAGGTAAAATGGTTTTTAAGTGGTTTATATTTATAAGACCAGCGCTTGGTATTCCTTTTTAAAAATAACTTATGATAACCTGAAGGTTTCCGAGCAAAGGAGTCAAAGTATTCCCCTATACCATTAATGTCAATATGTATAGCAACCCAGTGGGAGCCCGGTTTCGAGTCTGGGTCCAAATTACTTACAATAAAGACGGGAAGATTAACCCAAATAGGAATTTAGCAGCAAAAACATTTAATTCAAACGAAGGGCAGATTTTTTTCATACAAAATTGAATTTCATTTGTATCCATTTTTAATAAAAAAAATATGAATAATTTGTTGATGTTGCCAACAATGACTACAATGAAATAAACTAAATTGATTAAAACATTGTATTTATGTGTTAACTAACTATTGTAATCTACAGATATATCACGATTTTTGTTTATTTCAATAACGTTATCAAATTCTGCATACACAATACAATTAATGGTGCAGGGTAGGGCAACATCAAAGCGAATTTCTAAGCGAACACTTCCATGCCGTACAAGATTCCAGTGTGAAGATGAACTAGCAGATAAATCGGGGGTTAAATCAAAACATAACAAACAATAACCTGCTCCATAATCCGTTCTGCTTATATCATTACCTTCGTCGTGAAAATGAATACCAGTTCCGGAAAATAAAGTGTGATATGATGATGCTATTAACCCAGAACCAGAACCAAATGATGGTTGTAATGTTTTAGAAGGAATTTCATGACCATCAACATATAAACTAAACGAGTTCATATTATAGTGTTGAAAATTAAATGGATTCATAGCTAAATTGCCATTAAACCCTGAATTTGATACAAAACCAATAATACATCTTTTAGGAATTTGCCCGAGAAATATATTATCTAATGTTTTACCCTGTATCCCCGACGGTAATGTAAGAACCTTAACTTCTGCTCTTGTGATAGGATATTTTGCAGTCGTTGTTGCCAATACTTTTTGATGTGCTAACAAAACGCTAGGATTAATTCGTGCCCTTCTTATAATGAGACTGGCATCCATTATTTGCACTTTGAATTTTTTATCTTGGTGACAAATTAGATTAAATGACTCCTTCGAACGTACTAACTTAATGCGTATTTCGACACCATTTATTAAGAATTTCTCTTAGTTAAATATGTCGGCATGTAAATGACCCATCATTTCCACTTCCTTACTCTCTTTGACAAAATCTAGTCTTTTGTGAAACCCTTTGTTATTTGCATCAATAGTATCCATATGATTTGCAGTATCAGCATACCACAATCCATAAGTAAGATGACTTTCTTTGGCTGCTGGTCCATAGTTTAGAAGATTTTCCATATAAGCACGGTAAGCATATGTGTTTTTTGGGGGTGATAAGAGTTTTTTATTTAAATATACATCTAGTTGACTGAAAAGGGAATGTAACCAGTTATTGACGGGTGCAACCAGGGTATCTGGTTTTAATTTTGTGCCATCCTGATTCAATATTTTAGCATTAATATGTAACATTGTGTGGGATAGATCAACATAGTCATCTCCTGATCCGGGAACTTGGAATTCGATGGGAGCGTCATCACTTAAAGATGAAATTGGTTTGTAATGAACCCACTGTCCACTTTCAATACTTGTTTGAGTTGATGGAAGGGCAAATATACCTAATTCAGATTGCGCACATTCACAAGAATGACTATGTAGGAATGACATTATTTACTTTGTAAATATATCCTCAAGAGTTTTGTTTTTATTTTTTTTACTTCCTCTTCGTCTCGATGCTTTCAATGTAATGAGCGGTTCCCTTCTTTTAGATGTCATTTTATACCCAGATCCCGACATGAGGGAATCAATTTTTTCATCGGCTTTTCTTTTTAAATTAGCACTTGCCTCATTGAATCGTGATCTAATCGAACTATCCATAGGGCGTGAATTTACCATATCGGATAACAAACCAACCCCTGCACCTAACGTTTCTTTTCCAATGGTTTTCAAACCACTAGATAACAAAGGGAGCACTGATCTAAATAGCCCTCCCAAAAAACTCCCTATACCATGGCCTCGTTGAAATGGAACTGCTTTATAGACAATTCCTACACCAGAGCCGGCTTGATGCGAATAATAATGTTGGTAAGGGCAAGAGACTGACGATCTGTTATAATTCATTTTACTCGTTGTAAGTGTAGCTTCACGCAGGAGCTACCAAATTGGAATGGTACATTAACACCGGTAGTTCTTCTTATATCTATTTCAATAGTATCGAACTCCCTACGTAAAACCGGTACATAGTGAGCAGGTGAGAAAATGTGAGTTTTATATGCACCATAAATAAACTTAGTTGGATCTAGTGGTATTATTCTAAGCAATGCTGTTATAAAATCTCCAAGTAGTAGCGGATGAATTATATCGGTGTAAACAAATATTTGTGGTGGTAACCCTAAATATAAATTGGCAGGGTTTTTTCCATATGTCACTTGTTTCAAATTTGATCTCGGTTTGAAACCCAGCTGGAGGCTTAGTATCGGGGTTGTTATAATAGAGGTTATTTCATTATTTGTTGTTGTTACTCCAACCATTTTTGTCAATGTATCATACCTAAATTTGACATTATTTTTTAGTTGAGGGTTCTCATTAAACGCTTGAAGGAAATGATCAATATTATCGTATGTAGTGGCTGGTATATGAGTTTTTATAACTACAATTTTCGTTGACTTGTTTGCTGGTGACACCACCTTTTTCTTTATGTAAATTATATTTTCATGATCTTGAACATTATACATTGAACACGGGTATTTAAATTCCACTAATCCAACAACCCACTCCCCTTCTAATTTTATGTTCTTAGGTAATTTAGTTAGAAAATGTGCAGTCGTGTTGTCCGTATAGTAATCCGTTGAAATGTTGCTTAACAAAGTTAAAGAAAAACTATTTTCATTCATATTTTTTTCAAGCTTGATGCGAGTATCCAAGAGTTAAATTTATTGGGATAACCTTGCCACTTCACAAGTATTTCCTTTATGCCTCTAATATGACGCGAACGTATTATTTTATCAATTTTATGCTCGGTGGAGGGGAGGTAAGTCACTTTTTGTAACTCTTTAGAATAAAATGTACCAATGATGGGTTCGCCTTCCAAATCCTTTAACATATAAACAACTCGCGGTGATCTATTAATAATTGAATTAATTATAAATATTTCATCACTCCAGTTACTTTCATAACCCTTTTGAAATACATGTTTATATTTAGTTATTCTAACATGATCGCCTACATTCAATTTTGGGGTTTCCAATGAAATTTGTCTATCTTTTTTTCGATTATATAAATTATTCCAAACGGTCATAATATTACTAGAATTAACATCGATTGGTCGCATTTTAATGCTAGAATGATAGGTATGGTTGTAAGAATGAAGAAGATCTTGTAAAATATTAGTGTAATTATATGTATTATTATGAGTGAAGTAACGCCACATTTTCATTTTAAGAGTTCTTTGAAACCTTTCTACTATACTTGCTTTAATGTCGGGATTATTAGTGGTGTAATAATTAATGTTTTTGCTCTTAAAATAATCTCTCACCACCTTTGAAACAAATTCTGTACCTTTATCAGATTGTATATGACGAGGAACAGAGTTGGCTTCAGTAAATATGCTTTCAAAACATTCTTTAACTGTTGATGAATCTTTCTTTTTCATGGCTCTCGCAAAAGCATATTTACTGAACACATCAATAACACAAAGAATATATTTGTATCCATGATTATATTGACTATACGTACTCATGTCACTTAGATCAGCTTGCCAGAGTTCATTAAAGTTAGATAGGATATATCTATTTCTGGTGAATCGCTTATGAATAGGTTTATGTAGCGTGTACGTATCTTGAGATTGTAACCATTTTTTTACTTCCTCTTTGTTCATTTGTTCTTTCATTTCCTTCGCTATATTATTTAAACTACTATAACCAGCTGGATTCGAGATATCATAGTAGATCCTATTAATATCTAATAAGGAGTCCATTTTTCCCAATCAATTTTCTTATGATGACGCTTAAGTTGTCCTGTAGTAAGTGGTGTAGCTCTTTGTTTTTCTTTATCTGTTGACGATCTCGTACTTGTAGATGCAGTTAATGTAATTGGTTCATTTGATTGAGCTGTTTTAATAAATTCCAAGTTTGCAGGATTGCCTATGCAGCTTAAAGGAACTCTTATATCTCTTAAAAGTAATGCAAACTCTTCCCACCCTGTTGGTTTAGGACGTTTAAGAGATCTAACCGTGTCACTTACCAGATCAGTAATATTACTATTTGAAATGGTGCGGTTGTTTATTACAATTTCACCAGTTGGCTTCCACCAAATTTTTGGTTTACTTAAAACAATGCAATCCAACAAAGTTCGAGTTTTTTTCTCATATGAATTGGGTAATATATCTATAATTTTTGATGGGCTAATTGGCATTGGTTTTGGATTTGTTTTACCAATCGGTGTAACTGCTGTAGTACCATCTCCTTCTGGTAAAGGTGGATTTGCAACTGGTTCATTATATTCATTAACCTCCTTTTTGTTCACTTTTGACTTTAGATCATTACTTTCGTAGTTGAGTTGAAGCTCCCCCTCCGTTACGATTGGTATTCTAAATGGTTTTCGATCTGTTTCAATAAAATGTAAAAATCGCTGCAATGCTCATGAATATAAGGTCCACTTTTCACGATCATTCATTTTACTTTTAAGGATTTTTTGCATCTCAGCATTTAGACGGGATGATGAATTTTCAGGTAGGCTCTCATTGCGTTTGAGTCTTTCAATAAAATCTGATTCTACTAATAGCATTTTTTTCGTGTTTTCCATTTTGTTTATGATAAAGAGTTAACTAAGGCACTTAAAACTGCTCCTAATATAATAGGTAGAAATGCACCTCCCTTTTGAATTATAACAGTTTTTCTTATTTTATGTTTTCCTTTTGAAACAAATTTCCGTAAGATATCTTTATATTTTTTTAATTTAGATTTTTCTTTTTTTTCTAAAGGAATTTTTCCATTTAGGACGTTATAAATGCACTCACAAATAATGTTGATCTCATCATCATCACAAGATTTAAGTAACGCCGTGCGATATTTTGGTTTAAGCAACTGCAATGCTTCAAGTAAATGTTTATATGTGTTTACTCTCGCATGCATCATGTAGAACTGACTAAAATTTGTTGATTTTTGTCGTATTTAAACCCCTTTTTAGGAACATACACTGTGCAATGTCCATCAAACGGAAATATTTTTGTTTTAAAACGACATATGTCATTTGTATTTTGTTTCAAATCAATCATGAGGTAACCATGTGGTTCTTTAGTAGCATCTTTGTAGGCTTTATCTACAAATTTTGGGTTTTCCGGGTAAACTTGTCGTGACAATTAGCGTATTTGGGTTTTGTCCCTGGGATTCTTAAAATATACAATGTAGCTTGTATTTAGTGAAATATCTCGTTGGCCTCTCCCCTGATGAAATATGTTTTGAGTAATATAAAAAAACACTTAAGTTTCTATGATGACTACCTTTTGTGAAAATGTCAACTATTCGTCCATCTGATTCTCTCATCAGATCATCTATTATAAGAAGCTTAGGTTTCTTCCCATCAAATATTGAAAAATCTGGTATTCCCTGACTATAATTTACATTTTCTAGATTGTACAGGGGTTGCATTTCATCATAACACCAAATTATTTCATCAAATTCAACATTACATACTTCTTTGAAATTATTTAAAAAGTTTGTGACAAATTGAGTTTTGCCAAATCCACTTGGACCAGCTACAATGGTTGTGAAAGGATGATAAAAATGTATCATAATTAAAACTCGTAATACGTGTTGATATGAAAACAGTTAAACTTGAAATGATACAATTTTTGAACTCAATTACTTTTTAAATAAATCAACCAAAATAAGGATAAACACATTAAAAAAAACAAAGATATCATAGTCAAATATTTTTTATTTTTAAATTTACACTTCTTTTGAGAATAAATTTTTAAAGAAACAGTGCAAAAAACTCAACATAAGTCTCTTTTCAAGTTACAATAAAAAATAAAATAAAAATAAAATACAGAGTACCACCACTTTAATTCACCTTCACCAATTTATATTTACAAAAAACTAAAATGTATTTATATTTTCTACAATTATAACAATTCACAATTAAATTCACAATTAAAAATTAAAAATATACAATGTACAAAAAATAAAGTTGAAATTTTTGAATGTTCTGTGATTATAAATTACGTGGAAAAATTATTTTGTGATAATCCATGGGGTATTTTATAATGCCCCCACGCTAGAGTGTCCGAAGAGTTTTCTAACAAGTACCGTTTTGTATCGTTATGAGATAATGATACTTTATTTATATTTTGAGTAAATATTACATGTTTTATTGATTTAAATCTCAGCATTTGAGCATGTTGCATATTTTTTTCAAATAAACACTTTTTATAATCGTTGAGGGTCAGTTTTTTAGTAACACATTTATTGACTCCTTTAGCTTTTGATATAAGACTCATTATTCTCAACATCTATGGCATACATTTTAGATCGTAGACCAACAAACTCTTTAAATATTTTACCGTTATTTTCATCTTTGAAAAACCCCAACCGCTTTTTATTTATTAATGGTAAACCATATTCATTGTTAGGTGGATAGTCTGATGTGTCAAAATATAAATCGAGCTCTGATTTTATGTCCTCATAATAGTTTTCAGTGAATATTTGATATACTAATCTATCTGTATCTGTATAAAGAAGCCTGAGATTTTCTTGATATTTCGTTTTCATGTAGTCGTAATGAAATTTATACATGAAACTTTTAGATATATCTAAAATGCAAAATCCTTAGTAAATTGGTTTATTATAAAAGATTTTAGTTTTATTCAATTGAACAGCAGCTAAGTTATCTGAAAATATGGATAAACTGTGGAACTCAGGTTTCGCTATCATAGTTTCAACTCCCTGTGATTTCCCATGATTTTCCCAGTGATTTAACAATTTGACATCCACATATTTCAAAACATTTTCCATGGTTTTACCGAACATTGAATTATTCATACTTTTATCTGAACTGAAAAAGTGATCTTTATCAGAATCACATGTTGCCTGCGATCGCATGCGTGTGTTTAAGTCTATGTAACTTTTTAACCACTTAGATTGTTCAAATCTCAAAATACGATGGATTTTAAGTAATTGCAAACCATTCTTCAAACATTGTTTTAGATTTCTGTAATGTAGAACATAATTCGTTTTCCTATTTAAATTGGGAATTAATTTTTTTTCTTTGGAATTCCCTAAACAAATATTTTCAGGACAGAATGGTAAATCCGAATGAGAGTCATGCAGTTCGTGTGGGTATTATAGATCGACTTCTAAAATGAACCCATGTTCAGCATCATCAGAAACATTAAAAATAAATGTTTTAAAAAACAAAAAACCGCCTTCAAAAACGCCAAAAATAACTTCTACTACTAGGTACTTAGTAGTAGGTACCTATCCTATTAGGTTAGTCCAACTGAAGTCGGCTTTTTGTTGAAAATATTGTGGTCGCCGACTTCAGTTAGACTAACCTAATAGGATAGGTACGTACTACTAAGTACCTAGTAGTAGAAGTTATTTTTGGCGTTTTTGAAGGCGGTTTTTTGTTTTTTAAAACATTTATTTTATTTTACACTTTTTAGTGATCATATAATAAGCTTATGTAGTCCCACTTTTTAGTTGATATATGAAACTTTAAGACATTTCAAGCTCGCCGCAAGCAACGCTGCGGGAAAATCATAGTCATTTTAAAACAATTAAATGTGCTTCGTTGTAGTCGCTCAACTATCTTAATCGAGATATCTTATCGCCACCCTTGAAATCGGTACCGTTGAGGAGTTTCGGTGGCCATCTGTGGTCTTCATCATCAGTTCCGCTTCACCAAGTGACATTTTCTGAATGCAAATGCTACATTTGTTACTAAAAATACTAAAATCGCTATATGTTTGGATACAATATTTGAGGAGTTCCCTCAATTTCTCACTGATCCCTTCATCAGATTCAGATTTGCTGACAATGGGACCACCTCGGAAGTATACTCTATCAAACCAAAAAAGAATTTTTAAAATCGGTCCACAATTGACGGAGTAATCGGTGAACATACATAAAAAAAAAAAAAAAACATACAGTGGAACGTATAACCTCCTCCTTTTTTGAAGTCGGTTAAAAATCAGTATCTACATTCACCCATTCAAATTTACCAGTACGGAGACATTGTGACATAGCCCAACCATAAAGATTATTTGCATCCAAATACATAAGATATGAAGAAGGAATATTTTGGTCATATTCTGACATAAATTTATTATTAGCTTTTGCGTGTCTTTTACTGTATTGTGATACGCCACCTCGAATATTTTTAGTTATGAAAGCTATTTTTCACAACACTGCTCGGAAATATGGCCATAGATGGTCTTGTTTGGGGTCACAAAACGTCACTTATAAGGACACACCAAGAATGTTTTTCTCGGCGTGTTTGCTGATTGGTCGAGAACATTGTTGTCCAACTTTAAGAACCAATGAAAACCAATCAAATTTTTTTTGTGTCAGCTATTTAAAATGAAAAATTGAAATCGACCAATGAGAACACACCATTTTGTGTCGTAAAATATTAGGTGTATTTTTGCTAAAAGATACACAGACTAAAAACAATGTCACTGCTTTTTTTTAAAATGTAATTCATACTTGGCCCGTAATCTCGAACCACTAGAGATGAAATTACATGGGAGATATGGCGATATAAATACAATTTTATATGGAGTTGACATCTTCATCTCGAATGTTAGTTTATTAATCTCGAGTGCCACGAGAACAGGGGTCCAGATTTAAAAATAAGTTATCTATGGTAAAATTGGCGGTGATACAGCTTCTACATATACTACCTTTGAAAAACCGACGACAATTGACTAACGCTATTGAGTTTTGAATATGAATTTTTATTTTATTTCCTCTCAGTAGTTGTGAAAAGCACTATGTCTGCCTCGGTAGAAAGTGCAATTTATGGACTCGTACACTAGAGTGCCTCAACTACGTTTCAGCCCTCTATATTACTCGTCCAAAAATCGCGTACTTTCTATCCTCTGCAACAATGTACTATTATCAATGTCGGTTAAGAGTTCTAGATTTATTTTTGTAGTTTTGAGCATCGCGTCCCAACTTAATCCCGGAGCAGTATAGTAATGGGCTGGATCTAACCCATATGTTCTAAAGCGGGTGATCGACGTACGAGCTATTATATCGCGGTTTTAGAGCGACGGTTTTACTCGCGGCTCGTCAGCGCTGATCGACTAGCGAGCAAAACAGTCGTGCGATCGCGGTCGGTTCAAGATGTCGTGCTCAAAATATGAAGTTTTGTGTTACCTCGCTATAGCATGCAACGAAATTAGAAAAAATAAGCGTAGACGCCCTAGAGTTTGGGTTAAAAGTTGGATCGAAAAGAGGCAGCACTTGTCGCATACCCATTTGATACGTGAATTGTCAGCAGAACCACTTGATTACAGAAATTACCTCAGAATGTCTGCGGATTTGTATGACGAATTGTTGACGTTAGTGGCACCCATAATACAAAAACAAAACACAATAATGCGAGAAGCTATATCTCCTCATGAACGTTTGACTGCTACACTGAGATACCTTGCAGAAGGTAAAACCCAAACCAGTTTGCAGTATTCTACTTTAATATCTAGGCAAACTTTGGGAAGAATTATTCCGGAGACGTGCAGAGCTATTTACGCAGCATTAAAAAACCAATATATTAAGGTAAGACATTTATTTTTTGTAGTACACTTTTTATGAGCTGTATATGTAGTCTTTAATACACAGCTCTGTTCTTTGTTTGTACTTCAATAAAATATGAACTAAAACAGACAGTTTTCTCAATATTTGTAATTAAAATAATTTTTTAATCAAACTGATAGGTTCCCTTCTTACCCGTGGTACTACCGGTGGAACTACTGGTAGTACTACGGGGATTATTTTTTGCCCGTAGTACTACTATCCAGTCTGGTAGTAGGTACCACGGGAGATTTTACTTTACCCCTGGTCCTACAGATCAAGGGCAAAAAATAATCCCCGTATATATAAATAATACCAGTAGTTTCATTAGGTAGTAGGTCCACGGGTAAGAAGGGTCTCAATCTTTATAATTAATATTAAACTGAAAAATTTGAAACATAATGCTGCAATGAGTCTGATGATATTCGTGTGTTAAACTGATCTTGAGTATCATAGCCTTCAAGTTGCGGAGTTGTGGCTGTGGACGTAGACGTGGATGGTCTGGTGTTAACTGTAGTAGAAGCAGGCATAGAAAATTGTTCATTTGTTATATTATAATGTTCGGCAAATGTGTTCGTGCACACAGGTTGCACTGAGCTCGATGTTCTTGGGAGATGGTTATTAGAGTAATTAAAGCCTTGTAATAGGGACGTGTTTGTGCTTACAGGTTGCACGCTAACTTGTGAATGTATAGAGAGTTGTTCAATTTGTCCATAAAAGATTACATCATTGATTAGTTTCTGTGCCAAAATTTTCTGTGTATTGGTCATTGTCTTCAATTTACTACCAACGTTTTTCCCAAAAATATCGAACTCATCTTCTTTTTGACTGAGTCTATGAGTAATCAAACTAAACATCTGATTTGTAGTGTCCTCTTTTCTTTTCCGTGAAAATGATGGTGGCTCAGATTCAGATGTCACCGATCGAGATGGAGTTTGAATTGAATCAGGCAATGAATTAAGTGAAGGAGGCGGACTGGATATCTGTAATTAAAAAAATATATTTAACGTTTATCTTGTTTCAGTTTCCTGAAAGTGAAGAAGAAATGAAAATGATAGCTGAACAATTCAAAATCAAGTGGCAGGTACCAAATTTGCTCGGTGCAGTTGATGGTAAACATGTCAAGATAATTCCCCCTCCTGGCGCTGGCTCTCATTTTTATAATTACAAAGGCTTCCATAGCATTGTCCTTATGGCAATAGTGAATGCCGATTGTGAATTTATATATGTTGATGTAGGGACGAACGGCCGCATTTCTGATGGAGGAGTTATAAAGAAAACAGAATTTTACAGGCGGTTGGAGCAAGGCACTCTAAATATACCACCACCAGAAAAACCAACACAAGATTCCGATCCGTTACCATTTGTATACATTGGTGACGAAGCTTTTACGTTAAGACCGGATTTCCTTAAACCTTATCCGCAACGAGAACTAGATAATGCAAAGCGAATTTATAACTATCGAATGTGCAGAGCCAGGAGGATAGTCGAAAACGCGTTCGGTATTTTAGCCTCAAGATTCCAAATATTTCGATCAGCTATTGATTTTAAATCAATGGACGACATCAATTTTGTGGTACTGGCGTGTTGTGCTTTGCATAATTATTTAAGACGCAAATCCGGACAAGATTATATCTTTCCAGGTGATAGTGATACAGAAAATCGAATCACTGGCACAATTCAAGAAGGCCTAAGGCCGGAAGGTATTTTGGCATCCCTACAAGTGACTCGTCCGGGAAACACTGGCAATAATGCAAAAAAAGTAAGGGAAGATTTTGTAAAATACTTCAGTACAACTGGGGCCGTCCCGTGGCAGGAAAGAATGATTTAAGTAATAAATACATAGCACAATAGACGACACGACTTATAGGTAAATAATAATAAGTACGATAGGTACCCACATTATCCGCAGAAATCTCAGAATGTTGTGTTGATGTTGATTGTTGACTACGATTGTCATCTTCGATTTCAAGCGTTGACATTGATGCTGTGGCTGTAAAACAATTAATTAACAATTTAATTTTGAATATTATTATTGTATTCATTTGACATACTACTGTTTACAAATAAAAGTTAATGTACCTATATTCAGCAATTTATTTCGTTTTAATCATGATCATGAACTTTCGAGAGACTCAAACATAATTTACCTACCTACTAATAACGTAATAACAAAACATAAATATTGTACGACATTTTCACACAGATCGACCTAGTCCTAGACTATCAATGCTTGTACTATGGGTAATAGGTAGGTAAGTACTTACTTTGAGTCTGATCGTTGAGAAACTCAAGTTCCTTATAATACCACAACTTTGGCCGATACACTTCTTCACTTCCGGAGCCGGTCCTCAAGCTTGCAGTAACTTTGTTACGTTCTTTTCTGTGAGACGCTCGTATTGACTGAATTTTTTTTTTGACGTCGGCAATAGTTGAGTTTGGTTCATTTTTTTTTATGATCTCCAAAAGTTTATTATATGCAGTAAGCCGAATTGTTTTGTTTTTGTACTCTGGCGATGTACATTTCCATAAACAAGGGTTGTCTCGTAAGCCACATATAAATTCGAATACCGAATCGTGACTCAGAGTTCGCATATCCATTGTGAAATAACAAAAATACACGTCCGTTCTCTCCAGCGGTCGCCGAAAACTGCCGGCTCGGCTCGCCGGCCGTGATCGACACGCGGTTTTATGGCGAGCCGAGTAAAAAATCAAACATACATGACGAGCCACGAGCCCGGCTCGTCGGTATATAATACCGCGGTATTGCAATGATACACCGGCGAGCATTACCGACGAGCCGCATAACCGCGGTTTTACTCGCCCGTCGATCAGGGCCTTAAGACATACATTTCTAAAATTTTCAAATACATCTGTTAGTAACAAAACATCTGTTTTTAAATACAAATCAGAATAATCCCCCATATTTTCACAATGAAAATGGGTCCAAACATCTTTCGCATGTTTATAATCGTCTTCTGAAATGTTGCAATCAGTCAGAGAACTGTAGAATTTATCTTGAGAGGGAAGAGAAGTTAACTTTAACGAGTCATATGATGTCATGTGTTCATAGGGATATATACCCTTTCGTATTAATCGTTTAAAATCCTCTTCACATGGGAAACTCAATTTTAATTCACGAAATTGTTCGGGTGTCAAGGTTTTGGCTAATTTTTCAAGACTACAACTCATAAATTTAAGTGAATCAAGAAATTTCAATTTTATTGTGCGATTATTCACTTTCAAGGATTTAGTAAAGGAAATGTATTTCTCTTTGTTCTCTGGTATCAATTCAATGTTTCCTTCCTCAAATCCAAGACCATGTACTATAAAATGACTATCATAGTTGCTCAAATTATGGAAAAATACCGGTACAAAATTAGGTGCCCTGTATTTTTCAGAACAAATTTCATGTGCTACTCCTTCATAAAAACCTGTATGATAATTATAAGAAATAGTGGATTCACCGTTTAATTTTTTATCACAAATGTAACATGTGCTACTCTTAGCAACATCTAAATTATTTGCATCAGACAAAGGTAAAGGAGTTTTGACAAAAGTATTACTCCTACAAATGTTTTCTAAATCTTTTTTAATGTATTTCATAAATGTCTCGGCACAATCTTTACCTTTATATGTTCTATATATTGACAACTTATCATCATAAGAACACTTAATGTAGTATCCAAAACTATATACCTCATGTTTTTGTATATTTGTTGTAGAGGATGTACTAGGATTATTGAAACATGAAGGAATTGGATTTAAAAAAGCCTCAAAATCGGCATAAACAACAAAAGGCACCCTTAATTGAGAAGGTAAGTTGGTTAGATGGCACATTTTCATTGAACCAGTTATTCCTTTTATCCTGTTCTGAAGGTAAATTTGTACAAACATGGAAACAGTCATTTCTTTGATGATTCAATAAATTTTCATTTGATGTAAAGCTTGTTAGACAACCATCGCAAATATGTACAGCATGTTGTGTATTATTCAGTTGTGTAGATACTAATCTAGATAAATTTTTGAGAAAGGAATAATGTGCTTCGCTACCTTTGGTTAAATATAATAAGTTTAAGTGCCTAGCTTTTTTACATTTAGTAAAGTGTAATGGTCCTATCACATTATGTTTTTTACTTTGTAAATTGTACTCGAGTCCAAAAACATTTATGCTTATATCATTTATTTTTTCAAATTTATGAATATCAGTTAATTTAAATGGGAAAGTAAAATTTTCAAAATTTAATTTATTTTTATGCAATATATATGAATTCGTTGTATTTGTATGATGGTTAGTAGATGGATATAACCCCGACAATACAGTCCATCTAAAACATTCATGGTCATTGTTTTTCGCGTTAATAACTGCCTTTTTATTCATTATATCTCGCGGTAATTCTATATAGGAAGAACCACGTAATGGGTTAAATTTATTTACATTCACATCTAGATAGTTGAATTTTACTAAACTCCAACCACTATCTTTTCTCTCAAAGTTAGATAATCTTGTCAAAATTTCGTTAACTATAGTTACAAAAATATCATTTTTGTACTCGTCGATTATAATCTGTGTATTAAGATTTCACAGAGAATACTGCAACGTCACTCATTTCATCGTTGCATAGTCTATGTTACTTCCGAAACAACCGAAATAACCATTTCGATACGCTCCAGACGATCGAAAAAAATTTGAAAATAGAACTTTGTATTTCAATAGTATGTGTCCTTGTTTAAGGAGACTCGATCCGATACAAAATGGCTAATCTATGGCGTTTCGGAACGTAGCAACGTCGCGTCATCTGTCAACATCTACTTAAACATGCTCCTGTATCCAGGGCATAAAAAAAACTACTCTTTGTGATTGTAGCCAATCACAGCACAGTACTGCAAAATTACGGACGCCGGTGGTGTTATAGTACTTACGATATTTCGTTTTCTTATATACTCGTATTTAGACTTAAATTATTAATTTTAATGAACTCGTACAAAAAGTATTGTTCACAATAGTGTCATAATTAAGCTTTTTAATCTCGTACCTTACTTAGGCCACTCAGCAAGCTTCGTGGCCTAAATTCAAATTCAAATTCAAAATTCAAAATATTTATTCAGTAAATAGGCCACATGAGGGCTCTTTTACACGTCGGTAACATGAGTGAATCTACCAGCGCTTCGGACAAGACCATCATTGCGGAGAAGAAGCGCCGCAAGAAACTCCAGCAGAAGGTCATTTTTTAATAATAATAACAAAATAATACTTAAAAGTAAGTTACATTAAGTAATAATAAGGTAATAAAGTAATAAACAATAAATTCTTAAAACTAGCAAAAATAAAATTATTACAAATGTAAGGTCAATAAACCTTAAACTAATAATAAAGACTATGAGAACAACACGACGAGGTCTCTACGTCAAAAGCCATAACTAGGTAGAATGCTTAATTTAACAAAAAGTCCTTGCAAACGTGAACAGACCGGACCCCACAAACAGCACCCGTTCACGAGTATGACGCGTATCTCAGCCATCGCCTCTCTCAACCATGTGTTCGGGAAAGTGGCGACCCGATCAACGACGCCGCCGTAAGCAAAGACCTTTAAGCGAGCATGTCATGCTCATGCTGCCGGACAACCAACATAAAGGTAATATTGTGTGAAACAGCTGTCCGGCGAGAAACATCACAGTGTGTTCTCATTTAAAAGCGTCTTATACACACAAGAACTAGTAAAGTTAAAAAAAAAAAAAAAAAAAAAAACAGACAGTGAACATAAAATTTAGTGCTTGAATACGCAGTTTGCTTAAAGGCTATGTTAATCAAGGTACAAATATTGTAACTATCGTAGATACTACTTAAAGTCATCTTGGTCACTAATGAAGTCATTTACAGTGTAATATGCCCTACCCAACAAGCAGCGCTTGATGTGAGACTTAAATTTATTGAACGGCATATTGACGATATCAGATGGTATCTTGTTGTAAAAACGTATACAGTTCCCCGCAAACGAAGTGCTTACCTTACGGAGACGGTGACCTGGAATAGCGAGCTTATCCCTGTTTCTAGTATTTAAATTATGAACGTCGCGGTTATGCCTAAACTCATGTATGTGTTTACGTACATACATGATATTCTCAAAGATATATTGAGACGCGACTGTAAGAATATTGATTTCTTTAAATTTATCCCTCAGCGAAACACGAGACCCTAATTGATAAATTGCACGTACAGCCCGCTTCTGTAGTACAAAGATGATTTGGATGTCAGCCGCTTTTCCCCATAGCAAAATTCCGTAGCTCATAACACTATGGAAATAACTATAGTACACAAGTCTCGCCGTCTCGACGTCAGTCAGTTGTCGAATCCGCTTTACCGCATAAGCCGCCGAACTTAGTTTACCTGCAAGTGTGGATATATGCGCACTCCATTGCAGTTTCGAGTCCAGAGTGACACCTAAAAATACTGTTCTATGTTCGAAGTCCAGTGTCTCATCCTTCAGTCGTATTCTATCCGCATTCATACTTTTCACGTTGGACAGAGAAAATTTAATGCACTTGGTTTTTTTGGCATTTAAAAGTAAGTTGTTGGCTGTAAACCAGTCAACAATTGTAGACAACGCAACATTGATGTCATTAAAATTATTCTGTTTCCTATCCGCTTTGAATATAAGAGAGGTATCGTCAGCAAACAAGACTATTTCATGTTTATCGCGTACTACATACGGGAGATCGTTAATATAGATTAAAAATAAGAACGGGCCTAGAATAGAGCCTTGAGGCACTCCCATAGCAACAGATGAACCAGAGGATTGTGTTCTGTTAATGTCTACCCGCTGAGTTCTGTGAGCAAGGTAAGATGTAATAAGATCAAGTGCACCGTTTTTTATGCCATTGTAGCTTAACTTCCGCACTAACGTAATATGATCAACACAATCAAATGCCTTGGATAGATCACAAAACACTCCAATTACATCTAGTGATTTTTCCCAGGCATCAAAGATATGTTTTACCAAAGTGGAACCGGCATCGGTAGTAGATCGTCCCTTGGTAAATCCAAATTGACTGCTATGAAGTAGCTTATGTTGATTAAAGTGTGAGGATATTTGATTAAGAATTAATTTCTCAAAAACTTTACTTAGTGCTGGTAGTATCGAAATCGGTCTGAAATTTGTGGGGTCTGATTTTGCCCCTGACTTAAACAAGGGTATGATCTTACTATGTTTCATCAGATCAGGAAATACTCCAATATCGACACACTTGTTAAACATAGTAGCTAGGTAAGGCGCAGTTGCCTCTAAAATGGAATTAAGTACTGTAACAGAGAGGCCCCAAAGATCTTCAGTCTTTTTGATATTAAGAGACCTAAACGTTTTGATCACAACTTTAGAGGTGACATGATAAAATTTAAACACATTCGTGCATTCCTTAACATTAGATCTTAACAATATTTCAGCCTTATCAGGAGATGATAGTAAAGATTTAGTAGTCTCCAAAGGTATGCTCGTAAAAAACCGCTCGAATTTTTTTGCCACATCAAGGTCCGAATTTACTAAAGTATCTTCAACTTGCAGGCTGTAGTGCGGGTCTCTAATTCTAGTTTTACCAGTTTCAGTGTTAATTACGTTCCAAACGGTTTTAATCTTGTTGTCAGATTTACAAATTTTGTTCGAATAATACTCAGACTTCGCGGTAGCACAAATCTGCTTGAATTCCTTAGAATAATTTTTGACGTACTCTAGAAACTCAGGCCTATGATCGACAGCTCTTATACCATACAACTCATACAATTTGTGCCTCTTTTTATGAATCTCCGGTGTAGCCCAATCACAAAATTTCGTACCTTGCTTGGCTTTTACCTTTTTCAGACTAAAGCAGGCATCAAATTCCTTAATAATACAATTAAATAAAGAAGTACATAAACTATCCGGATCTTCCCCAGTACACGTCATATAACTCAGTTGGTTAGAGACCTTGTTATTAAATAATTCTAATCGATTTTCAGTAATTTGTCTAAGTATAAACTCTTGGGGCGCTTTATCAGTCTTCCCCGTAAAGGAAGCTTGCTGGCCGCAGTGATCCGAACTTAAGATATTGATTACGGATTTCTGAATAGGGTCAAAATTACTAAATATATTATCAATACACGTAGCACTAGTTGCTGTAATTCTAGTTGGCTCATAGAACAGATTGACTAAATTAAAAGATTTAAAAGCACTCAGTAAGTTAATAGACGTGGGTGATTCGTCTAGCAGATTAACATTAAAATCACCACATACAACAATACACTTTTTAGTATTAAAAACACAACTAAGAACATTTTCCAAAATGCTCTCAAAAAGCTTGTAATCCGCCGTAGGGGGTCTGTATACGCAAATAATAATAAATTGTTCCAATTCAACACACGCAAGTTCAATATGACGTTCAACTGACTTCGCAACAATATCTTTACGTTCCTTACATCTAATGTTTCGTTTGACCATAATCAGGGATCCGCCCCGACTGCAAGATTGTCTAGCAAACATGCTAACAATGTCATGATTATTAAAATTAAACATGCACTCATGACCCTTAAGCCAATGTTCAGTAACACATAGAACGTGTATATTAGCACTATCAATAAACAAACTAATTTCTAGTTCCTTACTAGAAAATCCCTGAATATTCTGATGAATTATATTTATTACATTATTACACAATTTATTTTTAATGTTTGTCGACCTGTGGGCAGGCACGAGGCCGCCGCGACTGCCGCCGCGAACGACGACAGCCGCGGCCGTTGTCGAAGCTGTCAGTTTAAATGCACCGGCAGCTCCAGTGCGGGGCCGGCGCTAATAAAACTCAGCGCAGGCTCCGTTCTACAGTCGCTCGCTATGCTAGTCATAGCGGGGTCTAAAATATTATATGCTAACAAATTAGCACACTCATCTAAGTACCTACGTGGTAAATAACAATAGTTATGCGTCAAATCGAACTTTTTTACAAATTTATTCGTATCGAAATATGAAATTTTTGAATTATATAATGACATTTTATATAATATCGAGTTAAAACAATATTTCTATTACATTTATTTGTTAATCTGTGGGAAAACAGACAAGCGCAAATAATTATTTTACCTATATCACCTTTGCTAACTTCAGTGAGGGCCTCAGACAAATTAAATAAGTCATATTTACTAAACCTCAAACTATTTCGTAATAACACTACTAACGTTGTCTCACGACTGAATGTGTCGGCGGAGATTCGGGAGATCAGGTGGTCCATAGACATTCCTGGTAAACAGTTGTTCACTACGTCGTTATGACCAAGGTACTTTACCATTTTAGACCCGAACCCGATACCTACCTCATCCGTGTATGTGACGGTCCTGCGCACCGGGGTCGGCAAAGTACCGAGCGAGACTCGCCCAGTCGGTGGCACGCAAGGCGCGCGCGGTCCGGGCGGCGCGGGCGCGCAGCTTGGAGGGTCCCCTTGCGGCGCTGCAGCCGCTGCCGACGGAGCTCGCGGCGGCCCCGCGCCCGGCGCCGCCGGGGGGGCCGGGCGGGGCGCGCGGGGCGCGGCGACCGGGGCCCGGGCCGGCGCGGGGGGCGCGGGGCGGGCGCGGCGCGGCGCCGGTGCCGGTGACGGCGACGCCGGCAGGCTCTGCCTCCGGTTTTGCCAGGGAGAGCCGCCGTAGCTATCGCGCGATTTACCTACCAGCGAGTCCAGTTTGTCCATGTTGGTATTACCTAGATCGATGATGCTATTCATGAAGCCTATGTACTCCTCCATTTGTTTGCAAGACAATGTATACTTATTACTAAACACGGTACTCGACTAAAAAGCTCTCTATTATAACACGATTGTGAAAAATACTATTTTGTCGCTGCTATGATTCACTACATTGTTGCTAAATTGAAAGTCAAACGTATTATTTAGTTGTTTGCTATGTTGAGTAAAATCTGCATTGAGAATAAAATTTACTTTTAAGGCACAATGATCAGCAAGTGATCGATCCAATAATGTAAAGATTTTTTCTTTATTGTTTTGTAAAATTGTTTCGGGGGTAAATGGATTGTGAACATTTTCATTAAGCAATATTCTATACGTAGCCACCCTATTCCTGAATGCGTTTTCAATTAACTGTACATTAACCCACTGATCGTCGGACCTTAAGACATTATTTTTGTGCATGTTACTATTCAAATGGTTGGTAAAATATCTTTTGGATACAAACTTACTGCACACAGAACATTCAACATTATCATTATTTTTGTACTCACATTTTTATCTAAAAAAAATCGGGTGATATTGATTCTGCATCGTGACTGGTTGAAGGACGGTTTTTCTTTGTCAGCACTTCTTCTGACTCCGAAGCTGTCCTCTTTACTCCACGCCCGACTTGAGAAGATCTATAAACATAAGAAAACATGAAATTAAACATAATGTATCTGTTAATAACAAATACAGACTTATGGATTAATTGGTTGGGATACTATACTAACCTAAATCTTGGGTACATTGTTGGCAGTATGCTTGCATTGTTAAAACTTCATCAATCACATCTGATGATGAACTATTCTGTTCGTCTTTCGTATGCCCATCACATGGTGTAAAATATGGTCTTATATCAGGATCTTCTAATAGTGTGGCGGGTAATTGATTTGATATAAACCACAACCGTATGCTTCTATGGAAATTAGCTATAATAAACTGTTTACTTAAACACTCAATTTGATCACGGACTAAATGGATTATGACGAACACCATGATGGAATAAACAGGCACTTAGTAACTCAAACACAGCAACCAAAACAGTGAATGATTTCAACATCGGGTACCTCGGTTATATAGGAGCGCCCCTCCTAATTGTTTCCATAACAATAAGATCAAGTCTCAACGAGTCGGAAACCCATCCTTCGTCAAGTATTGCTCAAGAACTTATAAACAGGTTAGAACAGGAATATTAGGAATCAAAAATATTACTTACGCGTCACGATGAAGTTGGCTTATGAATTCCCCAATGGCGTATAATTCTTGATCTTCTTCAAGCCCTTCACAGAGTCTGATGAGTTGGGCATCATAGATGTCACAGTTCAAACTATCCATTTTGTTTAATCTACACAAACACTTTTTATCACTGCATCTTATAGTAAATAAAGTATTTCGCACAATTTAATTTTACAAAGAAAAGATAATTGTTTAGACTGGAAAAGGTCTTGAATTCTTAAAAGGTAAGGTTTTTACATGTAATACAATAACAAGCTTTTGTTTAACCTACACATACACTTTTTATCACTGTTTCTTATTGTCAATAAAATATTTCATACAACTGTCTTTAGAAGCTACTTGCTTTGTGATGTTAAATATAACATCACGTGTAGTTTGGAGCTGAGTGTCTTCTTCAGAAGGCGCGTAGAATTTTAATCTCACATCTGCGTGTTTCCAGTGCTCAGTGGGTGGAATGTTTTTAATTTTTTGCAAATCATATATCTCGATTTTAATCAAGTGAGAAGCGTATGCCCCGTCGTCTTGTCCGGTTGATATATAGCCCACCCCGTCAGGAGAACTTTGACTGACATTGGAAGAGCGCTTCAATACTTTAGTTTTCTTCTTGGGACGTTCAAAAAAGCTGTCGATGTTATTTACTGAACGCTTTTTTGCCATGGCCTGCTTTACTTTAAAACCAGGCGTGCCTTCTTCGTCGGTTGATTCATCTTTATTTTTCGGGTAGTAATAGTTCTTAAAAGTATTTTCAGAGAACTGAAACACTATCAAACAATAAATTACACAACTGTTTAAATATAATACTCTTAAGAAAAACACGGTGAACAAATGCTAAAAAACACACAATTAAGTTAAAATATTTGTACATACTCACATCCATTATTAGACCTTTTTATAAACACTTCACTGCACGACACAACACTATTATGTCTATGTACTACTTTAAGTACAGGGAGCTCCGGTAACGAAGACTGTTGCGCGGCTTATAGTTGTTCAGACACAATACCCCACCGCTTTTATACGCTCCGTAAGTTAAGCGTCTTCCTAAAAACGTGTTTGAACTTGTAGTTCATCTAACACAGACGACGCTTATTCAGCAACACCCAAAATAATAAAACGCACAAGTAACAATCGCATCCGTTGTGACCATAAAACATAATAGGCGGCTACCAATAAAACAATTAAACCGTTATAACAGTGCACTCGGGTACACAAAACTTGTCGATACAGGTTTTTTTGATTGATTTACCTACTCCTTAGCACTTTGAATCAAGTCAGAACCAGTTTAAGTACATGCTTCGTTTAAGTTTTACATACTAGTGTGTTACAATAAAATTGAAATGTATGTAAAGGTAAACCCCATATACGTACTAGATAGATAATGTTATAGCTAGAGTTGGGATTTTTGGTGGCAATTTTGAACAGAGTGCAGTGGAGTCGTTATTATAGATACTTTTATGATTGAATGAATGAATGAATGATAATGAATGACAAAAAAATAGTAAGTAACATTACTTTTTATCAACAAACAAATTGATTATCCTATACTGGAAGTGAGGTATTAGAGTAAACCAATAGGTTTTTGAACACAACTATCTATCTATGATGTTGAATAATTAGCTATGGGAATTAAAGTTTCAAAATCTTGCATGTTATCCTCATCTGATGTTAAATTATTGTTAAGATTATGAAATGCATATACAGTGGCAATCTGTTCCATATTTTCTGGAGTAAAGCGATTTCTTAACTTGTTAAAAATCCATTTATGTGTCGAGAATGATCGCTCAACATCCACCGATGTTAATGTAGCATGCTTTAGAATCTGAGTATGATTTCCAAAATCTACCATATCTCTCACTTCGTAAAAGTCTGGACTTCTATTCAGTACATATTCCAGCTTATTTCGCACAGTCTCAGTTCCGTGCGAGTTCAGTGTACTTGTTACAATGTCAATTATTAGGAGACTTTCATCTATTGAAATATTTGTACATTCTAATTATTTTATTGAATCTGGTATAATTTCGTAGCAATCTTGTATAAATTTTAACTTATTTTTCAAATGTTCATTTCCAAATAAAGCTTGAACTTTTCTGATAGCAATTGCATCTCTACTATTTAACTGCATCACAACGTTTTTTATATCTTCAAAGTAGGTAGCGTAATAGAAACTAGCCTGTAACCAGGTGCCCCATCTAGTGATTACCGGTTCTGGTGGCAATGGTATATTTGGAGCATATTCTTTAAAAAGTCGAACGCGGTGGGGCGATTTCAAAATATTTTTTTTACATTTGATATTAAAGTATTTACCAAACTATGTTCAGATAGAATTTGCTCCGCGACTCTATGTAGACCATGAGCTAAACAAGTAACGTGCTTAACATTGGTGTATGTCTTCTTTAAGATCTTACCAGCGGCAAGCATGTACGCAGCACTGTCTGTGCAGAATATCAAAAAATTATTTATATTTTCTGTGTAGTTCTCTTCCCATAAAAACCTTAAGCTGTCGTCAACCACAGAAGCAATTGTATTAGCATTTACTAGAGTCACAACTTCACAGGCTAACAAATACGGTCTTTGCAAATTATCTTCCAAATACTTAACGATAACGTTTACGACACAATTGCCAACAGTGTCAACTGTTTCGTCTACAGTGAGCCATAGATTACTGTCGGAAACTGCAAGTCTTATTTTATCAATTATTGCCACGTAAATTTTTGACAGATAGTTTTTTTTCAAAACAGTTTGCTCCGGCAGCTTTTTATAATTTGTACATTTACAACAAAGGTATTTTTCAAAAAACTTTCGAAATTCCGGATGATTTACCCTGTTCCAAGGAATATTACACGCAATGAGAAATATGCACAAGTCATAAACAAAGTCATGTTGGTCGCCACATTTCATTCGGTGTTGAGCACTATTGATGTGTTTCAGCACGTTATATTTTTTCATCTGCGTCAGACTTACTGCACAAGCTGAACAATATATAGTTTTGCTTTCTTCGCTATATACAAGTTCTTCATATGGTTCTATCCATCCCAAAATTCTTCTAACTTGACGAAAATTCATTTTATTTATTATTTAAGGTCACGTCGACAACGTTTCGTAAATTATGTGTTGCTTCCGAAAATTAATGAGACTACGATTTGTGTGAATTGTCAAGATTGACAATAGAGTCGGACTAGCGCCCTGAGGGTTGTGCACATGTGGTCATCAATATCTACTTGTTCTATTTTTGAGTAAAGCACTATACATGCTTCGACCATTAAGAGCCATCCTGGACTCGTATGTATAAAAGCCCTCGCCTGGCGGCTCGGGCTTTTACCTCATACTCGTCCAGGAAGGCTCACTTACTGGTGTTTGCAGTAATGTACTATGAAGTGTACGCTGAATAATTATAAATACTTACTTATTCTAGTTATTAACCCCCCCTTTTTTATAATCAGTATAGGTAAAACGATAAGTCTAACTAAGCTCGTTTATAAATTATTCACCTGTGTATAGTGTAAGGATACAAATTATTAATTAAATATATATTACCCCTAAATTGTGTATTTTTGTTTACAGAACGAACAAGTAACCTCCGCAGCTCCGGTCAGCAAGCACCCTTTTAACACGATGTGATAAATGTCGAATTGAATTGCCTAAAGACCGATATAGATTTCATTTAAGAACAAATTTGCATAAATCGAATTGTTTACTGAATACAGAGCTTGCTGATATTGACATAATCGCTACGGCATTTAAAAATAGAATAGTTATATACCGTTTAAATCCAACTCAGGAAATCCGTCACCTCACACCGGAGGCGTTCCTGTGTGCGATGCGAACTAATATTAGGAAAGTTGTTCAAATGTCCTTATTAAAACATAACAGCGTGAAAGTTAATTGTGAGCTGTTTGTTTATTTTACATTACCCGATGAACAACAACTCAAGTCTTTTAACTCCAAATACGAGGTAATTTATAGCAGTACTGATGTAAATGACTTTTATGAGAATACTATTGAAAATAAAGTAATCGAATTCGAACATTGCGAATCAGGCTGGTCTTTTTATGAAATTAGTCATTTAGAAATTAATGTAAATAAGTATTGCCCACTTAGAGGTGGCACTTATATACCGTTACCATCTTATATAAAAAACACAAAAAGCTGTGTGAATATTCAAAATAATGACAAATATTGTTTTTTATGGAGCATTATTGCGGGCCTTTATCCTGCAAAGAGTAATATATGTCGGATTAGCTCTTATCCATACTATTCCGGTATCATTTCCGGTATCAGTAAATGATATAAAGGCATTTGAGAAAAATAATCAAAATATTAGTATCAACGTCTATGGATTAGATAAATGTAATGTAACAGGCCCCTTGTATATGACAAAATCAAAGAAAAAGAATCACTTCAATTTGTTATACATTGAACAAAATGGTAAGGGTCACTACTGTTTGATAAAACACCTCGTGCGCCTTGTCCGCAAGCAAGTGAGTCGACACAAGGGTCGCACCTACTTTTGTGACTCATGTTTACAGTTTTTTATAAGTGAAAACAAATTTAATTCGCATTATTGTTCTGAAATCATTTCAGTTTTACCTGTTAGAAATTCCGCTATACGGTTTAAAAACTATGACCGTCAGCAAAAAAATAACTTTGTAATACATGCTGATTTTGAAAGCATGTTGATAAAATGCGAAACGGGCAGTATGAAAAATCCAAAAACCCTAAAAAAACATGTCCCTACCTGTTTTGGGTATTATATATGCTGCTCGCACGATCCAAATTTAAATAAATATGTTTCATATCGTGGTAAAGATTGTGTAGAAGTTTTTATAAAATGGCTAATTAGTGATATTCTCCAGATTAATGCGATTCTATCCCAAAATAATCCTATGAAAACTTTGACAGTCGAGCAAGAAAGTGACTATAAAAATACGAAGACATGTCATATTTGTAAACAATATTTATTTGGAGATAAAGTACGAGACCATGATCACATCACTTCAGAATATAGAGGTGCTGCTCATGCACTTTGTAATTTGAGACACAGAGCGTGTCCGTTTATACCAGTTATTTTTCATAACTTGGCTGGGTATGATAGTCACTTGTTTATTAAAGAACTGACGAAATACGATGGTTCAATAAAAGTTATAGCTCAATCTAAAGAAAAATACAATTCAATTACAAAATTCATAATATTCAACAGACAAATCGCAAACTACACAAGTAGGTAAAGTTTATAGATTCCTTCCAATTTCTTTCTTCAAGTCTATTTGAATTAAGTCAAAATTTGAATATAGGGGATTATAATAATCTATCAAAAGATATAACTGACCATAATCAGCTCCATTTATTAACTCGTAAAGGTATATATCCTTACGATTATATAGATTCTTGGTCAAAATACGCAGAAAATCAGTTACCGTGCAAAAACCAGTTTTATAATTCTTCAAAATCAGAGCATATCACCGAAGCCGAGTATGAGCATGCACAAGCGGTGTGGTCTTTGTTTAAAATAAGAAATCTGGGAGAATATACCGATTTATATTTAAGATGCGACGTGTTATTACTATGTGATATATTCGAGCATTTTAGAAATACAAGTTTACAGCATTACAATCTTGACCCTGCCTATTATGTGTCTGCAGCCAGTCTAAGTTGGGATGCTATGCTCTGATGCACAGGAGTAACATTAGAGTTAATATCCGACTTAGATGTATATCAAATGATAGAAAAAGGAATACGCGGAAGGCTAGCACAGTGTTCTCTTCGAAATTCGCACGCGAACAATAAATATGCCCCCAATTACGATGCCTCTAAACCATCCTCATATTTAATATATCTCGATTGTAATAATCTTTATGGTTAGGTACGCCATGAGACAAAAAATGCCTATATCTGATTTTGAATTTTTAACTCTGAATGATCTTATAGATTTCGACATAATGACGATACCAAATAATGGAGAATATGGATATATTTTAGAAGAAGACCTTGCTTATCCTGAATATTTACATGATTCTCATAGTGACTTACCTTTCGCGCCTGAAAAATTTATACCTCCCGGAGGGAAGTCAAATAAATTAATTGCTAGCTTGTATGATAAATACAATTACGTCATACACTTTGTAAATTTAAAAGAATGTTTGAAAAATGGTTTAGTTTTAAAGAAATTGCATCGTGTCCTTCGGTTTAGACAGCATAACTTCTTACAAAAGTACATTGATTTAAATACTCAACGCAGACAAAATGCTACAACGATATTCGATAAAAACTTCTTTAAGTTGTTAAACAACGCAATGTTTGGTAAAACAATTGAAAATAAACGGAAATATGTAGATACCAAATTAGTTACAAAATGGAAAGATAGCAACAATAAAACGAATAAATACTTAGGTGCGGAAAAAATATTACTAAAACCTAACGTAAAGAATGTATCAACATTTACAGAAAATTTTGTGGCTATTCAGCTAAGTCATGAGAAAATCATTTTGGACCGACCAATATACATTGGTTTTACTGTGTTAGAATTCGCTAAGCAACATCTTTTTCGTTTTCATTACGATTTCATTAAAACAAAGTATGGAGAAAATGCTAAACTTTGTTATAGGTACCGATACTGACAGCCTTCTATGTAATATAACTACTGTCGACTTTTACAAGGATCTACTTACTCACATCAATCAATTCGATACTAGTAATTATGAGGCGGATAATCCATACGGTATACCCCTGTTGAATGCTAAAATACCCGGCTTGTTTAAAGACGAACTTGGGGGGTCGCTTATCACTGAATTCATAGGGCTAAACTGTATTGTTTAAAAAGTATGAAAACTACTATCAAGAAAGCAAAAGGTGTAACCAAACCTATTACTAATCGATTATAAATTTCTGACTTCAACAAAGCTTTGCATTCCAAAAAAGTGTACAGTCATAAAATGAATATGATAAGATCTATAAAACATATTTTGTATTCACAACAAGTTAAAAAAGTAGTTTTGAATAGCAACGATGATAAAAGACAAATATTGTCTAATAATGTGAACACTTTACCTTGGGGTCACTATAGGACTATATTTTAATTAGTAGATTATATATATATTTTTTAAGTTATTTTTTTTTACTAATACTTAAATATTACTAATGTATATAGTTGTTTGGATTGTGTTATGTATAGTTTTCGTATGTTATAATTTTCTTGTATATATTAATGTTTTGGTAAATAGCATCAACTTCACTGGTTTGTTATATTTTAATTGTATTTTAATAAAATTTATTGTACCGTTTGTATTCAAAACAATAAAAAGGAAATGATGTGTAAATGAATCTGTGTGTAATTGTCCCACCCTCGATATTTATTTATTTATTTAATAATGCTTACATCTGGCAGTTAATCATAAAATCTGAGAAAGGAATATCTATTTAAATATTAGGTATATAAAGAGATGCGAATGTTTCCCCTGTTTCACATCCACGATGAAGTTTATTAAACATAGACAAACTCTTGAAGTGAAAAATATAAAATTAGAAACCCATGCTCAACAAAGAGTCAAACATAGTGCATTGTTTCATAATACAATCCGTTGCATTATATGTGGTCCCTCAAATTGTGGTAAAACGAATGTAATGTTAAATTTATTGTTACATGAAAATGGACTAAAATTCAAGAATATTTATTTATATTCAAAGACATCGGTTACACGCTCAGTATTTCATCAGTCTGGCGTCAGTTCAATCATGATCGAGGGGGACGCAGCTATTATGTTAATATAGCTGCGTCCCTTTCGAGCACGGACTGAACTGACGCCAAACTGATCGTGTAACCCTTGTCAAAGACAGGTTTTCAACCGAAGTATCGATTTCTTCAGCTAGTTATAAACAAAATTCCAAATGCTAAATTCTTTATTTTTCGTGATAACAATGAAGTAATTCACCCAAACGATGCATTATCTAATTCAATAATGATTTTTGATGATGTTGCATGCGAAAATCAAGTTAATATTCGAAACTACTTTGCTATGGGAAGACATAGACAAATAGACTGTTTTTATTTATCTCAGACATATTCGAAAATACCCAAACAACTACTCAGAGATAATGTTAATCTTCTGATTATATTTAAGCAAGATGACACCAATTTAAAACACATATACAATGAGCATGTTAATACGGACTGGATAAAATTTAAAGAGCTTTGTTGTACTGTGTGGATAGATAAATATAGCTTTCTTGTCATAAATAAGGATTGCGCAATAAATGAAGGAAGATATAGACGGGGGTTTGACACAATCATTCACTTTTAAACTCGTCATATAAAACAATGTTTAAAAAAAAAATCATTTTAAGACGAGAGTCTGAATTAAGTGGTTGAGATTAAAGTTTATACAATGGATATAAATTTAAAAGCGCAGCTTATAAAATCAGTGAATAACATAAAAAAAAAACAAAATAAAGATGATTACAAATGAAGTTTTTTTTTTTTTTTTAAATCTCCTTTTCTTCCAGCAATCTGTCTCTTTGACATTCAGCCGGACGTTATGAATTTCTTCATTGGTCATTTATGGATCTACATCCTCTGATGTGCCCATCTTGCTATGTGTCCTATAATAGATCTTGGGGTGCTCGTCTCTTGAGTCTGGTAAATGTTGTGCCTGGTGAATCCTTCATTAACTTTCTGGCAAGTTGGTTTGGATGAGTTTGCATTCTTTTGTAATAAGTTTTTTATATGTCAGTCACTTCCATCTTTACAGTTTTCACTCTTAATTCCTGATGCAGACGATCATTTTTGAAATACCATGGTGCGCCAGTAATCATGCGGAGCGTTTTCGATTGAAAGCGCTGTAGTATGTCTAGGTTAGAGTTTGAAGCTGTACTTCCCCACAGCTGTAAACCGTATGTCCATATCGGTTTGAGTATACACTTGTACAGCAGCAGTTTGTTTTCCAAGGTTAATTTAGATTTTCGCCCCACCAGCCAGTGCAGCTTCCTTAGTTGATGGCCAAGAGCCTTCCTTTTCGTAAAGATATGTTTGGTCCACGTTAAACGTCGGTCTAGGTAGATGCCCAGGTATCGGACTGTATCAGATTGGGGAATTTTAATCTGGTTCAATTCCACTTCTGGGCATACATCTCGTCTTAGTGCAAAGGTTAAGTGGACTGATTTTGACTCATTGGCCTTAATTCTCCAGTCTTTTAGCCATTCAGACACACTATCAAGGCTCATTTGTAGTTTATCAGAGGCACCAGAGGCAGTTTCGTCTACTGCTAGTATAGCGGTATCATCAGCGAATGTTCCCGTGAGTACATCAGGTGTATTTGGGAGATCCGAAGTATATAAAAGATACAGAAGGGGTCCCATTACGCTTCCCTGCGGTACACCAGCTTTTATTTCGTGTAGTTTTGTTGCACTGTCTCCGTGTTTCACGTAAAAGTGCCGTTTATGGAGATATGAATTTATAAATCCAAAGTAGTTGATGGGTAATTTGGTAAGCACTTTGTAGAGAAGACCGTCGTGCCAAACTCGGTCGAAGGCTTGTGATATGTCTAAAAACGCTGCGGATACGTATTTTTTGTGTTCAAATGCGTAGTTAATTTCTTCGACAAGCCTATGCACCTGTTCAATCGTACCATGGGCTTCCCTGAACCCAAACTGGTGTTCGGGTATTAGTTTAGTTTCTGCCACTTTTACCATTATGCGTTTGAGGAAAAGCATTTCAAGCACTTTTGAAGGTGTCGGCAGGAGACTTATTGGACGGTAGGATTTAACATCGACTAAATCTTTTCCCGGTTTCGGTATTAATATTATTTCAGCCACTTTCCATTGGGGTGGTACGAAGTTCCTCCAGAGCGCTGCGTTATAGATTTGTGTTAAAAATCTAAAGCCTATGTCTGGTAGTTCTCTCAGAGTTTTGGCAGTAATGAGATCATATCCAGGTGTTTTGTGTAGATCTAACTTTTTCACAGCTGCTTTAACTTCTGACATTGAAAACTTTTTGATTGGCAAATCGAGCTGGCGAGTTAGGTTTAGCTGTTTCAATATTTCATCAGTCTTTGACGAGCCAAGGTCTTCGTTGGCTGTAAACACGTTTGATAAGTGTCTGGCAAAAGTTTCTGCTTTGTCGCTGTTACTCTTCGCCCATTCGCCATTTTCTATTCTTATAGCAGATTGGTGTACGGAAGGTCTGTTTAGTTTTTTTGTTGCTTTCCAAAGTGAGTAGTCGGTGACTGGTGTAGCGTCCAAATTTCTAAGATAGGTTTCCATTCCGCTATTTCTGACCGCTGCGAGGGTTTTCTTTAACTGCGAAGCTAACTGATTTAATCTTGTTTTGTCTTTTGGAAATCTTGTCGATTGCCACAGTTTCCGTGCCTGTCTTTTTTCGTTGATTAGTTTGAGAATGGATTTTGGGTACATAAGTATGTCATCTTCGGGCTCTTTTTGCACAGGTGTTGCTGCCCAGGCGGATTGCTGAATGCAAGCGTTGAATGTTTCAACCGCCTGTGTTATTTCTTCATCAGATTTGAGGGGTATGATACAGTCTAGCGAGTCTTCTATGAGTTCACGGAAGTAGGACCAATTAGTTTTTTTCGTATGCAGTTTACAGTTTCTGGTGTGTTGCACAGGTTTGCAGCTAACTTGGATAATGACGGGGGAGTGATCCGATGTCATCTCGAAGCTCGAACTGCAGCTCAGGGAGGAACTAGGCAGCCCCTTTGTGATAAGGAAATCTACCAAATCTGGTTTTTTGTTTAAGTCACTAGGCCAGTAAGTTGGCTCGCCAGTTGATGCCACGCTGAGTTGAAGGGCTTCAATTGTTTTTAAAAGTTCTCGACCTTTAGATGTTATAAGTCTTGAGCCCCATTTTGTGTGCTTGGCATTGTAGTCACCCCCTGCTATGAAACGATGTCCAAGAGTAGAGAGGAACATGGTATAATCAGCACTTTTCATATTGTGTTTAGGAGGAATATATAACGCAGTTATTTTTAGCTCACCCTTGTGATCTGCAATGACTACACTAGCAGCTTGTATCTTTTCGGTACAGTACGAATCTGATACGTAATGTTTAATTTTTTCTTTGATTAGTATTCCCAAGCCACCATGGGCTTTTCCATCTGGATGCGTTGTGTGGTATAGTTTGTACCTTGGGATATTGAAATAACTCTTAGGTTGTGAAGTGTGTTTCTGATACTAGTAGTATATCGATATCATTTACTTCAAGAAACATTTTTACCTCCAAAGAGTGTTTTGACAGACCGTTTGCGTTCCATAGTACTATTTTGAGTTCATTGAACTTTTACAAAGGACGGTCATAAGATTTGTAAGTAGATTTGTCATAGTGCTCATTTGAATCATTATCTGTTTAAACATATCTATTAGTTGCTTCATGTCATTGGATTGACTAGAAAGGTCATTAGGATTTGGGTCTGTTGAGGGTGGTGGTTCGTTTCTGGTAACATCTGCGTAACTCGTTCCTTTTTGTCGTGTGTTTGGGCAGGGTGGTACGGTTGCGTTAGGCGGTATATTTTCATCTCTTTTAATGGTGGCTGCATGTGATTCCATTTTATTGCTTCGTAGTGGAGGATATTTCTGCCTCTGCAGGTCTTTATACACGCTGCATCCTTTGTAATTTGCCGGATGATTTCCGTCACATAGTACACATTTGACAGCATCGGAACGTTCTTTACGGGTGCAATTTGTCGAAGCATGGTTACCTGCACATTTTATGCAATTGGGTTTCCGGTGACAATATGATTTTGTGTGGCCATACTGTTGGCAATTTGCACATTGCGGTATATCTCGTACAGGTTTAGGTAGCTCTACTTTAACGCGGCAGTTCAGAAGGCCTTTGACTTTGTATATCTCTTTGTTGTTTGGTTTGGGTATAAGTTCTACAGTGAACATGGGTTGAGGATTTTTTGTCGTCCGTTGCTTAATATTCCAGATGTTAACTGTGTCATGGTCTAGTTCTTTTAACGCTGTTTTTATATCTTCTGTGTTTGTAGAAGGATGAATATTTTTCAAAACGACCTTGAAAGAGCGTTCCTGTTTCGGTTTGTATGTGTAGTAGTTTGTACCCTTGATGTCTAACTGGTTTTCTACTTCTTTGCGTATTTCATGAGTTTTTATCTGTACTTTAACCCTATTGTCTTTTAATATGGTGAGCACGTAGTTATTTAATGTATATTCGTCCAAGAGTTGCTTCAAAGGATTTATGTTTTGAACCCCGTCCACGAATATTGGCGGAGGCTTAGGCAGTTTTGCTTCTTCTTGGGTGCTTACTTCTTCGGTATCTTCTAATTGGCTCAACACCTCAAAACGGTTCGACGTCGGTATTTGTTGGCTCAGCCAGTAGTTAGACAGTTTTGTTTTTTTTTGTGCTTTGTCGTTGCTATGATCAGGGCTGTTTCTAAGGCGTTTTCTTTTGTTTACATCTGACCACGGTACAGAGTTGTTTTGTGATGTTTGGATTATATTATTTGTGTCTTGTCCACCTGTACAGGCTGTTGATTCAATTTCGACGCTTAAGGAATTAGAACGAGGTCTATTTAGAAAGAGTGCCCTATGGAAGACTTGTTGGGTAAGAGTCTTTGTGTTTTCATCTTCTTTGTCATTGACTGGTTTATTGTTGTTATTTAAGGAGGATGTATTCATATTTATTCCCACGAGTAGGGTCGAAATGCAGGTCACATACGAGGTAACGCCCATCCTCGTATGAAGGCACAATTCATTCAGTGTTTGCCTGGTCCACTGAAGTTGGCGCTAGAAACTGAACATCCCATCAGTCATGCATCCTCTCGGCGCGTAGCCCACCTTAGGATTCGGGGTAAATTTTTAATGAGGTTGTCTTCCTCTCGGGTCAGGCGATGAAGCCAAGCCCACCGGTCTCGCAAAACATGACCACGAGGTTACGGGTTGTACAGATCATTTCCTACCTGCACTTGTTAGACTTGTTAGGTCTAGATTGGTCTGGTTATTTACTGCCGCCAGAGACTCGGCATTGTTACTCGTTTAGCACCACCCAGGGGTCACGTGTAGGGTGGGCTTAGGAGAAGGTGGTAACTCCTACGGATGCGAGTAACTTCACCCCCCAATGAAGAAGATGAAAATAATATTAAACTCAAAAAGGTCTTTAAACCAATTACAGATCCTTTAGAAACACTGGTCGGCATAAATGGGAAAGTTAATTCGCATATTAATACCCCCTCACTGTTGAATATGAATAATACAAACGAGAATTTGTACTCGTCTGCAGGATAAAATAAAATTTAAAGATTTATTAAATGCTGATTCCAATCAACACTCAGAATATTATGACTATGATACTGATGAAAATGTTGAAAATTTGTTAAAAGGAAATGATGAAACACTTGTGTCTCTGAAAAAGGAAGACGTGATTGATATGTACGAGAATATAAATATGTACCATTCGGTATTCGTAGTGTTGATAAGAAACTTATGATGGGAAATACTCCTGTAAGCTTATCATTTATTAATGATGCTACTAACAGCCAAAAAATATATATCGTTACCGTCAATAATAAAAATTATGAATTAACCGTGGGTTTGAAGGAGCTTTTAATGCGTAACAAACCTGATCTTAATCTTGTAACTGAAAAAGATAAAACCGAGTATAAAGAAATGTTAATTATAACAAATGTGCACAAACTGTGACCCCGATGGACAATTAAAAGGTGACAAAGGACTGAATTGTCAAATTATTAAACCTTTATTTATACAACAAATTGATGCAGATGGTGGTGTTCAGAAACAGACATAAAAAAAATAATTGGTGGTCATTTACCTGAATTAAAACGGTATAAAAAAAACTCGGATTACATTTATTGGGATGATCCGAATGAGCTGATTGAAAGATTAAAACTTTTAATCGCATCTAGAAACGCTGGTAACAGCAATCATGACAATGAAATTATGTCAATCATTGAAGAATTAAAAGAGTCTGGTATTATAAAAGAGTAAAATTGATAAACAATTATCATTTTGACAAGTAATCTAATACATATTAGACATGAACATCGAGCACACTATAGAAATTGATGACATTGATAATTATCAAATTGAAAGTAATAAAATCTCGTCTGTGGAAGAGCCTGGCTTGTTAAATAGAGTTGATAAAGAGTATGTTGATAAAATAGTAGAGGATTGTTTGAAAAAAGTATCATATCTTAGCAAACAAGTTATAATTTTAACAGAGCAAATAAAACAAATTGAAAAAGATCTTATGTATAAAGACCATGAAGTAAAAGTTAGCAAGCACCTGTGGCGAAGCAGACGTTAAAAATATAGATCTGGACTAACATCAAAATAAAAAAATAAAAAATAAACAAATACTATGAGTAAAGCAGATGTTGTAAATGAAATTCATGAAAATGCACGAGTGAACTTCCCACGGAGAAGTGTGATATTAAAAGATATAGATGATCTTTGGCAAGCAGATTTGATAGACATGCAGGTCATGTCAAAATTGAATGCTGGTTATAAATACATATTGGTGATTATCGATGGTTTCTCAAAATATGCTTGGACATTTCCACTCAAACAAAAGACTAAAGAAATCGTTTCTAAACAGTTACAAACTTTGTTTGCAAAGGGGCGTTTCCCCAAAAATTTACAAACAGATAATGGTAAAGAATTTAACAATAATACATTTAAAAAAGTTACTGATAAGTACAATATTAATCATTACTCTACATTTTCTACGAAAAAAGCTTCAATCGTAGAAAGATTTATAAGAACTCTCAAAAATAAGCTGTACGAAGAATTTAGTTTAAAAGGTAATTATAAATGGATTAATGGAAATCTTGAGAATAAAGTTTACGAATATAATCACACTTTTCAAATAGAATACTTAATATTATTTAATTTTTACTAAAAATGAGACCCAAAGAAATTAGTTTCGACAAAGTAAATAAAAAGCAAACGTTAACACCAAACATCCTGAAAACTGGAGCTGGACTGAAGAAAAGTTTTACTAATATTGTTTCGCATGCTAAAAGACATATTCGTAAACTGAAGCCCAAATGCAAGAAAATATTAACAGAATTAGCATATGCAGCTGCACAAGAAATAGCTTCCGAATTGCCTATAAAATTACCTCGTGTGATACCTGTAGCTAAAACTGGTGGAGTCCTACCATTAATTCCTATTTTTGCCGGTTTATCTGTTGCGGGTGGCTTAACCGGTGGTGTCGCTGGAATTAGCAAAGCTGTTCATCATTCTAAATCAGCTAGAAAGCAATTCGCAGAGTCAAAAAAACATAACATCAAAATGGATTCAGTGTGTATTGGTGCTGGATTACATCTTAAACCGTACAGGGGTGGTTTAGGACTTTATGTTTCAAATAAAAAAAACTAGTAAGTAGGCTACCCGATAGAGCATTAAGTAATATCGATATACTAAAGCACACAATAGTACATTACTGAAGAGGCCGTGAAGTCAGGGATTCAAGGACGAGTTCGGGGTAAACGGCCGAGTCGCAGACGAGGCCGGATAGAACGAGTCCTTCAATCCCTGTTCCGGCCGAGGATTGTATAGTACTTTTCTCAAGCAATGCGAGGAAATATTAAAAGTACATTACTGCAATCTTACGACTGCAATCTCACGATGGCAATCTCAAGACTGCAATCTTACGACTGCAATATTATGATGGCAATCTCAAGACTGCAATCTTACGATGGCAATCTCAAGACTGTGCAATCTTACGATGGTAATCTCAAGACTACAATCTTACGATGGCAATCTCAGGACTGCAATCTTACGACGGGAACCTCAAAACTGCACATGAATATAGTACCACAGTTTTTTTTTTGCCGCAGACTCGGTTTAATGCTCTTACATAACCGGCTAAGAAGCCATGACTCAAAAATAATCCGTTCATCTTAGCCCCTTCTTGAACAGCGTCTTCTTTTTTTTTTAATGTCGCAAAATATTCTACTGGGTCTAGTGGTGGTTGGCAGAATGTAATTTTTCTTTTGTCAGTTTAATGTTAGTAAGTAAATTTAAAAAGTGAGAGCAGCGGCCAATAATATTTTTTCTTAGGGTTTTCATACATTAATTCTTGGCCTAGGCCAAGAAGTAATTGTAGGGAGCCATAAACAAGAAACTTCATGTCTTCATTTCGTGCCATTAACGCATACATTTCCGAGCATGTTTGAGAAAAAAATATTCCACATTTTCGCGGTGTATTTATGAGAGATGAATTACCAGAAGTGGCATGGCCGATAGAATGTGGCGTTATCAATTTAGATTCGTCTGAAAATTCTGGTACTCATTGGGTAGCCTATGGAAAAGTTACTGATTACATTGTATATTTTGACAGTTACGGTAATTTGAAACCACCGAAGGAATTTATAGCATATGTCGGATCTAATATTCGGTATAAGTATGAAAATTTACAAAAAAACCATTTATATCATTGCGGGCACTTATGTTTGAAATTTCTTAAATCATTTTGGAAGAATAGATTTAGTAATAAATACATAAATAAATAAATATTAGGGGACAATCTCACACAAATGATGTAATAATTCTCTACAATAAAAATGATATGATAAATGAATGGTATATACATTCCATTATTAGCAGTGTACAGGATTGGGTGTTAAGTTCTTAATAAGTTTTTTTTTTTGGGTTGTCGCCTGAAGGGCCAAAGACTTAAGTCCTTGCTTTTGTTAGCAGGATATTGAAATTTCTTAATAAGTATTACTAAAACTATAAAATATTAAGGTTTAGATACTATCTGTCTCCAAATTAGGCATGTATGTTTTCAATATAAACCCTCCCATATAAAAAAAATCTAATATTCAACTGCCGAAATTCAAAGAAACAAGACGGTTAAATGCAAGATGTATTACTAAAAGGAATAAAAAGTTTCTCAACTCTCTTGGTTTTAAAATATTAAAATAAAATGTTGCAAATTACCGATCCGCCGCAACAAGACAACTCTATCGAAAGCTATGAGATCCACGGTTACAATCCCTACAATCACAGTTTTAAAGAAAATGATGAAATTAGAATAGGTACCTATTCATCAGCAAGATGTTTATGTACTACCATCTGCAAGCTCTATATACATTAAGGGGTCTGCAAAGGTATCCGGGTTAGATGCAGCAGGAAAAGTAATATTGAAGGATATTAATTTTACAAATAATCCAATAATGTTTTTATTTCAAAATATAAAATACAAACTGAATGGTGTTGAAATAGATGGCATTAAAAATGCCGGAATAACAACAACAATCAAATCTTATATATCTATGAATGATGGAGAGAGTAAAAGTGTACAATTATGGGGTTGGAATTTAAATGAGAACGTTCAAAAGAATGGACATTTCTCTGTTATCATACCCCTAAACAAAGTACTAGGGTTTGCGGAAGATTACAACAAAATACTTGTCAATTGCAGGCATGAACTTATACTTCATAGAAGCAATTCTGCTTTAAATAGTGTTTTGTTGATTGATAAAAATGATAAAATAGAAATGGAAGTACAAAAAGTTCAATGGCGTGTACCGCATGTTAAAGTTTCAGATCGTAATAGATTATCATTACTGAAACATTTAGAAAAAGATCGAGCCGTACATGTAGCTTTCCGAAATTGGGATTTATATGAGTATCCTCTTTTACCTAGAACTACCAAACATTCGTGGACTATCAAAACTGCCTCTCAGTTAGAAAAACCGAGATATGTTATATTTGGTTTGCAAACTGATAGAAAATTAAGCAAAACAAAAAGTTCAGCTCTGTTTGACCATTGTAACATAACAAACGTGAAGTTGTTTTTAAATTCGCAATACTTTCCTTATGATTCACTTAACTTAAAATTTAATGAAGGCAAGTACAGTATATTATATGAGATGTATGCCAATTTTCGACGGTCGTATTACAACAGCAGTATCGATCCCATGCTTAGTTTAAATGCATTCAGAAAAAAAACTACACTTTTTGTTATTGACTGTTCGAGACAAAACGATACACTGAAAACCGGACCAGTCGACGTGTGATTAGAAATCGAGTCGTCGGAAGACATACCTGAGAATACAGCGGCTTACTGTTTGATCTTAAACGATTGTCTTATCGAGTACAAGCCTTTGAGTAACATAGTTAGAAAAATATCATGATCGTGATTATGGATGTTTAAGGCTTCAAAGATGAGCACAATAAATTTATCCCGAAAGAAATAGCAATGATCTACAAGAATAGTTTTCTTGTTATGTATGTTTTCAGGCGAAGTACAACCAAAATATTACTTTATAACAGTACGCTATATGTTTGCATACAATATTTGAGGAGTTCCCTCAATTCCTCACTGATCCCTTCATCAGATTCAAAGTTGCTGACAATGGGACCACCTCGGAAGTATACTCTATCAAACCAAAAAAGAATTTTTAAAATCGGTCTACAATTGACGGAGTAATCGGTGAACATACATAAAAAATAAATAAAAAAAAAGATACATACAGTGGAACGTATAACCTCCTCCTTTTTTGAAGTCGGTTAAAAAACTATAGGCCTATATCGTTAATATCGCTTGATAAATAAACAGCAATATCCAATAGTTTTTATATCCAAGTTTTCTATGGAAGCAGACTTAGAACCTGCACTTTTATCTAACCTAACACCTATTCCATAGTTAATCCATTGTAAGTGTAGTGCCTTGAAATATAGTGTCAACAAATCGATCTCCAATTCTATTAAGTCCATTGATTCATTAGAGCGCTTGCCTTTTTTTTTTTTAATAGCGTTCATCAATCCAATTTTCCTTCCTCAGTCTCTTTTCCACACTACCCTAACAAATCACTAGAATCAACTAGGTTCGAGATCTTAAATTAAATTATTTAACTAACTTTAACTTCCAGTCAATACCTAAGTTAAGCAACCAATTCACCTATGAAAAATAACTATGCTTTGAATCTACAACCCCCCTTCCTAAGAGCTGTCCAGCTGAAGGTTTTAAAAGCCGCCAGCGGGCGTCGGGAGCCCACTGCTGCGTCCAGTGCTCCAATCTAGCCTCCCTCTGCGTGTGAAGCTCGGGGTCTATAAGTCTTATATCAGACCCCGCCTCACGTATGCCGCACCCGCGTGGTACGCCCTCCTGGCCGCATCGCACAAAAAGAAGCTGGCATCCCAGCAAAACATGTGCATGCGGTCCGTGACGAATGCCCCCCGCTACGTGAAGAACGCCACGATCCAGAGGGACCTTAAGGTCGAGAGCCTGAACGACTTCGTCGGACGCCTTGCCACGTCGATGTTCGCGCGAGCAGACGCGTCGCGATTCCCCCATCTGAGGGATATCGCGCCTCAGCACGCGCGGCCCCCCGACGGCAAGGCCTATCCCAGAGACCTCAACACGGCGACGACGTCGACATAACACAGAACCCGTGAAGACGCTGCTCAGCTCGTAGGTCGCTAGCCGGGCCTCCCCTAACGGGGTCTCACCTGGCTGGCTCGATCTCGCGAGCAGTGTAACCCACATTTTTGACGCCTCCCATTCCCCCCTACCCAAAATCCCTTCCCTCCCCCACATCCCCGCAGCCTGAGCCTCCGGCACAGGCTGCTATCCTAGGACCCGACCGTTTTAACGGTCGGCGAAGATCACCCCGGAAGAGGGCCGAAAGGCCCGTCACCGGTTCCTCATCCCCCTCATGGATGGCGGGATTGAGACGACCAACGAGGGAGCCCACTTTTGCCCTCACCAGCCAACGAGGAAGATCCGCAGCAGCGCCTTGTACCTACTACACGTGTGGTGTAGTATCGTCTCCTTATTAAACAAGTGTCCCAATCTAGTAAATGCAGTAACCAGAAGTACCCTTGCTCTAGATGTAGTTTCCTATTTTATGATTTGGTGTTATGTTCTATAGTTTCCCAATCCCCATGTGTGTTAATCTATTATATAAAATTGAAAAACCAGAACGGGATAAAAAACGAAGGAAGAAGCGAGATGGCGCCTTACAAATTTTAAGAACTTTGTTATCACGTTTCTCGAAAACAACGCACGTTACCTAAGAATAAACTATTGAAATATATTCTCTAGACATGAGAATAGAACAAGAGCATAAAATTTACCGGTTTCGCTGCGTATTTTTTCTACAATCACGATATGAAATCTCGATAACATTGACAATTTGAACCGTCGGCCATTGTTCGGAAATATTCGGAAACGTTCGGATCGGTCTCGCCACAGGGTCTCGCTTAATACCTTACGTTTAAGTAGACGCTTTTGGTCACTAATAATACCTTAAGCCCTTTAAGGCCGGCCGCATACATACGTTTTCCGTATACACGAAAACGTATACGGAAAACGTATGTATGCGGCTGGCCTAAAAAATGAATTAAAGGAGTGCTCCGTCTTTTTCTCACAAGTGCAATACGGAGCTATAAGTTCCGATTTGCTATGGAAGGACTGCATGCAGGTTAAATTGGTTCGTCTGGGACAGGTTTTATAGCTTCGGCAGTCCGACGAGAGTTACGTTCTCTTCTCTGTGAACGCATCGTTTTGAAAGACATTAATACTCATAAACCTATTACAAATTCACAACAAAAAACACGGTGGAATCTATTTAAGAAAATGAAGTGACAAAAACTGTGAAGTAAAATTTTATATTTCCCAATAAAGACGTGGCTTAAAGGTCCCGCAACCAGGCCATAAAATATTTAAAAAAAACATAGTTTGCTGTGATGCCTAGAATAGGTAAGTATGACAACAATCAATATTATTCTTAATTTGTCTTTTGATTGATAAATTTTAATTGAGTTTTATTATTGTTTAGATCGAGAGTCAGGGGTTTTGCAAACATTGCCAAGGTTGCGGGGAGTGGATAGTAAAAACGTTTGAGTATCGGTAACACAAAAGGAACTCTCCAGACAAATATTTTTGGACACATTAGAATAGTATTTAAAATTATTGCATAGTTTGATGTTCTCTACCTACCTACCTGCCAATTTTTTTTATTTCTTGAGATATCACTAAAAGTGGCAATTTGAGAAATGCTCATCAAACCTACCGAGAAATGTCACTGTCACAAAAACATTTGTCAATGTCAGTATGACGGTCCAGAGGCACTACTTTGAAATCCGTAATTCGAACTTCGTCTATTGCTATCCCTTTTGCTCACGATGCGTCACTAATTCGCAAGAAAGTGACGGGGCGATCTGACGTTCGAATTACTGATTTCAAAGTAGAGCCCCAGGGGCCCCATCGGATCGCCCCGTCACTTTCTTGCGAATTAGTGACGCGTCGAGAGCAAAAGGGATAGAAATAGATGAAGTTCGAAGTACGGATTTCAAAGTAGAGCCCCAGATAGCACCAATCCGTTTTTAATAATTAAAAATGGTGAAGGTGGAAAAAATAACGAGTCTTTGTAGTGGTGTAGATAATTAAGAGAAGATACGTCCAAACTCAAATATAGTCTCCATTTTCTGTACACAGACACTATACAATTACATAAACGTAGGGGTTCCGTTAATTTTGTCGCCTATACTACCTACCTTAGATGTTTGTTACATATCGAAATAAACATTTATATTGTTACATTATGTTGTTGTTGTTTTTAAAAAGGATTATAATTATTTCGCTCTAATTAGTGAGATGGTTTAACGCCCCTTCTCCAGTTAGGATGCTACAGTCAGGATAATGTAATACGCCTTAAAAATAGCCAACACAACTAGGTTGGGGTTATTTTTTTTCGAATTTACGTATTTTAGTTATAATAATTAATTAATAATATACGCACATCTTTAAACGATAATATTGTATCAAAACGGATACAAATGTTATCGAGACCTGAAGTTTGAATATGAATATTTCTACCCAGAAATTGCAAAAAATAATAATTACTGAGTTTCATGTGTAAATGCTATGATTGAGTGTTGACATTTTAATAAATGTTTATAAACAATTATATAATCTGAAAATATGTCATTTCGTTGCTAATCAGGGCTCATGAACATAATACAATTGTGACAAATACGTTCATATAATTCATTCACGCGGGCGGAGCCGTGGGCACGTCTAGTAAATAATAAATGTATAATAATGTTGTATGGTTGTTTCTGTTATCATAAGTGTAAAGTAATCACGTCCACGACATGCCACGTGCCCGGAAGCGGAGGAGGACGCAGCGGCATGAGAGGGAGCTCCGGAACGACGGCTTCGTCGAGCAGCTCGTCCAACGCGAGCAATGCCAGTGACCTAAAATCGAGGAGAAGGAAACGTGGCCGTAAGGTATCGCCAACTGTGAGTCAAAATGTGATACTATCCTCAGTGATCCCTGAATATGACCCATTGATAGATAATATAGATATGTGGCTAAATGTGGTTCAGGCGAATGCCCGAGCGTTCGGCTGGTCTGATCGCAAAAGTTGCGTAATTCTGCCAAAACGTGGCTTGATTCCTTGCAGAAAAATGAGACCAGGTGGACCACGCGGAGGTGGCGGCAATGGCGTAATACTTTATCAGATACGTTCTGTAGAATGCCTATGTTTCTTTATTAGTTTTCACTGGCTCACCACAACACCAAGTTTTATCACTCGTTTCTCTTCCACATCCAACGTCTACATAGTTCGCGCTCAAAGCTCTGACAGTTGACGTAGATATTCACTTGTGTGTGTGAGACAGGGTTGCTATATCTATTAAATAGACACAAACACTACATCCCTTCCTTATTAAATATTTTTTAAAACAATTTATTTAAGTGTGGATCAAGCCACAGCCCCAACCGCAGCCTCAGCCTCAGCCTGGATCAAGGACTAGAATATCAAACAATCAATAAAGAATATTAAACATTTATTAAAGTAATGAGATCTGTTAAAGAATGCAATCAGTCTTACATAAAAATACTAACTATTTGAAGGTGCTTAGGAACACAAATTTAAACCCTTATTTACTCACTCAATTGCTCTTCAGATGAATTTTCATTATCAGTGGTCTTAGCCCCATGAGCTCCATCTTGAGACGACCGATTAATAACAGATTGCCAATTACCTTCGACTTTCATTAAGTGAATTATATTTCTTCTCAACCTTTGTCCTGTATTTTCATTCCGTACTGTTACATCCCCTCCAATGGTTTGTTCTACTACATGCGGAGTGGAATTAAAGTTAGGAGTAAGTTTATTTCCCATTTACATTTCTTTTATGTAAACTTTGTCTCCTATCATCAATCCTGGATCACCCGCTCTCCTTTTCTGGTCTCCATATTCCTTTCCTTTTTCCTTTTGTATCTTGTCCCTGTCCCTACCTTCAGAATCATCTTCGCTGCCATTTAAGTCCTTTAGCATAGGAATTTTATCCCTGTTATGTCTTTTGAAAAAAAGTTCTGCTGGTGTCTTTCCTGTTACGCAATGAGGAGTTGAGTTGTACATCATCCAGTATTCATATAGTGCTTCATTTAGGTCTCTGTTCTCTGTCTTGTTGATTTTTAAACGCTTTACTATGTCTCGATTTTGACGCTCGACTTCTCCATTCATCTGCGACCAATATGGAACAGTATTGAAGAGTTTGATGTTACATTCACTACAGAAATCTTTAAACTGCTCACTTACAAACTGCCGGCCAATATCCGCAGTAATCGATACTGGAAAACCCAATCGACTAAATATTTCTTTAAGAAGCTTGATGATCTGAGAGCTTGTAATGGTCTAAGTCACTTTAATTTCTTTATAACGGCTGTAGTAATCTATGATAACAAATAGGTAATCAGCGGACGGTAATGGCCCCAAAAGGTCCATCGCAACATCAATCCATGGTTCTGCTGGGAGCTCCCGACGTTTCATAGGTGCAGGTCCATGTGGAAGTGATACTTAGGTGCATCCTTTACAACATTTCACTAATCTTTCGACGTCTTTATCCAGTTTTGGCCACCACACTTTTATTTATTTATTTATTTATTTATTTGGGAAACAAACAGCAATATTTAACACATTAAGAAACAATCAAATTTAAAAAGTACATCAGCCAAAACAGTTTCCACTTATAATCTAAATACATTTCTGTTGCTCAGAAGACATACATATTACCTTAAAAAAAAAAAACAAAATAACTAACTAACAATTCATTATGTTAACAATGATGGTTGCAAAACATAATAACTACCTTTATACTGATGATCAAGTTGAAAGATTATTACGGAACTCATTTTATTTTGACAGATATTACATTTTTATTTTTAAAGAGTGATTGATTAATAATTATTAACTATTGACTATTGACTATTGATTATTGCAGAAACAAATTGATTTATTTTCATGTGAAATATATCGGAGTGGGCAAATAATTGGTTATGCTTTTTACATGTCCTAATAAGTAATCTATTTTTGGCGTATGCAGTACGACAAAAAGGGATGGCAAATAGGTTCGAGGAACGGGTCCGTCGATCGGGGCACCGAAAGAATATGTTGGAAAGTAAATTTGGCGAATCTATATGTCCGTTAATAATTTTGTACAGGAATATTTGATCTCTGGTGTCACGACGACTTTGAAGAGATGCAATACTGTCACTGTTAAAGGATTTAAATTTATATTTCATACGCCTGATGAACTTATTTTGATTTTTTTCTATGGCGTCAATATGCACGTTAAAGTGAGGGCTCCAGACTGTAGATGCATATTCCAAGTTGGACCGAACAAACGCATTAAAAAGAAGTTGCATGGTGTTAGGATCTTTAAATTCTTTGCCCTGCCGAAATACAAATCCCAACATTTTATAAGCCTTCGAGACCATTTTGCTAATGTGGGAAGTAAGTTGCAGTTCATCGTCAAGACATACTCCAAAATCTTTTACCTGTGTAACACGTTGGAGAACTGTATCATTAAGCGAATAGTTATATATGAAGCTGTTACGTTTACGAGAGAAAGAAATACAGTGACACTTGTCGACAATCAAATAAAGTTGGTTGATTGCACAGTATGTACCTAATCTATCTAGATCACTTTGAAGGTTATTGCAATCTGTCTGTGATTTGACGATCGTGAATATTTTTGTGTCATCTGCGTACAGCAAAATATTAGAGTGACGAAAACACTCGATCACGTCATTGATAAAAATATTGAATAGTAAGGGGCCTAAGTGGGAGCCCTGAGGGACGCCAGATGAAATAGGAATAAACGTGGAGGTATACCCTTTGACTGCCACTGCTTGAGTTCTATCCCGGAGGTAAGAAGTTAGCCACCTTAAGAGATTACCGTGTACGCCAAAGCTCCCAATTTTTTTAATAAGTATAGCATGTGAGATTTTGTCAAAAGCTTTTGAGTAATCTGTATAAATTGTATCTACTTGATAGCCCTTATCCATAGCGTCAAGCGCGTAGTCCATTAGCTCACAAAGATTCGACTCTGTCGAACGTTTACTCATAAACCCGTGTTGTTGTGAAATCAGTTTTGGTCTAATTGCGTGATAAAGGTTATCATAAATAATTTTCTCAAAAAGTTTAGGGATAACTGATAAAATTGAAATTCCACGGTAATTTTTGATATTATGTTTATCACCACTTTTGTAAACAGGAACTACGATTGAGCGCTTCCACGAACACGGCAATGCACCAGACTTTAAAGAGAGATCAAATAACAGGGTAATAGGTAACTTTAACGTTTCACGGCAACTTTTTAAAAATACAGGATGAATACCATCGGGCCCGCTGCCTTTGGAAACGTCTAGGGCCTTGAGATAGCTATTAACTATGTTTAAATTTATATTAATATCACTAACTATACAATTTTGAGCTGTTACAATGCCAGCACTATTATCAACATTATTTGGAGCTGGTGACATTATATTATCTTTAACGAAAACCGATTGGAAAAATAAGTTAAATAAGTTAGCCATATTTTGACCACTTGTACTTGTATTACCATCCAAATAAAGTGTTTCAGGAATACCACTGCTATCCCTTTTTGACTTTAAATAAGACCAGAAAGACTTAGAGTTTTTACGTATATTAGATTCAGTCCTAAAAATAAATAAATTGTAGCAATAATCCTCCATTTTTTAACTTTAGTCCTTATTTCCGAAAAAATGGCATAGTCCGATTTTCTGTTATAAATTTTCCATTTCTTATGAATTTTTGCTTTTTTACGTATTAATTTGATTAAAAGGCGGTTGTACCATACGGGATATTTACATTCGGTTTTGTTTACTATCTTAGTGGGAACTAAATCATCAATGACACTATTAACAATTTCATAAAAAATTTCGACGGCGGTATCGATATTACTTTGCGAAAGGACATGCTTCCAGTCCACTTTTCCTAACTCCTCGTTTATGAGATCATAATCGGCAGCAAAAAAGCGACGAGCAATTTGATGATGGGAAGGCTTTAAATGTTTGTCAGGTACCCCAATGTCTACCTGTACACAAAAGACGGGGTGGTGACCGTCAATAGGTACTAAGGGTTCCACTAAAGATATTCCGCAATCAATATTAGACAGGACTAAATCTAATTGCCTATTATTTTTATTTGGAATGTAATTAAATTGATGCCAATCATTAAAATTCATACAAGCTGACAGTTGAGCTATGATGTTGTTATGATCAGGGTTTTCAATCCTTAGTTTTTTTTGACAGCCGTTTAAAGGTACCCAAACAATATCTGGAATATTAAAATCGCCTAGAACTATAAATGTATCATCTGAAAAGTCCGTATACAAGTTAGACACAAATTCCATTAACGCTAGTAGTATAATATTGGGCATTCTGGCCCACCTCGTTCGATCGGGCGAAAATTTCGCCCTCCTCACTCGTGTGATCCAAATGCCCAATATTATTTTGTGGATTTCAAAATTTGGGTTTGCGCAAAATGAAACAATCGCGCTAACGTGCGCGTTTCGCAACATGTAACGGAAATTGGGTTTATGCTTAAAATAAAATGATTATCTCTCGCGTTAACATACGTATTTAACAAATAACACGTCGTAACGGAAATTGGGTTTGCCCAAAATGAAATGATTGCGTTAACGTGCGCGTTTGCAACGGGAATTATTAGCTAAAAACAATCGCATCAAAATTGTTATATATATGTGAAAACGTAGTCGTGATTTCCCTTAATTGGAATAAGTCTTTCATGCAAGTAAAACGTACCTATGCATCGCTTGAGAAATTTTGAAGAAATATAAAGTTTGTAAAACAAAATCAGAGCTTGCAGTTGGATCTTGTTTTTTCAGCTCGCAATAAGCCTTGTGTACGTCATGGTGAACTTTTACCTTACAATATTCGTAGTATAATTTGCGGTCCTTCTAATTGCGGGAAAACTAATTTAATGGTTGGTCTTTTACTTCATGAACAAGGGTTACGGTACCAAAATGTTTATGTTTACTCAAAAACCCTTTTCCAACCTATGTATCGATTTTTAGAATTATTAGCGTTAGTTCCAACGGTTAAATTTCAAAAATATTGTGAAAATGAAGAAATACTTAGCCCAAACGAAGCTAACTATAACTCAATCATGATATTTGATGATGTGGCTTGTGAAAACCAAAACAACATAAGGGATTACTTTGCAATGGGAAGACATAAAAATATTGATAGCTTTTATTTAAATCAAACGTACAGTAAAGTACCAAAACAATTAATAAGGGATAATGCTAATTTAATAATTCTTTTTAAGCAAGATGATGTTAATTTACGTCATGTTTATGATGAGCACGTTGGAACCGATATGTCATGGTCGCAGTTTCGTGAAATTTGCGCTAAAGTATGAAACGCACCTTTCAGCTACTTGGTTATAAACAAGGATTGTAACAAAAATTCTGGATGTTATAGAATGGGGTTTGATACATTCATTACTGTAGATTAATATACTTAAGTACATACTTATTGAATAGTATTCGAATAATCGTTTATTATATTAAATGAATCCAAAGAGAACGGACATGAGCTCGAAAGTCGAGAAAGTTAATGAAGATAAAGTGCTAAAGGAAAAGATACTCCGGTCAGCCGAAGCAGTTAAAAAGAAGGTTAAACTTATACGCGATGTAAAAACAAACAATGATATGATTCTGGAATCTGTTTTAAAACCAATTACAGAACCGCTTAATGAAATAGTTAAAGTTAAAAATGAGAATAATTACTTCAATACTAATGATGATGATTTTGATGACGGATTGCAATGGGGAAAGTTAGTAAAAAGAATTAAATATAGCCCAAGTGAAGAAAAGAAGGAATCTATAACTGATCAAACGGTTGTGAGGAATTTTTCTCAATCTAGCCTTGTTAATAAAAATGATGAGGATGAGACATCAAAAGATAATGAAAGTGATGTAAGCGATGAAGTGGAAAGTGAACATTTTAATGATCAGGATTCTTCAAGTAATATTTCATTTAAGACGACTGATTCTTACGCTTCTCCTCGTGACGATCCTAAATTTCAAAAGCAATATATTACCAACTTAAATATACCTTTTGGTATTCGAACGGAACGGGACAAGCTAATGTTGGGAACCTGTCCGGTATACACTACAAATGACAAAAAACTGAAAGTAAATGGTCATACTTACTATTTAACGCCAGGTTTATTCGAACTGCTATATAAGAAAGTACCGGATTTAGATATTGTAACTGAGGATGATAGATGTAATTATAAAACCTTATTATTAGAAACTAATGCACATAGAAGAGAGTTTAATCCTAATAAACCAATAAAAAGCAACAAAGGTATGAAATATTTATATGTAATAAGACCTCTTTTTAAATTAGCTAAAGAACGTTCAGTAAGTGGTGAAGGATTACCGACGATGAAAAATGTTAAAAACGATGTGTCATATGTATATTGGGATAACCCAAACGAATTAGTAGAAAGGTTAAAATTACTTATAGCTTCTCGTGATGCTGGTAATACAGGATTGGATAATGAAATCATATCTATTATTGAAGAACTACAAGAAGCGGGATTAGTGAACAATGTTAATATATAAAGCAGTTACTTTACTATTATCGTTAGTCGAAGCAGAACTTTTGGCGTAAAAATATATCATAAAATGAACATAGATAAATTTGGTCACCATGTTCATAAACGTTTACGTGTAGCAGGTGTATCTGAAGTCAACGAACTTAAAAGTCAGGCTTTGCTTCGTTCAGAAGACGGAGATTTTGATTTACAATCACTGAGATTAAAAGGCGTTGCTCATCCTTTGTCGGCTGATGATGCAGTAAATAAGGAGTACGTCGATCAGCTCGTTCAGAACATTTATGACAAGAAGTATCTAGATTCTTTAATCAAAGTTATAAATTCTCAAATTCATCAGCTTGCAACTCAGTTGAAATTGAACTTTTATACAAAAAACGAGGTAGATAACATTGTAAAACAATTAAGCAATGGCAAAAGAACAAGTAGTGAACGAGATCCACAGATCAGCTCGTAAAAACTTTAAGCGACGAGCAGTTGTTTTAAAAGGCATTCACGATTTGTGGCAAGCAGATTTGATTGACTTACAAAAATTCCATAAAAAAAAAAAAGGAAATAAATATATTTTAGTTGTCATTGATGCATTTTCAAAGTACGCGTGGTGTATTCCGACAAAATCGAAAACTAGACAAGAAGTTAAAAATGCATTTCAACAAATTATAAAGTCAGCAATCCAAATTCCTAGAAACTTGCAGACAGACTTTGGAAAAGAATTTTACAATAGTGAATTTGATTGTTATTTAAAATCTTTAGGAATAAATCATTATTCAACTTATTCAATTAAAAAGGCATCAATTGTTGAAAGGTTAATAAAGACGCTTAAAAACAAACTGTACAAATATTTTAGTTTAATTGGAAATTATAAATGGGTTGGAAAACCTTTAGATGATATAGTCAAATCTTATAATGAAACTTTTCATAGTACAACAAAATTTAGACCAAATGATGTTAATTTTGAGAATGAATCGGAAGTAAAGAACAATATTAAGAAACGTCAACAAAATCTACATCATAAATTAAATAAATTCAATGTGGGAGATCGTGTACGTATAAGCAAGTATAAAAGCGCTTTCCATAAAAGTTATACGCCTAATTGGTCAACAGAGCTATTTACTATTAAACAAGTCAGTAACACTCAACCGTTTACGTACCATATAGAAGATCAGCGAGGAAACACTATTCTGGGCACATTTTACGAACAAGAACTTCAAAAAACTAAGTACCCGGACGTTTATCTCATTGAAAAGGTGGTCAAAAAAAAGGGAAAAAAATATACGTTAAGTGGTTAGGACTTAATGATAGTGAGAACAGCTGGATTAATAGAAGTGTCATTGTATGAATATATTTATATAGTTACTCGCACAAAAAATGTCATTAACATTTAGGATATGAAAGGAAGAGGACTTTTAAACAGTGTAATTAATCACGTGCCTTTTGAATTACACTTACCTGGTTACAATTATTGCGGACCAGGCACTAAATTGCATAAACGGTTATTAAGAGGTGATAAAGGAGTTAATGAATTGGATGACGCGTGCATGAAACACGATATAGCTTATGATAAACATTCTAACCTAACAGATCGACACCGCGCAGATTTAGAACTTTATAAAATGGCTAAACAGAGGTTGAAGTCGAAAAGTGCTGGAAAAGGAGAAAAACTTGCTTCATGGTTAGTTAGCAAAGTGATGAAATCTAAAATGAAAGCTGGTGCAGGCATAATAGTTATTTATGTAACTGGTACATAATGAGGCCTCTTAAGGTACGAGAGCCGAGGTTAGAGCGCGAGCTTGCGAGCGCTCTAATTATAGGCACGAGTACCTTAAGAGCTAATTATGAACCGTTGCATACATAACTTTTTCTACAAGCTTAAAATGATAATGATAAAAATAAACAATAGCTAACTTTTCTCGTATACTTTACTCGATTTTTCTGCTAACAAATTACTTGTCATCAAAGACATTTTCACTATTCCGATGCGCGATAATAGTTTGTGAATTTTATTGATAAATGTAAACAAATTTCATGCGAATTTTAATAGATACTAAAAACAGTTCTATCAAATTATCATAAACAAGTTGGAATGCCAAACGAAACGCCATTTTGTTGATATCCATATTGAACGTAACCATGGTAACCAAATAACAAATCGATGGATATTAACCATCTATTTTTAGTAATTGAATAAAAATGTTATTTTAAACACATATTTAGTCTCATAATTAATTTTATTTTTAATATACGTAATTTTAATTGGTGTTAAAATGTTTTTAACGGTTTATATACAAATTATTAGGATGTCAAGTGTTAACTAAACGCCAAGACTGATATCCGGAATGACCGTTACCATGGTAATAACAATGCTATAATAAATTATAGCACTGTTATTACCATGGCAACGCTAATTATAGAATAGTTTTTACTCTTCGGTTACGCTATAGGTGGTATTCTGACACCATTAACGATATCAATATTAGCGGTTTATAGTACGCGAGTAGAAAAAATCATTTAAAGGTTTGGTTACAAAGATGCGGAAGGAACTGAAAAGAAACAAATCAAAAGATAAAGGCACTACAATCACCCGAGCTCTTGCGCTCGCAAAGAAAGTATTTACTAGAAACAGTAAAATTCATATTCCGCGTTTAATACCGATTCCGAAAACTGGCGGTATATTACCACTGATACCTATTTTTGCGGGACTTTCTGCGTTGGGATCATTGGCTGGAGGAGCTGCTGGGAAAGCTAAAGCTGTTGGTGATTACAAAGCTGCAAAGAAAACTTAAACGAATCACAACGTCACAACAAAATGATGGAATCTATTGCATTAGGTAAAGGATTGCACATTAAACCGTACAGAAATGGAAAGGGATTGTGTTTAGAATACTCAAAAAACTAGTCAACAGGCTTCCCAGACGTGCTCTCACTAATATAGATATTTTAAAACACTCTTCAGATATTCCTCATTTCCGTGGCGTTTATATGAGAGATAATTTGCCAAAGCGTTCGAATAGAGTAGAGTGCGCAATTATTAATTTAGATAGTTCTGAAAACCAAGGGACTCACTGGGTAGCCTATGTCAAAGATAATAATTACTGTGAATATTTCGATAGTTACGGCGATCTTCAGCATCCAATAGAATTAATAAAGTATTTAAAAAATAAAATTATTTCATACAACTATGTCACTTATCAAAAGTTTAATACTGTAAATTGCGGTCATTTATGTTTGAAATATTTAAAGCAATTTTGGAGTAACCGTTTAAATATCTCTGTTCAATAAAAACCATATCATTCACACGATGTCTTTCACTTTGTCCATAACTGGAACCTCTTCTACTCTGATCACAAATCATTCACCAGCTTTTCAACTAAATGGTGAATATGAATGCGGGTTACTATATTTTTCGACTTTTAACTCTATAACTAATATAGACTATAGAAATAATATGTTTTATTATGGCCAAAATGAAGTAGTTGAAATTCCTGAAGGGTCATACGAACTTCAAGACCTCGACGATTACCTGAAAAGACATCTGAAAGGATGTTCATTTTCACTGACATGTAATAATAATACGTTAAAGACGTCTATATTGTGTTCTAAAAATGTGTATTTTAATAAAGAAAATTCAATTGGTAACTTACTAGGTTTCGGTCAAGAAACTATTCAAGCTAATATATTAACAGAGTCTCCTTTTCCTGTGTCCATTCTCTCTACAACTATAGTGCGAGTTGAATGTGACATTGTGAGTGGTTCATTTATTAACGGAAAACCAAGTCATATTATTCACGAGTTTGTGCCTAATGTACCACCAGGCTATCGGATTATAGAAACACCTAAAAACGTTATTTATTTTCCTCTTAATCAAAACAGTTTAAGCTCTTTAAAGTTAAGAATATTGGATATAAACGATAACTTAATCAATTTACGCGGTGAAGAGATCCAGATATATTTGCATCTCAGGAATAGATGATAGATTTCAATAAAAGATTAGTTTCGCGCAGTACAATTATTAGTACGCATTGTGCTGTCAAGAAAAGAACACCTAAAAATCAGCTTACGAGGCTTTCCAAGGAAAATAAAGAATTTCTTAAAACTATTGGTTTATTAAAATGAGTATTCTAAACTTAACAGAAACTTTCGGCTACGATAACACAATAGAAAGTTTTGAATTCCATTCCTACAAACCTTACGTAACAAGTTTCAATTTTAATGATGAAATCCGTATACCAATAAACCAACAAGATCTATACGTGTTACCTTCTGAGAGTGCCTTATACATAGAGGGAAACATGGTAGTAGTCAACAGAGAAACAAAACTACCGGTGGCCAGTGTTCAGTTTACTAATAACCCTATACTTCATTTGTTTCAAGATATTCGATATGAGCTTAATGGAATCGAAATAGACAAAATTAAAAATGCTGGAGTTACAACTACTATGAAATCTCTCTTATCTCTAAATGAACATGAATCGAGAATGTCAAAGTCATGGGGTTGGGATGTCAACGGTACAAAAGTTACGCATGGGTCGTTTTCTGTATGCATTCCTTTAAACAAGATTCTTGGTTTTGCAGAGGATTACAATAAAATAGTTATAAACTGTAAGCATGAACTTATTCTTTTGAGATCCAATACTAATTTAAATAGCGTTACATTAAATACAAATGAATATATAGATAACATTACGATATCTGAAATAGTATGGCGTATGCCACATATAAAAGTTTCTGATCGGGAAAGGTTAAATTTAATGAAGTGCATGGAAAAAGATCGTGCTATTCAGGTAGCATTTAGAAACTGGGATCTTTATGAGTATCCACTTTTACCGAAAACATCAAAACATTCCTGGGCAATCAAAACTTCATCTCAAATTGAAAAGCCACGATATGTTGTTATCGGATTAAAAACAGATAGAAAAAATATGACTAACAAAGATATGACACACTTTGATCATTGTCATTTAAGAGATGTAAAAGTTTTTTTAAATTCAACCTATTTTCCGTATGAAAGTTCTAATGTTAGTTTCGCAGCTGAAAAATTCGCTATATTATACGATCAGTATGCTAAATTCCAACAGTCGTATTATAACCGCAGTCAAGCGCCGTTGCTAAGTCCGCAAGAATTTAAGGATAAAGCACCTCTGTTTGTTATCGACTGCTCTCGGCAAAACGAAACCTTAAAAACGGGTTCAATAGATGTGAGAGTTGAATTAGAGTGTGAACAGGACATACCCGGTAATACTGCGGCTTACTGTCTTATTTTGAATGATAGCATTGTAGAATACAAACCGTTGACCAATATTACCCGAAGGATATCATGAGCTCAGACTGCTTGTTTGTAGATCTCCAGGGGTTTAAATCATCTACAAATGAATTTATTCTTAAAGAATTTGCGTATAGTACAAATGAATACACGCAAGTATTTTTAATAAAACCCCCGTATGCATTTTTTACTTTATCGGAAAAAGAAAAAAGTAATGTTATATGGATAGAGAAAAACCTCCGTATCTTATTGCGTGAAGGATTCATTGATTATAGAGAGTTTAAAAGAATGATTTATGTTCACTTAGAAAATAACAAAATATTTGTAAAAGGGTTAGAAAAAATTAAATGGGTTAAAGATTTGTGTGATAATTGTACTGTAATAGACTTGGGTGAAAAAGGCCTTCCTAATTTTCAATCAATGCATCAAAAATATTGTAAAAACAGCGGCACATATAATTGTTTAATTCATAAAAAAACTTGTGCGTTAAAAAATGTATTATGCATTAAAAAATGGTACTTTGAAAATAATTTAGAACTGTATTCTCATATCTTGTAATGAAACGTACTCTACCCCACCCAAAATAAACGGAAAAGAGATAAATAAATATATAAATAGAACATATAAACAAATAATTGGCCAGCGTAATCATCTAGTTTTAATAAAGTTAGGACCCTAAGTTGTACCCGTTCGTAACTGATTCTTTTAAGGAATACTCGAGTGTGCTGGATAGGTACCTTAAAGAACATTAACTACATAGATTTAATGATTAATAAACATTATGGGGTCTTTATTTATGAACCTATTATCTAATTAGCTTAAATAATATTTAACTTATTATAATTCTCATAACATAACCTTCCTAACTATATCTTACCGCGAGAAGTTACCTATAGCGCCCTTATAGTATTAATTTCATCATTCGGTGTTAAATGTTAATCGATTGTAAATTCACACATTTAGTCAGCTATTAACGTTCTAAACATCAGTCAAGTTATTGGCAACTTTTGACATTAGTGTTGTAAATCCATATCTAAATACCTAAGCCGGACATTCAATTGACGTTGTCTAACCAAAACCTCTGGATAGTTTAATCCAAATTTCACTCAACGAAAGCACTACTTTCAACCAGCTTTCTAGTTTGTATAATAAACAGTTTCATGTGTAACTACGTTTCAACAGTTAAAACATCCTATACCTATCTAAATTTATAACCCTAAGCTACCTAAATTCACTAATACTCCTAATTTCGATTATAATGAAAGATATAATGCAAATTTATTAGTAACCGCTATACCAGAATCCCTACTGGTCCCTCTTCAAAAAGATTGAAGAGAGAGAGACGTGCCCCTCCACGCCTCAACTTAGGCATCCGCACGTCTCTGTGCGACTCGTCACCAGACCTGGGCATCGCTCCACCAAAAGCAAAAGTTGCTATTCCCCAATTAAACTGTCTTTATTGTCAGTGTTTGTCGGTTGGGTCAACCCAAGGAAGATTTTACCCAAAATACCCCAATAAAAGTCGCATTAGACTAAATTTACTTAATCTCCACTTAAAAGCCACCTTAAGGAGAGACTTTCGGTATTCCCGCACCGGGAATCGAACCCGAGTCTCCAAGGTGAAACCCTGGTATCCTTGCCACTAGAAGATACGGGAATCTCTACTCAAGGCTACCTTAAAGGAGAGATTTTCCATTATTTAACAAACAAGCGACTTGTAAATGATGCTTCAATAGCACATTACAATAATTTATCCTACCCCGGGATAAGCAATCTAAAACTAGTGTTTCCTAAATGGCATGTTAGGTCTCAAACCAAACAGTAATTAACCCTTTTGATTCCTATTACTTTCTGTGTCTAAGTGTCATATTGACACGGCATATCCTTTTTCCCATACTACAATAAAAGTCGCATTAGACTAAATTTAATTAATCTCCACTTAAAAGCCACCTTAAGGAGAGACTTTCGGTATTCCCGCACCGGGAATCGAACCCGAGTCTCCAAGGTGAAACCCTGGTATCCTTGCCACTAGAAGATACGGGAATCTCTACTCAAGGCTACCTTCAAGGAGAGATTTTCCATTATTTAAACAAACAAGCGACTTGTAAATGATGCTTCAATAGCACATTACAATAATTTATCCTACCCCGGGATAAGCAATCTAAAACTAGTGTTTCCTAAATGGCATATCAGGTCTCGAACCAAACAGTAATTAACCCTTTTGTTCCTAATACTTTCTGTGTCTAAGTCTCATATTGACACGGCATATCCTTTTCCCCTTACTACAATAAAAGTCGCGCTAAACTAAATTTACTTAATCTCCACTTAAAAGCCACCTTAAGTAGAGACTTTCGGTATTCCCGCACCGGGAATCGAACCCGAGTCTCCAAGGTGAAACCCTGGTATCCTTGCCACTAGAAGATACGGGAATCTCTACTCAAGGCTACCTTCAAGGAGAGATTTTCATGGAACCCACGTTCACAGCAAAACGACCTAGTCCAATCACTCGGAATAACCCGTGCTATCACCCATGCACGCATGGGCACCTAGAATCAAGCCAAGAGCCGACACATTGCCACTAAATCGTCACACCGCTTTAACGGGTGAATTATTAATCCAATAACATTTGCTTTTCTCAATTAAATAAACTCAAAAGTATCTGCAAATATTTTAGTAAATTGAACAAATAATTCATTTGATCAAACAAGCGACTAGTCAAATTGCATCAAATGGCATAATTTTACAAACAAAATTAACCCTACCCCAGGATACGCATCCTAATCCTAGTGTTACCTAAAATGTCATGTTAATTCTCCAACCAAATTTAACATGCGTCTATAGTTCTTCCTATTCTAAGAATTAACAATCTTGTCCGTATCTAAATCTCATATTGACATGGCATATCCTTTTTCCCTTACTATACTATAAAAGTCGCACTAAACTAAATTTACTTAATCTCCCCTTAAAGTTTCTAAATTCAGAAGCATAATACAAGGACAAGGTTTTCTGAAGACATAAAGGTAGCCATCTCGAGCCTCATTTCCACAGCCCTGGTATGATGTATCGTCTCATCTCCACAACGAACTACATGTGAGAGTGCCTCCAAGAGTCTCCAGTCCACCAGGTAAGCATTCCTACTCGATCTAGCACTTCAAGTAGAGATTTTCATGGAACCCACGTTCACAGCAAAACGACCTAGTCCAATCACTCGGAATAGCCCGTGCTATCACCCATGCACGCATGGGCACCTAGAATCAAGCCAAGAGCCGACACATTGCCACTAAATCGTCACACCGCTTTAACGGGTGAATTATTAATCCAATTACATTTGCTTTTCTCAATTAAATAAAGTCAAAAGTATCTGCAAATATTTTAGTAAATTGAACAAATAATTCATTTTATCAAACAAGCGACTAGTCAAATTGCATCAAATGGCATAATATTACAAACAAAATTAACCCTACCCCAGGATATGCATCCTAATCCTAGTGTTTCCTAAATAATATGTCAACTCGAACTATCTTATTGATAATTAGTCATGACTTGAACCAACAGTTAAACCGTCTTAATTCCTAATACTGTATTGCGTCTAAAACTCTCTCTATTCTAAGATTGTTAAATGTCTATCTCTTTCTTAATCAGTAAAACAGCGTGAAACAAACTATGTCGTGGTGTCTAAGATCGCAAAACCAATGTTGCTAGACTATTGGGTCAAATTCAGACGCTATTAAATGTATGAATTCACTCCAAATAGGTACTTGATTTAAATTGTTATAAAACTATGTCCTTAATATATTGCAGGATTTATTGAATCCTAAAGGTGTGCTTTTATTTTAACTGTCCTTTATTTTTAATTTATTATAGTAAGTAACAAAATAAACAAATAGTAGGTTTTAGCGATTTTATAAGTAAATAGTTATGGTACCTGTGCGTCAAAAGTCACATGGATAATATTCACAAAATATTCTTTATCTTATTTTGATTGGAAAAGGATAAAATAGAAGCTTCAGTTAAGTTTTACCTCCAATATCTCTTTGTACCTATAACAAACCACAAATACCTCTCCGCTGATACTTCAACAATAAAATTTGACCTAGATTGTAAGGCTAAGTATAGATAAAATTTAAAAGTCCTAACTTAATTGAGGTACCGTTTAAGATAAAGAATGCTTATAAAGGGTTTTATATAAGATAAAGTTTATTAATCCCGAACGGGATTATTAAATCAAAATAGACACTTACCTGCCTGCCTGCTACACAAGTAAAATTTCCTGAAAAGTTATAGGATTTATACACGAATTTCAATTTAACAATTTACAAGTTAACAGAGTAAATTTTAAGGAACAAATTAGTTTTGAATTCTTTTAATACCTATCCTGACTACATAGGTTTGAATATTTTAAGCAAGTTGGATAGTATGACTTAACTTGCATTGCAGGTCCTAACTTATTCAACCTCATCAAAACATCTCAAAATTTATGAATTTTAAAAACATATTGAAGAATTTATATCAATTTTTACAATGTGAATTCGTGCATAATTACCCTTTAACTACAAAGTACAAAAAATAAGACACATCCTGAATTTTATTTTTATTTATTTATTTGAATAAATAGTAAAACAGAGGAAAACACACATGAAATAAATAGCAAAATTCAGCAAATAAACACATCATGAAATAAATAGCAAAACACAGCAAATAAACACATCATGAAATAAATAGCAAAACACAACAAATAAACACATCATGAAACAAAATAGTTTCAACAAATAAACAAATAAATTAAGTACAATATTTCCAGATTCTCAATAGCACTTGGCAATCAAATATATATTCAATTGCAAACGTTAATGTGATTTTTATTATAAGCCGAGCACTATTAAGAACTGAACGTACTGTAATAAGTTTCATGCACATCCTATTTTTCCATTTATCACTGGATGTTGAAATAAACACATTCTACCTACCCCTGCCTAAAGAAACCCTATCAGTCTGAAGCAGACGTCTACAATCGGTGTTAAAATACAATTATAAAGCTGCATGCACACCCTGCCTACCCGTGCCTAATGATTCCCTATGTGCCTGAAGCAGAATCCTACAATCGAGTGTTAAAATACAATTATAAAGCTGCATGCACATCCTGCCTACCCGTGCCTAATGACTCCCTATCTGCCTGAACCAGGTTCCTACAGTCGGTGCCGGTTCAAGAATAGGATAAAGGATTTGGAAAGGGGGACCCTCCCGGCATTGAGGTACACGCTTCCGTTCTTGGACAGAGGTCTGTTGGAATCCCCATGACAGGACAGCCTTGTCGCCTGTGCCAACCTGTGGCCCCTTCCACGTGTACCGTACCGGCGAAAGGACAAGCATTTCAACAACCCGAAGGTCACTGGTGGATCCGCTTGAAGATCACACACCGCCTTTCGGCGTTAGCCAAACATGTAGACTACCACATTGCTGCAATAGCCACACGCTTGTATGTAGGTGTTGGGATCAAATTACATGCATTAATATAGGATAACCCCGTCGCCTGCGAACCGGACTCAGCCCGCAGCCTGGTAAACCAGGTGTTAAAGGTGTCCTGACCACGACAGGGGGGAGACGAGAATACGCTGATGTATTCTTAAAGTCACGTTAAATAAATTTAACGTCCTACGGGTTAGGATTTATACTCACCAATTGGATTCCGATTCTCCATCCAAACACTAAATTACTAAATTAATCTTTGGTCTACTCTTCGGCAGCACTCCGTCCCTCGTTCAGTCTCGTTCAGAAAAAGCCCAGAGTCTTCCCCGTTTCCCTATTTATACCCCTGCCATTTCTTCTTCCAAAGCCCCGACCAGTAATCTTGACCCTCCCGCAATAACGGATTTTCATATAAGCAATATGGCTCCTTATGCGCAATAACGAATTTAACACCCGCAATAACGAGTTTTCATATAAGTAATAACGAGGTATTTCGCAATAACGACTCGATAATTCTTTATAAATTGGTCGCTCTAGACCAACAACGAAAACACAGTATGGACTAGCCCAAACAAATTCTCCATACAAATTAATTAATTAAAACAGTTATTTTGATCTTTTAAATAACCTCTTCCATTACCTCTTAAACAACCCAAGTCTAAACCAAAATTCTTCCTCTTATTGTGTTTCCATTTTCCATTTTCCTAGTTTAAATTTGTAGTTTAATCTGATCCTAATAGACAGACAAATGAAATCAAATAATCTTAAAAAGAAAGAGGTGAAATAAGTTTATATGTAGGTAATTTATCTATTTTAATATTATCTCTGATTGATTATGCAGCAAAACATCCAAAATCAAATGCTACAAGTTCAAAATTTCTACGATTTAAATATATAGCATTTATAAAACATAGTAAAAACAACTATAAAAGGAATAATTGTCGAAGCATATCCATGTTACCAACACTAATCGAACAAATACCCTCACTTATCAATCTACCTTACATGTTTTCACTAAAAATAATTAGCATTAACTGCGGTAATGATATGATTCATACTGTTAGCTTCTTTTTACACCATAATATCCTTTTAGATATTCATATTGGTATTTGACCTCCCCAAAACTATCTATATATCTCAAACTCGGTCATGAACTTCAAACATCAACCCACATAGAACCCTTTCATACAATACCAACGAATAATTCCTATGTAATTTCCTATCTCATCATGTGACGTTGTCATTATGCCAAGGTTCCACAGCGAACCAAAATTTAAACTCCTGATAATACGGAAATGATAATTCGTTTATACCTTCTATTTGCTATTTGTTTTGTTGTAGGCGTTTTAAATTATGCATAGATAATTTCCCGGTTTGAGTCTATATAGGTACAAATTCGTACTCGAATTAAGTAATCTGCTAAGAAGCTAGAAAATCCGGTGTTAGCCTAGTCGAACAGCGTACCTACTGATAATCCAACGGGACTAAACTCCCTACTCATAATTATGTATGAGTACATATAAATTGTGATTATGACTAGAGGGGAAAGAAATACCGAAAAAAATTTATACACATATATACTTGCATATATACATATGCCCGCTGAGTTGGGATCAGTACAATCTGATTTCAAAATAAATGATATTATTGACAAACATATTTTTTATTTCACCTATTCAAAGAGAATTATCAATTACCGAAAAGTTTTTCCACTAAATTGAATTAATATCGCTGTCAGTCGAGATGAAGAAAAACGTGTCGGTAAAAAAAAAAAACTCTTAAGGTCACTTGCAGCTTTTTCTTAGTCCAGTAATGTTAAAATATATGATAGGTACTATTACTGTTAAATCTAGTTTAAAAGTTATATCGAAATTTAAAAAAGCTGCAACGCCATTAATAACTGCAAAATGAAACAACAAGTTATTTTCATTATATTTATTTACTTACTATGTTAATTACAACAAAATTAAACTAAAACTATAAACTAGCACTGTATCCACTCAGTTTTTTTGAAATCTTATGTATCACACTTTCGGCATGATCTATAACTTCATCGTAATTATCGTCCGCCAAATATTGAGCACTCAACATCACTTTGTCTTCATCATCACTGTCTTTGTTCAGGTCAATTATCTGTATTTTTAGTAGTCTCGTACCTTTCCCTGCTTTATTATTTATTATAAATGATGGCAGACGGTCGTGACCACTTCTTTTAAAAACTTTATTGGAAAAGTTTCGTTTTGATCTTTTTTCTTTATTTTTTTTCTGGATTCCGCTTTTAAGTTTCTTCACCAGCTCGCTGTCTTCTTCTTCTTCCACTAGGAATTCCTCCAATGGATCCTGAGCATATTGCGAAAATAGGAAAGTGTCTTGTGTTCCTTCCATATTCTGAAACAAGATAAATCAAAATAAATATTTTTAGCATATGCTTGCTATTTGTTGACAAAAAAAATAAAAATAAAAATGCAAGACGATAACATTTACATAAATAGATCGAGTCTAACTTGAATAAATTGTTAATATATAAATATATCAAATGTTTGCTTACCACACCGGGGCTGAGGATATGAAGCTCGTAACAACTTGTAAAAACTTGTAACTTCGTTCTGAAGATAGACTGATGTTTGGCTGAGTATTATATGAGCCTTTATTTATAACGATTAGAATTCATGAATCGACAAAATTACACAACAATTGACGAACAATTTCAGTCAGTATCGTATAACGCGGTCATAGCTGACTCGACAAGGCGTCAGCAGCTAACCTGCTGATTGAGAAACATGCTAATTTTAATATTTCATTTTAAGTAAGTATTTTTATCGGCTAATTAGAAAGACAGTAAATTTTAGAATACCGGTGTTTTTAATTTTAACGCAAACTTTGATTATCATTGAAGAAAATCTATTTTTAACATTTAACTGTCTTTCTTTCTTTAGCTAATAAATTCACTTAATTAAAAAAAGAAATATAAATCATTTTAATTAATAGGTTTGTATTTTACTCATTAGAATTAAAGTTCATTCATTTCACAAATAGCTCACTAATTAGTTTGGAGTTAAATAAAAAAATAAAAATAAACATACACCTCTTGTGAAATGGAGAACCAATTATTTATGAGTAATTAGGAAATTAAAAATCCAAACACAAATTGCACTAGGCATATGTACGTTTATTCAAATAGCAGTACTAATAGGTATTTACATAACATATAATCATAAATTGTTTCTTAATACTAACATATTACTTATTTTAACGGTATACATTTCTGGTAAAGTTGTAGATTTACAATTCAATTCATTTAACGAGATTTGAATACATTCGCTTATAATTTATAAAAACTACAATATCGATCTATGACCCCATGCTTTAGTTGAAATTTTGTCTTTTAATGTAAGTCGCTTATCGTCTTTACTGGATAACGCAATTTTGTTAACAGTTTGCGTAAAGATTTCATGTTTAATAGATTTAAATAATATATATTTTTTCCTAATAACCGTATTCTTGAACAGAACATCCTTATAGTCATCTAATGTTAATTCTCGGACACCAGGCTTTTTTACTCCTTTTGCTTTTTTGAGTAATGAATTTTTGCTTTTGATACAATACAACTTGGAACGTAGCCCTACAAACTCAGTGATAAGCTCGCCCCCTAACTTGTCTTTAAATAATCCCGGAACCTTTTTATTTATCAAGGGTATCTGAAACTCATTTGATTTGTTATAATTACTTGTATCAAAATAATGTATAAACTGATTTTTCAAATCGTCGTAAAAGTCAGTGGTTTTAATATTATAAATGAAACTGTCAGTATCTGTATAACAGAGAGAAACACTTTCATTATAATAAGGTTTTATTACAGAGTAGTGGAATTGATACATGTGACTCTTAGAAAGCTCGAGTATCGCGAATCCTATGTATATCGGTTTATCTAAGACAACTCTCTCCGGTTTCATTTGAACAGCGACTAAATTATCCGAAAATATCGTGGCGCTGTGAAAATTTGGTCGTGCTATTAATTTACTTGCTGTTACAAACTTCTTTGTAGAGCTTCTCTCATCACTCCACTGATTTACTAACTTAACATCTACACGTCGTTCATTATCCTCGAGAGTCTTGCCAAAAACAGCGTTATTTTTTAATTTAAAAAGATTCTGTTGAAATGGAGTTTTTGCATTTTTTCTTAGTTCTGTATTTAAATCTATATATTTTTTCAAAAAGGGGCTTTGTCGGAAGGTGATTACCCGATGAATTTTATTAAGAGTCAAACCATTACGCAAGCACGTTTTTAAATGTACATAATGAATGACGTACTCATATTTATCATACAAATTTGGGATTAATTTCGAATTTTTCCCTCCCGGAGGTACAAATTTTTGTGCACAGAAGGGATAATCGTTATGCAAATGATGTAACTCTTTAGGGTAAACTAAGTCGACCTCAAGAATAAATCCAAATTCTGCATCGTCTGAAATTGACATAAAGTCTAATTGCTCTATTTCCTCAGAATCTAGAAAGCGAAAATCAGATATGGGTAATGAATGACTCATACTATATCCGTATAAGTTGTTACAATCAATGTATACAAGAAACGAGTCGGGTTTACTGTCATCATAAGTTTTCATATATTTATTATTAGCAAGAGCATGTCTGGTAGAGCACATGCAAATTCCGCCTCGAATGCCTTTTTGAATAAGACGAATGATTTCTAAATCAGATATCAACTCTAATTTTACGCCAGTTTTCAATAACATCGCGTCAAATGACAAACTCGGCACGGTTAAATAGAATGCAGGATCTAATTCATAATGAATCTTACAAATTTTTCGAAAATTTTCAAATATGTCTGACAAAAGCAAAACGTCAGTTTTAATATAGAGATCTGTATATCGATGGGTCCTACGTAAGTTATGGTAACTTGAAATACGCAACTTTACAGCAGAGTAGTTTAAAGTTGAAAATTGATGCCGCGGATACAATTTTTAATGGATCCTAATAAAATTTGGTACAAATGTCAACAATAATTTTGTGCATAAAATTATCTTATTAATATATGAAAAAAGACCTTGGTTTGGCTGCAATTGTTCTTACGATACTTTTAAGTGGATTAAAGGTTTCGATAACTATTGTTTGTGATACTAACCATGTTATACGTCGGAATAGCTTGCGCATAAAATATCGTAAGTACAACAAACCATAACTTACGTGGGAATAGTGCTATACAAATGTAGCACATACTACAATGTACTACGGGAAGTTAAACCAAAAACATTGTATGGAATCTTTAAAATAAAGCTTTAAATTCGCTATGTAACCTTAGGATTGATCCTGTTACTGGATAAACTTAATAAATCATCCATGTGGACTTCAGAGAACCGCGTGGAGCTAACCCCATGTGCTTCTGTTTATTCCACTAGAGAAAATACTCTTTTACCGAACAATGTATGATATCCATGGACTTATTTCTCTATTAAGTCCATGGGAGTGTCTATAAATAACTTGACATTGGCAAAATACATCCTAACAGGAGTGAAAGCCATTAATCAAAATTTGAAATCATCACTTTTTGCTTTCGAAATAGACAACGGATTTGAATAAAGCGGCGTGAGAGATAATGGAGCTGATTTATTTTTAGCTCTAGTGTTACTCTACTGTACTTTTCTTCCTTCTAAATTTTTCGTCCACTTTCTACCTTGCAATATAAGTTTAAAATCATAAAGATCTGTGTATTTAATTTCTTTTACGACATATGGTTTTCCGTCTGTTTTTGAAAACCTTGCTAGAGAATACCACTCAGACGGCGTAAATATGAGTTTAATTTTTGATGATTTTTCTATTACGGTACGTACAGGTGACTACAAAGAGATGTATACATCCACTTTTGGAGCTTATTACAATACAATAAGGTGTTAAAGTGGATACATCTCTTTGTAGTCGACTGTACACACACTGTAGGGTTCGGCCTGATAGTAGTATTTCTTCAAAAAACTGCGAGTCACTTTTATGTTATGTTTTAATACCACATATACATAAAAAAATTATACACAGTCCGGATTCGATTCTACAATTCTTAATAAAAGAGAATAAATTGTGACGCTACTGTCAAAATACTAATTTCTTTTTTCTTAAAAAATTACGGGAGCTTAAGATACATAGAACGAATGGCCCTTTTTTGCTACACGAATGTAGTCTGTATTTCCACAGCTTTTCCCCAAACCGAATACTGTACGACATAACACTATGAAATAGTATTTTATGTAACTGATACATAAAGAGGGTCCTTTTTAAGGCCTAATTATGTACAGTTGCATACATTACTTTGCCTACACACATATTATAAGTACTCTAACGGCCAAACCCTATATTCAATCCGCGGACAGATAAGGCTTACTTCGGGTTAAAATTTGACACTTGCCCATACAAAATGTATCAAATTTTAATCCGAAGTAAGCCTATCTATCCGCTGTTTGAATATAGGGTTCGGCCATAAGATGAGTTCAAATAGGCGGCAGAACAAACAAATGGCGGCAAAGCTCACCTGTGTCACGAATATGATTTTTTTTTTATATAGACAAACTAACAAAGTCCCTATTCTAAGGTCATTCGAAATCATAATGGCGTACGACACTTTTCTTAAAATATACCGAGTCGACGTTTAATTGATACTGGAATTGGCCCCCTGTTTTAATTGTGTTTGTTTTGGAAGATGTTCCAAATTTGAACAACATTAGGTACTTTATCAAAAGTTGTATCGTAATTTTAAGTTTTCATTACAGCTACAGACAAGAAAAAATATCATTAGTAAAATTGTATCTTGTAATGCTGGTCATTGTCTCCGGATTCTGAACGCATTATAAAGGACTTATTATATGAGTGTAGATAAATAATTATTATAAACTAAGCGAGCTGTCTCAACATTGGTAAGTTGCCTGATTTTCCTAACAGCATAAACTGCCGAACTTAATTTACCGGTTAGTACTGCTATATGGGGACTCCATTGCAAGTTTTTAGTTCTTAGTTATCACTAAGAAAAGCGCCTTATCTACTATTTCCAAAAACTCGTGGTTTAAAAATAGAGGTACTAGATTCTACCGGTCTAACACTAGGCAAAGCAAACCTAACATGTTTAGGTTTTTTAGCATTGAGTAGCCAATTGTTACTAGAATACGGCCTGTATACGGTATCGTAGCGCAATGTGATAAAAGGCTAAACACTTATAAAATAGAGGTGTACTTAAAGAAAAAATCGTGCCTCTAATAACCCAAAATCAAACCCAAATCAGCGCTGCTAATAAAACCAATAAGCTTACTCTGCGCCAAGTTAATATCATTGAAACAATTAATAACATGCTCTTGCCCATGCGAAGTGTTGTAAAGCAAAGCCTCATCATCCTTGTCCGGAGAATCAATACAATACAATACAATACAATACAAATACTTTTTATTGAACACCAGAAAAACAAAACACGGAACAGTACATTTGAACTAGGATCGTCACTGATTTCCTTGTCACTGTCGCTGAATACACTTTTCCAAGTAGGTAGCTGCATTGACCGGTTATCAGGTCCAAATGGAAGTGGGGATTGTGTAAGAAAAATAAAAATTAAGGCAAAATTTGTACCTGGTAATCGGTATAATATCGTATGTTTATTTCCCATCCGGAGTATACTATAGCAAGTAAGACTTACAACAAATAAAATTAATCACACTCCGAAGTAGAATATTGTAAGTAATTGTACCACATGCTTTTTTTACAAAAATCCCATCGTAAATAATCGTAAGTCATACATACAACAGCCGTTAGATGCTCGATTCCAACGTAAATGACCGTTAGTAATAGTTACCATATTGTACGCTGGAACCCACAATTAGATAAATATAGAATAAAAAAAATAGGAATCTAAATGCATTTACCTGATTTCGTAGATGTATCCGATGTAGTGTCATTTCAACGTCTTTGTTTATTGGGACTTTCTCCTCCCACAGCGTCATCGTTTGAATTAGAACTGTTTTTCGTTTCTGGGCTATCGCGTATTCGTATGATAATTTCGTTCTTGACGAGACGTCTGGTACTTTATTAGCACAACCAGACTTTTTGTTAATATTACGGTTCATATGGAGCATCTAAACCACAATTTTTGTTAATATTCATCCTAAAACGTGTACACACCTGCCGCCCCGCGTAGCCGGTCGCAACTGACACATGCGATGCGTAAGCGCGGGCGACGCCCCCCGCGCCTTCCCGCGTACTTTGTCGCCAAGGTACTTACGATGGAAAACGTCGGACCCGTTTGAAACATACCACTGTTTACGTTTCGAAAAACTGGTTTTAAACTACGAATTTGGTAATTTTTGTTTTAGACACTAATAGTAATGGGATAATACAATCCATTTTTGCTATAAACCGAATTTTGCCATTTTGTGGGTTACGATAACTTACGTAGGACCCATCGATATTCACCCATGTTTCTTATTTGAAATGTCTCCCATACACGTTGAGCGTGCTCATAGTCAGAGTCTGTAATTTGTTCCGCAGAAAGCGAGTAATAAAACGAACTCTTTTCAGGTAGCTCAATTTCTGTAAATTTATCCCAGCCGGTCATATAATCGTAAGGATATACTCCTTTGCGTAGTAATAAATTAAACTCTTCTAATCGAGGATAAAAGTTACTTAAGTGGAAAAACTCTGATCTACACAAACCCTTAGCTAACTCTTCTAAACTAGCACCTAGAAATTTAAATGAATCTACAAACCGTATTTGCACATACTGATCACTAGATAACCTTAAAAATTTTGTAAATGAAATATAGTTTTCTTTATTTTTAGGTATTACTTTTATAGGTCCAGAACATTTACCCAGTTCTTTGATAAATAAATGACAGTCGTATCCAGACAAATTGTGGAAAAATATAGGAATAAGTTTAGGCACTCGAAAACGTAAGTTACAGTATTGATGGGCCGCTCCGCGATAAAACCCTGTTAAGTGACAGTGATCTCTAACTTTATCACCAAACAAAGGGGTTTTGCAAATGTGACAATTTTTTGCATTTTTGTATGCTAAAGCATCTTCATCGTCGAAAATCATAGGAACCTCTTTATTTAAGATCTCATGTATTTCATTTACATGTCTGTACAAGTACTCTAAAAACTTGGATACGCAATCGGGTCCGCGATACTGAATAAAACGATTCAGACTTCCGTCATAAGAACAAACTATGTAATACGCAAAAGCTGCAGGCTTATGAATTTGTTTATTTGAGGTGAAGCTAATCGATGGTGCTTGCTCGCAACCCTGGTAAGGTTCAAGAATAGTTTCAAAGTCAGCGTACACTACAAATGGTACGTCTTGTTTACGATCGAAATTTTTAAATTGCAGATATGTACCTTTATCTGGAAGTACAGTAGCAATTCCACTACAAACATGCATATCATATTTGTATTCTGATACAAAAAATATGAGACAGTCTTCGCAAAAATAAAGTTTACCATGATGCTTAGTAATTTGAGAACGTACAAGACGCGACAAGTCACGAATCAAAACATAATGCGAGTTATTACCGCGCTCGATTAAAAGTAAATTGATCCTATGTTTCCTTTTGTACTCGGACCTGTAAAGAGGTCCTACAACCGTTCGATTGTTTTTTAAAGAATACACATTAATACTGATATCAATATTATCGGATTCAAATGTCTTAATATCAGCAAAGGTGACAGGGAAACTCATATTATTAGTTTTTAAAACAGTCTTAAAATAGGGATACGACGATGTACGCTCACTATGATGTGAGGACGGGTAAATGGCGGCAACAACGCACCAGAGAAAACAATAGTCATCGTTATTGCGAATATTTATGCAAGCCTTTTTATTTTTTATTAATTTAGGCAAATCCACGTAAGATGACGCTTTTAATGGATCACATTTATTGACATTTATTTCTAAATACAAATTTGATAAAAATGTCCAACCAGAATCGCGGTCTTCAAATTCCTCTACCTTTTTTCTTATAGTTATAAAGAATTTTTGAAAAAGCTTCTCCAAATCATAATTTTGATGCACAGAAAAATTTTTTGTTGCGAAAGACTTAATTTCTTGCCTGTCATCTTTGAATAAAAGAAAATTGCAAAAGTATTCGAAATTAACTTTAAGGCTCACTTGTTTTTGAAGCGCATTTTGTAAAATTCTTAAAAATTTGCATTTCAAAGAGTTCAAAAATACGTCAGGTAAACAAGTTTTAAAATCATCAGTAGCAATTATCCTATATGACGATATGCGACCTTTAAAAGCTGAGGAAATTTGATAAACCTCATCGTTTAGTTCTACAACGGAATTATTTTTATGTTTATTACTTTTTAAGTGACCCACCCACTGTTTTCTTTCTACTCTGATGGAGCACTCTGAGCAAAAAGGCATATTTATGTAAGTTTATTCAGATTACAACACAATAAAAAATAATAAGAGCAAACAGACATTTTACGCAAACGTTAAAATAATACTGAATTACTTGTTGTTAGAGTAAAATTTAACGTCAGCCTCTACAAAAAGTTCTTGAAGTCGTTGAACAAATTTTTGCAACGAGTTCCACTGTGGTGTTTCACTGTTGATTTGAGCCTTAACTGCAAGAAGGGCTTTCTTCCAACGCTGATCGGGCAACTCACCGCGAATGTCTTCGGTGTGAGACACCTTCAGCTCCACGAAGAAGTCTCCCTTGAGAACGCATGCTCGTTTCGTTGCTCCTGTCGGCAGTCGGTTGATTATAGACGAGTCGAGCGCATTTGAAGAAACAGAGGGTTTCGGCGTAATATTAAAATCTTCCGGGAATATACCAAACAAATCATGAGGGTTTTGGTTTCCTTTTATCTTCGATGCGGCAGAACTGTAAAAAACAATTAAATGAGTACAGCCACCTTGATGTTAGAAGGTTTACTAGATTTACCTTTTGAAAAGATAATGAATAAGATAGTAAAAACAAATACCTGGTTGATGATGATTTTCGTTTCTTAATGGTTTTTTTCGATTTGAGATTATCTTGGCTTACGCTGTCCTCTGAATCAGATCTAAAACAGGATATATGGTTAATTATTAATCGGTTTTGTTTAAAAACATACATTAACAGTGAAAACAAGTCAACGGGAAATATACCTATTAGCTGCACTTCTTTTTTGTTTTCCAAATTTTGAGGTGACGGGGGTCACGTTAGCAGCAACGATGCTTTCAAATTCGGTATCAAACCTATAAATAATAAATAATTGATATAATTAAATCACTGAAACATTTTAAAGTTATTTGGGAAAAAAGTGTACTTACTCACATTTTAACAGTAGCGAGATGAAACAGCAGGAGGTGGTAATGCACTGGGCGGTCAGCTGGCGGACGAAGTGTAGGGCGGCGGTGACGGTAGCTCGAAGTCTCGGAGCACAAAAAGAACGCAGTTGTGGAAGTTGACAAATAAATAGCGAATTCTTGATGACTTTGTTACATGCGCCAGGGGTGTTACTTGAGTAATTTTGCATAAAGCAGTTAATATCGCTATTATTAATTTAATATTATTGCTATTTTTATTGCACTGGAAGAAGCAGTGAGAGAAGATTCCATCTTCACATCCATATTGTGGTAATTAACATTATTTTTATTATAAGTAGTGTAAATTGTTTTTTTTTCTTTAAGCTTACATGTTGTGATAGTTTGAATGTTTATTCCAGTAACTGTTAACATTTAACTGGGGTTTCTCACTGGTAAAATAATTATATCAAGTTTAATGAACGAAATGTATTCAAAATGTTCGACACAATTAAAAGTAATGTTACCAATTATAACATTATTTGATACATTTACGATAGTGCCAGCCCTCAAAATGTATATTCTTGCATATTTTTAATGGGGCCACCGGCGTTGTGCAATTTCCTTCACATCGATTGAAAAAAACATGTTGCGTAATTGACCAATGCCTAATTAATAAAATGCAGGAATATTTGTTAAATCAACAAATGAAAAATTGCCTATTTAAAATAATAAATATTAATATATATATATATATATTAATTTAAATTATTTACGCAAATGTACTGGAGACAGAAAAAGTATTTTCCCGAACAAGCGAACTTGACAAATCGATTTCTTAATCCAGAAAACACCTATAATTGTAAATTTATTGTAATTCCAACATTGAATACAAAAATTAAATATTACCAATATAAAGAATTTAACAAGGTTTCATCATAAGCGCCCTCTATAGGCTAAGTACTGAAATAATATAATAGCTTAATGAATGCATTACACTTTCATATAAGTTGGAAATGGTTTCGATTAATTCCGATAGATTAAGCAAAATATTCGTTATTCTACGCCACCTATGTTCATTTGCGTGAAATCATCACAATAATAGCGAGCGTCCATGGTTGAAATGTGATCGCGGATCTCATACCGCCCGGTCTTCGAGTTCTAATTACAATTACGCAAAACATTGTATGTCGTATGCGATTATATTTTTAGCTAAGCTTAATTTTGCACACAATAAAACTGATTTTACATCAATATGTTAAAGTGAGATATGTTTTTTTAGAAATGTATTAATATATAACGTTCCTATAGATGGCATTACAATAGCATTAAAATTAACTGGAGCACATTTATGCGTTGTTTTCTTGCGTTTTGGTTTTACAAACCAAAAATCAGTTGAACTAACGAATTGTTTATAAAACATCTTATAGTTTCGTAATTTAAATGATGATAAGACTGGTTTTATACATCCGGAAACCAGTTAAAACCTACATCACGCTATTGAAGTTTTTATACTCAGGTTGATATATATAGTAAGAACTTTACCAAATGCATAAGTGTCTTAGTACTCCTTGTGACCTACCGGCTTGGTTGTGCTAAGTCCCAGCTTGTCAATCTCGATGCTCGATTTGATCACCCTTGCACTAAGTATTGCTAAACTATCTCGAATATTTGGGAGGGATTCTGTTACTATGCGGTGGTAGATAACGGATGAACTCGTCCCTGGTGAAGGATGCAAACTCACCATGTACACAAAAGCGGTCATACGACCACCGGGAACTAAGCGTCCTGGGTGACCCGATCTTGTCTGTGGAGCCTGATCACCTTCACGACAAGTTGTACAAACGCCTCTGCGCTCCGGCCAAGTGCGAGGTGTTTAAGCTTTTGCATTTTACGAAATCAACTAATATTCTTAGTTTAACTTGGACTTTAAGAATGTATAAAATCTATACCTCCATTTTACGCAAACCCAAATTTGAAATCCACAAATAATGTCAGGCATTTGGATTATACGAGTGGGGAGGACGAATTCGCTCGATATCGAAAAAGGTGGGACAGAATGCATGCATGAATTTCATTTTGCGCAAACCCAATTTACGTTACGACTTGTTATTTGTTAAATACGCATGTTAACGCGAGAGATAATCTTTTTATTTTAAGCACAAACTCAATTTCCGTTACATGTCGCGAAACGCGCACGTTAGCGCGATTATTTAATTTTGCGCAAACCCAAATTTTGAAATCCACAAATATCGCTCGATATCGAAAAAGGTGGGACAGAATGCATGCATGAATTTCATTCTGCGCAAACCCAAATTTTGAAATCCACAAAATAATATTGGGCATTTGGATCACACGAGTGAGGAGGGCGAATTCGCTCGATATCGAAAAAGGTGGGACAGAATGCATGCATGAATTTTATTTTGCGCAAACCCAATTTACGTTACGACTTGTTATTTGTTAAATACGCATGTTAACGCGAGAGATAATCTTTTTATTTTAAGCACAAACCCAATTTCCGTTACATGTCGCGAAACGCGCACGTTAGCGCGATTATTTAATTTTGCGCAAACCCAAATTTTGAAATCCACAAATATCGCTCGATATCGAAAAAGGTGGGACAGAATGCATGCATGAATTTCATTCTGCGCAAACCCAAATTTTGAAATCCACAAAATAATATTGGGCATTTGGATCACACGAGTGAGGAGGGCGAAATTTTCGCCCGATCGAACGAGGTGGGCCAGAATACCCAATATTATACTACTAACGCTGACTGTGACTCAATTTGATGTTTGGTTTGAGGAAAATAACAATTAAATAAACGTATTTTTTTTTCGTAGCTGACCCTTGAGAAATAGATATATCTACCCAGGTGACATCAGCATCCCGTAAGAGCAACACTGGGCGGACATCTCGCTGCTCCACCCTGAAGTCGCGGCGCACAGCTATCAGCGTTCCTCCGCCGCGTGTCAAGTTTGTGCTCTCGTAGTCGCGATCGGTTCGGTACACATTATAGCGAGGATCAAAAAGTTCGGTGTCATAAATCCCAGGCAGAAGCCAAGTTTCAGTGACACAAATGAAATCGTAATTTTGTTTAAGGACATTACGAAGAAATTCATTGGTCTTCGACCTTAAACCACGTGCATTTTGGTAATAGATATTAAGACCCATTACTTATAAAAATAATAAATAGCACTAATAAAAATGTCTTGATGTACATACATCCTGAATTAAAAACAAAGGAACAAGATAATCTAAATTTCGATGACGGCTCCCGTTCTCTAAATAAATTTGACGTATGGCATACGATAACAAATAATCTAATATGGATTTGAATTAGACTGCAACATAAGAATTCATAACAACCATTATCATTTTCGTTTCTGCAATAATATACGAAGTAAAAGTTAAATATTGAATAACTATGTATACTTTCAACTAGAGTGAGAAAATTAGTACAATTATATGTATAAAGAAGGGGATAGAGATCAACGCCTATGATATTTTGTTTAAAGCCTCTTCGGTAGTGATGTATAGGATGGGAGAGTTTTCATTCCGACGAACCATGACAGTGCAGTTGCGAACCCAACAGAACTGATACTGTTTTTGACTTGCTCTGCGCTTCGCTTCCTTCAAAAGGTACTTATTAAAGCTTGAAAGGTGGTCGTTTATATAGATTCGGTTAGAACTATTAGCGAAACCGAGATCCGCAGCTTTTAAGTTCTTCAGTTTACGTAGAGAGGAAATAAAATCATCCTTTTTGTATCTAGCTTGCATCTTGAGAACAATTGGCTTGGGTTTAGAATTGTCTGTGTCATTCCTTACCGCAACCCGGGTCACAAAGTCGACATCCGTGTTCATGTTCAGCTCAAAGCCACTCCGCGAAGCCAATGACTTCAGAATAGAGAACAGGTTCTCTCCTTTCGTTTCGGGAACGCCGTTAATTTGGATGTTCGATCGTCTCACCCATTGCTCGTTCCTCCTGGAGTCATTAATAATGTCATTAATGACTTTCTTAACTTCGTCGAGCTCCATCCTGCTCTCCTCCAACACACTGACGCGAGACTCAATGGTATTCATCCTCCCTGCCAAAGCATCCAATTTAGAGTCAATGCTGCTCCTCATTTCGGCCAAATCGCACTTTACTTGAGATAGGTCGGTTTTGATTCCCTGAATAGCAGAGAATTGTGTCTGCAACGTGGTTAAAGCAAAATGTCGTTCAGTAGTGAGTCAGGGCAAGCAGGTGACGGTAATCGATTACCTTCAGATGGAAGGTGGTAGGAATTAGGTGGAGTTACTAACATCGTTGTGTTAATTGAATCCATAGCCGCACTGTCCACCACTCTAGACTCATCCAAAACCCCATCACATGACATGACAGAGTCGTCAAACGCAATGCTTGCCACAGGGTGACGCTGGATAGGAGAATCATCGTTTCTCCGACGTCGCGAATTAACTGAGGTGCAGAAGGAACATTTCCATGTCTGTTTAAAAGAATCCGTGATTTGGTCTGACGTTAAACTCAGGCATCGGAAATTATAATTTCCATTACATGTTACACATTTCAATAATGAGTTAATATCAATAGCCCCATTGCAAACCAAACACGACATATCCATCGTAGTTAAACAAAACAAAGCGTATTCTCTTAACCGTTAGGTCCTTATTACAACACTACTCGTTTTGTATAGAATGTGCAGCGTAAATTCGCGCCGTCTCGGTCTAGCTCTCGTAGCGTAGCAGTTCGGCGCGCGACTCTGGCGCAGCGGTCGAGAGATCGATCCCAGCGCAACTCGTGAAAGATGCAAAAAGATGAATTGCACCTTGGCCAACACCGGAACACCGTCACTTGACACTCAGCACAGACGTTAACCTCGTTTACACAGTCACTGATTAGAGCGAGTAGTCCGACACAAGGCAATATGGCCGACGGGCTAAATGGAATTATCCCTTAGTTAGACAAGGAGGTACCGATAATTTAGAATTACTAGGAGACTATTAAAACAAATTTAAAATAACCAATAAAATTGTTAAAAATACACTACAGCAACACGTCCACTCTGAGCAACGGCGCAACCGGAAAACAATCAAACTTTTGATCGCAATCTTCCTTTCATGGCTACAATGCCAGGATGGCCTTCGTGAGCTGCTATTAATACTTGTTCCCGAAGCTTCTCGGGTATGACAATTCTGTTTCCTCGCAAAAGAATATTGTCATAGAAGCATAGCTCTTCTTCAAACATCTTGTAGTTTTTTATTGAGTCATCCCACTGATTACTATAGATGCCTTTCCTTACCTTTGAAATTTCAATATCAGTTTCAGAATTCGAAATTATATCTCTTAATGGAATGGCACGGGGTCTTGCTGATTCTACTATGTGTTGAATATAATCAATATCCAAAGATTCTGTGTTAATCTGGTAACACAACCTTGACAATGGGTCTGCAATATTAGTCTTTCCTGGCTTGTATTTTATATTGTAATGATAAGCCTGTAACCTCAAAACCCATCGTTCAACACGTGCACAAGGTTTTGATTTCGGGCTAAACAAAAATTCTAGGGGCTTATGATCAGTTATTAACTCAAACTCTTTGCCAAAAAGGAATGTGTTAAAGTGTTCTATAGCCCAGACAAGAGCCAGTGCTTCTTTTTCGGTTTGACTATATTTCCGTTCACATGCAGTTAGAGTTCTGTTCCCGTACGCGACGATTCTAGGGCCTTTCTCATCAATTTGGACTAAAACTGCCCCAAGACCGACCGGGCTAGCATCCGCTATGACTTGTGTCTTGTCTTTGACATCATAATATCCTAAGGTCTCTATTCTCGTCAAAACGTCCTTTAAGTTTCTGAAAGCCTCATTTTGTCCATCTGCCCAGTAGTTTTTGATGTTTGCCTTTTTCCCCAACTTCATTCTTAGCAACTCCTTTAAAGGTTCTGTGATGGTTGCCAAATTTGGAATCCACTTATTTATGTAATTCACCAGTCCGAGAAAACTCTGTAATTCTTACACAGTTTCTGGTTCTCTACATTCTGATATACTTTTATTATATTTCGACAGCGGTTTAATTCCTTCTGGCGTTAATTCATGACCTTAGAATGTCACTTTATAAACTTTTCGTGTGCATTTATCTTCATTCAGCAAAACATTATTCTCCTTCAAAACCTTTAAGTACTTCTGACACTCTTAAGTCGTGTTCTTCTTCGGTGCTCCCAAATATTAAATTGTCGTCAATAAAATTAATGACTCCTTCACACTTGATGAGCATTTTCTCCAAAATCTTCTGAAATAATTCTGGAGCACATGTGACTCCAAACATAAGTTGTTTGTACCTATAAAGGCCTCTTGAAGTTATGAAAGTTGTTAAATGCCTTGAATTTGGATGGAGTTCTACTTGATGGAATGCATTTTTTTGTCAAGTTTAGTTAAGTATTTACCTTTTTTTATTTTAGGCAGTAAATGCTACATACAAGGTAATGGATGGTTTTCTCTTAGTATTGCTGCATTAGCACGCCTCATGTCTACACATAACCGTACTTCACCATTGTCTTTTAATATAGGTACAATAGGAGATATCCAAGCAGATGGTTCATGCACTTCTTCAATTATATCGGAGTCTAATAATTCTTGTATTTTCATACTCATACTCATACTCATTTATTTATTGCATTACGTGTATACATGATCTTAAAATATATTTAGTCCAAACATAAACCCTGTAAGGGCGCTGCAATCAAATCAATAAAACTACGTTATTAACCAATTAAATTTAAACATGTCATCACAATTACAATTAACTAACTACCTACTAAAAAATAAATATTAAATATAAATGCTGATTATTTTAAATCAATATTAAATTATTAGAATTAAGATATTAAAAGTTATTTATAATTATGATGTCAGCCTGTTACATTAGTCAAAGAAAAGATATTTTAATAATATTAAGTAACTGTCAATTTGTTAGCATCTAAACATAAATAAAAAAGAATAAAAATTTAAAATAATTTGTCAACAACTACATTTACCAGGAAACACTATAAAGAAAGAGAGGGGATGTCAGAGAGGTCGCCATTTATAATATATTATTTGGATCACTTAGGTATTCATCAACCGAATAGTAGGCTTTTTGAATTAAAAATGATTTGAGGCATTTAAAAAAAACTATATCCTTTTTTATGCCCTTTATGTCAGTAGGCAATTTATTAAAGATTTTAACTGACATAGAATTGGGTCCGGAACTATGTAACACTAAATGGGATACTGGTTGGACTAGATTGTTCTTAGCATTAGCACGCAGTCCATAACGACGAGGCCTATCGTCTAGACGTGAAAAACAACTCGGGTGGTTTTTTATGAATTTACACGATTCAAAAATGTAAATGGAAGGCAGTGTTAGAATTTTTAATGCTTTAAAATGGTGCCTGCAGCTGTCGGATTTCCTAATATTGGTAAGTATTCGCACACATTTTTTCTGCAGTACGAACAGATCATGCGCACTCGTGCCATTGCCCCACAGGGTGACGCCGTAGCTCAGCCTCGCGTGCGCGTATGCGTAATACGCAGCCATAGCGGCTTGCAAGTCCGTGGTTTTTTTTAGTTCCCGTAACGCATAAACAAATTGGGATAACTTTGCTTTCAATTTATCTATGTGAGCCTTCCAATTTAAATGCGAGTCAATGGTAATTCCTAATAGGGGAAAGGTAGGAACGCATTCCAACTTATTATTGTTAAATGTGAAGTTTACTTCCAACTCATTTTTTTGGCGCGGTCTGAATTGCATTATTTTCGATTTACAAAGGTTTATAACTAAATTATGATCATCCATCCAATTTTTAATATTATTTACAATCGAATTCAGTTTTACATTTAAGTTAATATTATTATTGCATGATATTAATCTTATTTTCAATCGGAATTGGTATGCGTCTGTATGGTTGCATTACAGGTTTAATTTTTTGCTCAGTTGGAATTTCCACCAAAATATCTTTAAATTTAGGAAAATGTGTTTTACTCTCTTGCTTCATCTGATTCACATCTATACCTACTTTCAAAACCCCAAGACGAATTGCTGTATCTTTACCTAATAAATTCCTTGATCCATTTTTTACAACAAATATAGTGCAATGATCTAATCTATGATTAATCTTTATCGTCGCATCAAAAGAACCCATGACCTCCAGAGGTACTTGGCTGCCATAAGCCATAAGTGTTTTGTTTGGTTCTCTGATTTGATTTTTGCATACAACATTTCTGTTCTTTAAATATTTCCAGGCCTCATCTGATATCAAATTAACCTTGCATCCAGAATCAATTAACATATCTAGTTTTACTCCTCCTACATCACATTGTATTGTTGCGTCATCATTCACGTTAAATATATATTTTACATCTCCATCATCTAAAAAGTTTGTTGATGCACCTATTCTCGGTTTTTTATAACTGTTTCCTGAATCATCAGATCTTGCTTCAATTTTTCTTTTATTTTGTAACATTTTTGTTCTACAACATCTCTGGTAGTGCCCTATTTTCCCGCAGTTATTACATTTTCTTGTTTTTGCAGGACAAATTTAATGTATAGATACACCACATCTGCCACATCTCTTCTTAGTTACTTCATCTGTCATTTTTCCTTCCGATCTTGCAAGATGTTTACTTTGATTTATATTGGTGTTAACATCATTGCTATCCTTTTCCTTCCGTTCATAGCTTTGCATTTGATGATTCACCATTACCATTGTGTTTGCTTCCGTTATAACCTTATTCAGTGTAACTTCATCCCCCAATGTTAAGATCTTCTTCCGCAGCTCTGAAGAAATGCACTTTTCAATTATTTGACTAATAATATGTTCCTCTGGTTTATCAAATTTGCATTTTTCAGCCTGAACTCTAAGTTTTATCATAAAGTGCTCAAAACTTTCTCCTTCATTTTGCTTGATGAGCCGAAAAATATGCCTTTCATATGTTTTTTTTGCTGTGGACTAAAATAGGTATCAAGTTTCTCTATGGCTACCTTAAAAGCGTCAACACCATCTATTTCTGTAACACTAGCTTCAGGCAAATTATAAAATATTGTTTGTAGTCTGCTAATAATAACAATACTGCTCTTTTCTTTATAGAGTCCTTGATATCAGCAGCTTCCAGATAAATTTGTAAAGAACGTTTCCACTTCTCCCATCTCAAACCCACTGAAGAGCTGTCTCCTTCAAGATCTAACTTCTCTGGTGGCGGTAATAAGTTTGCCATTTTGTTTTGGGTGAACCTGAAATAAAACATTTCTAGTTTAATGGAAATAATTGCTTTCAATTTAATGAAAACCTGAAGCCCTCTAATAATTTAAAAGGGTGTAATATTTTACTTCCAATTTAATGGAAATCCTCGCTTTCAATTGAATGAAAACCATAATAATCCAACTTAATGGAGTGTAATATTTTACTTCCAATTTAATGAAAATCCTCGCTTTCAATTGAATGAAAACCATAATAACCCAACTTAATGGAGTGTAATGTTTTACTTCCAATTTAATGGAAATCCTCGCTTTCAATTGAATGAAATCCATAATAATCAAACTTAATGGAGTGTATAATTTACTTCCAATTCAATGGAAATCCTTGCTTTCAATTGAATGAAAACCTCCTTTTTAGAAACCATTGTCAACCTAAAATTTAAAATAACTACCCTGAATTATCATTTTATCATTTTAAAGAACCAACCCTACCTAATTATAGTTTGCATTGCCTGGCTAAAAAAACTAGCATCTAGGTCAAAACCTATGTAGGTACTTATTGAATAAATAATTTTCACTTAGCTAACCTAACCTAAGATAGTGATTCAGAAACTCCTTTTAGCTTAAATATGCTTGAAAAATGCATATCCTTCTTAGATATGTTTAATTGTATATGGGTACTAGTTATTATACAATGTAAATATTATTTTTATTAATTGTAAATGCCATACGATACAAGTAACTATTGTTCATTGAAGTACGTACTTATACATAAGCTAGTAAAGCAGTTCCACTGTAAACAAAATCAATATGATTATGTAGTTAATTACTGGCAAATGTAGTAGTTGTACAACAAACAACATCACAAGGTTATGCCGGTTGTTATTGTTTAAATTTGCTTAAAACCATCCTAACTAAAGTTTGCTTATGATATTTAATAAAGTATTTATCCTTTTCTTTGAAATACGGCACTAAAACACTGGGAACTGTCTTGTTTGTGTAATTAAAACTAGACGCAAAATTCCTAACTTAACCTGCCAATGTTTGACGACTAAGTATTTATTACCCATTGTTTCGGTTGTTAAAATATGTCATTTACCTTAATCCTCGTCGCCACTTGTAAAATGCCTATGTTTCTTTATTAGTTTTCACTGGTTCACCACAACACCAAGTTTTAGCACTCGTTTCTCTTCCACATCCAACGTCTAGTTCGCGCTCAAAGCTCTGAAAGTTGACGTAGATATTCACTTGTGTGTGTGAGACAGGGTTGCTATATCTATTAAATAGTTACAAACACTACACGTTCCAAACTAAGCGCTGTATGTATAATTTAATCAAGCAGTTAGCCGATTCGAAGCCAAAAGCTTCCCAATCAATCTTTATACGATTTTTTTTTTAACAGAAAGTTAAAATTGATCGGTTACAATTAGGATTTACCGAGAGATATTATTTCGATAATTGTTGGTTCAATTGGTGACAGCAGTATCAGTACAGCAGTTGAAACGGGTAACTTAAGATACTGCGACGATTTAGCGGCATTTTTGCACGGTAAAGTTCAACCGTCAGCGGATAAGGTACCCACATGTCAAAAGAATTACGTATGTACGAGTACATCGCGCCGGACAATCGAATGGAGTCCAGTTTATAGGGATAGACTTAACTATAAGGGATAGAGGTAAATTAGAATAATTATTAAAAAAGTATGAAGGATTATTTTGAAAGGAACTAGGTAGGCCAACTTGTTATGAACATTTTATTAAAATGGATTCAGAAAAGTCAATAGTTAGGAAAACTTATCCGGTACCTTATGCCTATCGGGAGAAGGTGGAGGAAAAGTTAAGGGAAATGGAAAATCAGGGTATTATTAGTAGGTCATCTTCTCCATACTGTAGTCCCTTAACATTTACTTTAAAAAAAGATGGGTCTATAAGGGTATTACTAGATGCTCGGGAAATTAATAAACAAATGATATCAGAAACAGAAAAACCTCCATTACAGTTGGATGTAATGAATCCCTTTCATGGAGCTAACTATATAAGTATAATTGATTTAAATAATGCATATTTCCAAATATCAATATCAAAAAGCAGTAAAATTTACACTGGATTTACCTTTAATGGCAAATCCTATGTTTATAATGTATTACCATACATACATACATACATTAAATCACGCCTGTTTCCCAGAGGGGTAGGCAGAGACCACTTCTTTCCACCTGCTACGATCTTGACAAATCTCTTTCGCTTCTTCCACATTCATACATCGAGTCATGCACGCACGTCGGTTTTGGGTACTTAAAATTCGGCCCTTTTCCAGTATTTCTCCGATTTGATTCGAAAAAGTACGCCTAGGGCGGCCCCTTCCGACTCTTCCACTCACTTTAGCTCTGTATATCTCTTTCGTCAATCTTCTTTCATCCATCCTTTCCAAATGACCGAACCATCGAAGCATGCCCTTTTCAATCTTAGTCACTACATCTTCTTTTAGTCCATGTATTACCACAAGGTCTAAAAACTTCAGAAGGTAGTTTTAGCAGGGCAATGGATACCATATTAAGTCATGAAGTAAGATATTATTGTGTAAATTATTTGGATGATTTGGCTATCATAACTACAGGGTCCCTAGAACAGCATTTAGGTCATTTAGATGCGGTATTAGGCAAGGTAAGACAAGCAGGGTTAACATGGAATTTCAATAAGTGTGATTTTTTGTGTAAACAAGTTAAGATGTTGGGATATATTATATCAGCAGAGGGGTTGCGGACGGATCCTGAAAAAGTAAAAGCGATTAGAGATTTCCCAGTATCAAAGAAATTAAAACATATTAGAGCTTTTTTAGGGCTTTTTAACTTTTATAGAAGATTTATACCACAGATTAGTTCACAAACTATAGTATTATGTGATTTGTTAAAAAAGAGGAAACAGTGGAAATGGGGGGAAGAAGAACGAGAAGCTTTTGAAAGGGTAAAATCATTATTCCTAGATACAATACAGTTACATCATCCAAATTTAAACGAACCATAATATTATTTACAAACAGACAGTTCTGGAATAGGATTAGCAGGAATACTATATCAAAGGGACCAAACAGGGGAAATGAAGATATTAGGGTTCCATAGTAAAGCTTTAAGGGGCGCACAGTTAAATTGGACAGTAACCGAGTAAGAATTTTATTCGGTTATTTGTTGCTTACAAACATTTGAAATATACTTAAGAGGGTCAAAGGTCATAAGGCTTTTACATTTGTTAAAAATTGGAAATTATTCAATGCAATGGTCACTCGTTGGGTACATTTTTTAGAGCACTTCCAATATGAAGTTGAACACATTAAAGGCAGGGAAAACGTAGTTCCAGATATTTTGTTTAGATATCTACCAGAAAAGGATTGGTTACAGGAAAATAAACTTAAATTACCAGAGATTTTATATATGGAATCTAAAATTAATAAGGAATTGCTATCTAAATTAAAGAAACTACCAATTTTACAAAAGGAAGATGAAGAAATTAAAATCATATTGTTAAAATTGAATGAACGAGAATCTTTATCAAATAAACAAGTGAGAATAATAAACCGGTGTTCATTAGAAAATGGAATTTTGTATTTCAATCCATCAAATACAGTTAGGAAGGTGATATATTTACCAATGTATTGAGGGAAGAAATAATTAGACAGGTTCATTTGGAAATGGGACGTCAGGGAGCGTACAAAGTTATCAAATATGTAGTTAAGGGATAGATTTTATAGGAAAGGGATAACGAAACAAGTAAAGAAAATAATTAGAGGTTGCCATGATTGTCAAATAACCAAAACAGATACAATAAAATATGTAGGACCTTGTTGTTCCATTATTACTAAAGATATAGGGGATGTAGTAATGGTAGATTTGTATGGGCCTTCACCTACGGGAGCATTTGGAATGAATTATATTTTGGTCATTCAAGATTCTTTCAGTAAATTTGTTAAGTTTTACGAGCTCCGGAAAGCCACAACCAGAACAGTATTAGGCAAGATTAAAATGTTTTTTGACATAATTAAACCTAAAGTAATAATGTCTGATAATGGATCACAATTTGCAAGCAAGTTATGGAAAGAAAGTATGACAAGGGAAGGGGTAAAACCTATATATACTACGGTACGAAATCCGAGACCTAATACTACAGAACGGGTAAACAAAGAGCTAGGACGACTGTTTAGAACTTATTGTGACGTGATGTACGGGGAGTCCACTCAGTTATCATTTGATGATGAAATAGGGAATAGTGTAGAAACCAATCATATACATCAAATACGAGAGAAGGTTAGGGAAAATCTACAAAAAGCAGGGGATAAGCGACAGTTGAAATTTAATAATAGATTCAGACGTATCCAATTACAAGTAGATGTTTTAGTTAAAATTAGGAAAACATTGTAGACGGTTGTTCCGTTTGTGATTGTGATAATTTAATGAAGTAAGTACGCTAACAGTACAGTGTTTGCACCCTTTGCAAGTCTCCATTGCTTAAAAATATCATACAAACTTACGCTTTTAGATATTTTTCGCGAGACTTTTCAGGCAGGAAACTTAATTCTGCATTTTTTACACGCTCTGCTTTAATGCTTCCGGTGTTAAATAGCAGACTTCGTCACTGGACTCACTCATATTTATTTATTATTAAGTACTTTTATAATATTCAACGTGTATCGAAAGTAGATAGCGTAACAGAACTATAAACAAAAGCAATAAAAATAATCCCGCTATTTTTTAAAGATGCGTTCTGATACTGCACCCGCGGTTTATGTAACAAAATTAAAGATTGTTAAAACGATAAATCATGTAGATGGGTACATGATTAACTGCGTATTTTTTTATGAAATATTCTGTTTATTTCATTATAAAAAATATAATTCGATTATAAAAATATAATAATCACATTTAAAACTTTTAAGTTTTTAACAGATTTTTACAATTTTACGGTTATAAGTGTATCCGAACGTTTTATTGTTTGTTTATTTTAGGGCCTACTAGGTATGGAATTTGAAAATCGAACTTATAATCAACTTGTTTCTATCTCTCGCTTTTTTCGTATCGAAGTGAAAGCGACAGAACAAAGTGAAGTTCAATTTTTTCGAATGTTGCGAGTAGACCCAGCACTGCACACGGCATTTAAAAAAAATAATTAAAAAGCTACTTTGCCTCACGCTCGCAGCAAAATTGAATTTTGCTCACTGTTTTTAAGCAGCAAAACCTGCTTGTTTGAGCTGCTGAGGTGAAAAATATTTTTCCACCGAGTTTTCAAACAAAAAACAAAGTAAATAAATTTACTTTGTTTCTTCAATTAAATTTTAGTGTATAATATGATGAAGTGCAATGGAAAAATAAAATTAGATAATCATATTTTATTTATTAAATGTAATGTAAAGGTAATTTCCTATTTTGATACAAAACCACAATACACATGTCATTATTTCAAAAACACGTAGCGGCTGCATTTTTATCACATTGTTAGCATCTGAATTTCCAAATTTACCGATGGCTTCCAAAAAACTTTCTTACTTACGAACACAACAAAAACAATAGCCAAATCAGTCGAGCCGTTCTCAAGTGATGATCTGAATAAATAATTATTTGTATATATCGATTATTAATTGAACTTCACTTGTAACTAACAAACTTACAATATAAGTAGGTATATACAACTGGTTGGATTGATTTTAAATTTGCATACCTACTTATGTAATTTTAATGATTATACAATAAAATACAGTAGGAAACAATAAAGTGTGTCTTTTTTGTTCCCGACTGTATTTTATTGTATTATCATAATTATTATATTTATTTAAACATGCGTGCTATAAACATATGAATATTTTTTTATAAAATGGTATTTATCGCCAGTCAATTTATTTAAGGGTAATCAAAATACCAAAATACCTGTTCATTAAGTAAACTTTCAGTTTTTTGAAATTAACTGTCAACGGGAACCCCAGATTTATTTAATAAAGGTGTCATGCTTTAGTTGTTACTGATACCTAGGTCTTCCAGTGTAATTAAATCGTCAGAGCTCTCAATTTCATATCTAATATTAAAATAACAGAATATATAATAAACGTTTTTTTAAAGTAAAAGCTATTCTTTCCCTAGACCTCAAGATAGATTCAAAATTTCATCGAAATCGGGTCAGCAGTTTAGCGAGCAATCAGGCGAGCTGAACGCCTGTTTCCTTTTAAACAGTGGAGTATCATAATATGATAGTGTAAAAATCATGGAAGTTTTATAATGAAATACAATAATGTTGAAATCTCTATAATCATTTGTTTGTCATCATTAAAGCAGCTTATGTTGAAGTACTTTGAAAAAAAAATGTTTCATTTCTTCTGTTAGTAACAAGAAATCGTCTATTATTGATAATTCTGATTTTCTAAAACAGAACATAATTATCTATACATATAATAAAGCTGAAGAGGGTCGAAAGTCTGCACATGGCAGAAATTCCAAAAAAAGTTGGCTGGGGATACTTAGAATCGATAACAGAACACGTTCCAACAGTTTTTAGAATTTTTGTCTGTTTGTCTGTTTATCTGTTTGTCTATTTATTTGAACGCGCATCACGTGAAAACGGCTGAACGGATTTTGATGCAAACTTTACTAATCTGTCGAGAAAATCTCCGGCCAGGTTATAGGCTATAAAAATATAGGTATCTATATTTATATCTATACATATAATAAAGTTGTAGAAGGGAAAAAATCTGTACATTCGATATGAACTTAAAAATACTATAAAGGACCTCAGAATGAGCAGCAGAACACGTTTCTACAATTTTTAGAGTTGGTGTCTGTTTGTCTGTTAAATTTTGTTTCTCCTCGCATCAATTGAAAACCACTGAACCAATCTTAATGCGGTTTTCACTAAAACGTTTCAATAACCGGTGACCAGGTTTATATATAATAAAAAATTAAGATATGAAAATTAAAGGGAGGGAAAAGAGGGGTCAAAGTTAGTATGGAAAAAAGTTACCGGATTGAGCTGGTCACTTGAAACTCTGTATAATTACACTTCGTAACAAATAAAAGTACACTTATTTTAGGATTTCTCGATTAAAGCTAAAACAACTAAGAAATTATGAAATTAGCCCAATTGTAAGTATTTCTTTAAAACCCTATTCGAGGGCCGTCGATTACTTTACGTGATTACAAATATCAAAATTTCATTCTCCGTTTATAGAAATAGAAATAGAAATAGAAACTTAAATTAAAGATTTTTAAAAATTAAATGTACAAAATGCTATAAAGAAGCAAAATATATAATTCCAATTTGTTGTTGTAACAAATGCGACGCCATGATAATGTGACATCAAAGACAAGGACAACCATATCCCTCCTATAACTGGAACGATGAAGACAAAACAAGCAGGCGATCATTGATTAACGTTACGGAAGCGACACTGTGATTGAAACTAACAGTGTCACGTTGTTGCTTGAAAACGGTGTTTAAATGGGTATTATCGGGGGTTAAAGTTCGAATATAATTATATTTAAGACAATATTTCGAAAACCAAACTCCTATTTTTAACTTAGCTTGGGTTTTACAATTTTGATCAATAATTTATTCTCTTCTTTAGGTTCCGCAGCATTATAGTAAAAAGAGAAACGTTACAATTTCGTCATTTCCATGTATAAAAAACAAATATCTAATTTTTTGAGTGTTATAGTACATTACTGCAAAGACCAGTAAGTGAGCCTTCCTGGACGAGTATGAGGTAAAAGCCCGAGCCGCCAGGCGAGGGCTTTTATACATACGAGTCCAGGATGGCTCTTAATGGTCGAAGCATGTATAGTGCTTTACTCAAAAATAGAACAAGAAGAATGATTTAAAAAAAAAATATGTTAAAATATTGATGACCACATGTGCACAACCCTCAGGGCGCTAGTCCGACTCTTAGCCGGTCGCTTACCCGGTTTTTTTTTTTTAATTAACGATTCACAACTCGTCATACCGCCCGAGATGTACTAGGCGCACATAAAACTGAGATGGTGAGGAGCAAGCGATGCTGAAATGAAGAGAAATCGCGCGATGTCTGGTCTGAACGAGATAACGCTTTTGGTTTATGATGCCATGGTACATTTGGAGCTGAATGATCAGCTTTTCATGTAGTATAGGTAGCCTTTTTGAAGGCTGTCACAGTCTTAACAGATAGTTCCAAATTCAAATAATATGATATGTTATGGAATTTCCATACTTACTTACTAGACACTTTTTGATTCCAATTTCGAAATTCCTGAACTTTACTGGACACTTTTCCAGTTGTCCAGGAACGTCAACCTACTGGCTCCTTTTTACTGGTGTTATGGCAAGATTACATAGCATTTTTGAGTAAAGTTATTTATCAATCAGATTATGAAGTAAACAAATAATTAACAGCAAACTTTTTTTGAATTAATGCATTTATTTCAGGATCATAGATTGTTAGTAATATTAAATCTTATTTATATTAGTAATTATTGTCTAAATTGTAAAATTGATTTATTTATTTCTCCTATGGCATCTGTCATGTTGGTGACAACATGGGTCAGTCTTTGTACATTCTGTTTTGTTAGTCTATGTAAAAAGGAGCGGTGTCAGATTGATGTTGACAGCGTTGACATATCCAGATTTTAACATTTTTCCGCCATTTTCAAGACCAAGACTAATTCAAGGCATAAGTATATTATTTCTACGGCTGTTATTTAAATATTAGGGCGGTTATGATTTATGATCTCTTGAAAAAATCGTGGTATTTTTAGATGGCGAATTAAGACAGATTCTCATCTACCTACGGGTGATTACTATAGGCACGCTGCCGGATAAAATAAATCCAAGTAAAATGTGGGTAGGTACCTATATGTAAAAAATGTATCACACGGTCGGGGCAATATGCGGCAGTTCACTTAAAATTGGCGAAGATCGTATGGCAACAGGTAGTAACGATATGATTACGGTAAAAAACCGGTGTGAAGTTAGCGGCCAAAAGTTAGCGGCCAAAAGTTAGCGGCCGATTGGGACCAACATTTGGCCGCCAACTTTTGGCCGCTAACTTCACACCGAAATTACCCTACCAAATTAAGAAGTTCTATAGAAAACTGTTTCAACGTAACAATTGTTCATTTTGCGACTGCAGTGAAAAATCTGAATCGAATTATAACAAGCTATCTGACTTGGGTTTATTATTAGTTTTAGTTCAAAAGGGCGAAAATGAGTTATGAATGCAGTTGTATTCATGTTTTTTTTCTCTTTCGAATGGTATAGGTTACATCTCGATAGCTTGAAAAAACATGCCCCTTACACCCTTAAAAAAAGGTTACTCTGACGCAGTATTTGAAAAAAATCAGACGTATCAACAATAAGGAAAAAATATTCAATTCCTTCTTGGTGTAACTGTCATCTTTGCAATTCACTTAACGTCGTAAGGAGCCATCAAATAAGAAAAAGAACGATACACCATTTTACGTTCTCAAAAATATCTACAAAAATTCATTTGATTAAATTACAAATAGATGTAACTATCATTTTTTTCAATTACCTGCGTCGTAAGGGACCATTCTGTTAGCAAACGTCTCTAAGATACGCAGTTTTGCATTCACATGTGTAAGACAACACAGACCTTACGGCCATCTGTCGTTGTTACAAATATGATTTCATGGCATATACGTAATTTTTTCACTAGTAACACTAAACTACCGGCCCTTACGTTAAAACAAAACTGTCTAATTTGAAGGAATCCCATAGATGTTAGCGTTATCTCTTTCATTACATGACAGAGGCAGTGTTCGTTGATATAGCTGAATTATTCACAAGTAAGCATGTATGCTTACACATGGCCATAGTATCTCTTTCACCAACAACACACTTCACAAAAAACAATGTAAAGTCCCAGATAGATGTGCGAGTAAGTACGTCGTACTTATGGCTTGGCGACCTTACTCGCCCGTGTGTCACCCTAACTACGCGAACTTCTAAAGGTAAACGCGGGCGAAAAATGTCGTCGAGCTCTAAGTACGCGTACTTACTCGCCCGTCTATCTGGGACTTAAGAGCATGTTGCTGCTGGTTGTAGTTGATTGCTGTGATGCTCAGTTCTGTTTTACACGTATGCTTGTACCTATAGACGCACGCTTCAAGTACTTTTCGATACGAAGGCAACCGGATTTTGTTAAAAGTTAATGAGAACAGTATTACTACAGAATCACTTTTAGCTCGAAGCGATAGATTACTGCGAGCATGAGACAAGTTATTGCACTAATTATCTTATCTTACGAATATTATGAAAGAGAAACTGTGAATAGTTTGGATGTTTGTTACTCAATCGCGCTTCAACCAGTGAACGGATTGAGATGAAACTTGGCACAAATATAGGTTAAGTCCAGAAATAGGACATAGGACACTTTTAATTCCAAAAAAATTAACAGCTCTCGAAGGTATAACGATAATTGAAATCTACGCGGATGAAATCGCGGGCAGAAGTTAATTTTTAATAAACTATTTCATATCCGGCGGCACGTAATAACCGGGTTTGTGTTTATTTTGCGAGTCTTTTAGTATACAAAACAAGTTCCCAAAGCGTTATCACAACGGATATTTAACGTAACCTCATTCCCAAATGATAACAGATAGATAATTTAACGTAAACTGATGGCGACCAGGGCCGGTATTCTAGACGCTAAAAACCATATCGTCTTTGACCTGTCATCATAATTGTCAATGTTTTGATAACTCTTAGTAGCGGCATCTGACGTCAAAACAATACCGTAACCGGTCAAATACGAAATGGTTTTTAAGCTGAAGCTGAGTGAAACTTAAAACTCTGGCCATTGACCCAGTAATTTCTTTGATCAATCAGTATTGATTCTTATAAAATTATGTTTAGAATAGAATAAAATAACAAATATTTCAATATTTGTACTCGCTTGTACATAAAATAGCGTATTTAATTAAAGTATTAGTTACTGGCATATTATTATGATAATATATGGACCTGTGCCATAAGAATAGAAAATATTTATTCAACGCACACAGAAAAAAAACAATAGGTAAAGTATACATATAAAGTAAAAGGAGATATTAAGGCGTTGAATAGGATCCCTCTCAGCATTGTGCCACAGTGAAACTGCGGCGCTGATTTTCAGAGAGACCCCGACTTAAAAACTAAACTAAATTAAACGTAAAACGGGTAACAGTAAACAGGTAACAGGTAACATTACAAACACTAGCGACAATTTTAATCAGTAGATGAAATAAATTAAAAAAAACAATATTAATTCAAGCTTAAAAAAAAACCTTAAGGACTAATTCAATTTTGTGTGGCAACACCCGAACAACACAACCGTTTCCTGTTGGATCGTTGCAAGTGACGGCCAGTTCAATTTCAAGGTATGGATTACGCATATTACCAGTTTCATATATTCCAAAAAATGATATACGCAACATTCCCAGACTTAACAGTAAAAAGTAACTTTTACAAATGAAAAAAAAATGAAAAAAAGTAATGTGCTTGACTCGTATATAGCAGCAGTTACCCAACAAGCAACATAACGAAAGTGCCGCCATTTCTCGATCGCTCGGCAACCCGGCCGCACGTAACAGTCGGCCATGCCTGCTGATACGTTCTACCGCTCCACGACGTTTGCGAAGAAGATGGACAAGAAGGTAATTGAGTGATTATAGTTTCATAATATAATTTCCGCAAGGTATATGGCGAGGTATTTATTTTTCTGGTCAGGCTATAAAGAGACTCGAGTCCCGTTACAAGGTCCATATGTCAATGTATCTCACAATTATTTTTAATCATAAAATGTTATAAGTTATAATCATCGGAATTCAGACCGTATTTTTCAGTAACTGTTACTTTTTCGGGATTTTTATAAATCAAACCTGACTAGCCTAGCCTTATCTACACTTTTACGGTTTTTGGTTCCAGCGATAATAAAAATGATGAATAACAATTTTATGAAGATAAAATGATTATAAACAAAAAAAGTTATGTTAAAAAAGCCCTCCCCCCGTAACAATACGGATTGGGAATTTTGAAATTTCAATTGGTCGCATAATTATGTCTGCCATTATCTTGTTTGTTCATCTTTGTTTTTAAACGTCGTCACTCTCATGTCGTATGTCTTGCGAGTGCGATACGTTCTAGGTACCTACTAGTTGTCCCAGAATCATTTATTGTTTGAGTTGTTGAGTTTAATTCCGTTGAAGTTTGTTGTTATTGTTATTAAAGATTTAGAAAAAGATTAATGTCAACTGCTTCTTTGGTTACCGAATTTCTAATGCTAAAAAACAATCTAATTATAATAATGCATTAGAGCAATAACAGCTTTTTAATTAAAATATTATCCATGATATTTCAATATATATGTGTTTGCTATTTAATTCAACTTTATAATCACAGGTACCTACTATCTTTTGCACGCGACTCCATCCACGTAGAAGTCGTTCATCGCAATTATCTCAGGAACTCTCCAATTTTCCGGGATAAAAAGTAACTCATGTGCTATTCTATCTCTGTGAATCAAATTTGATTTAGATCCGTGGCGTTTTGACGTGATCGGGTAACAAACATCCATACATTCGCATTTGTAACATTAGTAGGTACAATCCATATAAATAATCCTTTATTTTTGTATAAGTTGATTAGAACGTAGTACTTACAAACAAATAGTTGAAATGACGTACCGTTGGTAGGAGCAATGTTTAACTATAGCGGCTTCGGACAGGTCATTGTTTATCGCGGAGTCGATTGTTCTCGAGGAACGCTGCCGATAAGATTCAACTAGGCGGCGGCGGCGAGCCTAATCCCTTTATTATTTGCAAGTCTCTGTCGGAACGCAGCCCATGCCCCCGACGTCATCGACCTCATGCTGGTGCATGGCCTAACATCTTGGCCCACGCTGGAGGTCCTGGACGAACATCTTATGTCGGACCACCAGCCAGTGCTGGCGACACTGACAGCATCACCATCGAGGACCGCCCCACCCCCCAGCAAAACCATTCACGACTGGGGCAAATTCAGCGACCACATGGCAAACCACACGCCGTCCTTTCCTCTATCTGAGCCGGAAGAGGTTGACCGACTGGCCGAAGAGCTAACAGGCACCATCGCAGCAGCGCTGGAAGCCTCAACGGTCAGGACGACCAGAAAACCATCCCGCAAGGAAACCCCGGCAGCCATTGTCGCACTACTGGAGGAAAAAAGAAAACTGAGACGCCAGTACCAGAGGACCCGTTGCCCCAGTATGAAAACCCGCCTGAACAAACTGGCTGACAAAATAAGTAACAAGCTAGCCGACATCCCGAGGATCTCATGGCTAGAGGACGTGGAGGCGGCCGGCAGCGAGTGGAACAGCATCCACCGTCTGTGCAGGCGCCTCAATAACAAACCACCCCCAGTCCGCCCCCTCTTAGCAAGCGACGGTACCCCCAGGTACAGAGCAGAGGACAGGGCGGAAATCTTCGCCAACCACCTGGAGATCCAGTTCAGCCCAAACCCAACCACGGACCCCCTGCCTGAAGCAGAAATAGCCGACCACCTGTCCGACTACTTCAGGGAGCAGATACCCCCCGACGAGGACCCGGTGACATTCAATCCCGGCCAAGTCGCTAGGGCCTTCCAGCGGACCAAGAAGAGGAAAGCTCCAGGTCCTGACAGAGTCCCCAACGAGGCGCTGGCACATCTACCGCCGCGTTCCGTCGCCGCCTTCACAAGGCTGTTCAACGGGATTCTCAGGACCAGCCACTTCCCTCGCCCCTGGAAACTGGGGCGAGTCATAACGCTGCCAAAACCAGGGAAGAACATCCTGAAGCCGGAAAGTTATCGCCCCATCACCCTGCTCAGTACCACTTCCAAGGTCTTTGAGAGGCTGCTACTGCAGCACCTCGCACCTCACATTCTCCCACGCGAGGAACAATTCGGCTTCAGGGCCGAACACTCCACCACCCAGCAAGTCGCCAGAGTCCTGCATGACGCGGCCGTCGCCCTCAACAAACGAGAGTACACGGTAGCGGTCATGCTGGACATGGAAAAGGCTTTCGACCGAGTATGGCACCAGGGACTCATCCACAAGCTGGCCACATCTACTACTCCACGTCGAGTAGTCAAGACAGTGGCCTCCTTCCTCCAAGATCGCCGATTCCAGGTAGCGGTCGAGAAGGCGCTGTCCTCGGAACGCCCCATCAGGGCTGGCGTCCCCCAGGGCAGCTGCCTCTCCCCTGCCTGCTACGCTAGATACACCGATGACATCCCCCTGGAGCCCGGGACATCCCTGGCCCTTTTCGCCGACGACGCTGCGTACTACGCGGCCTCTATAAAGCTCCCTCATGCCGCAAAGAAGATCCAGCGGACTCTGGACGCTCTCCCTCCATGGCTTGAGAAGTGGAGACTATCGGTCAACGTGGGGAAGACGCAAGCCATCGCCTTCTCCCACAAGACAATCCTCCCTCCCAAATTGAAGCTCATGGGCCTGGAAGTCGACTGGTCCCCCACGGTAAAGTACCTAGGGGTCACATTAGACCGTCGACTGACCATGGCACAGCACACCAAGAAAACCATCGACCAGACGAGAGCGGCCAGAGCACTCCTCAAACCGGTGTTGAACTCCGGTCTACCAACGAGGGCAAAGATAGGCATCTACAAGGCGTACATAAGAACTCGCCTAACCTACGCAGCACCAGCGTGGTACGCGCTGGCCAGCGCTGGGAATAGGAAAAGGCTCCAGTCCCAGCAGTCGCAGTCGTTGAGAACGATTGTGGGCGCGCCGAGATACGTAAGAAACTCCACGATCGCCAGGGACCTAGCGATCGAATCCCTAGACGAGTTCGTGTCTCGGCTAGCCACAAGGCTGTTCGCAACGGCCGACAGATCGCGATTCCACCACCTACGCGAGCTGGCCCCGCTCCATGCTCGACCACCCGACAGGAAGCCACTGCCACGTGACCTAGTCCGTGAGCAGCCGCCAACATAACATAAAACCCGACTCCTACCACCGATGACCGATGGACGCCTGCAAGTCCTCGGACAAACAGGTTTGACCTCGTCGCCGGATCGTTTAGGAGATATCGGTGAAACCAACAAACATCGGGACTAAATCGCCCAACACATTGACCTGTCCGTAGTCGCGGACAGCGCCATAAACCGCTGGAAGTGGGGTACCAACCCAGGCCAGCCTCCCCGACCCCTTACGGGGTCGAGAAGACAACCCAGTGTGAGTCTCTGTCGGCGGAATACTCGAAAAAAACCATTTAGAAATAAAAATAAAGTTAGGTATTAATGTATTGTAAGATTACTAGATGAATATTTATGTGAAGTTATTGTTTATATTTATTGTTAAAAAAATGCAATAAGTACTAACTAAATTTTCTAACTTACTTATAACATAAATTTGCATTGACAGATGCCTTATAGGCAGTCCATAAAATATGTAGACGTCAGTTCGTTTTTAACAATCTATGAAAATGTTGAAACCATTTCAAGGCATAGGCTTAGATTTTAAAAGTATGTTACAATTAATTAATTATATTAAAATTAATAAATACCTATCTTGCAGCCCGAATTGCGCTATATCAACTTTATTGTGGTTTTAAAATAAAACATTAAAATAATCATTCTAGCATGATTGTGTAACAAACATCCAAATTATTGCATTTATAATCCAAATTATTTGTATTGTATTGTATTGTATAATTATTTTTTAAATAACAATAACACTTTTAATTAGATACTTAATCTTAGAATAGTGTCACTTCATGTCTTACTGTGGAAGTCGTAAGAGACGACTAACGGAATAAAGTCTTGTGGTATATTGAGGTATATTAACGAGAGCAGTTTTTTAGGTGTATTGTATCCCATCCAAAACTTATTAAAAGATTTGTTAAGTTCGTTTATTAATTTTTTTTTTCAATGTTTTGTTAGTTCGTAGTGTAATAATAAAATAAAACGATAAAAAAAAACAAATATAATAATCGGTTACGTAAAAAGTGTAATGTTAGATTTTCAACAACATAATTATTATTACATTATTTTAAACCATTACTATTACTATTGCCTTCGCCAACCCTAGGTTAAATACTATCATAGGTCAGTGCAACGGTTTTGCCATAATGTAATAGGCCATTTAAGAAACGAATTTCATCTATTTCGCATTGCAATTACCTTATTCTTTCGTAGCAAATATTTTACGAACTTATTATGCATTAGCCCGTTGATGTCTTTTGGTACCAAACCTTAAAAATCGCGAATAATTTTACGAAAAGTCAAATAGGTAGTAACTAAAAAGCTGACGATTGAATTTGGGTGAGTAAACCTATTCCTCAGAATGGTTTTTGAATGCAAAATACGGTCTAAGCTAGTCAATTTACTTAAGCTGATCAAAAATACTGACTTAAAAACTGTCAGGTGACGACAATGCTGTAATGGCTATTACATTATAGCTAGTACCTATAATTAACTTAACCTAATTGAATACCTATGGATTTTTTCACAGATCAATGGTAGACAATTATTTTAAAATCTATGATGCGAAATACACACATCCAGACATAAATAAATTAAAAACTTGATTGAAGTAGGTACAAAGGGTACACCTAGAAATTCCGTTTCTTTTTTCCGAATATTCAGTCATCAAAATTTTATTGTTTTCGAAACGTTGGAATTAAATCCAGCATGATTAAATTTATATAATTACTATAAGGTAAGGTCATTATCAAAAAATGAAGGAATTGGATTCGGAATTATGAAAATTCGGGATTCTGATCAATTATGACTCCTCGGAGTTATGTAGGGTACCCATACCTAGGCACAAAGGTTAGAACTCATCACACCAGAGGGCCGTTTCGTTTGTAAACCAATCGCGTCACTGGTAGATCACGTGACTTTTCGTATCACGTCATCTACTTGTGACGCGATTGGTTTAAAAACGAAACGAATAGAAACGCTAGTTAGCGTAGTGCATCTTGGCAGGGCCCTCAGAACTAATAATAACATTTTTTTTTACAATAACTAAAAGAAAAGAATAAAATCCATAGACACGCAGACCAGTTCAATATTAAACATATATGACTCGGATACTAACAATCAGGCTCACCACATAAGGGTTCTAAATACAAGTAGAAAATGCAAAATACAAAGTACTTACTTTAATTAATTAATTTGTATTTAATGATAATAAAATAAGTTCTAATACGAAGGGTTACCGGGCTGAACGTAGGTAAAGTAAATAATACACCGAGCAAACGCCGGCCGTTCAGTGGCGTGGCGCCCTCACTACTATTACGAGTATTGTGTTTTCAAATAAACTTTAGTAGGTATTTGCTTGAAATCTAAGATTGGTGTATTCGTTATACAATGAATAAACAATTTATAGAGTATATGACATGACTTAATAACAATTTTAACCTATGAGTGAGTAACTAAACGGAAAAAAGTGAACAGCTTTTTCCGTTAAGTTGACTACACGAAGGTAAAGGTTATTAAATTATATCATACTAGCGACCCGCCCTCGCTTCGCTTCGGTTCATAAGAGATTTCTGTATCACTCGTACATAATCCAGAATTTATTAAACCTTCTTCATGAATCACTCTATCTATTGCTTAAAAACTGCTTTAAAATCCGTTGAGTAGTTTAAAAGATAAAAAGATTATCAAATACTATAAATTATGTAATTAATTCAGGGATCAGATATTCGGATAGATAATATTTATCTAAACTTTCGCGGCGGCGGCGTTGTTGTTCAGTTGTATGGAGGCGGACTCAATCATATAATTTATCAATAAAATTCCCGGAATTTCTAAATAAATAATTTAAGCCCCCATAAATTCATAATTAAGTATTTATATTAACTATTTGAAGTTATTTTCCATGTATAGATTTACCAAATGTTATTTAATTTACCTGTAACTCATTGATCTAACAAATTTATGGGAGCAAAATGGAACGTTTTGTCCTACATGTAAAATAATAATTATTAACGTTTTATAGAATCCCGGAATCCAGGAACTTATATTATTCAAATATTATTTTTAAGAAGCTGACGCCACGTTCGCCTATCTTTTTCCGGGATTTTTCCAACTTTAGGTAAATATCTATCAGTATTTCCGATCCCTGGTAATTATTTATGCAACAAAAAAACCGTCTTCAATTCCAAGACTAACTTTAGTTTATTAGAAAACAATAATAGTACTCAGAGCATCACTGTACATTCGGCGTATGGTCGGCCTCGGATCTGTAAATCTGTTTATTCAAACAGAAGGTAAAAACTCCAAAAACTAATCCGCCGACAAAGACTTGCAAATAATAAAGGGATTAGGCTCGCCGCCGCCGCCGCCTAGTTGAATCTTATCGGCAGCGTTCCTCGAGAACAATCGACTCTGCGGTAAACAATGACCGTCGCAGTGCTACGTAAGAAACCGCTCTATTAGATATCTCTCCCGCTCTATCTTCTCAAAACATTGAAAAATGTATTCTGCGATATAGGTCAGTTGAATTATGGCACCAAGTGAGAGAACGTCGATCACCGATGCCATTTTGGACTATTACTCGGACTTACCTACCTAGTTAGGTTTTCAGTTTCTATATAATACGTTAAATTATTTTAAATTTTATGACACAGTTTTCTTTATTTTATAGAAATCTATTTATTATAATATTAAGTCGTGTGATATTTATTGTAAACGTTTATTGTAGAGAACAAATTACAAGAACAAAATACCGTTTATAGAAATATTAGATTTACGTGGATTAACAAAGGTTAAGTTTTGGTTTTGTTGCCGACCTCGCAACGAGCTACCAGCGGACTGCGGCGCGTGGGCGTCGCGCGGGAGAGAGACACCCTCTGTTGGAAGAGGGGACCGTTGCGTGAGCGCTGAGTGGACAAGACGCGCGAACGGAACATTTTTGAGTGTATAGCCGGAAAATAAAAGCGCGCGAAACGGTTAGCGCGTATCCCTATATACTCCCCCTTTTGACTAGGATAGTGCCCTCACAACTAGTCAAACTAGAACTAGACTAACGTCTACGAGGCCGTCCTCTACGGCGAGCAGGGACAACCGGAGCCTCAAGACATTCACCCTCTCTACCATGGTAACGCCTCAAATCTGAAATGTGGTACTTCCCTATAATCTCATTAGGCTTCTCTGGAAAAGCAATACCATAAGTAGTAGGACTTATCTTCTTACTAACTACGTAGGGGCCGTCACGTTTCGGTGCGAACTTAGACGTGACACCTTTTGAAGCATTGCTCAGGACGTGCGATATCATAAGCACCAGGTCACCAACTATCAGCTCAACAGGTTGACGTCGAATATCCTGCTGATTTTCAATGGACTCCTTACTTGAGCTAAGCGTATCAGCAAGTTTGAGCAGGTACGGGGTGATCTGTGGCACATAGTTTTCAGCCATAATCACAGCACGAAGATCACTTTGTACATCCAGCGGAGACCTTAACTCACGAGCATAAGTCAGATATGCGGGAGTCTGTTGCGTAGACTTCGTTCGCGAAGTATTCATTGCGAATCGGATGAAGGGAAGAGCTTCTGGCCACTGATGATGATCCTGTACCATGATTGCCAGTTGTGTTTTCAAATCACGGTTCTTTCTTTCGACCGGATTGGCCTCTGGATGGTACAACGGGACGAGGTTTTGCTTCACTTTCAGAGTGAACATCGCTTTCTGCATCACTTCTGCGATAAACTGCACTCCGTTGTCGGAAATGACGCGACGAGGGAACCCGAAACGTAAGAAGACTTCCTCAATCAATGTTTTGGCGCAAACTTCAGCAGTGGCTTCAACGAGAGAGAATAGTTCGACCCATTTGCTGGCGGTGTCTTCTACTATAAGCACCCATCTTTCTCCGTTGGAACCTTTTGGAAGTGGCCCAAATAAATCCACAGCCAACACTTCAAATCGTTGAGCTGGAACGAGAGTTTGGAGTAAACCCGCGGGTTTCTCATTGGACGGTTTGAACCTCTGGCAATCGATGCAAGTTTTCAGATAATCCGCTACAAAACGACGCATGCCAGGAAAGTAATACCGTTGAGAGATACGATGTAGAGTTCTGTCTAAGCCTCCGTGACCTGAGGTTGCAGCATCGTGACACTCGATCATTACCTGTTTCCTCATTTTCAGGCCATGGATGATCTTCGCTAATTCTGGATCAGCGAGCTGGTCGTCACGCAGAGCGGCGGCTTCCCATCGCGGCGTTTCGACGATAACAGTGCAGACTCCGCAGGAATCTCGAGCTTCGTCTTCGCACGGAGGGCGACTAAGTGAATCAGCTATCACATTAGCTTTTCCAGGTATATAATCGACTTGAAGATCGAAGGATTGGAGCTTCATCGCCCATCGTACCAGTCTTCCCGTCGGCGACTTTAAGGTAAGCAACCACTTCAACGGCTGGTGATCGCTAGCCACACGCACGGAGTGTCCATCTATGAATCCTCGGAACTTCTCTACTGCCCAGACTACTGCAAGAGCCTCTTTCTCTGTCGTAGAGTAGTTACGCTCGGCAGGAGTAAGAAGACGGCTAGCGTATGCGATTGGACGTTCTTCACGTTGAGGCTCCCCCTGTAGTAAAGCAGCGCCCAGAGCATAATTGCTAGCGTCGGTCCGGAGAACGAATGGACGAGAGTAATCTGGCTGTACGAGTATCGGCGATGAGGTTAGTAGCCGTTTCAGTTCGTTGAACGCGTTGAACTGGGCTTCTTCCCACAACCACGACTGATCTTTTTTGGTAAGCATAGTCAGTGGCTGGGCCACTTGAGAGAACCATGGAACGAACTTCCTAAACCACGAACACGTCTGTAAGAAGCTCTTCAAGTGCTTCACAGAGGTAGGTTCCTTCATCTCTGATATTGCGTTGATCTTGTCTGGGTCAGGTGATACTCCTTGAGGCGTGATGACGTGTCCTAGATACTTGACACTTTCCCGTGCGAATACGCACTTGGCACGGTTTGCTCGTAAATTAAAGACACGTAAGCGATCGAAGACGGCACGTAAGTCCTCCATGTGCTGCGAAAAGCTGTCGGATATCAGGATGAGATCGTCGATGTACCCCAGAATAGTCATACCTTGAAGCGATGATCCAGAACGAAATCTATCGATTAAGCGCTGGAACGTAGCAGGCGCGTTCCGAAGTCCAAACGGCATGCGCTTGAATCTGTGGACTCCGTAAGGTGAAACGAACGCTGTTTTATCCCGGTCCTCTTCCTTGACAGAGACTTGCCAGTACCCTGAACGAAGGTCAATGGTGCTCATGTAACAGCTTTTACCTGTATACTGCAACAAGTCGTCAATCACCGGCAGTGGATAAGAGTCACTCTTGGTGACGGCGTTGAGTTTCCTATAGTCCACACAGAATCGCAAGGTTCCGTCTTTCTTTGGCACCAAGAGAGCCGGCGCAGCCCACGGTGACTCATACTCTTCAATAATGCCATCATGCAGCATCTTCTCTATTTCAGCTCCCATAATGTCTTTCTTGGCTGGAGTGAGTCTGTACGGCGGCGTGGCGATGGGTCTATGCTCACCCGTATCGATGCAGTGCTCTGCGAACGGTGTGGGCCCTCCCCCTTCTCTGAAGATGTCCTCATATTCCTGCAACATTTGAGCTAAGATCGCCTTTTCGTCCGGTGTCAGCATTGTATCTTCATCACACCGAAGAAGATCCGTGGTCGCATACCCTACATAAGATCTTGACGTCTCGCACTGTAGAGGGTGAATGACCTGAGGCCGATCAGCTGTGAACCACAAACTATCAGGAATGTTAACAATAAGACGCGCCTTTCGTAGGATCGATTCCTAACAATGTGTCATTATTAATAGCATCGGGAAATATTACGAATGTAATAGGTATCATAGAACCCTCAAGCTTAACTTCAACGTCAGCAAGCTTAACATCAATTTCGCGCACTACCCCGTCAGCAAGCTTAACAGTCATGCAACTGTCGCGAAAAGGGTGCTGTAGTTTACGTAACAACGCGTAAAGACTATACCCCGCGATACTACGTTTCGCTGCCGTGTCCATCAAACCGGTACCGCGATAACCGCAAACAACGAATCGTAAAATCGGACGACCGCCGGTACAGTGAGAAACGGTAGGTAATTCGCGTGCGCGATCCGCTTGCAACTCGTCACCATGGTGTACATTCTGAGATAATCTATTCTTTGGCAACACGTCAGTTTTACAAATGCTTACATTCTGTTTTTCATTAATCTTTGACACATCACAAACATGATCAGTCTGACCTGAACTAATCTTTGATACATCACAAACATGATCAGTCAGACCTGAAATGCTCTTTGACGATTGACCACTGTGTTCCGTCCGTTCACTCTTATTCTTTCGCATAATACATGTTTGATCACTCTGAAATAAACTATTCATCGACGGCGTACCACAGTGATCCATCAGTTCCATATTACTCTGTGTCACAATACCTACGTGTTCAGTGTTACTTGAACTAATCTTGGACGGCTTAACAAAGTGATCGGTCTTCTCATTATCAATCTGTGACATCATATCAGAACTACTGTTTCACGACATTACTAAGTGATCCCTCTGTACATTATCAATCTGTGACACAGTTACATTACACCCTACATGCTCAGTCTGAAAAGAATTACTCTTTGACATAACACGCGGAATATCAAGTTCAGATTGTAACACAATATCTAAACAACCGTCTGACGAAAAGTGATTTATCTGCACCTTATGAATCTGAGACACACAATTTTTAACACTGCCGAAACTTTGTGAAACATTAGATGAACCGTAATGTGATACTGATAACGATAACGCGTCACTTTTACCATCACAATCGAAATTGTCGAACGAACAGAATGAGTCTTTATGGTTACAGTTTTCGCAGTTAGCGCGAATTACGCCCTTGACATTGCAACCATAACAACGAAAATCTTTTGTAGGTACAATTTTGTTTTTACTTTTTGGGCACTCGCTACATTCGTGACCACTTTTCCGACATTAAACACAATAAAGTTTTTTACCTTGAGTAGTCGACGGCGTGCTTACCGCTGTACCCGTAGTACGATCCTTCGTGTGTGTCGGCGTCGGCACGGCGGCGGCGGGCGCGGTCGGCGCGCGCGCTTCGCGTGCAGGCGGCGCGCGCGCTCGGCGCGTGCCAGTTGAAACTCGACGGTGCGTTTCAAACCTGAGATCGCGATCCATTGCCGGTGTGATGAGTTTGACCGCACGTAATATCTTTTTCGTTCGAATATTGAGTGCGCGGGAAACACGACGGGGCTTCGGCGAGCGATTCTTCAATGTCTATGGCTTTTTCTAGTAGACAATCTAGGCTACTGACCGATTCTCGAGTAAAACGTTTACGTATTCGTTTATCCAGTAGGCCATAAATCATATCAATACACAAACGTTCGTCCATAGGATAGGGAATCTTGATTATAAGTGCACGAAGTCGCTCTATAAAGATTTCCGCTCTTTGGTCTCCTTGTTCCGATGCATAGATTTCTCTCAATATTTTGTGAGGTGGTTTAGGTACGCCGAATCGGGCACGTAGCTTTTTAAGCGCGTCTTCCCACGATAGAACGGTGGCCTTGACCCCTCTGAACCACAGCGCGGCTTCCTCTTCAAGTAGCATGGGAAGTCCTCGCAGCGCGTGCTGGTCGCTGACGTTGGTGGCTTCTTTGTACATCACTATACTGTCGATAAATGCTTCTAGCACGTCGGGGTCGCGACTTGAGCCAGTAAACCTAGAGGTGCAGTTGGCGAAGTTAGCATTCTGTGAAGACGAGTGACCCGCACAAGATGGAGCCGGAGAAGGGGCAACAGGGTTGTCTTGCAAGTTCGCGATCGACGCGGCAAGAAGGCTCTCAACCAGTTGACGGTTGGATTCTGCTTGGGCCTTTGCGAACGCCGACAGGAACGAAGATAGCTGCCCCTCGGACATCGTGGAGTCGTCGTCATCAGGATGCTGAGTACTCTTACGACGAGGCATTTTACAACAAATAGTCAATTTCACACCACACAAACGTAATAACAATGTTCACAAAATCCACATTTCCACACAGTTGAGTTCGACCACGATAAGTACCTATCGACGCGATGCGTTTCGCGGATCCTAGGTAGGTACGTTCGCGTGCCGCGAGTTGGTGCGCCAGTGTGATATTTATTGTAAACGTTTATTGTAGAGAACAAATTACAAGAACAAAATACCGTTTATGGAAATATTAGATTAACGTGGATTAACATAGGTTAAGTTTTGGTTTTGTTGCCGACCTCGCAACGAGCTACCAGCGGACTGCGGCGCGTGGGCGGGCGTTGCGGGAGAAAGACACCCTCTGTTGGAAGAGGGGACCGTTGCGTGAGCGCTGATTGGACAAGACGCGCGAACGGAACATTTTTGAGTGTATAACCGGAAAATAAAAGCGCGTGAAACGGTTAGCGCGTATCCCTATAGTCGTTATTATTTCATATTTTAAACATATGTCGTTTTAAAGTGTTTAAGATATTTAAAATAAGTTACACCGTCTTTTTAATTAAGTTATATTAATAAGTGCATAATTAGTTATACTAAGTGCAATTAGAGTCTGTGTGTGTTTAATATTTTTCATCACACTTGCTCGTAAATAGTGTCCTAACATGCTAGAAAAATCGACCGTAAATCCAAAATAATACCCGCGGGCCTTTTTTTTACCATTACGCCCTATCGTACGTAAAAGCTTTTTTTTTAATATAATGCGTGGACTCAAACTATCATTATACGTCAGGACCCCAATTCTTGTGCCATAAGATATGAAATTTTGTTCGAGATGAAATGTCAGTTGCATACAATTTTCTAAAAATCTCGCATATAAACTATTGATCTCGACTGTCACTAGAATCGGACTCCTGAAAACGTTTCACATTATCTGTGGTAAGTCATAGAAAATGATGTAGTCTGTCAAATAAGTTAAAAATATGATATTTTTTCTGATTATGATTTTATTTTTTTCCTCGCAATTGTGATGAAAAACATTGTATGTTACACGGGTGGTAAAGGAATTACAAAGCTCGAGTCATTAAAGCCCTCAGCCTACGGCTTCAGGCTTCTAACAAACTCTCGTTTGTAATTCTTCCTTTACCACCCTTAATACACAATGTACTATTACGGATTAAATATTTGACAAAGTAAGTAATTTTAAGTATGTTTTATTTATTATAAGTGTGATCATGACTGTGCAATTTTTAGTCCCGCTTAAGCTTTTAGGTTTAAGCGGGATTTTACTTAATACATATGTAGGTTAATATAATTATTACGAAATCTTTGGGACACCATAACGAAAGCTTCGGAGTTTTTGTTTGAGTGGAGAGTACAATATTTAATAAACAACAATGAATGTACACAAACGCAAGTCATACCAGCTGATTTCAGCAGAAATTTACAAACTTTTACCGTTTTTTCAAGAACATCTATAGACGATTGCCAAATAATCGCACAAAATTTAACACAAACTACGTGTAGATACACTTACCCAAGCCATTTATATAAGCTTATAAACATTAATAAGAGATTTCGAAATGTTCACTTTGGTAAAAAGGATAACACCAATCAAGAAGGAAGACTGTCAGAATATAACATAAAAAGAACGTTAAATACACTCAAACTACCTCTAAAACCAATCTCGCCCAGAAAATTATTTGGGTACGAGATTATTACTAACTATTTAGGTATATCGAATAATAAAAAAAAACCGCACGAAAATCTACACAATATGGTTAAAAGTATTCAAATTTCACAAAGAAATGCACATTGCCACACATTTTTCACCAGTCTATGAAGCTTGTAAAAGCACTAAATCGTTAAATGACAATAAACAAACTGTTCAATGTAATGATGCGTTTGTTGATAGTAAAGCTTATGCTGGCGATAGGCCGGCGGACTCTGATTCTTGCGAGGATAATTACAATGATAAGCAAACCACAGAAACAGGCAACTATAAATATAGTCGTACTTCTTCGCCTGAATATGAACTATGTGAAAACACAGAATCTTCTAATGATAATAAGCAAACTGATCAATTAGATGTAATGCTTAACCAAAGTAAAGCTGATGATAGCGATAAATCATTATCTGACTCATATTCTTTTCAGGATAATAACGGTTGTGATGTGCAACAGACAATTAAAGTCGATGTATCCCCTGACATACAAAAAGTTCCAAAAAATATCCTAAATATTTCTAGCACAGAACCTTCCGCCGTTTTACTCCCCTTAGGAACCGAAAATGTGTTTTTTTTAGGAGCTAGGAAATGCTCTGTTAATGAGGGATCTTTTAAGATGGAGGAAAATTTATGGAATTCAATGTTTATTGACAAAAAGTTGATGGTAGGCGTATATCCATATGTTCTTAGAACCACAATTGAGAGACATATTAATAATACCTGTTTGATTATTTTTAAGTACAAAAAATATCTGACTAACCAAAAGGTTTTGATTAGTGCTCAATGCAAACATAAAGGTTGCAAGAAATTTAAAATTTATTTACAAGACTGTACCGTCAGAATGTTAAGTTCCCATATTAATTTTTCCCACAAGCAGCTTCTTACACACCAAGTTAGAGGAGTCGAAAGGACGATATTAAGGAATCAATCACTTCAAACAAAGCCACTTTCTTTAAAAAAGGAAAGTCTATTACGAGTTAAAGAGCATATGCTACACAAAACTAAAAACCTTAAATCAGTTAAATCTGATACCACTCTTAGAAAAATAAGATCGGAGGCACTCGCTGTTAATGACAGGTCAAAAAATGACGTGTTAGATTTATATCTTTACCAAAAAGATCACCCGAATTATGTACAAGAAATATGTTTTCCTCTTAACATAAGACTTTTTAGCGAAGAGCAAATTAACGTTCTAAAATCTACCACCTTGCCTTTATTGCATTTAGATGCTACAGGAGGAGTATGTAGGCCACCCAACAAAGATAAACACTTCAAAAGGATCTATTTATATGCTGGTGTGATTGAAGTACCCATTACTGAAAGAATCTTTTCAGTTCTTACTATGTTGTCAGCTAAGCATGACACAAATACAATTTTTGTACTCGTCGATTATAATCTGTGTATTAAGATTTCACAGAGAATACTGCAACGTCACTCTTTTCATCGTTGCATAGTCTATGTTACTTCCGAAACAACCGAAATAACCATTTCGATACGCTCCAGACGATCGAAAAAAAATTGAAAATAGAACTTCGTGTTTCAATAGTATGTGTCCTTGTTTAAGGAGACTCGATCCGATACAAAATGGCTAATCTATGGCGTTTCGGAACGTAGCAACGTCGCGTCATCTGTCAACATCTACTTAAACATGCTCCTGTATCCAGGGCATAAAAAAAAACTACTCTTTGTGATTGTAGCCAATCACAGCACAGTACTGCAAAATTACGGACGCCGGTGGTGTTATAGTATACTTACGATATTTCGTTTTCTTATATACTCGTATTTAGACTTAAATTATTAATTTTAATGAACTCGTACAAAAAGTATTGTTCACAATAGTGTCATAATTAAGCTTTTTAATCTCGTACCTTACTTAGGCCACTCAGCAAGCTTCGTGGCCTAAACACGGTACTCGACTAAAAAGCTCTCTATTATAACACGATTGTGAAAAATACTATTTCAAATTTCTCAATGATTTCAGAGTATTTTGCGGGTCCAAAAATTGTTGGCCTGCTTTTTCAGGGGTGGTGACCGATTTCAGCTTTGCTCTAATAAACGCAGTGTGCTTGGCTTTTTACCACTGTTCGTTCACTGATTATCTTAAACAATGCTACACAATCATAGAAAACCATACCGGTATGCAAAATCTTACACCTATATTTCTGTGTTGCGCTCATCTTGTTAAATGTATATGTAAAGATATTGACAAATCTACAATAGGTGACAAGAATGCTATGAAAGATTTTCTAGTAAGTATAATTTTAATGAATGATTTAAGAACGATAGATGCTTTCATGACAAATCTATTATCTAGTATATATTACTTAATACTAAAAATTTAACACACGGTGTCGCAAATGCACATACACAAATGTTAGTGTTGTGTACCTAGAGATAATAAAGATTATAAACATGATATAGAACTGATAGAAAATATGAAAACCACCACATCATCTAGACACGCGGTAGCGTGTCAAGCCAAGTTCAAGTAACAGAACTGGCGAGCAGCACCGTGTGTTACACGAACCATTTGGAGCCACTTTTGATCCCCTCATAACTCAAAAACTATTTCAGATAAACGTGTCAAATTTGGCTCATATCTTGAGACTTGCAAGATACATAAGTACTCCAAATTTCATAAACACATCTCAAACGGTTATTTAGATATTAACGTCCAAAAATCGTCATTTTTATCACTGACCTATAGATCAAAACTCTAACCCAGTTCCAGATGACCTAGAAAGTTCAAATTTGGCATGCAGTTAGGTAATTAGGTGAATACAAAGGAATAAATCAGAAACTGGTAATTTTTTATCATTTTTTTTTAAATTTTCACTTAATCGATTCTATTAGGAACACTTAACAGGACTTAACTTATACTTAGTTGTAGGAAAATACAGTAGTTTAACAAAAACCATTTGGTATTAATTTTGTTATAAATAAGTACCTACTAATAATTTATGTAAGTACAAAAAGTAATGATATCCCATCAAAAACATAAATGTGAAATGAGAGCCAAGTTCAATATTATGATATATGCCTTGGTTGTTGACTTCAACGACAAAAGAAGTGAGATCTAAATGGGTGCCAAGTTCAATGGTCAGTCCTCAAATTTATTTATAACAACATATAATATCATTTCTTCTTATAACTTAGGATAATATATTGTAGCCTAAGGTCTGACTTGGCTAGTTCTCATATACGAATTATTATGTTCGATGGCTAGTTTCTACCTGCAAGGCAAATTTTCAGAATAATCAAATAACAACCGAGAAGTAACAGGGTTAGAACTTGCGAAGGCTATAATATAATTCGTATAATGAAAACTAGCCAAGTCAGACCTTAGGCTACAATATATTATCCTAAGTTATAAGAAGAAATGATATTATATGTTGTTATAAATAAATTTGAGGACTGACCATTGAACTTGGCACCCATTTAGATCTCACTTCTTTTGTCGTTGAAGTCAACAACCAAGGCATATATCATAATATTGAACTTGGCTCTCATTTCACATTTATGTTTTTGATGGGATCTGTCTTTCAGGATACACACTTTAAACAGAATACAATATATTCCAGTAGTCCTTTTTACAGGGGATGCAAAGATAGCGTATCAACTATACATGTAGATACACAAGGAAATAATCCTAATAAGTTTTATGACCCAAATATTTTTGATATATTCGTTACTAAATATATGACATATTTGCCCTTGTGGTGTAATTTATTGAAAGATAAGCGGACAAGTAACTCTTTGGTAGAAAACTATTTTGACCAACTTAAACACAATATATACCTTACGACGAAATGGGTGCAATGTGATACTTGTGAGGAATATATTCACCAATCTTGCGCAAAATGTAACACAAATGACGACAACTTTTCCGGCTCATTCGAATGCGAATATTGTCAAGCGCATAGCGCATATAACTCACCGGTCAGCACGCAACTCCATTTTTCTGACTGCGACAGCCATGAGAGTGTTGATGTGTTTGTAAATGGTTTGATTAAAGATCCTAATTATTATAGATACACTGAACTGACTTCTATGCTAATTGAACCGAAAAGTTTGTTGATTGAAGATTATGCTAGCTTAGAGCCAAAAATTTATTTAAGTAGTTTTGTAGTGAACCATGCCTTACATATACTGAATAACAATAAATATAATGTTTTGGGTGTTGAAAAATCAAGTCTTATATTTGATAATATTTCACATACTGAACATTTTCATTAGTCAGTTGTTTTACCATTCGATAAGGAAACGGTTTTTCCGATTTGCCTTAACTGGCACTACACAATGGCTATTTTATCACTTAAGACTATGACCTTAACAATTCTTGATCCCCTGGGGAACGAGAGCAGGAAGAAAGCAAGTTACACGAAAAAACTTAACGAATTACTACAGAGGTTAAAATTAAATACTAAGATAGAGAAAGTGTACACGCCGAAGCACTATTTGCAAAAAGACGGCTACATTTGTGGCCCAATAATCATATATTTCTTGTCTTGTCTTGTCAATGAAGAGTCTCTAAATGGTGATGGCATGGATTTTGACCAAGATAGAACTACTATTAAATAAATGCTGCTTGAAAAGAGTGACGCAATGTTTAACAATTGTTTTTTTTGTTCGCGACATGTCTTTGAAACTGATAGGCATTTTAAGTGTCATGTATGTTATAGGAAAATACACAGCAAGTGTATATTAACAACTGAGGAACTGAATAAAATGAGTGTTACCCAAAAAAATTGTGAACTTAATAAAACTTGCGAATTATGCAAGGATTATTTTAGAAAACGTAATGTTTAGGCTATTAATGTTGTTAACTTAAGTAAGGAATATAAATATTTTGCTTAAATATCATGTCATGTACCACTTCCAGGTTAATTTCTACTACTTGATACTTTGATCTGGGGTTCTCCCATTAACGGTTTGTGCTAATATAATACATAACATAACAGAAACCATACCATATTTCTATTGACAATTCGCCTTTGGATCAATTTATTTTAAGAGGTTTTTTTAAGAACTCTACTTTAGGTTTAAAAACTAACCCAAGGGTTACTTTAGCATATTTTACTAATGGGTCGTTACAAGCAATGCACAGGACCCGTTGATGATCCCCCTTAAACTTCTCATTATTCAGATTTTACAGGGTAAAAAGCTAAATATGTATAAGTAGGTACATTAGTATTATTTCCGAGTCGATTTTTTTTAATTTATCGGTGCATGTCAATCGCCGAAACGTTGAAATATGCATAGTATTACGTGTCTCTAGTAGAGGAGTCAAAAAATAGTGTTGCAATCGAGCAGCACAGCAAAGTGCGGTGCCCCCTTAACTATAATGTTGGTTATTATAACTTAGTATTAATTACAGCTGCACTCAAGACAAAGGGTGATAATACTGATAATGGATACAAGGTTTAGTAAAAATGATGTTTTTTTTGAGTTTGTTGATTTTTACTTGTTATTTCTAAGTTGATGTTATATAGTTTAATAGTTAGTACGACTCTACCAACCTAAATTATAAAATTGCGCATGTTCTACTACAATTACTATGCCCCTCCGGGGTTGACGCTAGACTTACTGGAAGAGGGGGTAACACCGGATAGTTAAGAAAAAAAAATCACAATTAATTATAACACGAAGATATATTTCTATAATATCTAATATCAAAATCAACTAGTAATTGACTATAATTTGGCACGAACTTATCGAGATCAAGTTATTACTTAAGAGATCAATCAACATTTGCTTAAAGTTAGTAAATCCGATTTCACCCCTTATGTACGGGTGAAACCAGATACCATAATTTTAATGGTGGGGTGAAAACAGATACGAATCATTTACAGTTATCACATACAAAAAACAGTAATTCCTGTGAATTACACCCGGTGCAACCTTCGTGGGCCCATTTCAGACAAACCGTACATTGAATCCAAGCATCCGTAGATTTTGTACTACTATATTTTTCATCACAAAGAAGACATTCAGTATCATCCTCATCTACATTCTCTTTATGTTTCTGACTGTGTGTATTTTTACCAGCTTTTGATTTTTTTCCTCTTCCTTTTCCCTTGAGTGAAGGTGTTTGTGGTGCTTTAGTTTTATTCTGTAATAATTCATTTTTGTAAGGAGACTCAGTCAATATGGCAGTTTTACCCCGGCGAGCTGATGGCTTCCTATTTCTCTCCAAAGTGCGAGGAATGGGCATTATATCTTTTGGAGTGACAACGAATTTATCTTGATGTTTAGAACAAGATGGCTGAGGTGATGGTGTTTTGTGTCTAGAGTCGTTTAATCGATCAGAATCCTGCGTTTGACCAGTTAAAGACGATGATCCCTCTAGCTCGCATACCATATCTATTTCTTGAATAATAGTAGCTTGGCTCTGCGGAAAAGATGATGATCCCTGTTGCTCGCATACCATATCTATTTCTTGAATAATAGTAGCTTGGCTCTGCGGGTTGTCAGGAGGTTCAACAGTGGATGTTGATGGATTTTCCTCCACTTGCATCGTTTCAATTGGAGCTTCACACCTTTCCGTGGTCTCGGATGGAGCAAAATCGGCGTCAGTAAACGAGTTTGGATTGAAAGGAGCGATTCCTGTTTTCTTGAAAGCAGAAACTGCATTATGCATGGTAGCTGCTCTTTCAAAGGCTGATCCAAACAACAATGCAATTTGAAATTGTGTCACTACTCTGCCGGGGTGGTTCCGCAGCCAGGTCTGAACCGCCTGAGAGTAAAACGTACTGAGAGGTCCCATGAACCCAACATCTAAAGGCTGCAAGCGATGTGTGCAGTGTGGTGGGAGACACAGCATATGAACACCGTTATCTCGAGCCAATTCAATAGCATCAATATTTTTTGTGTGTGTTGCATGCCCATCTAATATTAAAAGGACGGGAGATTCTTTGGTTGGTTTCACATACGAAATAAAATGTCGTAACCATTCCGTGAATATATGCTGCTGCATCCATCCAGTAATTCGTTCTTCATTCTCACACGAGGGAAAATCATTAACGGCGGTACGTAGTGCCCCGATGCTGATAAACAGAGAGCAACAGTAACCAGCTGTCCTCGTTCTGCTGAAGTCAGTGTCCCAACTTGTTTCTTGCCTTTTAAAGAAATAATTTTACCTACTTTTTTAGGTACCGATGTCAATCCCGTTTCGTCCATATTATAAATTTTTGATGGAGTCAACTCATATTTGACATAAAGTGATTCCAAAAGCTCATAGAATAATGCCACCACGGGCCTATTAAATCCCATAGCTCTAGCTGCTGAAGTTGGTTCTGGACGTCTTAGTGACAGTTCTGGATGCCTTTTCATAAAGCTGCTTACCCAGTCAACACCAGCAAGGCCCGTTTCATGATTAAACTTATGTTTCAATTTATTTCTTTCAGCAAACTGATAAGCTAAACGTCTTAAATCAGTTTTTGTTAGACCGAACAGGCGGGCTTCCATAGTTTTTATATGTTCGACAAGAAGACTCTCTAACTCATCGGTAAAAACACATTTCAATGTACTTGGGCATTTCTGAAAAACATCGTCTTTTGAAGCCCCTCCACGTATTTTTCTTACTCTGTCTTCGAGAGATGATTTTGGTACATGGTACGTATCAGCAGCTCGTAGATATCCCATTCTGCCTTCTATCACCGAATTGATAGCTAATAGCATGTCACTTTCAGACCACTGTAGTCTGTTAGATTGCTTGACGTAATTTCGCGGCATTTTTAAAATCGTCTGTAACAAGGAAATATTAAGGAATTATAAATCGGTAACATAATAAATGATGGGGGGAAACCGGATACCTGATTTCACCCCGTCTGCTTCTACCCAATAGCCTTGATTTTGCAAATGAAAAAAATTATGCAATAGTTTAACGGTCGAATTAAGTAACAAAGTTAGAAATCATTACTCAAATAGTCACTGCTTCGACTTAAATCATTACCATGCATGTTATTAAACCGATAGTGATTTGATAGGAGATAAAATAAGTAGAAATATTACATCAATTACCTTTGTTTACTTTTTTTCTCAACTGCAACGTAACACGACGCACTTCGCCGGCCGCCATTTGCACGCACACTAAGCGGCCTCCGCCCGGTGCTGTCTAACGTGTCTAAGCGAGTCAGCGATAGCAGAAATGTGAAATAGCACGCTATCTGCTTTTACCCACTATCTGTTTTCACCCCCCCTTCCCCTACTTTAACACCTTATGTATTTTCAACGAAAAATGCAATAAATTATTTGAATTTGAATTTGAACTTATAGTTTTTTCTTCAATAAACATTTATAGGTTTGTAGCTAATACGCGTGTTCATGGCTAATGTTTGGTATCATTCCAGGGTAAGGAAGTCGAATAAATATATTTTAGTATACGGGTACATACAACTTCTGATTTGGATATTATATAATTAATGGGTCGGCCGGGTCGATGACATACGCGTAGCTTGAATGTGATTGTGGTGGTGAAGACGAAAATTTGCAAAAAAACTCAGTGCCCCCCTAACTAACATGTTACTTTAGGTGTTATAATAAGTATATATTTATTCAAACATTGCAGTTTTTTGTATTTTGTACTACTTATCAACAGTTTGTGGTTTTTTTTTCAGTGTTTCCCTATTTAAATTAGTGTAATTGGATGGTAACAGCCTTGCAAAATATTATACGTACAGCAATGACAAGACATAGTGCTACATTTAAGGAATTATGTTTTTTTCACATATACATAATTATTTTCCTTATACCTCTAGGTACCCGCAGCTTTTTTTTTACTTTACTTTTATATTATGTACTATCAACAGTTCGTGTTTTTTTTTCCAGGGTTCCCCTATTAAAAATGAGTGTAATTGGTTGTAACCGCCTTGCAAAATATTTTACGTACCTACAGCAATGACAAGACATAGTGCTACATTTAAAGTTTTTTTTTTTCATATATACATAATTATTTAACTTATAGGTACCCGCAGCTTTTTTTTAACTTCACTTTTATATTTTGTACTATCAACAGTTCGTGTTTTTTTTCCAGGGTTTCCCTATTAAAAATTAGTGTAATTGGTTGTACATACATACATTATTTATTTATTTACTTTAAGCATTACATGGTTTTTATTGTATAATCGTGACAAACTACAGAGCAGTTTGTCGGCACTTACTCCCGGAAATCATTTTATCAATAACGCTCACAAGTAACACATAACAGATTTTTTTTATTCTACGCACTAGTTAATTTAACCTAAATTATTTTGACATATAAAACTTTTTTAATTTAGACTTAAATACATTTGGCTTTATACCGTTTAAGTCATTAATGAGTTCACTCGGTAGTTCATTGAATATTTGAGGAATCAAATTATTACTTGATCTACAACCATAATAATTAGTGAATTTAGGCAAGATATATGTTTTAATCTTTTTAGGTCGACTTGAGAAGCTCCGGAATTTTATTAATTTAGAATTTAATTTATTAAAATATTCAGTTGCCAGCAAGAATTTAACTTTCCTATCAACAGACATAATTTGACAAATTTTGAAAAGCTTTTCATAACCTTCGTTACATTGGTCTTTTACTTTTTTAGTGACTAGACATTTTAGGAATCTTATTTGCAATCGTTTTATTTCATTCACGTGAGTTGGAAACGACCTGCCGTAGCCACTCAAGCCGTAACTCAGTACAGGATCTACCAGTGCATGGTAAACACAAAATTGCACTGACCTATTGACTGAATACTTAAGGTTATGAAATAATTAACCGCCTTGGAAAAATATTTTACGTACCTACAGCAATGACAAGACATAATGCTACATTTAAGGAATTATATTTTTTGAATATATACATAATTATTTTACGTATAGGTACCCGCAGCGTTTTTTTTTAACTTTACTTTTATATTTTGTACTATCAACAGTTCGTGTTTTTTTTCCAGGGTTTTCCCATTTAAAAATTATGTATCAAAATGCAGCGCTACGTGTAACAGCAGATGTCTCAGAATAATAAGGCTCCGTCTTTTTAAAATAATATTTCATTTTATTTATATTCGGAAAACTAACAGCCTTCTTGTCACTAAATAAATTTTAAAATGTATTATAACCCAGGCCATTTATAAGTTTTCATCTAAACCTGCACCTACACCTACCTACCTACCTACCACCTATATACCTACATATTATTAGAGTGGGTACACCGTTTCTTTAAGTTTATTAATAACGCTTTATGCGAGTTTATGTTTTTCAATGGTAACTGGAGGTAATGGTTGTGCAAAAGGTAAATTAGCGGGTTATTTTGTGAACGCAAAGGTCAGTATAGCCAATCTACGAAACACTTTAAAATCCTTGACATAAGTTATGGTAGGACAACATCTTAATCATTATACTTTTTGTTTCAGTGCTTGTTTCTATAGTGACCGAGACCATTAGCGGGAGATGATAATAAAGACAAGGATTGCTTCGGGCCATTACGTCGTCAAATATATAACACAAATAAGTACATATTAAGCCCAATAATTTTGTTTGATTTGTTTGTTTTAGCACTAGCTTTCTGAATAGCGTCGGCAAAAACTTATCCTTACAGTGAAGAAAACAGATACGATATAATGATTATGACATGAGGTTGGTAAAGACGCTTTTTAATCAGCATCATGCATATTTAAGTAAGTCTTTCATTCACTGTATTTTTTTGTTTAAGCTCTCGTCGTTACCTGCATGCTGCGCAAAAGTAGCGCGGGCGCAGGCGAGAAGTGAAACGTTGCACTTAGCGTGCTAGAAACGGAATAAATTTAAGATGTTCTAACTTAAATTGTAGATTTTATTGTAAATATAGGTATTAAATTTAAATATGTACAATCTGTAGCAATGATTTTTGTTGTAATTATACGTTTCTAAGATTTTAGGTACCTTACATCTATCAGTTGGTCTATCCTTATGGTCTATCGGTTGAAAATCTGTATTTTTTCAGGGTAGGAAAGCTGAATGAATGATTTTTGTAAAACGTGGTTATAATTTGATTCAGATTATCAAAGCTCGTAAGTATCAGAGACGCTGAAATGCTGGAGGTGCGTGTGTGGTGGGGATGCAAACGCAGTCGTAAGAGGTTGTGCATCACAGGGGAGTGCGGTACTCGGGGCGCTCCCTCGCAGCCCGGTGCCGGGCTGCGCCACGTGTAACGCATTCAGCGCCAATGATTCACCCTAGGCTTTGTAGTTCCACACCAATACTTACGATTATTGGCACTAAATGCATTTTTCACAGGTACTTTAAGCCCCATTTCTTCGTTTTAACCTTTTCATTGATCTCATTTGTGTATTTATATTAAACTACACTGTTGAATCAAGTTTGTAACATAATAGTAAAGTAAAAGTAAAAGTAAAAAACATTTATTCACTACACACACAAGACACATAGAAAAAAGTAAAACCAGAAACAACAATAAACAATGTGAATCGGACACTGGCTCAGCATAATGCTGAGGTGTTAAACACCTGCAGCGCTGATTTTCAGCCAGCTCCGAGTGACAGACGGACGGTACGCTAAACGAATAGTGTAATAAAATATATATATGAATATATATATATGTGTACTATTAAACAAATACTAATAGTTAGTGGCAAAATAGATAGAAAAGCTACATGCAAATACCTTACATAAACATATTTGAAGTAAAAATACCCACTTAGCCAGTATACAGCATCGATAATTTGGCACAATTACCAAAAAACAAAAGAAAAATAAATAAAAACGAAAGTATAATTTAAAAAGTGCTGGTTGGGAAATTATGATTTTTGGAGCGTCAACAAATAGCCTTTAAGCTTACGCTTAAAGGTGTACCTGCTAGGCGCTCCTTGGATTGGAAGGGGGAGATCATTCCAGCACTTGGACGCCGCAAACTTGAAACTACCCCGAAACGCCGCGGTTCGGTGCAGCGGCACAATCGCCCTAGGTTTAAACCTGCGTACATTACTGGACCACTGGACCTTTTTAAAGAGGTACGACGGGGTCATGTGTTGCACCACACCGGACATAAGGGTCGCCAGGTGCATGCGCTTCCGCGCAGCCATGTTTAGCAAGTTAGCGGCGCTCAAATACGGAGTGATGTGGGAGCGGGGAGGAACTCTGAAACAAAAACGAGCACATGCGTTCTGTACTCGTTGTATTAGCCTCTTGGACCGACCAAGAATACGACCATCATAAACGACATCGCAATAGTTTAATCTAGATAATATAAGTGATTCACACAGGTGGACACGCATATCAACACTGAGGTAATCACGAATATTATAAAGAACCTTGAGACGGTAAAAGCAATTACTCACGGCTTTAGCTACGTGGCTCTCAAAGCGTAGCTCGCTGTCCATGAGCAGGCCAAGGTTACTTGCTTCCACCACCCTTTCTATCGGTTCGCCCATGATAGTAATATCCCCGGACGCCAGGCTATCTAAAATTCTACGGGTTTGATGCTCAGATCCAAATACCAAATATTTGTTTTTTTTGGGATTGAGGACAAGGCAATTTCTCTCCGACCAAGAGGCAACACGATCGAGGTCAGCATTTATGTTCTCTACGGCGTTGACTGTATCTGAGAACGTGCTAGAAGTGTAAAGTTGCAAGTCATCGGCGTAGAGATGGTACTTACTACTCCTTATACTGGTAACAATGTCGGCACTGTACAATATAAAGAGTAGAGGACCCAGGATCGAACCCTGCGGCACTCCCCTAGTCACAGGACTAAGAGAGGACAGCAAAGCACCTCCCGATGCTTTCCGAAGCTTGACCGCCTGCGCACGACCGGACAGGTAGCTGTTAAACCATCTAAGCGCAGAAACATCAAACCCGTAAAAGGACATCTTAGATAATAGCAAGGGCAAACTAATGCAATCGAACGCCCTAGAGAAATCTAAAAGAACTAAAATAGTACTTTTGCCAGCATCCCGAGCCTGTAAGATGTTATCGACTACGTCGAGCAACGCAGTAGCAGTCGACCGACCCTTACGAAAACCCGACTGTAGTTCAGGTAGGATGCTGTTTTTCCCTAGGTATTCCGACGGTTGATCACAAATATTATGCTTTATGCACATTTATTGATGGCAATGTTAACTAAAAGTAACGGTTATGCAAAAGTTAGCTTTGCGAGTTAATTCGTGAAGATTATTAAAGGGAATCAATTAATAATAATAATAATAATAATAATAAAAATCTTTATTGTTCAAATATACATCGTTACAATTGGAGCCATGGAGACTGCGTTAGTTTTCACTGTGTTGCAGCCCCCAGTGGTTGCCCGTTAACTTGTACAGTGAGTTGTTAAGAACATCAAATTTATGTAAATATAAGAGAGGAGAGAAAACAAAAACAAAAAATATAGCAATATTAAGATTAAGATAGTAATATCAAGGTTACTGTTAAGTTACGGCTACTGCTAAGTTAGGTTACTGTTAATAACATTTAATTTTAGAGATGTGTTAGTTTTATATTATTTTGACTCAAACATTTGTGTGGTTTGTGTTTGTGTGATGGTGTGTTGGTGTATATGAATGAATGTGTGCGTGTAGAGGTGTGTGAGTATGTGTATTTAGACGTGTCCCGTAAAATATCCCAGTCTTACAAGGTTTTCAGTCTCATCATAATTTTTATTACTCAACCAGGCTAAAACAGTATTTTTAAAATCATAATTAGAAAATGTTTTTAGGTACGTATAATCTAATTTTATTTTATTGTAGATCAAAGGAGCACAGTAGTTAGTATTGCGACGAGCAAATTTAGTTTTATATGTCGGGAGAGGACAACGGTCAATGCGTTTGTGTGTTTTTGGTAACAAAGGAACAACCTTACGATGGTATCTTTTCAGGCATTGCAGGATAAACAGTTTACGAACCGAGGGTACTAAGGAAATGTGGTATAGTTCAGTAGTCGAAAAACGGAACGGTAAGCGCAATATGACCTTTAAAAGCGCTCGCTGGGCTCTCTCTAGTTCTATCATGTGCGTCTTGGCTGCACCACCCCAGGAACAGATACAGTAGTTAATAATACATTCGCCTAAGGCTTTATAAGTTTGCATTAAAAGTGGTTTACTTGCTACGTCTCTAAGATTTCTGAAAGCATATAGAAGTTTCCGAACTCTAGAAGCCACAACTGTAATGTGAGGAGTCCAATTGAGATGAGCATCAATCTGAACACCCAGATATTTAAGATGATCGACGCGGGTCAATAGAGCACAGTTACAGCTGATAGCTATACCTCTGTTGCACGGATATGTGTGTACTGCCACCTTAAAATCCTCTCTTGGTTTAGTAGCTTCAGTCTTACTAAAGCAGATGTAATTTGTTTTATTTACATTAAGTGAAAGAAGAGAGTCCTCCAGCCATGCGGTGACTAATCCAAGACCGTTCTCAGCAAGCATACGAACTCTATCCCAGCTTTTGTCACAAAATAGCAATACCGTGTCATCAGCGAACATAAGCGTTTCGCAACCGGGTATGTTGGTTTTACAGAGATCATTAACGTAAATTAGGAAAAGAGTCGGGGCCAGGGTACTACCTTGCGGGACGCCATACTCAATAGAAATCCACTCACTATCGACTTTGTTAATACTGGTACACTGCATTCTACCTGACAAATAATTTGTGAAGAATTCAAGGGCAATACCCCTTACTCCCACATTCTCCAATCGGGCTATTAAAATTGGTAAGGATACGGTATCGAACGCCTTTTGTAGGTCGAGAAACACCCCCAAGCATTTCTTTCCAACGTCAAGATGTTCCGTTATAGCAGTTGTAAGGTGAAGTACTGCCTCTTCAGTCGAGGTTTTTGCTCGGAATCCGTATTGGTTGCTGCCTAAAAGTGAGTTTCTCTCCAGAAAAAATTTGAGACGTTTATTCGCTAGTTTCTCTATTATTTTAGATATCGTTGAAATTAATGCTATGGGTCTATAGTTGCTAGGAAGTTTTTTATTCCCATTCTTAAAAACCGGTGTAACTTTTGCTCGCTTGAATATATCTGGAAAGACTCCTGTTGAGAAACAAAGGTTGCAGAGATATGTTATTGGATCTACAATAGATAGTCTGCAAAGTTTCAGCAGATCCGAAGTAATGCCATCTTCACCTGGCGCACTGCCAGACTTTAGTGACAATATTGAAGCCAATGTTTCTACCCTATCGGTGGGATATAGGAAGAGGGAGCAGGTGGTTGCGCCAGATACGCTTGACTTTTTAGATGCCAGGTGGGTGTCTGTGGTTTTGAGATTTGAAAGCGTGAAATCAGCAAGAGTTTTCCCTATTGATGAGAAGTATCTGTTAACTATGTTTAAAGAATCCGTTTCATTTTGTCCTATTTCTAATAGATGCTCAGCATGGTTTCTGTTAGTCCTTAAATTGCAAACATCCTTTATAACTTTCCATGTATTTTTTATATCTCCTTGATATTTTTGAAGTTGGGACTGATAATATTCTTTTTTTAAGGTTTTTATTACTTTGTTACATATATTTCTATAACTACAATATTGGTTTCGTAACAGGGTGTCATTTGGTGCTCGGGTAGATTTACGTTGTAATTTATTTCTTTTACGTATCGATCTTACTACTCCCTCGGTAATCCACGGCTTCAAAGGTTTCCTCTTTTTAGGTACAGTTTGGGTATAAGTGTTTAAATCAATAGCTGTTTTAATTTTACTAACTAAGGTTTCCGCGGCTATATTGACATCACTTATATTGTAATACTGGGACCAATTCTCTAAAGCAAGTGTTTCCCGGATATTTATAATATTATGTTTGATTATATGATTATATTCTGAGGATTTTGGACACGTTACATCAGAAACAGTTAATAGAACGGGGCAATGATCAGTAAGGTGATCGAAAACGTGTGTTGTCCAGGTCTTGTTACATTTTACCATAAAATGATCGATGCAGGAGTTGGGGCCAGCTGTAGGTTTATCTACACCCTGTAGGAGCCCGTAGTATAGCATAAGAGTGAGGTAATTGACTCCTTGACTCGTGACCTGACCTGGTAGAATATTTATATTTATATCGCCAACAAATAATACGTTTGGGGTGTGTATATTACGCATTATAGCATCCAGGGAGTCTAAGTAAGTACTTGGATTTCCATAACAAGGCGGTCGATATGAGCAGATTAGTGTATATGTTTTGTTAACATCTAGTACCAGACAGTTGCCTTCATTAACCACGGGTTCTTGAGCTTGGACATTATGTTTACTATGTACATAAACTACAACGCCATCGTTTTTATTGAGGTAGGTTTTAGTGTAATACAGATTGTAGTCTGTAATACTGGGGGGAACACGTGTTTCACTAGTCCAACATTCAGAGAGTACTAAAATGTCAATTGCAATATCAAAACATGAAACAAAGACTAGAAATCTGTCTAGATTACAATATAGACTGCGTATATTCACCTGTAAGACGGTAAAATTACCGGACCGGTTAAGACTCGAATAGTTAGAGGGTTCACTTATACTGTAGCAATTAGGTAGGCAGTGATTATCAATATCATCCTGCAGATTATGCAGTGTGGTTTGGCTATCGAATGTTATATCTAGATAGAACTGTAGCAGAGAGCTTGACTGGTGGTTGAAGTACCACTTTTGGGGCTGGGAGTATGAGCACAACTGAGCTGTAAATATAGTAAATGTTGGTGGGTTGTTTATGTGGGGTGTGAGTGAATGTTGTTTGAGTTTTTTGGGTGTGTGGAAGTAGAGACAAATCATTATTAAATAGGTATTTTAAAGTACAGTTAAAGTTAATAACCTTAAATAGCATTTCCAAAACGTATACAGATTTAATTTTAGCACTAACAGAATGAGACACAGTTTTTATAAATAAGTAGTAGCATTTTGCACCGTTGGGAGTACCTAGTCATTTGGTTGCATTGTTAATAGCAGCAAGGTCGCTTTCAGCAGTTATTTTAAGCGGAGGTGTGCCTTCTTCGCGCCGCAGATAGACTACTCCATTTTACTCATTTTACTTAATTAGACTCTTTAACATCGAAGATACGATTTGTTTCAGCAATACTTTTAATTGTGATTTGTGTTTGTTTCAGCAATTGTTAAGTTTACGGCGTTTATAAAAACAACTTACTATTTGAACGTTATTTATTAATTAACGTTAGTTTTCATTCATAATCTTTTGATCTTTAAACAGTTTTATCCTGTTATATAACTCACAGTATAATTTTATTTAGTTATCAAAATTATCTTAAATGTATCTTTATCTTGTATTTTTTTGCGTCTTTTTATTTTGTTAAGTATATTAGGTAGATAACATAAATATTAAAAGGACGATTTTGCGAAGTTATAGATTTATGTCGTGTGTTTTTTTCAACGTTTTAAGTTTATGTAGGATGTAAATATAGGTATTAAATTTGGGTATTAAAGGTCCTGAGCAAATTGTTGCATTTTTAAGTTCTGCACAAACATGGAAGTACGGTTTAGGCGCAATAGAAATTATATTATGCTCTATACATTTGCTAACATTTCAATCTATCTCAATCTATTTGAACCGTAATTATAACTTAATATCAGGTTTAATGAATAGTTACTCTAAGTTCCTAAACTACAGTTACAACCAGGTCATTAAAAGCAATGCGCAGGATTAACCTTTTTTAGATAATATGATTTTGCGCACCTTTTTGCTTTTCAATCGTTAATTTCCCTTGATTAGTACGTAAGTTAAATAAATATAATAAAGCACAAGATAGGGTAAATATTACTTCTGCTTCAGATTTTTTCTATTTTATCAGTGCAAATTATAAGCCTGGGCCTCTATTCTAGGCGGCAGAAACCATAATCGTTCCGCCGCCATTACTGTCAACTGATCAAAATTGATATGGTTGTCACACACACACACACACACACACACACAAAACACACACAGACACATACACACACAAATGATCATTAGCACCGATACCTTCATATTCTAACGTTTATTTAACCTTTTGTTATTTTTATCTTTCCGCATGTATGTTCTAAACACTTGAGTTTTACTTTTACGCTCGCACATCTGTTTGAGTAATCGTGTGTAGTGTCAGTCTACCAGACAGGCTTCGCCTAGTGTAGGTGTCACAAGCAAGTATTAATCTGCTCATCCTTACACAGTGTGACTTATTCTATAAGTAACATAATCCCTATGTAACTACATACCATCACTGTTTATTAATAAATATTTTCATTTGATGTTTGTAAATATAAGATACTTATTTTGTTGTTCATTTACGGCAGGGCGATTCACATGAGTGCCAGGGTTGATGATTGAAGTTAATATTCCCGTAAGTAAAGGCTATAAAATACGAGTATAATAGAGTAACTTATAGGTGTACATATTCCTTGCGTTCAATTTTTTTACACTTATAATTTTTCTTTTTAATTAGGTTGTGAGTTTTTTGATAAATGCAAGCCTTCATACTTGAATATTTTAATTTTTAATGGGTAAGTAAATAGAGTAGGTATATATAATTAAGTAAACGTGTAGGTACAAATTATTTCTGATCCTGATAGTTTTTATTTATCGGTGCAAGTCGGGCCAAAACTATTTGTTTGCACATACGCATAGTATGTACGTGACTGTAGTGGTGGAGTCACAAATTAGCGTTGGACCCGAGCAGTACAGCAAAGTGTGGTGCCCCCTTAACGCAATAATAGCAATAATAGGTACTAAGTTATAATGTTGATTATAACTTAGTACCTATTATTGCTTTACTCAAGACAAAGGGTTACATTTAAGGTTTAGTAAAAATGACATTTTATGAGTTTGTAGGTTAAGGTATTTTCTCGGGTAACTTAGTGAAATAAATATAATTTACTAAACGTATATTTAATATTATTCCCGATTGGGATGTTTTCTAATTTATCGGCGCAATCTAATTTATCAATGACCGGAACGATGCCATCTGCAGTCGAGCAGCACAGGGAAATACAAGCAGATTATGTTGAATGTTCCCCGCTAAGGGTCTGCCCAGACCTATCGACGCGGAATTGGCTTGAGCCGGTAAGAAATAGTTTTATGTCTAAACAATAAAAGCAAAAACGACGTTGTTCCGTTCGGAACGCCGAATAGAGCCGAAACGAGCAGAGCGATGCCTTTTTCACTCTTACTGCACGGACATAAAATTTTTTCTAACCGGCTCAAGCCGATTCCGCGTCGATAGGTCTGGGGAGGCCCTTAGTCTAACTAAAAGCTTGCTTGTGTCGCAGTATTCATGACGTTTGAAGTTGAAGCTAATATCTTAAAAGTAGGTTCCTTTATAGTAAAGTTTACTATAGTGTCGCACGATCAACATCGTAATTATTTTTAGTGTCCTCTAATCAAGAAGAAGTGTTTTTATCCGTAGTTTAAGAAAGCTATTTTTTTTGGAAATAGAAGGCAATTGAATTGTAAGCTTCTGTAAATATACAGTTTTGATTAAATATAGTGAGAGTTCTGAGGGTTTACACTTGGTATCTATGCTTTTAGGGATGGAAAGCAAATGATGTTCTTTGTAAAACGTAGTTATAATTTGATTCAGATTATCAAAGCTCGTAAGTATCAGAGACGCTGAAATGCTGGAGGTGCGTATGTGGTGGGGATGCAAACGCAGTCGTAAGAGGTTGTGCATCACAGGGGAGTGCGGTGCTCGGGGCGCTCCCTCGCAGCCTGGTACCGGGTTGCGCCACGTGTAGCAGCAGATCTCTCAGAATCAGAGAAATCATATAGGCACCGTCTTTTTAAACCTACATTTTACTATTATTAAGTTTATTAATGACGCTTTATGCAATTAAGTTTATATTTTTCAATGGTAACTGGAGGTAATGGTTGTGCAAAAGGTAAATTAGCGGGCTATTTTGTGAACGTAAAGGTCAGTATAGCCAATCTATGAAACACTTTGACATCCTTGACATAAGTTTTGGTAGGACAACATCTTAATCATTAAACTATTTGTTTCAGTGCTTGTTTCTACAGTCACCGAGATCATTACCGGGAGATGATAATAAAGACAAGGATCGCTTCGGGCCATTACTTCGTCAAATATGTAACACAAATAAGCACATACTTAAGCCAAATAAAATGATTTTTTTAGCAAGAGCTTTTTGAACCACGTTGGCTAAAACTTATCCTTACAGTGAAGAAAACAGATACCATTATTAAAAAAATGACAAGTGGTTAAGGTAAAGACGATTTTTAATCATCGTCATACATTTTCAAGTAAGTCTTTAGTTCACTGTATTTTTTTGTTTAAGCTCTCGTCGTTACCTGTATGCTGTGCAAAGGTAGCGCGGGCGCGGGCTTGAAGTGAAACGTTGCACTTAGCGTGCTAGAAACGGAAAAGTTCGAGATGTAGTACCATAAATTGTAGATTTTATTGTAAATGTAGGTACTTACCTATGTGATTTAAATGATGTACAATCTGTAGCAATGCTATTTGTTGTAATTAATAATTATATGTTCCAATATTTTAGGTACACGCAAGCATCTAAACCTGCACCTACACCTACCTACCTACCTACCACCTATATACCTACATATTATTAGAGTGGGTATACCGTTTCTTTAAGTTTATTAATAACGCTTTATGCGAGTTTATGTTTTTCAATGGTAACTGGAGGTAATGGTTGTGAAAAAGGTAAATTAGCGGGTTATTTTGTGAACGCAAAGGTCAGTATAGCCAATCTACGAAACACTTTAAAATCCTTGACATAAGTTGTGGTAGGACAACATCTTAATCATTATACTGTTTGTTTCAGTGCTTGTTTCTATAGTGACCGAGACCATTAGCGGGAGATGATAATAAAGACAAGGATTGCTTCGGGCCATTACGTCGTCAAATATATAACACAAATAAGTACATACTTAAGCCCAATAATTTTGTTTGATTTGTTTGTTTTAGCACTAGCTTTCTGAATAGCGTCGGCAAAAACTTATCCTTACAGTGAAGAAAACAGATACGATATTATAATGATTATGACATGAGGTTGGTAAAGACGCTTTTTAATCAGCATCATGCATATTTAAGTAAGTCTTTCATTCACTGTATTTTTTTGTTTAAGCTCTCGTCGTTACCTGCATGCTGCGCAAAAGTAGCGCGGGCGCAGGCGAGAAGTGAAACGTTGCACTTAGCGTGCTAGAAAAGGAATAAATTTGAGATGTTCTAACTTAAATTGTAGATTTAATTGTAAATATAGGTATTAAATTTAAATATGTACAATATGTAGCAATGATTTTTGCTGTAATTATATGTTTCTAAGATTTTAGGTACCTTACATCTATCGGTTGGTCTATCCTTAATGGTCTATCGGTTGAAAGTCGGTATTTTTTCAGGGTTGGAAAGCTGAATAAATGATTTTTGTAAAAAGTGGTTATAATTTGATTCAGATTATCAAAGCTCGTAAGTATCAGAGACGCTGAAATGCTGGAGGTGCGTGTGTGGTGGGGATGCAAACGCAGTCGTAAGAGGTTGTGTATCACAGGGGAGTGCGGTGCTCGGGGCGCTCCCTCGCAGCCTGGTACCGGGTTGCGCCACGTGTAACGCATTCAGCGCTAACGATTCACCCTAGGCTTTGTATGTCGTGTATGATATAATTAATTTAAAAATTTGAAATACCCCTCGAAATTACTTTTACAAAGTACCTTGCCAAATTTCAAGTAGGTACATTTGGGTTTGCTATACAGATTGAGCCATTAATAACTATCAAAATTTTCGACCTTATGGTGCCGCCGCCATGACCGTTGAACAAGGTTTATTTTTAAGTGATACTTGAAATTTATTTAGAATTAATTCTAGAGGACTATTGAACCCGTAGCAGGGACTTTAAAAAATAAAAATTTGCGATTGAATTAAATGTTTGCCATTTCAATTTTTGTATTTTTTTTAATTGGACCAACTTTAAAAAAACGCGACTCCTGTAAAACACACAACCACATAATCTAAACTTACAAGTCTTCTAAAATAATAAGCTGTGAAACAAACACACATATCCGAGAATGTATTACTAAAATGTTAATTTTTAAGCTTTTATTTAAAGTTCATTTATCAGTGTTTTTAATAAATATAACTCAATAAAACTATCTTTTTATTTTTTTGATTTATTGAGCGTTTTGTAATTTCATTCAATCGGCCGCTAACTTTCAAACAGGCACAGTGTCATAAGTAATGTAGGTAAGTGAGTTCTGGTTGCCTTCACAGAAAGCTCCTCAGAACTCTCAATATATTTAATCAAAACTGTATATTTACAGAAGCTTACAATTCAATTACCTTCTATTTCCAAAAAAAATAGCTTTCTTAAACTACGGATAAAAACACTTCTTCTTGATTAGAGGACACTAAACATAATTACGATGTTGATCGTGCGACACTATAAAAACCAGAAGATGGGATCCATATTGGATGGGAGCGTCGCCGGGCCAGTAACCTACGGCTCAATCAAGGAGAACTGGACGGAATGACCGGGAGACTGATCGACCGTCCGCCTGATCCGGCCGGGCGTCCCCACTCATCCTCATCATCATCTCAGAGTAATAGAAAGGCTAGTGATTAACGTTACCTAACAGACGAAGTATTTAAGATGTTTGTATTTAGAACAGATGTTTGTAAGATAAATAACCATCTCATAGTTGACTGATGAAATACCAAGTTCCTATTAGTTAACATATTCACGAGAATGTATTTCTTTTTAGTAAAAAAGTTGTTTTTTCTATAAATATCCTTATTTTATTCACTTAGGACACTACTTTTTTAACGAAATTTCATAGAACAACGAGCTATGTCAAGATATTACACTCATTGTTCCGTCGAACAACGTGCTATGTTACCATTTGCCGTCTGCAGTTCCATAATAAAACGGGCCATGTACACATGTAACCCAGTAACTCGGAAAATAATAAAGAAATTAAATATTTTATTACTTTTACATAATCATTGTCTTGCTATTAATCACCTTTTAGAGTTTTAAAAAGCTAACTTATATACTTTATGAAATATACACGATTGAATCTTTGTACTCCTCTCCTGAAAAGAAGACATTTTGCAGATAGGCCTTTGTTCTATTTACCCGTCGCATTGTCAATTGCAATTGATGATGAACTTGTAATTCATCGCCGCCCGGCAACATATACGTCGATGGTACTAAATTATAAATTTTTTCTTTAATCTTCTTCGTTCTTAGATAATTGTTTTGTCTCTTTTGCAAATTGGAAGCGAATAGGGCGACAGTACCTAGTTGACGATGGGCGAGGATTCTTTCATAATATTGTTTCTTCTCTTGTTGTTGCAACTATGGACACGAGACGCAAGGGCACATATGATGTCACGAATAAACTTCCATCTTCTAAAGTTGGGTCATCGGAAAAAAACTGCTTATACTCACTGTGTCCCGAACTACCGTCAAAACCCCACTTACCATCTAACATAACATCACTTAAGGTCTCGGGATCAATATTTGATAACAGTATATTTTGAGAATCCAGTATTCTTTTAACCGTGTGGTCCAACAAATTTTGTAACTCTACTTCAGCACATTTTTTAGTAATAGTTAATTTTTCAGGGTAACACTGTTTCTTGGCTTCTAAAACCGTATGATACGATGGCAAAACTGGATATTGTTTTCTATTAATGAACTCTTTAATTAAAAAGTATTGGTGTTTTGTTAATTTTGCTTCTGTGATTAGCGATAGGATCTCACTGGGATTCACTTCACATTTATGACTATTATTTGGCCAACTACTCGAGGTTGACGAAGTATTTATCAAAGCACTGACGGCCGAGTTATTTATTTTTGAGAGGTCCACTAATCTCCTTCGCTGAGTTCGTTTGCTGCAAGACTCAAAATCTTTCTTCGGTCGACCGAGATTTGATGTCATTTTTTGAGCAGTAAACTGATTTTCTCTCGCAGATACCGACTCATTCTTTGCTATATCTATAGTTTCAAGGACATTTAACCATTTTGCATGTTTTCCGACTAGTTCATATTTATTCCTAGCTGCTTTTTTCCAGTAATCTGCGATCATTTGGATGATTAATTAGCGCGTTTACTTAGAACTTCGATTTCAACGTTTTCAGCTTCCGGCACCGTTTCCAAAACTTTCTCTAGTATAATTCGATATTTTTCCATCTGTGATCCTTTAACAAGATGCCATTGTTCAAATATGTGCATTTTTGTAAACTGAACTTGCAAAAAGAACTTGTAAGAAAGAAAACAAAATACATTAGAAATTGACAAATATCCTAGCATCTTCTACGAACAGCGTAGAGGACGAATTAATAAAACATCTAGCAAAATCTATCAGAAGATAACTATTGGCCCAGTAACAAGGATTTCATATGCTTTTTAAACAATCAAAATTATTAATCGTACAGCATCGCGTCATTGATAAAACTCAATGGTAATACACAAGCAATTTAAATATTTTTATAAAATTAGGTGTCTCGTAGCTCTCAACTAATATATAAAATGTATAGTAAAAACACCTAGTAAAAATATTATTATTAAAACACATACCTTTGTCATTAATTTCCATGATGTTTTACTGTCTCTCTTATAAATATTAATACTCAAACCCCGCACAACATGTTGACCTCTAATAGTCCACAATCGCCCAATTATGAGTAGTCATTTAAATACTCTTACTGATCTTGATCTTATCGAGATTGCGAGCTCGATAAGCTGTGACATTCAAGACTTGCATAAATTCATACCTATCGATCGTAGTAAAAACATAACGCTGATCTCACAAAATATGAGAAGCATTTACTGTAACTATGATGACCTCCAACTTACATTAACTAATTTTAAATACAATATTGATATTTTAATATTAACTGAATGTAGACTAAGCCCTTTTAAACCAATTCCATGCGTCCCACATTATAGCTCTATGGCTACCACTAATAACCTCAATCAAAATGACGGACTTGTATGCTACTCGAGCTGCCCCTTAAATACTGTTGCTAAAGAGATTAAGCTGGAACAAGCCTCATGTGTACAAGTCGGTGTGGGTAATATGTTGATATTAGATATTTATCGCTCACCGTCCAACAGCAACGCCTCCATTTTCATTGAATCACTTAGCTCGCACCTTGAAACTGTAATACCCTATACCAATATTATCATCACTGGTGATATTAATAACAATCTCATTCCACGTCCATTGACCGTAGCCGAGATACGCATCACCAGGGGCATCAAGATCCGCTATATTCAACTGTTTTAGTCTCTCCAACATGTCTTGATTAAGGTCGTGTATACGGATGTACCATGGGTCCCAATCGAGGGTGTCCCACAACATTTCGGTAGGTATGCGTTGTGGGAATTGTGCTGCTGCTTTTAAAGCCATACGGTACTGCCTCTCTATTTTGAGCAGGTTAGTTTTACTGTAACGTGGCAGGAGTTGTACAGTGCCGTAATCAAGCACCGGTAACAGACAAGCCTGGATAATGGCAAGCTTTACTTGGACGTCTGTTTTTGCATGGTAACCGATGATCGGACTGAGGGCGCCACGTATTCGCTTCGCCTTCGTTATTACTAGATTTGTGTGTGGTCCCATTGTCATTGTCTTATCGAAGATGACTCCAAGTATCGTTTCTTTTTTGAAAGGCAGTGTTTGGTCTTCAGCTTAACCCTCGGCTTGTGGGTTACAAGCCGAGGGTTAAGCTGAAAGACCAGTAGAGTGCATCATGTTCACTAAGATTCTCTTTTTGGTGAACATGATGCACTCCGTTTTATCGATGTTACATTTCAGTCCCCATCTGTTATAGTAATCGATGATGGTCTCTGTTGCCCAAGTCGCTCTGATTGTAGCCTGATCTGGACGGGCCGCTCTATTCAGTACACAGAGATCATCCGCGTACTGCGATAGTTTGATGCCTGGTAATCGGTCATATTCATCGCATATGTCATGAACATACAGGTTAAATATGACGGGCCCAAATATCGACCCTTGCGGAACGCCATGCGGTACTTTCATTTCGTCGCCTAATGTAGTACGAAACTTGCCTCGTATATTTCTGTTCTCCAAATAGTTTTCTATCATCTTGAGTATATTATTATCAACATTTTTGTTTTGTAGTTTCTTGATAAGGCAGCGATGATTTACTCGAATCAGTGGAGATCATCGCAACGCTATCTTTAGCGTCGAGCGAGTCAGAGATAAATTTACCGGTGCGAAGTATTTGAGCCCCGGTTCCTCGTGCCTGCGTGAAGCCATGTTGAAAAGGGGGTTGCAGACGACAGCTAGTCTCGTGCAATCTAGTGAGTATTAACCTTTCACAAAGTTTTCCCATGATGTTGATAAGGGTCTGTACGACGTAGCTTCTCGATGATTTTTTCCGGGTTTATGTAGGAAGATACATTCCCCTTGCTTCCAACGCTAGTAGTTTGCTACTTTTTTGTATGCCTGAAGGAATACTTCTCCTCCGAGTTTTAGAGCTTCCCCCCTTAGTTTGTCTGGGCCAGGCGCTTTCTTGTTCTTGAACCGTTGCAGTGCTTTTTTAATTTTGTCAGTTGAAGTTAGGTCTAGTGGCTGGAACGGTGTTGTCTTTTCTGAACCTTCGTCTTCAAAAAGGCATCAAGGGGTTTAATTTTTACAAATAATTATCCTATAATGCTTGAAAGCTTTTGTAAGCTTTTGTAACTCATTTTTGTCTATTACTATAAATGTTGACGGATTACCAGTTCACTCAAGTACCACAAATTCTCTCTGGCCTATCTTATGTGTTTTAGATCAATCGGTTGACAGACAACCATTTGTTGTGGGGCTATTTTATGGTGAATCAAAACCGAGTAATGCTAATGACTTTCTGCCTCCGTTTGTTGACGAATGTCTACATTTAGAGGAGAATGGGTTGCTATTTAAAGGGAAGTATAGTAAGGGAAGTAAGGTGAGAGGGGCGAAGTGCGTCTATCGTGCAAGTGCGACTACTTCGAATGGTATATCAAAGACTGTAAGCTACTAGTAAATTATCCCAGGTTAAGCATGGGTCGCGACTCATTACTAGTATTACTAGTAGCCTACATTGAATATATTTAATATTACTAATTACTAATAGTAATTTACGTAGCCTATGAACAGTCTTTGATATATTAAAGGTAGGCGCACTACGCCCCCGGCCGTCACTTTAGATACCAATATTAGCATAACCTTGTTTATCTAAGGGAGGCGGTTTGGTAACAGTATTTTGTGAGTTTGTACATATCGCAATTTACCTTAAGGTACCTGATCTGTAGTAGGTTCGAGACTGTCAACCACGTTTCACGCTTGTGGCCCTGGATCGGGCCTATGATTTCACGGATTTCCCCATTAAGGCGAAGTTGTAACGTTGTTACACTTAGGATCGTAAAGCACAAATTTCGCAATTAAAATATCCATAGCGGTGTCGACATCGCTCCCACGGATCTCTAGTGGCTCGAGCGCCCAGCCGCCATTTCGCCGGCCGCGCTGCATCGTGTCATTCCCGATAGACCTCTGCATCTGCACTGAATGCACGTCGCTCTGCTCCGCGCAGCAGCTGTTTTCTAGGCTCGCTACGTTGACGACCGAGTCCTCTATAAGGGAAATAACACTAACGGCATAGTTATTGCACCGAACAACATTCTTTAAAATGTCTTCAATACGGCCTAGTGATTAATGTGAGGATATTTTCCCCGTTTGGGTAAGTGTGAACTATTAATAATAGGTTATATTTTAACTAGTTTGTAAGTAATGTGACATCAATGTGACATCAATATGGGTCTTCACTCAGCATTGTGTTGCGACACTTGTTAGTGTTGCAACGCTGGTATTCTGGTGGACATTTAAGTCTGCTTAGGTTCCTTGTTTTGCGGCTTCCGCTTGCTATTTAGGTGTGTAGATCTTTTTAGATGTATGTTACATTAAACTTCTTTATGCTTTAGTATTAGCGGACAGTAATGTAACGTCATAGCTTAGCGTTTAAGGTTAATGACTGGATTAATAAAATATTACATAAATCAGCTCATAGTTTATAAAGAAACATTTAGTAGTAGTTAACTGTTCTAACGCAAACCGTCCGCCAGTGCGAGTGCCACGCTTTTGAGTCGCTCCGCACCAAATCGGCAAAATAATTAACTTATTTGTGTAAAACATCGTTTGAAGTGTCCGGTGATTCGGCGCGTTACGGGCTACGCGAGGGTGAAAATTTTATATTATTTTTTTCAAAATTTTGACTATTTTTCGCCCTTGGCAGTGACTTAAAGTGTGTGTTGACGGCCGCCGGAAATTGATCTGAGAGGACGTGATCTTCCCGGCTCCCAGGTTTGCCCAAGGACAGCGCAGTAAGTCGATACACACCCCATCCCGCTACGTACAAAACTCGCCGAATTATCGCCATATTTCCGACCATAGGGAAAGCGATACATTTTGTACCGAGACACTTCGACGCATGTTTTACGCCCATCAAAACACCCACCCCCTCCCTCAACCCTTGTGGAGACTCACCGTGCCCCAATCAGCATCCGGAGCAAAGTCCCAGCCCCACAGGAGCAACCGGAGAGACTCCACAGGCCCAAAAAATAGCTATAACTAGATTAACTAGGTCACACAGTTTTTAGACCATAATTTTAACACAGAACCTTGATTGCTGTAAATAATTAGTTTCCTTATTAAATTCCCTACCCTCCGATACCCCTATCTTGTCTGTACAAACCCTCCCCACAAAGCTAGCACGTCCCAAACTTCAACAAAATTCCGTAGAATATAGCTAACGCTCGACGCCACGCGACTTAGCCGGCTGTAGACCCCTCGCTGCCCAGTCATAGACGGCGCAGAGGGCTCTAGCTAGCTGGACAGTAGCGGCCGACGCAAGTGCAACTATTATTGCATCATCCGACGCGACGACACTCCACGCGCTCGCCGGGCTGCCGACCTCGTTTCTAGTAGCTGACGGTTCAAATAGCTGACAGCTCTAGTTTCGACTTTGACGGCCACGACGGGCCGGGGCAAAATTGGCCCCAACAAAAATCCCCTCTTCCCATTTTTTGGCTACGTCACATAACCACCAAACTTTCCACCTCCCCCCCCCCCAAGGTATCACGGGAAGCAATTCCCCCGCCCCCCCGGATTCACATACCTCACCCCCGCGGCCCATAACTCGGGATCAAGAAGAAGTAGGACCCCCGTGTTTGGGCTTAAACGAACCAGCAGGTCAAGCCTTTTAATTTGGCCCCAATTAAAATCTCCCACTCCCGCTCTTTGGCTCAGGGTCCCCACACCACACCACCCCCATCAAATCTACCCACAAACCAACCCCTTAAACTAACTCCCCAAAGTAACAGCCCCAATAAAAATGCCCCCCAAGCCCACCCCCCCCACAAAGAAGGCAGCAAGGACCGAGGAATCCACGAGCAGGACCCAGGCACCCCCCGCAGCGAAAAAAGGCCCCCCTTCGGGAAAATCGCTAAGGGAGAAAGTTCTGCAAAAGGAAACAGCGGCGGCAGCGGCCAAAGATCCAGCGCCAGCCACCCCTACTCCGGACCCGGATGACATCGCGGACATGGAAACACTCGAGTCCTACGTCGGAGAAAGCACATCCGAGCGAGACCTAGACGAAGAGGGCTATTCCAATGCCTCGATGTCCCCGGGGTCATCAGTGGGTAGGGTCAGCATCCTCGTGCCGCGAAGTGGAAGAGGCCCGGGAGTGGAGATGGACATGGCGACAAAGCTGGCTAATGCGAAGCTGCTAGAAGGCAAGGACGCTCTGGAGTCTGCGGGCAAGATGAAGCGGAAATGCAAAGCAACCGCTCTTGACTGCATGCAGACCCTATATGAGACAGCTTTGTCGCTATCCGACTCCCGGTCCAGACACAAGTTCAACCTCGAGCGCGAAAGGTCCAGAAGCGCTAGAGAAGTGTTCCGGATGGAGAGGCAGCATGCCAAGGAAATGGCGGTGGTGAGGCAGGAGGTGGTGGCCGAATTACGAGTGCTAAAAGACCTAGCCACCAGAACTCTGCAACAGACAGAGTCGGTGAGGGATTGGTTGGGCTACGAGACTGCAACTCCTTTCCAAAAGATCGGAGAAATAAGAACCTCGGTGGAAGAGGTCAAATTGGCAGTGGAGAAACTAGGCAAAGGCAACGGAGCCAAGGAAAACCCAGCCAACGTCAGCAAGGTGGCAGAACAGGTGTCGAAGCTGTCCGTCCAGGTGAATAGGGTCTCGAACCAGATAGACCAAATGAGGAAAACCATGGACGCACTAGCGAGTGCCACGGCAACCATCCCGAAGACCATCGAGGGAATGTTGCCAAAGGTAATGGAGACGCAAAGTCAGCCACCAAAAGACCCAGAGCTGAAGGAGGCCATCTGCACGCTCACGCAGCGGATTGACCTCCTCACACACTCCACCGAGGAACTTAAGAGCCAGCGAGACCCCGAAACAGCAACACAACCATCGGAAGACTTAACCGACATCAGGGAGAGGATGAAGGCAATGAGTTCGCTTATCAGAACCTTAACGGAGGAAATAAGGACCGAAAAGGAACGCGACTCAGCCCCAGTCTCGACCTTGAACACGGAGATGGCACTGGCCGAACTTAAACAGTCGGTCAGTGATGTGAGTAAGGAGGTCACGCAACAGCGGACAATGGTAGCCCACGGCCCAAGCACATACGCCCAGAAGGCAGCGCTCCCGAAGCAGGCCGGCACCCCCAACCACACCGCGATCTTATCGTCCAAGGACCCGACAAAGACCAGCGATGGTGTCCTGAGAGAACTCAACAAAGTCTGTGACGTGAAGTCTACCGGGTTGAGGATCGAGCGGGTACGAAAGGCCAAGAACCAAAAGGTGGTGGTTAGCTGTGCCAGCGAGAGAGACCTCGAGCTGCTCAGAAAGATAACAGAAGGGAAACTCAATGCGGAATATCCGCAAATGAGAAACCCCCTAATCTGCATCAGGGACGTCGTCAGTTACCTTAACGACGAGGACCTACCGCAAATGCTGTTATCTCAAAACCACCACCTTTTGGGAGGGCTAAACGTGGACCCCACTCAGATAAAACTCCGGTACCGCAGGAAAGCTCGAAACCCTCACTGCTGTCACCTGGTGTTTGAGCTTCCACCGGCTGTCTGGAAGAGGTTTGTGGAGACTGGAAAAGTCTACATCGGCGTCCAAAGGCAAAAAGTGGAAGACCAGTCGCCCCTTGTACAGTATTCTAAATGTCTGGCCTACGGACACACAAGGACGTTGTGCAAGGAAGCGGGCACCAACTGTCGTTTCTGCCTGACCTACCACGGACCCGGCAAATGTTCGGAAAATCCTGAAACACCAAAGTGTATAAACTGCACCAGGGCAGGCAAGGAACCGACGGAGGTACAGCATGAGGCGTTTAGCCCCGACTGCAAAGAACGTCAGAAATGGGACACCATAGCACGGTCGAGAGTGGCATATTGTTGTTGACACAGTTGTACCGGCGAACAATACGCAAACCTCCCCCCCCACCGCCCCCTACAAGACGAAGTTCCTGCAAGCCAATCTGCAAAGGGCAAAGCTGTTTGCGTTTTTTTTTTTGTTTTTTTTTTTTTTTTTTTACTAACATAGTTTTAAGAGTATTGTTACTAATCATCTATGAACTGTATATCCATTCATGTTCGAAATAAAATGCTTATTATTATTATTATTATTATTATTAAAGCTGGTAACAGCTGAATTCCACCAGGCCATGCAGAACGGAAACTGTGAAGTAGCACTGCTACAGGAACCGTATGTGGGCGGAAAGGGAGAGATGACGCCGCAACGAGGTTTCAAGGTGATTCAGTGTACACAAAATCGCGCGAAACCAGTGAAGTCAGCAATAGTAGTGCTAGGTGATCGAGTCCAGGTGCAACATGACCCACAGCTGGTCACGGAGAACATCACGGCGGCACTCCTGAAGTTTGGTAATGTATCAGTTGGAGTAATCTCGGTTTATTTCGAGGGAGACCAAGACTTAGAAGGGTACATGGCCAAAACAAAGGAGATCATGCTTAAATTGAGTGCAGACAGCTACATCGTGGGAGGTGATGTGAATGCCTGGAGCTACTGGTGGGGAAGCAGATCGGAGAACCACAGGGGGGCAGCTTACCATAGCTTCCTCAATGAGGTAGATCTGAATGTCCTGAATGTTGGACACACTCCGACATTCGAGACATACCGGGGGGGCAAGCTATACTCTAGCATCGTTGACGTAACGGCGTGCAGTACAAACATTCTGTCCAGGATCCAAGACTGGGAAGTAGACAGGAATGTTGTCACGTCCGATCATAACACCATAAAATTTGCAGTGTGTAGTGAAGCAGCCCCAAAGCCAGTACCAAGACCAACTACCAGGATTTACAACACAAAGAAAGCTGACTGGACCAAGTTTAAGACAGTTCTGTCAGGGGAGCTTCTGGAAAGAGACTTGACAGTGCATTCCTTCAATATCATTGGAGACACAGCAGCACTGGAGCGGGCGACCAACGCCTACATCGGTGCGGTGTCGAAAGCATGCGAAGAATGCATCCCAAAACCGGGAGCCCCCAAGACAAACGCAAAGCCGCCGTGGTGGTCCAAAGATTTGGACCGACTGAAAAAAGAGGTGTTAAGAAGGAAAAGGCGGATAAGGAACGCAGCCCCAAACCGAAGGCAGTACGTACTCGACCAATACCTCCAGGTAAAGGAAGAGTACGCCGTGAAAGCGACAGAGGCTCAGACGGCTAGCTGGAAAGATTTTTGTACCACACAGGATAGGGAGTCTATGTGGGACAAAATCTACCGAGTAATCAGGAAAACGGCTAGACGTCAGGAAGACACGTTGCTCAGAGATGAACAGGGGCTCACCTTAACACCGAAACAGTCGGCTCAAAGACTGGCAGAATGCTTTTACCCGGATGACCGTCAGGACGGTGAGTCGGACCATCACAGGAGCATCAGGGACGATACGGAGGGAGACAACCCAGCAGTGGAGTCACACCTCGCTGGCGATGATCCACCTTTCACACAAGTGGAAATGGATACAGTAGTCAGAAGTATGAACCCGAAAAAGGCACCTGGGTCGGACGGACTCACTGCAGACATATGCGCAGCAGCTATCCAGTGCAATGGCGAAGTATTTTTGTGCTTAGCGAATTCCTGCCTTAGGCTAGCCTACTTCCCCAAAGCCTGGAAGTCTGCACACGTCTGCATCCTACGGAAACCCGGTAAGGAGGACTATACCCACCCCAAGTCATACCGACCGATTGGTCTATTGTCGGTACTAGGGAAAATCCTGGAAAAAATGCTGGTAAACAGGATCAAGTGGCATATCCTCCCGGCCCTGAACAAACGTCAGTACGGGTTCATGCCCCAAAAGTCAACGGAAGACGCCTTCTATGACCTGATGAGACACATAAGAACTGAAGCAGAAACGAAGAAACGCATCGTGCTACTTGTCTCGCTAGACATAGAGGGAGCTTTCGATAACGCCTGGTGGCCGAAGCTCAGAGCCCAACTGGCCAAGAAAGGCTGCCCGAGAAATCTTTATCATACGGTCTGCTCCTACCTGGACGACCGCATGATAAGGGTACACTACGCGGGCGAAATCAGCGAAAAGCCCACCACAAAGGGATGTGTCCAAGGCTCTATAGGAGGTCCAATCTTCTGGAATGTAATTCTAGACGATCTCCTACAGATGCTCAACGACACGGACGCCCATTGTCAGGCCTTCGCTGACGACGTCACTCTGGTGTTCTCTGGCAACGACTCAGGTGCAGTAAAAGCAAAAGCCGAACGGACTCTCCAAAAAGTGGTCGAATGGGGCACCCAAAATAAGCTAAACTTCGCCGCTCACAAAACGGGAGCCATGGTGATAACGAGGAAGCTGAAATGGGACCCCATCCGAATCTCAATGGCTGGGACCGCAGTAGAGCTTGTCGACGAAATCAAACTATTGGGACTTACCATAGACCGTAAGTTGACCTTCAACGCACACGTAGAAAAAACGTGCCGAAAGGTAACGAATATCTACAGACAGCTGTCACGTGCGGCAAGGGTGTCATGGGGTCTCAATAGCGAGATAGTGAAAACCATCTACGTGGCGGTGATAGAGCCGATCGTCCTGTACGCAGCAAGCGCATGGCACGAGTCTGCCAACAAGTTGATGGTGCGAAACCAGCTAGACTCAATACAGCGTGGTTTCGCCCAGAAGATTTGCAAAGCGTACAGGACGGTCTCTCTGACATCGGCGCTGATCCTGTCGGGAACCCTCCCACTGGATTTGCGTATTCACGAAGCGGCAAGCCTCTACGAGGTCAAAAAGGGCTACAGTGAGGACCACATTCCACCAGGAAGAGAAATTGAAGAAAAAACTGACGCCCTGAAGAGACCGCACCCGTCAAGGGTTGTGTCCATCGACTACGTCTGCTTGGAGGAATTCAACCAAGACGTGGTCGATAGATACGACCTCGAAGGCCCTCAAATTTACACCGATGGGAGTAAAATTGAGGGCCAGACGGGAGCGGCACTCACATGGTGGGAGAATGGAAGAGAAATCCGCCACTCAACCTTCAAGCTAGCGCCCTATAACACCGTGTTTCAAACTGAACTGTACGCCCTTCTCAGGGCAGTACAGATCGCAGGGAAGCACAAGGCGCGGAGCGTCAGCATCCTCAGTGACTCAAGATCCTCACTGGAGCTCCTCAAATCACCGGACACGACACACCCCTTGGTCCAAGAGATCAAAAACGCCGCAACCCAAACAAGAGCAATGGGGACCGACCTCAGGTTCTATTGGCTGCGAGCTCACGTTGGAACGCCAGGAAATGAGAGAGCAGACGAACTGGCAAAGCAAGCAGCCCTTAGGAAGAAGACCGCCCCCCAATACGACATGGTGCCGGTGTCCTACGCCAAGAGGTCGATAAGACAAAACACGGTCGAACAGTGGCAGGTTTGCTACGACGCATCCGGGACGGGTGCGACAACCAAGAAGTTTTTTACAACTGTGAGAGATGCGAACAGCATATTAAAGAAACTCAAACTCACAAACTTCTTGGTTCAAGCGTTTACTGGTCACGGAGGCTTCGCCGCCTATCTCCACCGTTTTAAGATCAAAGACACACCCTCGTGTGTCTGCGACCCGACCCTTGACGAGGACATCTGGCACGTTGTCTGCGATTGCCCGCGTTTCGGCATGGAAAGGCTCGACCTTGATCCTGGTCCAATACCTTGGTTGGTCCTGGAGTCAATAACGATGAGATCGCCTTCTTTAGACACCACAGGGACGCTGCCATAGACTCCAATTCTTACGTGGCTAACAGGATAGTGCTGTCAAACGGGGGACTGCCGGGCAACGACCAAGATCTAGAGAGGGTCTACTTCAGATTCTGCTTGGAGAAGGGACTGGACCGGGAACTGGTAGAGCGAGACCTGGTGAACGCCCGCTCAGAGTTGAGCTCGAGGTGGCTAATACAGAAAAACGCAACCAGGAGGAACTTTGACGAGTTCCACGGTCTGAGGCGGTCAGTCTCGAGCCCAGGCCCACAGGCCGGGTGCGATCCTGAGTGCACCATTCTCTAATCAGCATCTGAAGTGGACCTTCCGCCCCCGCCCATCCTACCCCCCAAACCTCCTTCTCCTATTCTGTCCCCCCCCCTCCAAGTAAACTCAATTTTCTTCTCTCCCCCTGCACCCCTAATCTTGTAGGATGATGCAATAATATAACGTTTCCAACCCCAAACACCCCATTCCCTAAAGCACCTCTGTACAATCTCTTTGTTTAAAGCTAACTCTGATCTTAAGTGTACCTATGTTAAGCAACCTCCTGACGCACGCACCACCCGAACACCTAAGGGGTGTTGGTGGGACGGGGGATGGGGAATCCTGCGGCCTCCTAAACGGGAGAATGATTTTCTCTCCCGGCCCTTCAGCACTGGCTGGGGTAAGACTCCGCTCGCGATTCACCGGTCCCTCGTCAAACTGACACCTGCCCCTCCCCCCTTAATTATAGCAGATGTTTAGGCTAAATTGCAATGGAAGAGGTCACAAAAGAGGGCAGCGCAAGGAGACACGCGCAAAGATAGTATATCCAGGCAAAAGACCAAGCCTCAAAAAAGGGTAGCCCCACCCATAAAGATGGTGTCCACAGCCACACAAGCGGTCCAGAAAAGATCTCCGACCCAACCCTTCCATTGTCGGGCAAAAGAAAGGAAGCCCGTAGTCCGTAAGCATGCATGCGTCAGGATTCCCACTCCGCGACTCACATAGATATAAGTCTCCCCCCCATCCCAACCCCCACTCCTATCCCCCTTTTTGGAAAAATCCCGCGGATAAGTAAACGGAGGAAGGACTTTCTCCTCCGGCCTTTCAGCACTGGCTGGGGTAGTATCCGCGGGAGTCTAAATTCTAGATGGTAATAGGGGCATTGGTGTTTTTAGCCGGTGCGAGCCCGGCAGTACCTGGGCCCTCCATTCCCAGGTCTCCGGAAGGGATTTTCACCTCTGCCCTTTTTCTTTTTCTCAAAGTAATGTTTTAAAAAATAGTAAACAAAAGCAAGGACTTTTGTCTTTGGCCCTTCAGGCGATTACCAAAAAAAAAAAAAAAAAAACTGTGGCGGTGCACGGGACATTATGTCAGATTGTCCTAACACGCCGGAATTCACTTCCAGGGTCCAAAGTCCGGGGCTACCTCCCGAGATTGAACGAGTCTCGCCGCAGTCACTGCCGTGCCTCTTATCGTGCGTCTCGGCGCTCAGGGGAGTACCTACGGTATCCTGCGCTCTGATCCAAGATTTTATGGAACTCACGAATATTTGAATAAAGTAGATTTTATAAGGTGTCAGTGCTTATATTTAATTTCATCACTGCCCTAACTCCTTAACACTACAGTGGCGCCTTCAACGTGGTTAAAGTTGTTATATCACTTTTATTGGATCATTGCGTAGTTTGTTATGTGTGTTTCTATTTTGTGAAGTTTTGTTTTATTGTGTTTTCGTACCGTCCTGCCTTGCAGCTGAGGTCTAAAGCGTTATTCTTATTATAAAGTGTTTGTATACTCCGTTTTTTTAAAACAATTGGTCCTAAATACAAAACAAAAGCCCTAAATTCAGTGGCTTTCCAATATTAAAAAAAAATTAAAGGTCGAGGCCGCCTGGAAAACTCTTCCGGGTAATGATTACGAGTGACGTTTAATCGTCCTGATATGTCGTTTATTTTCTGAGCGCTAAGTTTGCACTGTTTAGGTCCAGTTTCAATCCAATATATAATAATTTTTTTCATAACACCAAGACATACTTCCCTTTAAATAGCAACCCATTCTCCTCTAAATGTAGACATTCGTCAACAAACGGACGCAGAAAGTCATTAGCATTACTCGGTTTTGATTCACCATAAAATAGCCCCACAACAAATGGTTGTCTGTCAACCGATTGATCTAAAACACATAAGATAGGCCAGAGAGAATTTGTGGTACTTGAGTGAACTGGTAATCCGTCAACATTTATAGTAATAGACAAAAATGAGTTACAAAAGCTTACAAAAGCTTTCAAGCATTATAGGATAATTATTTGTAAAAATTAAACCCCTTGATGCCTTTTTGAAGACGAAGGTTCAGAAAAGACAACACCGTTCCAGCCACTAGACCTAACTTCAACTGACAAAATTAAAAAAGCACTGCAACGGTTCAAGAACAAGAAAGCGCCTGGCCCAGACAAACTAAGGGGGGAAGCTCTAAAACTCGGAGGAGAAGTATTCCTTCAGGCATACAAAAAAGTAGCAAACTACTAGCGTTGGAAGCAAGGGGAATGTATCTTCCTACATAAACCCGGAAAAAATCATCGAGAAGCTACGTCGTACAGACCCTTATCAACATCATGGGAAAACTTTGTGAAAGGTTAATACTCACTAGATTGCACGAGACTAGCTGTCGTCTGCAACCCCCTTTTCAACATGGCTTCACGCAGGCACGAGGAACCGGGGCTCAAATACTTCGCACCGGTAAATTTATCTCTGACTCGCTCGACGCTAAAGATAGCGTTGCGATGATCTCCACTGATTCGAGTAAATCATCGCTGCCTTATCAAGAAACTACAAAACAAAAATGTTGATAATAATATACTCAAGATGATAGAAAACTATTTGGAGAACAGAAATATACGAGGCAAGTTTCGTACTACATTAGGCGACGAAATGAAAGTACCGCATGGCGTTCCGCAAGGGTCGATACTTGGGCCCGTCATATTTAACCTGTATGTTCATGACATATGCGATGAATATGACCGATTACCAGGCATCAAACTATCGCAGTACGCGGATGATCTCTGTGTACTGAATAGAGCGGCCCGTCCAGATCAGGCTACAATCAGAGCGACTTGGGCAACAGAGACCATCATCGATTACTATAACAGATGGGGACTGAAATGTAACATCGATAAAACGGAGTGCATCATGTTCACCAAAAAGAGAATCTTAGTGAACATGATGCACTCTACTGGTCTTTCAGCTTAACCCTCGGCTTGTAACCCACAAGCCGAGGGTTAAGCTGAAGACCAAACACTGCCTTTCAAAAAAGAAACGATACTTGGAGTCATCTTCGATAAGACAATGACAATGGGACCACACACAAATCTAGTAATAACGAAGGCGAAGCGAATACGTGGCGCCCTCAGTCCGATCATCGGTTACCATGCAAAAACAGACGTCCAAGTAAAGCTTGCCATTATCCAGGCTTGTCTGTTACCGGTGCTTGATTACGGCACTGTACAACTCCTGCCACGTTACAGTAAAACTAACCTGCTCAAAATAGAGAGGCAGTACCGTATGGCTTTAAAAGCAGCAGCACAATTCCCACAACGCATACCTACCGAAATGTTGTGGGACACCCTCGATTGGGACCCATGGTACATCCGTATACACGACCTTAATCAAGACATGTTGGAGAGACTAAAACAGTTGAATATAGCGGATCTTGATGCCCCTGGTGATGCGTATCTCGGCTACGGTCAATGGACGTGGAATGAGATTGTTATTAATATCACCAGTGATGATAATATTGGTATAGGGTATTACAGTTTCAAGGTGCGAGCTAAGTGATTCAATGAAAATGGAGGCGTTGCTGTTGGACGGTGAGCGATAAATATCTAATATCAACATATTACCCACACCGACTTGTACACATGAGGCTTGTTCCAGCTTAATCTCTTTAGCAACAGTATTTAAGGGGCAGCTCGAGTAGCATACAAGTCCGTCATTTTGATTGAGGTTATTAGTGGTAGCCATAGAGCTATAATGTGGGACGCATGGAATTGGTTTAAAAGGGCTTAGTCTACATTCAGTTAATATTAAAATATCAATATTGTATTTAAAATTAGTTAATGTAAGTTGGAGGTCATCATAGTTACAGTAAATGCTTCTCATATTTTGTGAGATCAGCGTTATGTTTTTACTACGATCGATAGGTATGAATTTATGCAAGTCTTGAATGTCACAGCTTATCGAGCTCGCAATCTCGATAAGATCAAGATCAGTAAGAGTATTTAAATGACTACTCATAATTGGGCGATTGTGGACTATTAGAGATCAACATGTTGTGCGGGGTTTGAGTATTAATATTTATAAGAGAGACAGTAAAACATCATGGAAATTAATGACAAAGGTATGTGTTTTAATAATAATATTTTTACTAGGTGTTTTTACTATACATTTTATATATTAGTTGAGAGCTACGAGACACCTAATTTTATAAAAATATTTAAATTGCTTGTGTATTACCATTGAGTTTTATCAATGACGCGATGCTGTACGATTAATAATTTTGATTGTTTAAAAAGCATATGAAATCCTTGTTACTGGGCCAATAGTTATCTTCTGATAGATTTTGCTAGATGTTTTATTAATTCGTCCTCTACGCTGTTCGTAGAAGATGCTAGGATATTTGTCAATTTCTAATGTATTTTGTTTTCTTTCTTACAAGTTCTTTTTGCAAGTTCAGTTTACAAAAATGCACATATTTGAACAATGGCATCTTGTTAAAGGATCACAGATGGAAAAATATCGAATTATACTAGAGAAAGTTTTGGAAACGGTGCCGGAAGCTGAAAACGTTGAAATCGAAGTTCTAAGTAAACGCGCTAATTAATCATCCAAATGATCGCAGATTACTGGAAAAAAGCAGCTAGGAATAAATATGAACTAGTCGGAAAACATGCAAAATGGTTAAATGTCCTTGAAACTATAGATATAGCAAAGAATGAGTCGGTATCTGCGAGAGAAAATCAGTTTACTGCTCAAAAAATGACATCAAATCTCGGTCGACCGAAGAAAGATTTTGAGTCTTGCAGCAAACGAACTCAGCGAAGGAGATTAGTGGACCTCTCAAAAACAAATAACTCGGCCGTCAGTGCTTTGATAAATACTTCGTCAACCTCTAGTAGTTGGCCAAATAATAGTCATAAATGTGAAGTGAATCCAAGTGAGATCCTATCGCAAATCACAGAAGCAAAATTAACAAAACACCAATACCTTTTAATTAAAGAGTTCATTAATAGAAAACAATATCCAGTTTTGCCTTCGTATCATAAGGTTTTAGAAGCCGAGACACAGTGTTACCCTGAAAAAATAACTATTACTGAAAAATGTGCCGAAGTAGAATAACAAAAATTGTTGGACCACACGGTTAAAAGAATAATGGATTCTCAAAATATACTGTTATCAAATATCGATCCCGAGACCTTAAGTGATGTTATGTTAGTTGGTAAGTGGGGTTTTGACGGTAGTTCGGGACACAGTGAGTATAAGCAGTGCTTTTCCGATGACCCAACTTTAGATGATCGAAGTTTATTCGTGACATCAGATGTGCCCTTGCGTCTCGTGTCCATAGTTGCAACAACAGGAGAAGAAACAATATTATGGAAGAATCCTCGCCCATCGTCAACTAGGTACTGTCGCCCTATTCGCTTCCAATTTGCAAAAGAGACAAAACAATTATCTAAGAACGAAGAAGATTATATTAAAGAAAAAATTAATAATTTAGTACCATCGACTATTATTAAATTCTGACCCACTAGTTACGGGTCTAAGAAAGATTCCTAGGAAAAAAAACTGTTTTATCTAAATCTGTCATTAGTTTATAACGTTGCTAAGGTCATTAAAGTTTCACTAATGAGTGTTAGATATTTTAATTATAGTATTTTTAAGATAACACCTCTTTAAGTGCGGTTCATTCTACTGCATGAATTGCACATAACGAAAAAACTTAGTAAATATGTTTGCGTTCAGTATAACTTTTTTAAATTAAATAGTATTAAGCTATTGTTTGTTATATTTTTAAGTGAAAACATGTTACTTACTATTTATAAGTGTTAATTATACGGTATTGAAGTATAGTGCATTTTGACATGTTTTTAATTGGTTTTTTTTATTATTATTAAATAATTATATACACATTAAATTAATTGTAAGTCCTTTATTTTATCAAATAAATTCATAATTAACAACAATATATGCATTTCTTCCCAATAATGTTGGAAGTTTTGAACAAAACGACTTATAACACTCTCTTCATACACGCCACAGTGCAATCGCGTCACTGGTAGATCATGTGACTTTTCGTATAACGTCATTTAACAGTGACGCAATTGGTTTAAAAACGAAAAGAATAGAAACGCTATTTAGCGTAATGCATCTTGGCAGGGCCCTCTGGGTCGTCATAAAGGCCCATCTTTGCGAGGAGCTGTTTTACCCCAAAGCGCCCAGTAAACACTCGAATAATGTATCGGAGTTGTCTTCTGCTGAGTTTCCAAAGTTTTTTGTTACAGCTCTGGTCAACTCTTTCTATGAAGAGCTTTGCATGCCGTAAGCCTACCGTAGTTTTCCACTCTTTCTGGTGGTTTTCTAGGGCATTATTATTCAGGGCTGCTTTATGGTGCCCGGTGAGGGCGGCGAGGGTGCCACAAATGGTTTAGGTCCGATGTATGCGTCCTTTGACCCTTCCCTGGCCAGCTCGTCCGTGGCTTCGTTTCCGGGAAAGCCTTCATGTCCTGGAATCCACATCAGTTTCACTTTGTTGTGCCTAGGTACCAAGCTTGTTTAAAGCTTGGATTCCATTGTAGAGATAGTCTCGAGTCTACTTTTTAAAACGTATCTTACTTCTACTCTAATATTATAATATTTTTTTTTGCTCCTTTTGTACTGCAATCTGTCAACTTTCTGGGACATTAAATAGTAGTTTGGGATTTGTTTAAAAGACTTGGTAGGTATGCGACCTGTGTCACACCCTTATTTTTCCAACAACTATATTAGTATGTCTTGGGGCATTTTCCGTTTTAGTCTGCGACTTGCATCACTTTCGTTCATCAGGGCTTTTGCCAAGGTATTTGGGTGGGTTGATATTCTTTTTTTGTAGGCCTTAGTATGCCGAAGTATTTCTTGTTTGACGGTAGCAATTTGCAAGTCATGATGCAGTTGTTCATTTGTGACGAACCAAGGGGCGTTGGTTATTATCCTTAACATTTTGTTCTGGAATCTTTGGATAATTTCGACATTAGAGTGGGAGGCTGTTCCCCAAAGTTGGATTCCATAGCTCCAAATCGGTATTAGAATTGCCTTGTATAGTAGGAGCTTGCTGCTGAGTGACATTTGGGATGCACGGCCAATCATCCAGTAGAGTTTCCGGAGTTGTAGACTTAGCTGTTTTCGTTTTGTAAATATATGCTTTTGCCACGTGAGCCGCTTGTCCAAGTGTAGACCGAGATATCTTACGTGGTCGGCTTGTGGAACTTCTAGGTTATTAAGTTTTACAGGTGGACAGGTGCCTTTTCTTAATGAAAAGGTAACGTTGACAGATTTAGATTCATTAGCTTTGATCCTCCACTTCTTCAGCTAGAGTGATAGTCGTCTAGGTCATTTTGTAGAATTTTAGAGGCTTCTGCTGGGTCTTGATGAGAAGCTAAGATCGCAGTGTCATCAGCGAAAGTTCCAGTTATTATGTGTTTTGAGGTTGGCAGATCTGATGTAAATAGTAGATAGAGTATCGGTCCCAACACGCTACCCTGTGGGACTCCTGCATTGATTGAACAAAGGCCTGAAAGTGCATCACCATTTTGGACAAGAAAGTGTCTATTCTCTACGAATGACTTAAGGATTTGGTAAATGTAGTCAGGTAGCAAGGACTTTATTTTAAATAATAGACCTTCGTGCCAAACTCGGTCAAATGCTTGTGATATATCCAGAAATGCACTCGCACAGTACTTTTTGCTCTAGAATGTATTCTTTATTTCATTCATTAACCTGTGTACCTGGTCGATTGTGGCATGTTTACAACGAAATCCAAATTGGTGGTCTGGAATCAGCTTATTCTGTTCTATAAAAGGCAGCATCCGCGTTAGCAATAAGGATTCATATATTTTCGATGGCGTGGGTAAGAAGCTTATAGGTCTGTATGATTTGGGGTCCTCGGGCTGTTTATCCGGTTTTAATAACATTATTATTTGCGCGATCTTCCATTGTGGAGGGATAAATTTAAGCCTCGTTATAGAATTATAAATAGCTGTTAGTAGCGCTATTCCACATTCAGGCAATTCCTGCAAAATTTTGTTGGTAATTAAGTCATATCCTGGGGACTTCTTAGAGTTAGCCTTTTTAATTATGGTTCTGACCTCTTGCTTTGTGAAGTTCTTTGGTGTAGTTGTCTCACCTTTGAGTTCTTGTGTCTTTAAAAATTGCGTTACCAATTTTTCGTGTCCTGGTGGTCCTTCGTAAGGATGGGGCTTAAAAACGTTTGCCAGATGTTGTGAAAATGTGTTAGCTTTTTCTGTATCAGTGCGCGCCCAACTGTTGTCCATCTTTCTAAGAGGTGGGGAGGTTACTATGGGTCGTTTGATTTCTCTAGTTGCCTTCCAAAGAGAATAGTCTGACGAGGCATTAGAGTTTAGACTTCGAAGGTATGCTTGGAATCCTGCGTTCCTATTGTTATCGAGAATGGTCTTAAGTTCTCTGATTTTTTTGTATTAGGGCATCTATTTTCAAATCAAATCAAATCAAATAAGTTTATTTGCTAGAATACAGTAATTAAGTTGTTACAAAATAATGTTCTAGTGTATTCAGCCTGCATGCAAGCCATTTTGTTGCCATAACTTTCGAATTTTTCTTTTTTCGTTAATTTTATCTAGTATGTTATGGGGTACAAGTTTATTTTTGCACTTAGGCTGGTTCATTGGAGTCGAGTTCCATGCAGCATTTTGAATATTAGTATTGAAAAATTCTATAGCATTTATGATGTCACTTTCCGTTTGGAGACAAATTGGTTCGCTGAATCTTCTTCAATAAAATCACGAAAGAGCGGCCAGTCCGTATTTTTATTATGCAATGTGCATTTTTTTACAGTTTCCTTGACCTTGGTACTGATTTCCACGAGGATCGGGGAGTGGTCTGATGATAAGTCCCAGCTGCTATAGCATTTTAAATTAGTTTTGGCTAAGCCTCTGAAGATGCAAAAATCAATGAGATCTGGTTTCTTTCCTTTGTCAGTGGGCCAGTATATGGGTTGACCTGTTGAGATTATATTTAGAGATCTTGCTTGGACACATTTGAGAAGTTCACGACCCCTAGGCAGGATGAGCCTAGAGCCCCAGAATGTGTGTTTGGCATTATAGTCGCCAGCGGCTATGAAGCGGTTTCCTAGCATCTTAAAGTAATCATCAAATTGTGGTTCTTTGATAGTGTGCTTTGGTGGGCAATAGATAGCAGAAATTGTGATATTACTGATCCAATCGCTAACAACTACATTAGTCGCTTGGATGTATTCTTTACAGTATGACTGTGATTGATAATGATTAATGTTACTTTTTATTAAAACAGCTGACCCTCCGTGTGCTTTGCCGCCTGGGTGCATGGTATGGTATAATGTGTAGCCTGGTAACTTGAAAAAGCTCCTAGATGTGAAGTGTGTTTCGGAAATTAGCATAATATCAATTTTGTTTCAATTGAGGAATATCTTTAACTCTTCTGAGTGGTTGGACAGGCCATTTGCATTCCATACACATATTTTTAGGGCATTGAATGCAATGACAATCTTGACATGAGTTCTATAAGCATTTGGGTCATTTTCATCATTTGGTTCATGAGGGCCTGCATTGTTTCATTTAGTGCAATAAAAAGTGTCTTGCCCGTATTGTTTGTTGTTTGTTGCCTGGTTTTGGTTGAATGGGGGTTTTGGGTCCATTTTCACCGCTGATGCATATGAATTTACTGGGTTGGGTTGTATTATATTTGGTTGGTTCTTTGTGTTTTCTGGTTTAGAGGTCCTTTGTTTGTTGGGCGCAGAAAGGGGGTATTTAATTTTCTGTAGCTCTTTGTATACCTACCAAGAAACCCTTGTAGTTTGCTGGGTGGTTCCCTTCGCAGAGTATGCATTTGACTCTATCTGAGCGTTCTTTTCTTGGGCAGTTTATTGTGTGGTGGGATTCTGTACATTAAACACATCTGGGGTGTCTGTGGCAAAATTCTTGCGTATGTCCGTAGTCTTGACAGTTAGAACATTGAGGGATTTCACGCTTGGGTTTCGGTGGTTCAATTTTTATTCGGCAATTAAGCAGCGCTCTGATGTTGTAAACATCCTTCTTATTAGGACTTGGTTTCAGGTCTATGAAGAACATTGGCAGAGGTCGTTTTGTTTTTCTGTCTTTGATATTCCAAATGTTCGTAGGTTGATGTTGTAATTCTTCTAAGGCATGCCACAACTCGTCAGTTTCAGTGGATGGATGCATGTCTTTTAACACTACTCTGAAGCTCCTTTCCTGTTTTGGTTGATAAGTAAAAAAATCTGTATTTTTACTTTTAAGTTCTTTGTAAATAGTAGAATAAGAGTCAGAGGACTTGGCCTGGATCTTAACTCGTTCATTTTGAAGGATTTTGATTTCATAGTCTCCATTTACTACACTTTCTAGCATTTTTGTCAAGGGTTGAATGTTACTAACTTTGTCAAAAAAGAGTGGCGGAGGTCTCGCTTCCTTTTTTGTTTCCAGTTGGGTGTTATTTGGTTGGCTATCATTTCCAAGTGCAGCAAAGCTGTTTGAAAGCGGTATTGGAGCCGCCAACCAGTAACTAAGTTTGGTCTGTTTCTGGTTACGTGACGTCGACTCTGGGCTACTTCTCATTCTTTTACGGTTGTTCACTTCTTGCCAATTTTGAGTTTCATTTTGGTTGTCCTTGTCAATATTTTCAGGGGTGCATGAGTCACCTGGCTCTGTAGGTTCGTTTGTTGGAAGGCCTTTATTCACGGTAGAGGACTCACTATATGAGTTGAACCTAGATCTATTGAGGAACATTCCTTTGTGAAATATTTGCTGAGTAAAGTTAGGTTTGGGGTCGTTTGTCTTCTGAGAAGTTTTCGCAGAACAATATTTGACGTTTTCAGCATCTGAGGCGCTGTTTGAGCTATGTGCTAAAGGACTTTGTTTCGGTAGAGATTCTCCACCGGTTGCGATAGTGTTTAGAGTTGTTGTATTATTTAAATTTAAAGGTGATTCTTTCATTATTATTCCCACGATCAGGGTCGATATTCAGGTCACATACGAGGTAACGCCCATTCCCGTATGAAGGCACAATTAATTCAGTGTTAGCCGGGTTCACTGAAGCTGGCGCTAAAGACTGAACATCCCATCAGTCATGCATCCTCTCGGCACGTAGCCCACCTTAGGATTCGGGTCGATTTTATTAGTGAGGTTGTCTTCCTCTTGGGCCAGGCAATGAAGCCAAGCCCACCGGTCTCACGAAACATGACCACGAGGTAACGGGTTGTGGCGAGTCATTTTCTACTCGCTACTTAGACTTGTTAGGTCTAGATTGGTCTGGTTATTTACTGCCGCCTGATACTCGGCATTGTTACTCATTTAGCACCACCCGGGGGACACGTGTAGGGTGGGCCTAGGAGAAAGTGGTAAATCCTACGGACGCCAGTAACTCCATCCCCCATTCCACTCTTTCTGGTGGTTTTCTAGGGCATTATTGTTCAGGGCTGCTTTATGGTGCCCGGTGAGGGCGGCGAGGGTGCCACAAATGGTTTAGGTCCGATGTATGCGTCCTTTGACCCTTCCCTGGAAAGCTCGTCCGTAGCTTCGTTTCCGGGAAAGCCTTCATGTCCTGGAATCCACATCAGTTTCACTTTGTTGTGCCTACCAAGCTTGTTTAAAGCTTGGATTCCATTGTAGAGATAGTCTCGAGCCTACTTTTTAAAACGTATCTTACTTCTACTCTAATATTATAAAGAGAAAAGATTTTATTGTTTGTTTGCATTGAGTAGGCTCCGAAACTACTGGACCGAAAAGAAATATGATGGATGTTGATGCGATGTTGCCGCTTTTGCCGGCACGTCGTCGCTCAGCTGTAAATCGTGATATTTGTGATACTCATGGTGGGGGCGCGTAACACTAGTTATGCTTGTTTTTCTTAGCTGAAGGGACAACCCAAATAAACCCTTAATAAAATTTGAAATGTACTTGAGATATTATCCACCAAGGCCGGCAAGGATTCGCCCGTTGCTTATGCTAATAAAACTGCCAAAAAGTCTGGATAGGATAAGGAAAGACACATGCGCACTTACCGGTATCTCCTTCAGAGCAATCGAGGACCCTGGCCAGGTCTATTGTCCATAAAATTACAATTTCACTACACCAGCACGCGGCGGCGAAATACCTAGCTCACAAATCCTTGGCGTAAACCACAGTTATACACAAATACAGTTCTTCACATCAACACAAGGTCCTTGAGCGTATTTTAACGTAATATTATATGAGGATGACGATTATTTGATAAGATTTTGGTCGATTTCAAAATTCGACTCATTAGCGTGCGATGGTTACATATCAACTGACGACACGGTCCGTGCGAGCGAGATCACCATATACTATGTGCGCATGTTAGAGAGGGATAACACTCCTGGGTAGTATTTTTCTATATAAATTATAAATCAATTACTATGGCGCAAGCACCCCTCCGGCCTTGAGGTATCCTCGAAATAAATAAATAAACGAAGATTAAAAATTAACAAAGGAAAATTTGTTATTCCTTTGTGGTTATATGAGGGAAAGTGACCAAACGTACTATTACATTGTAAAACGATACGATAAACGATTGTTGCTACACATATTGGATTGGCGGCCGTGTTCCATTTTTCTCTGGTTTGTAAATTATGCAAATACTCATTTTTAAAGCGTTTCCAATATGATTGAACTAAAGAATCTATTAACGAGAATCTCGTCAAAAGATTCGGACACTCGCGGCTTAAATCGGTGGCTGGCAAATATGACAGAGTCGCGGTAGCAATAAAATGCGCGGGAGTCAAAGCGCTTGGCTCTGCCGGATCGGAGCTTAACAAATACAGGGGGCGGGAATTGAGCACTGCCTCAACCTGACTTAAGAGAGTGAGCATCTCTTCATAGCTCAATATTTGCTTACCAATCACACGAAATAAATGAGTTTTAATTGACTTTATATTCGACTCCCAAATGCCTCCAAAGTGAGGTGCATTGGGAGGGTTAAGCTTCCAAGTGATGCGATTGCTCGCGAGCTCTTTAGAGAACGATTGATAATAATCGTCTGATTTCAAGAAAGTATGTAGCTCGTCAAGATATGATCGAGAAGCTGTAAAAATGGTACCATTGTCGCTGTAGACATAATGGCATGGACCTTTACGAGCAAGGAACCGTTTGAATGCGTCCAAGAAACTTGCTGAACTCAACGAGCTACTTAACTCTATGTGAACGCATTTAGTGACCAGGCACACAAAAATACAAAAATACGCCTTCTGGCTGCGAACCCTACGTTTGCGAGTCATAATGATGTGGAGTGGGCCAGCGTAATCTACTCCGGTGTGCGTGAAAGCCTTGCAAGGCTCTGCACGGCATGAAGGTAAAGCTGACATCATGGGCGATGTGGCTTTAGGATGAAGTTTAAAGCATTTGTTACATTTGTTAATACGATAACGTATTGTAGTGGCCGGGTAGCCACACAATTAATTCTTGAAGCGCGGAAGCAGGAATGGAAACAGGAGCGAGAATAATACTTGAGGTATTATGGAGCAAATAGCTATATTGCATAAGAGTCTACACTTTACGGTAATAGGAGGTGGCAAGCGAAGTTATATAAAAGCAAGTGCGGGTGCATTCGGTGGCGTCCTATGACGAAGTGAAGCGGAGCATAGCATTGTGGCTCCGTAACGAGTCGCTGGCCCGGCCCGAGCGAGGGCCGCCTTATCTCCTTGGTGTATGGCCCAAGTTGTGTCGTGTGGTCCAAGTACAATAATTAAATATTGTCAATGGGTAGTACCGCTACAGTACTCCCCCACCGAGACCGTGACTACGGGCGATAGTAATCTGGGAACCTAACTGTCCGTCCACTTCTCGTCTTCTTCTCTGCGATTTGCTGGTTGCCCCCGCTGTCTTATCTGATTGGAACTTCTCCGCCTGTCAGGTATGCAGGCTTGAATCGGTCTATTGTGATTGTCGTTTCCTTCCCTTGGATGACTATGTCGAATGTCTTAAGTCCTCTTCGAGAGACTTTGTAAGGCCCAAGATATGCTGCCTGAAGTGGCCGCCGAGCCGGACCCTGGCGGAGGAAAATGTGGGCAGTGCTCAGGTCTTTGGGCACGTAGAATGGTCGGGTGCCGGGTCGAGATGTTGATTGAGGGGACAATTTACTCATATGGGAGCGTAGTCGGCTGGCGTAGTCGACGTAGTCGACCGTCAGGTCTGTTGTAGTTGCGAAGAATTGCCCAGGCAAGCGGAGTGGCTCGTCATAGACGAGTTCAGCAGCTGATGACTGCAGGTCCTCTTTCCATGCACTCCTTATTCCAAGGAGCACCAGTGGTAGAACTTCTGTCCAGGACGGTGATGCATGACAGGTGATGGCAGCCTTGAGCTGTCGATGCAGTCTCTCCACCAGGCCGTTAGCTGCCGGGTGGTAAGACGTGGTAGTGTGATGCCGGGTGCCCATTAGTGCTGCGAGGGACTGGAACAGATGCGACTCGAATTGCCGGCCGCGATCGGTAGTGATGTTCTCTGGGCATCCAAAAAGCGCAACCCAGCCCGATACGAACGCGGATGCGCATGTGCTGGCTGTGATATCCTTGATCGGGTACGCCTCAGGCCATCGGGTAAAACGGCCGACGACGGTGAGGCAGTACCTGAAATCATGAGAGGGTGGTAAAGAACCAACTATGTCCATGTGGACGTGTCGAAAACGGGCTTGAGGCTGTTTAAAATCGCCTATGGGTGACGTAGTATGTTTGTACACCTTGCAACGTTGGCAGTGCTCACACTCTTTTGCACACTGTCGACAGTCTTTTCTGACGCCAGGCCATACATATCTCTGCGTGACTAGGCGAACTGAACCTTTTGTGCCAGGGTGACTGAGGTTGTGAAGAGAGTTGAAGACCTGGCGACGGTGAAGTGGGGTGATGAACGGTCTCGGCTCCGGAGTTGACACGTCGCAATAGACTGGTACGTCTGAGTGCGGAGTTGGTACCTTTTGTAAGTCGAGGGTGGAGCCGTGATTGATAACATCCAGCAATTCGGCATCTGTCTCCTGGTCGCGGGCTAAAGACCGGTAATCCAGGAGCACAGGAGTGAGCTCTTCAATTCGAGACAACGTATCTCCTACGGCGTTGTCCTTGCCAGCTATGAATTTTATGTCGGTGGTAAATTGGGCAATGTAGTCGAAGTACCTGTACTGGCGTGGTGAACAATTGTCTCTGCGTGAGCTATATGCGTATGTGAGAGGCTTATGCTTCCACCATGTGTCTAAAATACCGAATAGCCTCGTATATAGCGAGCAGTTCTCTATCATACGGGCTGTACTTTCGCTGCGCAGAGCTTAGCTTCCTAGAGAAGAAGGCTAGTGGTTCCCAGGCATCACCTATGCGCTGCTGTAGCACAGCCCCAACTGCTACGTCTGATGCATCTGTTTGGATAGCGAGTTCCGCCTTGGCGTTAGGATGGGCCAGCAGTGCGGCTTGTGCGAGTCGGTACTTACAGTTTTCGAAGGCTTGAACAAGTTCTGAATTCGGTTGGATCGGTTTTGATCCTTTGGATTGATCACCGCCAAGTAGCGAGTTAAGTGGCGCTTGTATTGATGCTGCTCCGGGAATAAAACGGCGATAAAAGTTCATCATGCCTAAAAACCGTCTTAACTCTCTGGTGTTTGTAGGCATTGGGAAGTCCTTAACCGCTTCCACCTTAGACTCCAAGGGGCAAATGCCAGCTGCCGAGACTGAGTGCCCTAAGAAGGAGACTTGTGCTTGTCCAAAAGTACATTTTGCAATGTTTATAAGCATACCGTATGCCTGAAGTCGTTCGAAAAGCTGTTTAAGATGCTGGTAATGCTGAGCTTCGGATTCTGAGTAGATGATGATGTCGTCAATATACCCAAAACAAAAGTCGAGTCCCCTGAGAACCTCGTCTAGAAAGCGCTGGAAGGTCTGAGCGGCGTTTCTCAGTCCAAATGTCATGTAGGGGAACTCGAATAATCCGAATGGGGTTGTAATTGCCGTCTTTGGGATATCGTCGACAGACACTGGGATTTGGTTATAAGCCTTTATGAGGTCAATGGTACAGAATATTCGCTTACCTGCCAGCTGGTAAGCAAAGTCCTGGATGTGTGGCAGTGGATATTGATCAGGTATAGTCCGTGCGTTTAGTGCCCTGTAGTCTCCACACGGTCGCCAGCCGTCGTTCTTTTTACGTGCTAAATGCAAAGGTGATGACCACGCGCTCTCTGATTGTCGAGCTGTTCCACTCTGCACTATGTCCTCGAACTCTTTCTTGGCTATTTGGAGTCTTTCTGGATGCAAGCGAAGTGGACGGCCGGAGACCGGTGGGCCTGGAGTAGTTCTGATGTGGTGCTCTGTGTTGTGCTTCGGAATGCCCGGCTTACCAGCTGGGCGGGTAATGTCTGGGAATTCCCGGAGTAATTTGCGATAGGGTGTATCTTCAGTGACCATTGTACGTACGGATGTGATCATCTCAGTGGAGTCTTGGGCTGTGGCTGGTGTGCTGAATGCGGTGACGCCATCGACGAGACGTTGGTTGCGGCAATCGACGAGTAGATTATAAAAACTTAACAGATCGACGCCGATGATCGGTTTTGATACGTCAGCAACTGTAAAGCGCCATTCGAATGCACGGTGGAGGCCAAAGTCCAGGTGCAGGTTAAGGGATCCATACGTAGAGATAGCAGTTCCGTTGGCAGCGAACAAAAGGTACTTTGTCTTCGTACGCGGCTCCCGAACGGCTGACCTAGGGTATATGCACAGGTCCGAACCCGTGTCGATGAGGTATTGTACCTTTGTAAGGCGGTCAGTTACGAACAGGCGGCCAGACGCTTGAGGGCAGTCGCTTGCCGCTACTAATGGCTGCCCTGGGAGTTTCCCGAATGGAATGTGCATGGGTTCCTGCAGGTCTTTGCTTTGCTACTAAAAGTAAAATGATACCAACAATGGGGATGGTCTTCGGGGCGTTGTTTGGAACGGGATCTGGATCTTTGGCGAGAGTGCGAGCGAGATTGGCTGCGGCGGCGGTAGGGACCTGAATGACTATCCTTTACTTTAAGGAGGGTTTCTACTTGCCGGGTCAATTCCTCTACTCGCTGCTCCAACGCGGTACCTGGCGCGCCCGTTGATGTGCTTGCGACGTGGCAAGATGGCTGCACTAGGTCGATGACCTTGTCCGCCAGCTCCGCTAAAGTGTCAAGCTCCAAACCAGGCTGAAATGCAACAACAGTCTGCACGTTAGGTGGTAAACGACTAGTCCATATAATGCGAATAAACTCTTCTGGCATGAGAGGTCCGCCTAAGTCTTTGAGGTGTCTCAGAAATTCCGTTGGTTTCCTATCCCCCATCTCCTCGTACTTTAATAATTGTAAAGTTTTCTTCTCCCTGGAGGTTGAAATGCGATTGATTAGTTCATACTTTAGCTTTTCGTATTTCCCCGTAGTGGGTGGGTTGCGAAGTACGTCTTTAATTTTAACAGCATACTCCGGGTCAAGTTGACCGCACACAAAATGGTACTTAGTGTGATCAGCGGTTATGCCAGCGAGTAAAAATTGACTTTCTAACTGCGCGAACCACACTTCCGGTTCGTCTGGCCAAAATGGCGGCACTCGCACACCGACTCGAAATACGTCCTTTGGGCCAAGCCCTAATTGCGTCATACCTGCATCGTTACTGTTACCACCCGTTGGGTTGTTGCTGCCGCTGGCTTGCACTGTATTCGCGGATTCGTCACTTTTCGGTATCTCTCGTCGTATCCGTAAGCTGCGTCTTCTTTCGGGGTCACCAGTTTGTAGTGGCCGGGTAGCCACACAATTAATTCTTGAAGCGCGGAAACAGGAATGGAAACAGGAGCGAGAATAATACTTGTGGTAGTATGGAGCAAATAGCTATATTGCATAAGAGTCTACACTTTACGGTAATACGAGGTGGCAAGCGAAGTTATATAAAAGCAAGTGCACGCGGGTGCATTCGGTGGCGTCCTATGACGAAGTGAAGCGGAGCATAGCATTGTGGCTCCGTAACGAGTCGCTGGCCCGGCCCGAGCGAGGGCCGCCTTTTTTTTTTTTTTTTTTTTTCATTGTTACGGCCCTTGCACGGTTTGTGCTTTTGGCCCGAAGGGCCGCCTTATCTCCTTGGTGTATGGCCCAAGTTGTGTCGTGTGGTCCAAGTACAGGGTGTCCGGCGGCAGATTTATGTTTTTAAAGTTTAATAAAAAAAAAACTATTTTACATATCGTTTTAAATTATGTCTTAAAATGCAGAAAATTAATGCGGATTTTACTTTTTAAAGATGATGTCGTCCAAATGTCGTCCATCGAGCTGCCAACACTGCTCAAAATGGAGCCTAGTGTTTTGCGCCACACGGTTTAGTAGGTTTGGGTCGATCGCGCCGATTTTCCGACGAATATTCTCTTTAAATCTTCAATCGTTTACGGATTTTTGCCATAACCTTTTCCCTTGAGGAAGCCCTATAAAAAGAAATCCGTAGGACTTAAATGAGGTGACCTTGGAGGCCACAGGATGTCCCCATAGCGACTGATAACTTTTTTGGGGAAAGCTTCACGAACCAAACACATGGAAGTTCTAGCCGTATGTGGGGTCGCACCATCTTGTTGGAACCATGTGTGTGATGAGAACGACGGATGAGCTCGCAGTTTTGGTAAAAAGAAGTCCGTGATCATTCGCCCAAAATTCTCACTGTTCACATTAACTGCCTGGCCTCGGTCATTTTCAAAGAAAAATTACCCAATAATTCCGTTAGAAGACAAAGCGCAAAAAACAGTAACCCGAGGACAATGCAGTGGTTTTTGGTGTTTCTGTCGTGGATTCTGAGTCCTCAACACCCGATAACGGCAGTTCTGCTTATTTACGTGCCCATTCGAATGGAAATGGGCCTCATCATTCCAAAAAATTGAATTAACAGTTCGGAACTTCGCTAACATAACATCACAGATTTTTTTCCGTGTAGTGAAATCATTATCTTTCAACTGTTGCACAATTTGAATTTTAAAATGATGGAAATTTAAATCCTTTCTTTAAATTTTATGGAAGGTTACTTCCGGAAGTCTCAAAGACGCTGCGCGTTTCCTTATTGAAAATCGCGTATTTTCACGTAAGCTTTTTTCCACCATTTCCACACTTTCCGGCGTCCTTGACGAGTGACTAGGTCCGGGTCGGGAGGTATTCCTAGCCAAACCAGTTGCGCGAAACCTCTCTAACCAGCTCCGGAATAAATTAACAGTTGGTTCATCACTTAAGCGGTGAATTTTATAGTGCGAACAAAACCAACAACGCGCAATAATTCAGTAATCGTCGCCCTTAAAAAACGCTTCGACAGCGAACGAGCGAAGCTCTCCTGAGCACTGCGACATCGTGACTAACAAATCCGCACGATCGGTGATTCTAATGACGCCCCCCACTCCCCCGCACTTTTTGTAATTTTATTACTTTTTGTAAAATCGAGTTCTAAAATGTAATTCTGCCGCCGGACACCCTGTACAATAATTAAATATTGTCAATGGGTAGTACCGCTACAGTATAATAAAACGTGCGGAGAGAATCCAGAACTTGTGCCTTAATAATGAAAGCAACAGTTGGGGACCAGAGTGAAGGTTTTACGATGATAAAAATCAATAATGAAGTCTATTACATGACCTTTTTTAGGAAGTAAAATTGGGTGTTTATATGATTCGTCCAATGATGAGTTTTGTAGCCTGCCTCCCACATGAAGCAGACCGTCACAAATATAAGGCGATAACTTACGCAGACGCGGTGAACAAATTTGGCCCTTTTTAATATTTTTAGATCGTCTGCAAAATAAGTCTGTTGCTTTAACTATAGCCCTTTCTGCTTTATCAAGGTCCAACGAATTAATTACTTCATCGCGTGGTACTAGTTTAATAAACCTAAGGAAGTAAACTTTTGATCTTAGAAATTTAACCCACGAGGAAAATTTTAAACTCAATGTCATAAGCGGGTGCTCAACCACGTCACATGTCACATGTGAGATGGTTTTCTCCTCTGGCATTAAACCTTGACTATTATGACTCGTCAATTTTTTAACAGGCCATTGTTTGAATAGTAAACAAGCCCACTCTGGACCATGGTACCAAATTGGGTGGTTAATCAGCTGTGAAGGCAAAAGACCGCGCGAAATACAATCGGCGGGATTGTCAGAGCTGGCTATGTGATAAAAAATATCCTTACGTAAAAGCTCCTGGCATTGAGCAATGTGATTTGCAATAAAAGTATGAAATCTACGGGGGGATGACATGACCCACCATAGTGCGACTTCTGAATCTGAAAAAGCGTAAATCCTATCAATTGGATATCTAAGCGACAAAGTGTCGTAAACTTTGCGTGTCACTTTCGCAAGTAAAAGTAAGGCGCATAGTTCCAGTCTTGCTAACGTTACTGTCCGGACCGGGCTCACCCGGGACTTGGAGCAGACTGGGGTCATGATAGGTGGCTCAGTGCCGTTGACGACTCGAAGGTACAGCACGCACCCATAGGCTCGTTCACTGGCGTCTCCAAAGGCAAGTAGAGATACTTCCGAATGTTTTGTGATTCCCATGTAACGGGGAAATTGAAGTCGCGACAGATAAGAAAGCTCAGTAACATATTGTTGCCATAAATTTACTATGTGCGCTGGTGGCGCAACATCCCAGTCAATATGAAGCAGCTATAATTCCTTTATTAATAACTTAGCGAAAAGAATCACGGGCCTGACCAAGCCCAACACGTCATACCTTAAATTTACTTTGTTGCCTAAATGATACTGAACTACCTACCTTTTTTAACGATCCTGATACCATAAACAATCATTTTCTAAGCTTGCCAGGCAGTTCAGAAATTTCTATATCACTGAACGATTAGGTATATTTTTATTTTTGATTTGCGGTGCACTTTACTTGCGCTTTTCAGTCGCGTAAGTAGTGCTTTGGTTTGTGGACTGTATCTGGTTCAAAAAAAAGTTAACTAACCCTGGTTTAATACGCTTGTAACCACTTAATGATTAAAGGAAACGGTAGCTGCTTTTGGAGCTGGATTAGGACGAAGAACAGCAGCTCCCTTGAAGGAAATATGGAACCAAGCGCACTTACTTGTTAAATCCGGGACGTTCAGGGCACAGGCCGCCTCGTGGCCCTCCAAGGGCTGTCAGCACTCCATGAGCTATTTAAGGTCCTAAAGCTCTTTGTTTCCGAACACACAATAGCACGATTAACAGTTTGTATACAAATATATCACAAAATCAGCGGGAATTATCGCGATTAATAAAGATTTATTGAGGATGGCTCGCGCACAGACATTTTCACCGATGAATCGCAACGGAAGTATAAGCCGCAGCGTCAGATGGCGCGGCTGTTGCGTGTAAGTCGCGATGTAGTGCGACAGAGAGCGCGATATTTATAGTGCGCATGGGGGAAAGGGAGAGATGCCAGGAAATAAGTGGTTACAAGTAATCAAATTAAAATCAATTAAATTAAGATATTAATATGAAATCCAACATCCCCCGGGGCTTGAAGGGTTCCGTTCAAAAAAAATATTTAAACAAAAGAAAACTAAGTAGAGTAGAGATACTTCATGCTTACATTTCCAAATTAATATTAAAAAAATATATATATATAACGTAGTGATATCTCTACTGCGTAGGCAGCGGGCATAACCGCACGATCGGTCGCTGTAACGTGCCGCTGCGGGTCTTCACCTCCGCGACACGGACGACTCCGTCGCGCCCAGGAAAGAGACGCGTTATAACACCGAGCGGCCACTGTAGAGGCGGTGAGTTATCAACGCGTATCAGTACAACGGTTCCTAGAGCCACAGGTTTGGCCGGAGTATTCCATTTTTCTCGGCTTTGCAAATTATGGAGATATTCATTACGGAATCGCTTCCAGAACGATTGAACTACTGAATCTAATAAAGAAAACCGAGTCAACAGGTTCGTTCGCTCCTGACTCAAATCAGCAGCGGGTAAATGATGCAAAGGCGCGGTTGAAATAAAGTGAGCAGGTGTCAACGCGGTGGGTTCAGATGGGTCGGAACTCAACACATAGAGCGGGCGGCTATTGAGGATCGCCTCGATCTGATTGAGCACTGTAAGTAGCTCTTCATAGGTAAGTATTTGTTTGCCTATGATGCGATGAAGATGAGTTTTAAAACATTTAATATTACCCTCCCAGATACCCCCGAAATGAGGCGCATTGGGGGGATTTAAACGCCATGTAATGCGGTTTTTTAAAAGCTCTTCCTGAAAGGTTTTATAATAATCCTCAGTACGAAGAAATGACTGAAGCTCGTTGAAATAAGCCTTGGAGGAAACAAAATTCGTGCCATTGTCGCTATAAAGCACGTTACATGGCCCTCGTCTAGAAATGAAACGTTTAAACGCGTCTAAGAATGACGCCGAGCTCAGCGAAGATGCGAGCTCCGTGTGAACGGCTTTCGTCACCAGACAAATAAAAACGCAGAGCCACGCCTTTTGGCTTTGCACGCCCCGCTTCCTAACCATGGTGATGTGAAACGGACCCGCGTAATCTACGCCTGTATGCGTAAATGCTTTACTCTGCTCGACACGGCATTCTGGGAGATCGGCCATTGCAGGAAACGTGTTAGTTGGATTGGCGCGAAAGCAATCGTTGCATTTATGAAAGCGTTGTCGAACAATGCGGCGCGCGGAAAGAATCCAAAACTTGCGTCTTAAAATCGACAATAAAAGCTGCGGACCGGCGTGTGAATTTTCACGATGGTAAAAGTCAATTATCAATTCAACTATGTGCCCCCGTTTGGGCAATAATGCGGGATGTTTATTAGAGAAATCTAGAGAGGAGTTTCCCAAATGCCCCCCTACTCGCAAAACGTTATCGCATATAAAGGGAAATAATTTGCGCAAAGAAGGTGAGCAAACCCTACTCCGTTGAATGTTACGGATGTCTTCGCTGAATGAAGTTTGCTGAACAACCTTGATGACAAGCAGTTCAGCAGTGTCTAAATCTGTTGCAGTAATTTTGGGACCGCGTGGAAGCCTTTTAAGAAATTTCAGGACGACAACGACAGTTTTAAGAAATCGATGCCACGAAGAGAACCTTTTACTTAACGTTAACAGCCAATGCTCATTATTGGCGATGTCGGAGGCAATGAAGGCGACTGTTTTTTCTTCTGGTTGCTTCGTAGACGAGGGCAAGAATTTGGTAACTGGCCATTCATTAACGCGTAGCGATGCCCAAGGAGGTCCATGGAACCAGAGATCGAGACTCTTTAAGCGGGAGGGCAGAACCCCACGCGAGAGGCAGTCTGCGGGGTTTTCAGATCCGGAAACATGAAAGAAATGTTCCGGAGCGAAGTTATTTTGACATTGAGCTATACGATTAGCTACAAATGTGTCAAATCTATGAGGCGAAGAATGCACCCAACATAAGGCGACCTCAGAATCCGAAAATGCGAAGATGTTGGTGATTGGATGACGTTCGGATAGCGTGTCGCAAACGGTTCGAAGCAGTTTAGACATTAAAACGATGGCGCAGAGTTCCAGCCTAGCGACCGTCACTGTCCTTACCGGCGCGACCTTTGATTTAGAACAAATCAGACGAATAATCGGATCTTGGTCCTCCGTAGTTACATGTGCGTAAATGACGCATCCATAGGCCTTCTCGCTCGCGTCCGAAAAAGCTAGAAGTGTTAAAGTGGAATTTTTCTCAATGCCTAAATGACGAGGAAACTTTAGAGTTGAAACGAGAGGCAATTCACTGACAAACTGATGCCATAAGTTTAAAATGTAATGGGGTGGCACATCATCCCAGTCCATTTTTAAAATCCAAAGTTCTTTGATGAGAAGTTTCGAATAAAGTATAACGGGACCTACGAGGCCAAGAACGTCAAATAAGCGGGCGGTGGCCGAAAGAATAGCGCGCTTCGTGCCAGTCAGTTGCGGGGTTGAAACAGTGAACACAAATTCGTCCGATCCGGGAAGCCACTGGAGTCCAAGAATTTTCATGGAGTTGCCGTCATCGAAAGAGATGGATTCAGATTGGCGGTGAGTCACGGGAATAGTTTCTAACAACTGCGGGGAGTTGCTAGTCCATTTGACTAAGTCAAACCCGCCAGTTTTAAAGAGACTGATTAATTGAGTCGCTGTCGCAACTGCTTCCTCGGAAGAAGAAGCAGAGGAAGCTAGGTCATCCATGTAAACATCTCTTTCGAGGACGGCTGCGGCGAGAGGGTATTTTGCACGCTCGTCGTCGGCGAGCTGGCGAAGCGTGCGCATAGCAAGAAAAGGCGACGACCGGAGACCGAATGTTACCCGATTGAAGTGGTACGACTCCAGAGGGGCTTCGGGAGAAAAGCGGTATAAAATTCTTTGAAAACAGCGGTGCGGGGGATGTACTTCTATGCACAAGTACATTTGACGAACGTCAGCGAAAAAAGCGATGCGAAAAATGCGGACATTTAAAAGAACGTGAAAAATATCAGCTTGCAAGTTGCAACCTGTATGCAAGATATCATTTAATGATAGACCGTTGTCAGTTTTGCAGCTGCCGTCAAGGACCAGCCGTAATTTTGTAGTGGATTTGTCGTTACGAATGACTGGATGATGCGGTAGGTAAAAACCTGGCGAAGGATACTCCTCAGGCGGGACTAAAGAAATAATGCCCTTGTCCAGGTAGTCGCGAATGACTTCATTATATTTTTCATGAAGTGGCGGATTTCTAGCAAATTTATTTTCAAGCATCAAAAATCTCTTTTTAGCGGCTTTAAAAGAATTGCCTAAATTATCAGGACTTTTTTTAAAAGGAAGATCGACAGAGTAAGAACCATTATCGTTACGCGTCGTAGTTGCGACAAATATTTGTTCGCACTCCTGCTCGTCAGGGTCTAAAAACTTCTTTGTAGGTACTTCTTCTAAGTTCCAAAATTTCTCCAAACTTTGGTTAAGCGGCTCATGCGTAAGCGCACAAAAAGCGCGAGTTGCGCGCGACGACGGTGACGTCACGGACACGTCTCCCATAATAATGTAACCCAAAGTGGTCTCTATCGCCGTAGGTAAACCGGCATTTCGAACTTTATCATAAAGTAAAATTTCGCAAAATAGATTGACTCCCAAAAGCATATCTATCGGTCCGGGTTCAGTAAACGTATCTTCGGCCAGTGGTAAGTCCTTTAAACAGCCCAAACCCGATAAGTTGAAGCGCGAGTCGGGCAACTGTGATGTAATATGCTCAACTACAAGAGGCTGAATAGAATAAACCTCGTCGTTCGTATCAAACCGAGAAACAAATTTAACCGTAGATATGCCCAATATCTTTTGAGAGGCGCCACCTATGCCCTGCACCCTTACGAAGCGATTTTGATTAGAAAGCGGCAAAGATAACCGCTGGCAACACGCAAGTGAAATATAGTCACTTTGCGAGCCCGGATCAATCAACGCCCTAACATAATGAGCGTTACCACAAACATCATAAAGTTTAATTTTTGCCGTACCTAATAAGGTGGCTGTATGAGTAAAACTGCCCGAGTCGTCGCTTTCAATGTTCCCCGACGATAAATGACTTAATGTGGAATTAGACTGTGAATTACTATCAACCCTATTCCCTAAGAGTTGAGGTTGCGAACTGCTTGGCGCACCGTTATCAATCGAACACGAAGGTTGAGCGTGCCTCATCTCACAAGCGGGAGCGGAAACCGGAACGGTTGAATTGTTATTAAAAACGTTTGAACGTGAAGTAGACGGGTTGTTTGATTTTGATGGGGGATTGAAATGCAATAGAGTATGATGTCGTGCGGAACAGATATTGCATGTTCGTTGCGATAAGCAAGCGGAGAATTTATGTTTATAACTAAGACAATTGTTACAAACGGAATTAGATTTTACGAAATTATATCTTTCGTAAGGAGACATTTTTAAAAAGCCGGAACATTGATATAACTGATCATGTTTATTCGTTTTACATAGCGAACAAAATGCGGTTGTAGCTGGCTGGCTGACAAAAGTTTTTGTTTGACTGATTTTTGGAACAGGAAAACTTTTATTTGTAATAAACTTAGTTTGCTGTGTTGACAAAGTTGCTTTTGATGTCGAATGAGATACAACCTTTGTCTGTTCTTTGATAAATTCAATAAGATTATCGTAAGAAGGACACGTTTCTTTGCGATAGAACATTTCAAACAATTTGACGGACTCTGAATCTAATTTTTGCAACGCGATATGCATAAATAGGAAATCCGCTAAATCTTGTAACTTTAACGCTTTTAATGCTTTGACTGACGCGTCATAGTTGCATAGAAATGATTCCAAACTTGCAGCAGAACCGGTGGCTACCGGCTTGAAGTCCAACAGCTGGTTGGTGTACCCGGCGGCCAGGGCGCGCTTGTCCTCGTACTTGTCGATGAGCGCCTGCCATATAATGAGATAATTCTCACCCGTGGCTGGTAAGCCGGCACAGACTGACTTTGCCTGATCAGTCAATTTGCCTACTAAAAATTGAACACGTTCACTATCCGTTAGACGCGGATGGTTATGAATTACGCTTTTAAATTGCTCATAGAATAAAGGCCAATTACGAAGTTCACCATTAAACGACATTAATTCTATAGCGGGTAACTTATGTTTGACAGAATAAGATTGCAACGATCGCTGTGCATCTTGTGAACTTTGTTGAAATTCAGATTGAACGCGTTTGATTTGACAGTAAATCTCGTCAAATGCTATCCACGGCTGATAGTTAACAGTAGCACTTGGCTCTAATTTTAATAACTGTTCGTTGTACAAGTCTAAAACCCGCTCAAAATCAGATCGCAATTGGTCTAGATTTGCGACGTTGTTAATAAACGTTTTTGTTTGTATTTCATCTTCGTGTGCCTTAAGTGACAAAGTATAAATATTTTGTAAGCGAGTGAAGAACACATTGCGCTTAGCTTCCAAGATAACGAGATCACTCGGGACAGGTGCTCCGAGTGATGGGTTTTTTGTATCATTTTTCGGCATTGTAGACGAAATGTGCGGGAAGTATTAATTGTGTGACAATGCACACAGTAAAATATGTATGTACTTATATAAAATTAAACTATCGAGCGGGACAAAAAAGCGGTACGAAGTACCTAATTATTCGACAAAAATCGGTAGGTAAGTGAGCGAATGAACCTGCGCGCGGCGGCGTGGTGGCGCGGTGATCAGCTGACGAGCTACCACGCGTTTTTAAACTAAGAATGCGGGTGGACGCGAAACTAGCGGAAGCCAGCGAGAATAATGGAATCTTGTATCAATGAGATATTTATATTGTAATAAGAATGGAAATATGAAAGTACTTGAACTACTTAATGCTGACTAGCGGAAAAAGAAAATAAATTAGTCGTCAGTGGTGCGGGAATGATAGAAATAATTTAACAACTAATTTAATTAATCAAGCATGAAGTACGTATATAAGTAACTTGTCGTATTTTAAGTATTATAAGATGATTTTGATTTATGAAATATAAGGTATAGCACATCAAGCAGCTACTAGGTCGTTATATGAATAAATAGGTTAGACATTAAATTAGGACTTGAAATATCCTGGGTCGAAGTGACCAAAAATGAACGATTAGGTATATTTTTATTTTTGATTTGCGGTGCACTTTACTTGCGCTTTTCAGTCGCGTAAGTAGTGCTTTGGTTTGTGGACTGTATCTGGTTCAAAAAAAAGTTAACTAACCCTGGTTTAATACGCTTGTAACCACTTAATGATTAAAGGAAACGGTAGCTGCTTTTGGAGCTGGATTAGGACGAAGAACAGCAGCTCCCTTGAAGGAAATATGGAACCAAGCGCACTTACTTGTTAAATCCGGGACGTTCAGGGCACAGGCCGCCTCGTGGCCCTCCAAGGGCTGTCAGCACTCCATGAGCTATTTAAGGTCCTAAAGCTCTTTGTTTCCGAACACACAATAGCACGATTAACAGTTTGTATACAAATATATCACAAAATCAGCGGGAATTATCGCGATTAATAAAGATTTATTGAGGATGGCTCGCGCACAGACATTTTCACCGATGAATCGCAACGGAAGTATAAGCCGCAGCGTCAGATGGCGCGGCTGTTGCGTGTAAGTCGCGATGTAGTGCGACAGAGAGCGCGATATTTATAGTGCGCATGGGGGAAAGGGAGAGATGCCAGGAAATAAGTGGTTACAAGTAATCAAATTAAAATCAATTAAATTAAGATATTAATATGAAATCCAACAATCACAGTTGACTTACTTTCATTTTCATAGGTTTAGTGACTCTGTTTTTCGTTTAGAACCAATTAACTCAGATCAAATTATCAAAATTATAAAAAGTCTAAAATCAAATGCTGTGGGCTGCGATGGCATTAACTTGACAATGCTCATAACAACATTTCCATACACCATTAACATAATTACAAATTTAATAAACACCTCTATTTTAACATCCACCTTTCCCGACCCCTGGAAATTGGCTATAGTGCGGCCCCTGCCTAAGTACTCAAATCCATGTGGGCTAAATGAACTCAGACCAATAAACTTATTGCCATGTATGTCGAAAATTATGGAAAAAACTGTCTGTTCACAATTGACTGACTATCTTGAAAGCAACAACATTCTGCCAGATGTACAATCTGGTTTTAGAAAAGGGCGAAGCACAGCAACTGCTTTGTTGGATGTTACTGACAATATCTTGTGTTCTCAGGATAAAGGAATGTGTACGTTATTGGTGCTACTGGACTTTTCCAGGGCATTTGACTGTCTGAACATAAATTTATTGCTATCTAAACTAAATTATTATGGCTTTGAAAACGAAACACTTAGCTGGTTCGACAGTTATCTCAACAATCGCTACCAATACGTAAAGCTGAGTCTTAATGATGGTTCTTCGAAGATCTCGGAACAAGTGAGAGTTACCAGAGGAGTCCCTCAGGGATCAATTCTCGGTTCAATACTGTTTATTTTATATTCTGCTGATATAAAGACACAAATCACACATTGCAATTACCATATTTATGCCGATGACATACAAGTATACATCTCATGTAAACCATCCGAGATTGATAGTGCTATAGAAAAGCTTAATATGGACCTCTCGGGAATAGCTACTTGGGCCACAAACAATTGCTTATTGCTTAACCCTAATAAAACAAAATACCTGATTTTTGGCAGTAGGCAACAGTTAGCTGGTCTCAGTCCAACAAAACCAGTCATGCTGAAGGACGAACCGATTGAGAGAGTGTACGAAGCACGAAACTTGGGCCTGTTAATGGATACAGAACTTCGATACGAGAAGCATGTTTCCAATTCTGTTAGGAGTTGTTTTTACAAACTCAAAGTGTTATACAAGATTAGGCCATTCATAAATGAAAAATTGCGCATTCAACTTGTAGAGTCACTTGTTTTATCAAAATTAAATTATATGGATTCTGTGTTTGGCTCACGTATTCTTGCAAAAACAAAAAGACTCATTCAACGCGTTCAAAATGCCTGTGCTCGCTTCTGTTTCAGCATTCCGTTAAGGGCCCATGTCACTCCATTTTTAAATAAACATGCAATTCTCAAAATGCAACACCGTCGCAAGCTGCACTTGGCTTGTCTGCTTTTTGGAGTACTACGCCACAAAGCACCATTATATCTCTTTGAGAAGCTATCTAGTCAAAGGCTGCGTGGGACTCGTCAATGTGGAATCCAGTTGTTGACACCTCGACATGCTTCAGCTGCTTTTCGCGGAAGTTTCCGTTATATAGCAACCAAATGCTGGAATAACATCCCACCTCCAATTAGGAACCTGCAAAATATACATAGTTTCAGAATAAAAATTAAAAAATATATATATGAGCACCAAGTAGCACAGGAAACTTTAAGACTCGATACTAGTTGCATTTAAAAATAACCTTCAATAATAGTAAATTCAACAAAAATAATAGTAGTTTACAATTATTATATTATTATGTATTATTTTATTATGGATATTATTAGCTTCAACATTGACCACTTGTCTTACTCTTCTTCTTTGTATGTAACTTAATAGATACCAAATTAATCCCATTTCTTGTTTGCCAAGTTTGTTTTATATCTTAACACCATATTATTAACCCTTAAACAAATATTGGGAAACTATTTCCCACTTAATTTTATAGTTTTCATTTATTTTTTCTGTTCTTTGTTTGTGTCTTATTGAAGTTTATATTCCTTTATTTTCTAAAAATTGTCCTGTTTGATTGAGGGTTAACAAATAACAAATAAAAATGAATGTCACTACCATTGCAAGCTTTGAGCAAAGTACATACCTATGGTTTATGTCCCATCTGCCTGCATTGCCATGCATATTTGATAATGATAAGTAGAAGCAGGTTTTTTTTTTGTCCAAATCTTTCTAATTTCTTACTTTTGTCATCTTTTGTTTTTTATTTATTTTTGTCTCCGACGAATAAGATCGTGTTCCGCATTGTTACACCTCACTTCGTCGCAATCTGTAGTTAATTTCCTGTACCTATAAAACATTATTCACTCTTTCAAATGTTTTAAGAAACGGAATTAATAAGTAAGTAACAGTTTTTTGCTGTCGCACGCGGCTCGGCGGCATGCATTTTTCCGGGGTTTTCATATCGTCTCCCACCATGCTCCCACCCACGGTTTATAGGATAAACTGGATAAGTCAGGACGACCTTAGTTTATAGGTACATACATTAGTATTTGTGTAAGCAATCCATTTAACTTACCACTGTTGCCTACTCCGATAACCACGTACTTCACTAAAGTCATATTAAAGTTGAGCACGGCACGGTCAGTTCGTATTTGGATTTTATTATTATTATTTTCATGGTCGATTCGTTTATGAGTTTACTTAAAACAGTAACACAAAACAAACCCCACCATACCATTATTCCATAGATTGTATAAAATAGGTCATGTCTGTTTTCTTTGTTTGCTCCATAGGGCTAAGGGACTGTTGCCCATTCCGCCATATAAGGACGAGCATGGAAGGCTTTCCTAATCTATGAGTTTTACGTTTATTTTTTATTTTTACCTTTTTCTCATGTTATTATTTATGTTTTGTTTACAAATAATTATGTGTGTGTAACCTTCCGTGGTTTCACCTGATGGTTCCACCGGAAGACCAGCGCTGACTTTAAAGCCAGCATTACGCTGAGTTGGGACCATTTCGTGGCAATTTTCTTTTTGTACGTTTTTATCTGTTCTTGCTTATGTTTGTCACGAATAAATGATTTTCTTCTTCTTCTTCTTCTTCTTCTTCATACAAGCGAGCGATGGCGGATAAAATTGACCTCTTGGTACAATTTTTCGGTAACCCAGAAATAACAAACGAAAAGTTGTCCGTCGTGGTTTTCCAACGAAGGCCTTTAAAAATATCATCACTGTCAAAGGATAAAGAATCCTGTTGACGATGTGTAGCGGGAAGCTGATGAAGCAGCTCAGCCGAGTTACTTGTCCATTTTATTAGGTCAAAACCTCCAGCTTCGAACATTTTTATAAGCTGGCGGGAAACTTCAACGGCTTCGTCGACAGATGGCGCTGAAAACACCAAATCGTCCATAAATACATCTCTTTCTACTACCGACGCTGCAAGAGGGAACCGGCATCGTTCATCGCTCGCTAGCTGCCGTAAGGTACGAATGGCTAGGAACGGTGAAGAGCGCAACCCAAAAGTGACGCGGTTAAATTCGTATGTTTGTACTGGTTCCTCGGTTGAGAACCGGTACAAAATACGTTGGAACTTGCGATGAAATGGTTCAACTTCAATGCATAAATACATCTGTCTAACATCAGCAAAAAAGGCTATATTGAAAACCCGGACGTTTAGCAAAATATGAAAAAAGCTTTTGCCCGCGACTTCGTCCGCGTAGAACTCGTTTATCGCAGTTAAGTACATTCATAGTTTAAAGTAATTTAATAGTTAGGAATATTAATCCTGCTGCTATTAACTCACAAAATCCGCCATAAGTAGCATTTTTATCATATCAGCAAAATATTCATCAGGTGTTAAGTAGTTATCACCATTCCTGTCGTGGGTCATAATTGAAAAGTTGCTTCAGTTATTAACCACATATCTGACAATTTCTGAACGCACCTCCATCGCTCTATCTTGTGTTCCGTACATTAAATAAGAGAGAGCACGAAACAAACATGCACCGTCACCAACAATAGGGACGACAGTACATTCTTCAACTTCTCCATTAACGTTCAGATTTTCTTTAACCATTTTAAAAAAGTCTAACCGACAAAACCTATACTTAAACCAAACGAAAACAAAACAAATGCCAAAATTCAAAGCAGAGTCTATAACCAAAACTACTAAACCGAAACAAAGCAAATGCAATCCAAAGAACGATACGGCGGCCACTCATCATCGGGTATATGTAACTCAGTGAAAACACAACAATAGCGCATTTTAAACTACTACTAACGCCATCTAATGTCAACATTTAGAACTAAAAATTATTTTGTTCGTCTTAATTTATTCGTTCCATTAGGTACTGATAGGTTCAAATTAATACATTTACATCCTCCATCATCCCTTATTTTATCCCCATGGGAGTTGAATTTATCAAAATCCTATTTAAGCGGACGTCTTCACCATAGTAGCTCCAATCTTTAAATTCAGTTCAATCAGTCGAAAATCTAAGAAGATTTATACAAACTTTCATCCCCTTTTTATCTCCTTAGGGGTGGAATTTATCAAAATCCTGTCTTAGAGGATGCCTATATCATAGTAGCTATATGCATGCAAAGTCTCAGCCCGATCGGTTCAAAATTGACAAAGTTTCATACAAACTTTCATCCCCTATTTTATCCCCTTGGGGGTAGAATTTATCAAAATCCTTTCTTAGCTGATGCCTACGTCATAACATCTACCTGCAAGCCAAATTTCAGCCCGATCCGTCCAGTGGTTTGCGTTGTGCGCTGTGCGTTGATATATCACTATGTCAGTCAGTTGAGTTTTATATATTTAGATATCGCATTGCAAGTTCGGACCAGTAAATAATAGTAGTTTATGTGACTGTTGCATAATAAGGGGCATTAAAATTCGAGTGAGTGTTTATGAAACGAGCCGAAGGCGAGTTTCATAATAGCATCTCACGAGTATTTTAATGCTTATTATGTACAGTTACATATACTGCTTTATCTACACACATATCATCAAAGCTCTCTATGATGTGTTCAGAAATCGCATGTAATGAATGACCGGCATTGCAGCATTGATTAGAGCTATTAGTAAAATAATACAAAAAATAAATGGGATAACAGAGACAATTATTTATTGTAATAATTATTATTTACAGTTTTAATTGTGCGGTGGTTGAATTCCACTTTTCCAGTTTTGATCGTAGAATCAATCATTCGTGGATTTTGACGGCAACAACATATTTTCGACGCTCATTGCTTTATCCCTGATATCAGGTGGCGTCTCTGAAATATCGTGATCATGATCACTATCTTGATCACTCATTTTAAGTAGTCGTACAATACAATAATTATTTACGAACAAAACAACACAACAAACTTATTTTTCCGACAAAATAAGCGTCAAATGTGGCGGCAAATCAAAATTTGACAAGTTGTTTTTTTTTCAATTCAGAGACAACTAGATTAAGCGTCAACTATCAAATCGTTCGATATCAAGTAACATGCGAGATATGTCAAAGTTGTGTGAAATTGACACTTCATTTTCAATAAAATGTCATCTCGACTGATTTAGAATAGAGGTCTAATCAAAAATGCTTTGTTTTTCAGAGATGTTCGAAATTTGAATGTCATAAGAACATCAATTTTGATGAATTCATAAGAAAACTGCCGCAGATAAAAAAAATGCTCTAAGAACAGAGTTGATTATTATGCTGGTCATCATTTGCGGTTTCTGAACGCATCATAGAGGGTTTATGATATGAGTGTAGATAAAATATTATTAAGTGACAACCCTGTATCCGACTTTGAACTGCCATCTAGGACTATACGTACCTTAGTTGTACTTTTGTCGTTTCTAATCACAGGGTGATGCGGTAAGTAAAAGGAAGGCTCATTAGACGTTTCAGACGTCACGAGCGACAAATAATCATTAAGCCGGCCATCCACGTTACGGTCCACCGGAGAGGTTACCTGCGCAGGCGACCGGAGGACACGGCACACACGCACAGGTTCACCGTACGGTGTCGCTCAAAAGAAATTTTTTTTGGTTTTGGTCCGGTTGCCTGCACAGGTAAACCTCTCCAGTAACCATAACGTGTATGGCCGGCTTTATCGATATAGTCACGTATGACTTCACTATAACGTTCACGTAGGTCAGGTGACCTTGAAAATCGTTTTTCTAAGAGGTAGAAGCGGTATTTTGCTGAAATAAAAAAATACCCAGCTTAGCGGGACCGTCCTTAAACGATAGGGTAACCGTGTAGCGGCCATTACCGAAGCGGGTTGTCGTGGAGGTATAATTATCCTCGCACTTTTTGTCGTCAGGACTTAAAAATATTTGTTCTGGAATTTCCTCTAATTTCCAAAACCTCTCTAAATCATCGGTTAGCGGGCGGTCAGGGCAGCGAATGTGAAAGGTCGCGGATGAAGTGGGAATATCCGAAGATTCTGCGATATCGACGTCACCCATTAAAACATAACCCAACCTTGTTTGCAACGCAGTTGGTACATTCAAGCCGGTTATTTTATTAGACTGTAATATTTTACAATATAAATTAACCCCTAACAATATATCTATCTCACCGGGTTCATGAAATAATTCGTCGGCCAGGTCCAGTTGGGGTAAATAATCAATTGAACTAATATCAACCCGCGAGTCGGGCAACATTCCTGTTATACACGGGACAACGAGCGGTCTAATGTAGTATGCCTCGCCGTCTCCGAAGCGCGAGGTAAAATCAATGCAAGTTATACCTTTTTTTTTTCATTTATTTATCCAAAATAACTTAAATATAGTACATGGAGTATAACAGCGAGTGAAAACCGCGTACGGTTTATCTGTCGCCCCCTAACCTAACCTAACACCTTTTGTTTGATTTCTCCAAAACCATGCACTTCCGTGTACCTACTAGTATTATAAATAGATAGCGATAATCTCTTGCAACATTCTTGTGTAATATAGTCACTCTGAGATCCTGGGTCCACCAAACAGCGAGCGTAATGAGTGCGACCATATTTGTCAACAATCCTCACCCTCGCGGTCCCTAACAGCGTAGTGGACGGGGCGCGGCAGCCAGCAGCGCCGCGGGACGTGGCCGTGGCGGTGGTCACGTTAGCGGCGCTATGTGGAGCCGCAGGATCACTTTGTTTATACTTTATTGTTAATAGCAATGGGGTTGATATTCGATTGTGGACTGTAAGTTTTATTTTTATTTGATAAATCCTTCGATATCGATTCACGGGGACCTTGTTTGTTTACGGCATTAAAGTTTTCCTTATTAAAATGAAGTAACGAATGGTACTGTTTAGAACATTGACCGAGTGAGTTGCAAGCTAAATATTTATGCTTGCTGCTTAAGCAATTGGTACAAAAACCGTTTATTTTAATAAAATCGTACCTTATTGACGGCGTCAAGTTTAAAAACTTCTGATAAAAATATAACTAATAATGTCCAGTATTATTACAAAAGGTACACGGTGCGGAACCCTCCGTGTTTACGAACGACTTAGTATTAGCACGGCTGGGAGCGGGAAACGTAACTTTATTGCGACTGTAATTATTAGTCGCCGCGAGTTTAACAGGTGCGGAACCTTGAGGTCGCGAGCTGCATAAAGCCCTGTTTTGATCATATTTAGGAATTTTCTCCTTACGACACGACATTTCGTACGACTTAACTGTCTCCGAATCAAATTTTCGGAGCGCGAGGGATAAGAATAAAAAATCAGTCAAGTCCTCGATGTGCAATTGTTGAAGTGCCTTAATGGACGAATTGAAAATATCAATAAAGTTGTGATATCCATCGAATACGCTAGCGTTAATCTTAGTCATAGTTGTTATGGCGAATTTTTGGCCTAAAGCTGCATTTTGTGATGGAAGCAAGCCGCTTTGTACATACATAGTAGGGACCAAAATAAGCGATTTTACCTGCAACAGCACAACTTTCACCCCTTAGGAACACAGATGGCGCCACTTCAATTTTTAATTTTTCAAAAAATTCTACAACCTAAACGGCTGTACCGATTTCAATAATTAGGGTGTCAATCGAAAGATAATTAAACAATGTATTATAAAAAATATATACCATAAAAAACAAAACATGTTTGCTACCAAAAACCCCTCATTTTTGTTAATTTTTTTTAGCTATTCACCAGTTTTTTATTTATTTACATTAAAAATGCAAGAAAAGGGTATTATTTTATAAACTCGCATGATTACGCTGTTAATAACACATTTAATAAAAAAACTACATGTCAATACCTTTAATATTTAGAGAGATATTTACGATTATATGCGAGAGGGCGACGGGGTCATTGACCTCAAATTCTAATTTAATTCTTTATTTTAAGTGGTTCCTGTGTTAAATGTAAACCGACTCACTGGGTCCCAAGATACAGGCTCAGCCTAGTTTGGGGTCCACAAGATATTGTTCCTTTTTGTAAACCGTGTATTTTTACTTAATAAATTTATTCTTATTCTTATTTTTATTTAAAAACGCGCGCCAACCCAATTCTGGCCTGTAATTGAAAAAAAATTATACGTTGACAATTTCAAAAGCTTAAAAATTTACGTCTAGGATACTTTCAATCATGGTGCATGCTAATTACTGGGGTGCGCCAAAGTTCATATAAAATTGCAACTCCGATTATTGGAACTCCGAATTTTTTTCTCATACCATTTTACCTCATAATGATCACTCCTCATACTCTTCATAATATTTTTTAATACTAATGATCGGAACTCATACTCATCTGAACTTATAACTCCAATATTCATGGAACCGTACACTTTTCAGAATTTCTTAAATATCTTGCGTGTATATAAAATTAGGTTAGGTTAGGTTAGATTTATAGCAATCCTCAAAAAGTAACAGTTTATTAAATAAATGCATTATGAGTTGCGATAATTATGACTTAAAAAAGTATGAACAAGAAAGTATGAGCACAATTTTTCGAAGAAATGATGAGTATAGACACAAATCGTTATTTGTATAAAAAATCTAAAGACCAATTTTATATGAGCCAATATGGACCCTAATTACTGATTATATTATTGACGAAATACCTAGGCAAATTTGTTGTTGTTTTGTTGTTAGATTCCGTTAAAGAATGTGTATCGGATAAGTTGTTTTTAAAATATCAGTAGTTTTAAACATCTCTTCTAATACCGTGAAACCGTCCAAGTTTGCCCGATTATATTTTATTATCTTGATTTTCTTTAAAAATTATAATGTTTCACTATGCTTTTTCATTTCAAGGTTGTTAAATCAGTCTTATTTATATACGATTTCAAGAAATTTATGATTTTCATGGCGGGCAAACTTACTTTCACTTGCGTCCATGTTTACCCATACCCATTATCTGCTAAACTGTAGCTTTTATGGCGTTGTTGTTTAAGAAGGAGTATCTTATCTTATCTTATCTTGTTGGTGGGGTCCTTACGGATACACTTCGACCTTATGGGATATTTTGTGTAGTTACCCCTCTTTAAGCGCTTAATCCAGTGCAGCCTCTAACCCTTCCAAAAAGCGGATAGTGGAGTGCCTTGAAATCGTTCGGTTCTGGGTAGCCAAAACCGAGGATTTTCATTGTTACTCCGGCGAGAGCATCACATTCACACAGTAAGTGTTTGATTGTCTCCACCTCTTCGCCGCACATTCTACAATCTGTGTTGTCATAAAGGCCCATCTTTGCTAGGAGATGTTTAATCCCAAAGTGCCCGGTAAACACTCCGATAATATATCGGAGTTGTCTTCTGCTGAGTTTCCAAAGTTTTTTGGGCCAGCTCTAGTCAACTCTTTCTATGATTAGCTTTGCATGCCCTAAGCCTACCGTAGTTTTCCACTCTTTTTAGTGATATTCTAGGGCGTTATTGTTTAGGGCTGCTTTTATGGTGCCCAGTGAGGGTGACACAAATGGTTCATGTCCGACGTATGCGCCCTTGGACCCTTCCCTTGCTAGCTCGTCCGCGGCTTCATTTCCGGGAAAGCCTTCGTGTCCTGGAATCCACATCAGTTTCACTTTATTGTGCCTGCCAAGCCTGTTTATAAGGCTTGGACTCCATTGTAGACTAGTTTCGAGTCTACTTTTGGCACTGTAAGCGCCTTAAGTGCCGCTTGGCTGTCGCTTAGAATATAGATAGTTCTCTCATGTGGAGGCTTGCCAATATTCTCCTGCGTGCAGGCAATTATTGCATACAGCTCTGCCTGGAAGACCGTTGCGTTGTTGCCCATGCTTATGCTACTGTTATAGTATTTGGCGTGAATATCGACCCCCGTACCGGAGCACATTTAAGAAGCGTCCGTGTACCATATCGCGTTGTCTTACTCTGATAGGTGCAACCCATTTTTCCATTCATCCCTCGTCGGAATGTGGACATTAAAGTTCCTTCGGAATACATACTTGGGTTGCATTTTATCGCCACCCATCGTCAGTATTCTGTCAAGAACAACATTGTGTGCCATTTTTGTGTGTCTGTTTATAGACGCTACGTCGTTCCACAGGCCAGTTTCTTTCAACCTCTGTAGTGACTTACACGCCTCAGACTGTATGGCGATATGCAGCGGTGTGGTGGGAGGTTTAGTAGGACCTCCATTGCCGCCGTCGGCGTCGTTCTGAACGCCCCTGTTAGAGTCTGTCTAATGAAAGATGAACCTGAGAAAAAGCGGCAAATTCAAAAAATCTTCATATGGTATTACCGATCAATGTAGGAATAAACGGTTTTGATACTTTTCTTATTTTGTTTATTTTGGTGGGCACAAAGGAAGAGGAAACGCGTACTTTTTCACAATACTAAAGCCCGTATTAATAAACTATAGGTACTCAAGTCTACTAATACCGCACTCAAGTGTCCGTTTATCCATATTAAGACCACACACGGTATCATATTTAAGTACAGTTTATTAGTAGAAGCCCGAGAGTCTTACTACTTAATACGTATGGGTGGATCAACTTTTTTGTTGTTGTTAGTGTCCCGTAAGCCAAGAGACAACAGTGATAGTTTCTTAGAAAAAAAATTATAATGTATACTTCTATCACACTCAGGAGAAAAGCCATAAAAGAATGGTAGTGGACTTATATCCTTTGAAATCATAGTTTTAATGAGTGACCCAGGAAACGTCACCCTGGCACCGAACTACAAAGAAAAGTTGATTGACCCGTATAGTCAGCATTAAATAAATAGATAGTGACACCCAAAGTCACCAAACGTGTACCGAACTATTTAGCAACTTTGGGTATCACGAAGTATTTGATGCTTTGAAACTATCGATGAAAAAAAAATGCAGACCACCATAATAATGATTGCATCAGCATGCTTTCTCATTTGTGAGCTCTTTTAGTAAATAAAATCACCAATAACAAGTCATTAAGTAAAAATATTTTATTTATTATTAGGGTAAAACCGATGCTTTCTCTCAACTCTGCTAATAGGCATCTGAGTGTAGGCACTTGCTTCTTTACAATATAAAATTCGTTAATTTTATTTCGGATGGCATGGATGTCAAAACTATCTAAATTGGATACTGTGGCCTTGTGAGTTAGCTTCTTTCCTGGAGTACTGAAGACACCATGGTTTACTTTGCCTTCATTCTCTTCAATGTCGAAACACTGATATCTGTAAGAAGAAAGAAGGAATGAATTAAACAGAACACCATTTACAAATATTGTGACACGCAGTACAGCCCCATTTTACAGTCCGACAGCTCTAAGAACATTTGGGTTTAGGTGAAATCAAATTGCATCGGTGAGGTTCAAATCGCAACGGTTTAAGAACAAGGAAGACAGGTATAACCCGAACATCTTTTCCAAGAACTCATGAAGTGTACGTAGGTACATATTAATATGTGTATGATATCTTTTAACTAAATGTATACAAACACCTCCTTAGTGTTTTACTGAAACTAGGTATGAGTGTCAGTTATATTAATCATCTGTCTATTTAATTAATTTAATAAAATTGCGATTGTTAAGAGATTCAACATGGTATAGGTACAGACAATACACCTATGTATAGGGAAAGACAATGATTTAATTAATCTTAGTATTTACCGGTCATTGATGATAATTCTTCTAAATACTTCGTTTGACTCTGGCATAGTAAATCGTTTTGCTCCAACTCTTTCAACTGCTGAAGATTTTTCAAAACCGTTTGTTTTTCACCATCCACGTCCAGCTTATCTGAAAAGAATACATCGTTTAATTTCTTAATGGAAAAGAAATACCAATTCCAAAAGATAGGTAGAACAGAAAAGGTATATATTCTATGAAACTTTGGATTAAAGATATATAAATAATAAGTATCAAAAGTAACATGCCATACTAACCTTGTTATAACCTATGAATTCAGTCACCGTATGTAAACACTCTATTTTTTGTTTCAACAATGCTTCCCTCTTCTCTTGTTTTTCTTTATACTTGTTTATAATGGTACAAAGGATCTGTCGCACACAACTTTTGATAGTTTTACGCATGTACTAAACATGCGTAAATTTCGAGAAGAAAACTTTAATTTGACAGACTCGAACCAACAACGACTTGTTTGTCAATGTCAAAACGTCATTTTAATAGTGTTGCCAGATCTGCCAGTCAAATAAAAGCCCGGTTAATCATTCATTAGACAGACTCTATAGCCATGCAGGCCACCCTCTGCACCTTAGTTAGAGAGTCCTTGCATGTCCTTATTGTTGTTTTTGGCCACCAGGCCAAGCAGTCTCACATAATTATGGGCCTTACTAAGGTAAGGTAAGAAGGAGTATAAATTAATATAACAATAACGCATAACAGCTATAGTTTAGCAGATAATGGGTATGGGCAAACATGGACGCAAGTGAAAGTAAATTTGCTCGCCATTAAAATCATAAGTTGCTCGAAATCGTATATAAATAAGACTGAATTAACAACGTTAACGCAATTCTAGGGTCAAAATGCCATCCTTGAAAAAGCATAGCGAAACATTATTATTTTTAAAGAAAATCAAGATAATACTAAATAATTCCGATTATTTACTATTACCTTGATTTTCTTTAAACTTGGACGGTTTCACAGTATTAATAGTTTTTAAAATATCAGTAGGTAGTTTTAAACATCTCTTATGTTTAAAACTACCTACTGATATTTTAAAAACTACTTAACCGATACACATTCTTTGAAAGAATCTAACAAAAAAAAACAACAAATTTACCTATTTCGTCAATAATATGATCAGTAATTAGCATTCACCATGATTGGAAGTCAATTTTAAGCTTTTGATAATGTCAAGGTATATTTTTTTTTCAATTACTGGCCAGAATTGTGGTGGCGCGCGTATTCGAGGTCAATGACCCCGTCGCCCCGTCGCATATAAACGTGCATATCTCTCTAAATATTACTGGTATTGACATGTAGTTTTTTTATTAAATGTGATAATAACAGCGTAATCATGCGAATTAATAAAATAATACCCTTTTTTGCATTTTTTAATGTAAATAAATAAAAAACTGGTGAATAGCAAAAAAAAATAACAAAAATGAGGGGTTTTTGTTAGCAAATATGTTTTGTTTTTTATGCTTTATTTTTTTTATAATACATTGTTTAATTATCTTTCGATTGACATTCTGATTCGATTTTTGAAATCGGTATAGCCGTTTAGGTTGTAGAATTTTTTGAAAAATGAAAAATTGAAGTGGCGCCATCTGTGTTCCTAAGGGGTGAAAGTTTTGCTGCTGCGGGTAAAATTTTGATTATTTTGATCCCTACTAACACTGTGCAAAGCGGCTTGCTTCCATCACAAAATGCAGCTTTCGAACCGTAATAACTAGGACTATCTGTTTTGAATCAAACAGCTGGTTGGCATAAGCGGCTGCAAGCGCCCGAGTATCGTTGTATCTGTCTATGAGAGTATTCCATATTATTTTATAGTTAGATGCTGTCGGCGCTAGGCCCGCGCAGACCGACAACGCCTTATCGTATAATTTGCCGAACAAATAATAACAGCGTTCCGCATCTGACAGTTGCGGGTTCTCATCTATAATGGCTTTAAATTGTTGATAAAATACAGGCCATTTTCGGACGTCTCCGTCGAAATGCATTAATTCTATTGGCGGAAGCCTACATTTCATCTTTGAAGGAGGATTATTATTATTCCCGCTAGCCATGGTAGTGTCAGACTAGGATGAATTAACTTTAGAAAGCATATATTTAATTCTACTGTACAAGTCTTCGAATGACGCCCAGGTCTGAGTATCTACTTCGGCGTCAGGGTTAAGGTAGACTTCCATGGGTAGCGGCTGATGCGACAGACGCGTGCGGCTGACGTGCGCGATTGTAGCGCGCGTCTCGCGACAGTAGTAAACACTATGAAAACGTATGGCACCGCTTCTTGAAAGAGCTAGCTTTGTCGCTACAAATAGACAGTTGCACAGATCACTTTTTGTAATAATATGGTTGTCTTAGGGGTTTATGTTTTACTATTATCATTTTTCGTTATTTTTGTATTTGCTAAATATTTTGTTATGAATGTAAGCAGATAAGAATGCGTTCAGAGGGCTAGATCTCACTTTGTTGTGATGTTTAACAGTTGTAATTTTCTAATTATTGATCTAGATTGATTTATTATTATTTTAATTAAGTCTAGAATATTTTATGTTATTGTTATATTTCTTTTGTTTGTTTTTTTGCTATCTTTCCATCTCTTACGGGTCCAGCTTAAAATCAGCGCTGCGGCTCCGTGCCACAGCACAAGCTGAGCTGGCATTCCGTTTCAGCTATTTTATTTTAATTTTAATTAGTTATTAATAGATTACTTTTACTTTTGTTTTGTCAAATGCATGTGTTTTTGTTTTTATTTAATAGCAGAACAAATGAATCTATCTATCTTATAGATTTTCATAGCTTTTAGGGGTGTTTTTATTTTTGCGTTAAATCTCTACTGTCAAATTCATGTTTAAGGTTTCTTAAAAGAGTAACATAGAAGTTTCTATAGCAAGAGTAAATAAGTCTTTTGGCGGCATTCTCAGGATCCTTTCGACAGTCCTGATGCAGTTTGTCCCTATGTTTGGAACATCTTATCAAGCCCGGGATCATCCAGGGTTGGACAGTATGTTTCGAACGACTAACCTTTACTGTTTTGGAGTGCCTAGTCACAGCGTTTGAAACTGTACTGGAAAATAATTCTACAGCGCAATCAAGACTACAATTTTGGATAATAGGGTTCCAATCTACTTTTTTTAACTCAAGCTGGAGAAAGACGAGATCAATCATATCTTTCGTTCGACTCAGTTTAGCTAGTTTCTGAGATTGAAGTGAAATCCCTGTGTGTGTGTGTTCTGCCTGATACTGATTTGAGATGAAGATGTGGTCTAGGCAGGCTTTGTGATGCGTAATTGTATCTATGCATGAAATGAGTCCATGCTCAGCCAAAAAAAGCGAGGTATTCTGAGGAATAGAAGCTGGCCTCAGCAGTGCCTAAAATATCGATGTTGAAATCTCCAGCAACGATGAGGCAAGGACTTGCACTGAGGGATTTGAGGGCCGTATCAAGAGATAAAATAAACTTATCAGGATTAGAAAAACTAGGCGATCTGTGTACAGCAACGACCCTGAAAGTATTAGGGACATCAACAAGAATGCAGTTAGCGTCATCAACAGCTAATTCAGAAATTACTGGAGACCATTTATTACTTACGTATGTGATCACGCCTCCAGATTTGTTAATATATTTTAGGATATGAAAGGATGTGAAGCCCAGCAGTTGACTGATTAAAGAGTATTTATTTAACCAACACTCGCTAAAAATAACAACATCAAAATTAACATTTAACCTTTTCCAATTAACAAGAAAGTTATCAAAGTTTTTCTGTACACTTATAATGTTTATGCTTAAGATTTTTAGGGTATACTTTGCAATAATTTGTGAACAGTTTTCCAGAAGCGACAAGGTATAGCATTTTACCTGATACGCAGAATCTATATCACGCAATAAATCCAGGGGGAATTGAGAAACACAGATTTTATTTGCCATACCAACAAAAAGATTTTTACCGACAAATGACAATAATAACAAAATATAAGAAATTTTGTAGTCTAATGAGAGTTCCGTAGGGCATCCTCCCGGGAAATCCCGGTTCTGAAATTCCCGGGAATTTCATAGTGCCTAAAGAACCGGTACTGAAGATTACATCCCGGTTCTCCCGGTTCTTTCCATGTGCTTGCGCCATAGTAATTGATTTATAATTTATATAGAAAAATACTGCCCAGGAGTGTCATCCCTCTCTAACATGCGCACATGGTATATGGCGATCTCGCTCGCACGGACCGTGTCGTCAGTTGATATGTAACCATCGCACGCTAATGAGTCGCTAATTTTGAAATCGACCAAAATCTTATAAAATAATCGTCATCCTCACATAATATTACGTTAAAATACGCTAAAGGACCTTGTGTTGATGTGAAGAACTGTATTTGTGTATAACTGTGGTTTACGCCAAGGATTTGTGAGATAGGTATGCGTGCTGGTGTAGTGAAATTGTAATTTTATGGACAATAGACCTGGCTAGGGTCCTGGATTGCTCTGAAGGAGATACCGGTAAGTGCACATGTGTCTTTCCTTATCCTATCCAGACTTTTTGGCAGTTTTATTAGCATAAGCAACGGACAAATCCTTGCCGGCCTTAGTGGATAATATTTCAAGTACATTTCAAATTTTATTAAGGGTTTATTTGGGTTGTCCCATCAGCTAAGAAAAACAAGCATAACTAGTGTTACGCGCCCCCAAAATTTGATCCGTCGAACCTCGATGCATTACCAGCATATATATACCTAAGTAATATTATATATTTCATTAATCGATTAGTATTTATCTCTCTAATTGCTTGAGTTAGTCAGTATTTTGCAATCCGCAAGTAGGTGAAATAACATTTAGGTTAAGTACAGTGCTTATATATTTCTAAATTTACATAATCTAATTGTAACTTGAGTCGCTGCTGCGTATATAAAATATTTGTATTGCAATTAAATCGATCTAAGTTGTTGATCGCATTCGCTCAGTTCCCTACCGTTATAAATAACTACCCGCTTTGTGCGCCGAAAGTGCGCTGCGGCCGCTGCGCTGAGCCTCAGCCTAACTAGAATCACCTACATTATCGCAATCCATTATTTACGGCAAGTTTGCTATTTTGTTATTTGAAAACGGTTACTATCAACTCATTATCTTTACGTCTAATCCAATTTTCTCTGGTTTGTTTATAACACAAACACATCATTAAGTCTAGTAAAAAAGAATCTAAACAGGATATGAAAGACGACGAGGATCCCCGTACTTTGGCAATGAGAGTTAAATATAAAATTACTTATGCGAATCGAAATGCATTATTCTCTCGCGTGCAACAAATTTAAGATTTGTCTCGAAAATGGCATTTAAGTGAAGCTGATAAGGAGTTGTTTATGGGTGCGTCGTCGAACGTGGATAAATTACGCGAAGAGTTTAAAAATATGTTGGACTCGTTTAATGATATCAATTTGTCGCTTATAAAGGTTGACTTCCATGGGTAGCGGCTGATGCGACAGACGCGTGCGGCTGACGTGCGCGATTGTAGCGCGCGTCTCGCGACAGTAGTAAACACTATGAAAACGTATGGCACCGCTTCCGTAGTAAGCGGCTCAGCCGCGCACGGCTCGCAGATTCGTCAGCCGTTAACCACGGAAGCGGTGCCATACGTTTTCATAGTGTTTACTACTGTCGCGAGACGCGCGCTACAATCGCGCACGTCAGCCGCACGCGTCTGTCGCATCAGCCGCTACCCATGGAAGTCAACCTTTATAAGCGACAAATTGATATCATTAAACGAGTCCAACATATTTTTAAACTCTTCGCGTAATTTATCCACGTTCGACGACGCACCCATAAACAACTCCTTATCAGCTTCACTTAAATGCCATTTTCGAGACAAATCTTAAATTTGTTGCACGCGAGAGAATAATGCATTTCGATTCGCATAAGTAATTTTATATTTAACTCTCATTGCCAAAGTACGGGGATCCTCGTCGTCTTTCATATCCTGTTTAGATTCTTTTTTACTAGACTTAATGATGTGTTTGTGTTATAAACAAACCAGAGAAAATTGGATTAGACGTAAAGATAATGAGTTGATAGTAACCGTTTTCAAATAACAAAATAGCAAACTTGCCGTAAATAATGGATTGCGATAATGTAGGTGATTCTAGTTAGGCTGAGGCTCAGCGCAGCGGCCGCAGCGCACTTTCGGCGCACAAAGCGGGTAGTTATTTATAACGGTAGGGAACTGAGCGAATGCGATCAACAACTTAGATCGATTTAATTGCAATACAAATATTTTATATACGCAGCAGCGACTCAAGTTACAATTAGATTATGTAAATTTAGAAATATATAAGCACTGTACTTAACCTAAATGTTATTTCACCTACTTGCGGATTGCAAAATACTGACTAACTCAAGCAATTAGAGAGATAAATACTAATCGATTAATGAAATATATAATATTACTTAGGTATATATATGCTGGTAATGCATCGAGGTTCGACGGATCAAATTTTGGGGGCGCGTAACACTAGTTATGCTTGTTTTTCTTAGCTGATGGGACAACCCAAATAAACCCTTAATAAAATTTGAAATGTACTTGAAATATTATCCACTAAGGCCGGCAAGGATTTGTCCGTTGCTTATGCTAATAAAACTGCCAAAAAGTCTGGATAGGATAAGGAAAGACACATGTGCACTTACCGGTATCTCCTTCAGAGCAATCCAGGACCCTAGCCAGGTCTATTGTCCATAAAATTACAATTTCACTACACCAGCACGCATACCTATCTCACAAATCCTTGGCGTAAACCACAGTTATACACAAATACAGTTCTTCACATCAACACAAGGTCCTTTAGCGTATTTTAACGTAATATTATGTGAGGATGACGATTATTTTATAAGATTTTGGTCGATTTCAAAATTAGCGACTCATTAGCGTGCGATGGTTACATATCAACTGACGACACGGTCCGTGCGAGCGAGATCGCCATATACCATGTGCGCATGTTAGAGAGGGATGACACTCCTGGGCAGTATTTTTCTATATAAATTATAAATCAATTACTATGGCGCAAGCACATGGAAAGAACCGGGAGAACCGGGATGTAATCTTCAGTACCGGTTCTTTAGGCACTATGAAATTCCCGGGAATTTCAGAACCGGGATTTCCCGGGAGGATGCCCTACGGAACTCTCATTAGACTACAAAATTTCTTATATTTTGTTATTATTGTCATTTGTCGGTAAAAATCTTTTTGTTGGTATGGCAAATAAAATCTGTGTTTCTCAATTCCCCCTGGATTTATTGCGTGATATAGATTCTGCGTATCAGGTAAAATGCTATACCTTGTCGCTTCTGGAAAACTGTTCACAAATTATTGCAAAGTATACCCTAAAAATCTTAAGCATAAACATTATAAGTGTACAGAAAAACTTTGATAACTTTCTTGTTAATTGGAAAAGGTTAAATGTTAATTTTGATGTTGTTATTTTTAGCGAGTGTTGGTTAAATAAATACTCTTTAATCAGTCAACTGCTGGGCTTCACATCCTTTCATATCCTAAAATATATTAACAAATCTGGAGGCGTGATCACATACGTAAGTAATAAATGGTCTCCAGTAATTTCTGAATTAGCTGTTGATGACGCTAACTGCATTCTTGTTGATGTCCCTAATACTTTCAGGGTCGTTGCTGTACACAGATCGCCTAGTTTTTCTAATCCTGATAAGTTTATTTTATCTCTTGATACGGCCCTCAAATCCCTCAGTGCAAGTCCTTGCCTCATCGTTGCTGGAGATTTCAACATCGATATTTTAGGCACTGCTGAGGCCAGCTTCTATTCCTCAGAATACCTCGCTTTTTTTGGCTGAGCATGGACTCATTTCATGCATAGATACAATTACGCATCACAAAGCCTGCCTAGACCACATCTTCATCTCAAATCAGTATCAGGCAGAACACACACACACAGGGATTTCACTTCAATCTCAGAAACTAGCTAAACTGAGTCGAACGAAAGATATGATTGATCTCGTCTTTCTCCAGCTTGAGTTAAAAAAAGTAGATTGGAACCCTATTATCCAAAATTGTAGTCTTGATTGCGCTGTAGAATTATTTTCCAGTACAGTTTCAAACGCTGTGACTAGGCACTCCAAAACAGTAAAGGTTAGTCGTTCGAAACATACTGTCCAACCCTGGATGATCCCGGGCTTGATAAGATGTTCCAAACATAGGGACAAACTGCATCAGGACTGTCGAAAGGATCCTGAGAATGCCGCCAAAAGACTTATTTACTCTTGCTATAGAAACTTCTATGTTACTCTTTTAAGAAACCTTAAACATGAATTTGACAGTAGAGATTTAACGCAAAAATAAAAACACCCCTAAAAGCTATGAAAATCTATAAGATAGATAGATTCATTTGTTCTGCTATTAAATAAAAACAAAAACACATGCATTTGACAAAACAAAAGTAAAAGTAATCTATTAATAACTAATTAAAATTAAAATAAAATAGCTGAAACGGAATGCCAGCTCAGCTTGTGCTGTGGCACGGAGCCGCAGCGCTGATTTTAAGCTGGACCCGTAAGAGATGGAAAGATAGCAAAAAAACAAACAAAAGAAATATAACAATAACATAAAATATTCTAGACTTAATTAAAATAATAATAAATCAATCTAGATCAATAATTAGAAAATTACAACTGTTAAACATCACAACAAAGTGAGATCTAGCCCTCTGAACGCATTCTTATCTGCTTACATTCATAACAAAATATTTAGCAAATACAAAAATAACGAAAAATGATAATAGTAAAACATAAACCCCTAAGACAACCATATTATTACAAAAAGTGATCTGTGCAACTGTCTATTTGTAGCGACAAAGCTAGCTCTTTCAATTTGTTCTTGAAACTACTTATGTTTGTGATGTTACGAATAGGCGGAGGAAGGTTATTCCAGATCTTGGTCGCTGCGTACTTGAAACAGCCCCGGAACGCTTTAGTATAGCGGCGTTGAACAACGAGGCGACCAAGCCGAGCACGAGAAGACCAGATTAACTTATCAAATAAGTATGGTGGTTTGCGACTTTTAATAATACCAAACAAGAGAGCAGCAAAATGACAATAGCGCCTAGAGAACATTTAAGAGGTTAACCCGGTTAATGTACGGGGAGACATGGGTTCTAGCCGGTATCCTAAAACAGAATCGTGCACAAGCATTTTGAACCCGCTGAATTAAAGATTTTGTTCTAGCTAAAAGCCGCGGATCATAAACAGTGTCTCCATAGTTAAATCTTGACAAAATAACAGACTCAACCAACCTTATCCGCATGTCTAAGCTGAGGTAATCTCTCATCTTGTAAAGTGTTTTAAGACGGTAGAAGCAGTTTGTGGCAACCTCCAAAATATGGGACTCAAATCGCAGTTCACTGTCTATTACTAATCCCAAATTTCGCGCCTGTTCGGTTCCCGTTATAGAATCTCCCCTCAAAACAATCTGTGGATTATGGGATTTGATTTTCCCTATTTGATGCTTGAAACCTAGTATGATAAACTTAGATTTAGCAGGATTTAGCATTAACGAATTGCAGCTCGACCACTGGTTGATCCTCTCTAAATCCTCATTTATCATCTGTACAGCTGAACTGACATCACATGGTTTACACGACAAGTATAGTTGCAGGTCGTCTGCATAAAGGTGATATCTACAGTTTCTTATATTTGTTGAAATATCAGCGATATACAAGATAAAAAGTAATGGTCCTAGGATAGAACCTTGAGGTACACCTTTAGAAACCGTAGCTAGTGGGGAAGATGATGTAGAACCATCGCTTTTACATATTTCGACATATTGGGACCGGCCACGGAAGTAGCTACTAAACCATTTTAATGTAGGAGCGACGAAACCATAATAAACCAGCTTAGACAGAAGTACGGAGATATCGATAGTGTCAAAGGGACGAGAAAAATCGAGTAAAACCAGTATCTTTCCCATACGCGCATTCTGCGCTTCCAATATGACACCTGTGACATCGAGTAGTGATGTAGCTGTACTGTGACTTTTCCTGAAGCCCGATTGGCCCTTGGGAAGTAAAACATTCGATTCTAAGTAATCCGTAAGTTGCTGGCTTACGACTCTCTCTAATACCTTCGACAAGCAAGGAAGAATACTAATTGGCCGAAGATCTTTAAACGATAAGGGATTAGAATTTTTAGCTAGGGGACGCACAATAGCTGTTTTCCACATATCGGGGAAAATTCCTGTAGTTATAGACAGATTTACAATACGTGTTATAGAATCCAGACTATGAGGCAATGTCAGCAGTAACATGTCTAATGAGATCATGTCAACTCCTTTAGCATTTGAGTTTAGATGGTGAACAATCCGTGAAATATCTGTGGCACTAATGCTTTTAAGACTAAAAGTAGAATTTTCAGCCCTGTGGGTCTCATAGTATGTTAACAATGGTATATCGGCATTGGACTCGGGCACATTAAGAAAATGGTAATTTATTTCCTCAGCAGAGCTGAGGTGAGAAAGAAAATCATGCTCTGTTTTAGGAGGCAGTAAATTGGTTTTTAGATTTTACCACAGTTTAACAGGATTATTTATATTATTATTAATATGATGCTTAAAGTACGCTGCTTTTTCATTCTCGATTGCTGAATTTACAAGGTAACTGTCTGTAATAGTCTAAACTTGACGTCTTCTGGGTTTTATGGTACTTGGTGTGAGCCTCGTTTCTTAATCTCATCATAAGTTTAACGTTAGACGTTAGACGTTAGACGTACTTCCATAGAGCGCGGGTAGCGTCAGCACGCGCTTTATAGAAAAGCTGACGATTGTGCCGCGTTAACCTTTCGTTAACGTAAAAAGGCTTTGCAGCTGATGCCAGGCCCATGTCCGCCGTAGTAGCACCGCGTAGCACCCGCGCTGCTGCCAGCAACTCGTCACGCTGCGAGTGCCGAGCCAGGCGCACAACGAGCGGCCGCGGGCGCGGCGCGACACCACTGTCTTGTTCATTGCCACGCCACACCGGACCTGCCCGCTCTGCACTAACGATATCCCGTTCTTCTAATGGAACACCCAATTTAACCGACAAATTAATGACGATATGCATGCTTCGCTCATTGTTCTCTTCCGGGATACCTGCCACTGCCACTCGAGCGTTAAGCTCATCAATACGTGTATTACACATGTTTAGGGCCGTGGTTATATTCGACACGGCGCTCCTAAACTCGTACATTTCAGTTCGTATTACTCTAATCTCCTCGCGAAGTAAGCAAAATTTGACACTAATTCAGAGGGCGCCACCTCCGCAAGGCAAGAAGGACTGGACTCAGCTGATATATGTGAAGCATTTAGGGACCGAATGTCCGTATTCGCCCGGGTCCGTATTGTGACATTCTAATCATCTGTATTCCGGTGCTCAAGCTCATCTTGCTTTACAGGCGTGTCTGTGTTGTCGTATTTAGGGGATTTGTTACGGCACTCCTGGCATTTCCATTTATTTTTGCTCTCGGCTGTCAGTATGTTAAAGAAACAATTTTCTGCAACATTTGCACATAGTAGGTCATAGTGCTTGGTGCACAGACTGCATGTCAAAAAATGACGCGTTCCAATTTTGTGCAAACATCGTGCACGTGATATATTCGCAGATAATGGTGGTGCCATGTTTAATCACTCCGTGGCAACAGTTAAAACCTTCGATGTCAAACGTTGATCGTAGTCGTAAAACAGCACACGTAAAGTTAACAAGTTCAGCGATCTACCCCGAGATGGCGTTGAACACAAATAATGTTGTCACTAGTCTGTTGAGTAGTCGTTGCACAACGCGCTCTGATTGGTCGGCAACGTTTGTTTATGCTACGTCGAGCGTTCGCTTTGAATGTTTAACGGTTTAACTGACTTAATGAACTTTTATCTTCTTTTTTCGTATTTTAATCCGGATATTTACAATGATCACTTTTACTCACAAATAAGTTCGTTAAATGTCACAAAACGGCGTTTTAAAACGTATTTAATAACAACTATGTTATTTTTCACTCCGATATTATTCATCGATAAAAAAGATGTCAAATGCACTTATTACGCTGAGATAACACTTGTCGTGATGAATTGGACTGGTTACACACTTAGTTCTAGTGGTTACTCTTTTCAGGTCACTTTTATTATTTTTAATTAATTTTAATATGCGAGCTCAATGTTTATATGGCAACAGCGCCATCTACCCTATAAGGCGTATAACACATAAGAATGCCGCTGTATCTTCGGCAGAAAACTTGTTGAACACAAGTGCCTCTGATGTGGAATCACTTGATCACTGAAATGCATATTTGTCGTCAGTAGGGTCGAAACTTGCTAGTTCTATATTAGACAAATTAAATGATATCCAAGACTCTCTGGCTGCAAAAATTCGTGACACAAACCTTCTTTCGAGCTCTTTTTTCCTCGTACCTACTGATGCACACGAGGTTCTAGATATCATCAAAAGGCTGACCCAAACAGCGCCCCAGGCCAGGATGGCCTGAGTAATAGACTACTAAAAGCTATAGGTACCGTAATAGCGGAACCACTCGCGGCCATTTTTAACTTGAGTATCAACTTAGGTTCCTTCCCCCAGGTTCGGAAGACAGCGGAAGTGATTCCAATCCATAAGAATGGGCTAACGAATACCCCTAGTAATTTCCGTCCAATCTCTCCTTCTCAGAAAAATGGAAACTTTCGGGATTCGTGGAACTGCCCTTAACTGGTTTGGTAGCTAACTGATAGACGCCAATGCATAAGAATTGGCAAAAAAAATTAGCGGTTGGGAACCTGTATCTTTCGGCGTGCCGCAAGGCAGCAGTTTGGGTCCCACCCTTTTTATTGCGTATATCAATGATATCACATCTCTTGCACTCCAAAATAGCGATGTTATCTGCTACGCAGATGACACAGCCATAATTTATAATGGTTGCACTTGGCAGAGTGTCCAAAGTGCAGCCACGGAGGGTCTGCAAGGTATATCTGCGTGGTTGGAACGCAATCTCTTAACCCTCAACGCAGCGAAGATACAATTTCTGTGTTTCTACAAAACAGCCTCGTCCCACCCCCCCGCTGGTTTTAGTGGTTTGAAAATCCATTTCCAAACGTGTAGTACACCAAATGATCTCTTTGTATAAAGTTGCACTTGTTATTGCATAAGTAAAGTTAGATCCTTAAAATATTTAGGTGTTGTGTTGGACGAAAATCTTAGATTTAAGGATCACATATCGGTAACAGCTGCTAGGGTTCGTAAACTTATTTATACTATGAAATTGAGAGGGGGCTGATGTTTTCCTACTTCGGATGGTGTATCAAACACTGTGTGACCCCATTTTTAACTACTGCATCCTCGCTTGGGGAGGCATCGCTAAATCCACCTTGATAGTCTTGGAGAGAGCTCAGAGAGCAGTTTTGAAAGTGTACTTACGAAAGCCTCGACGCTTCCTTACCTTATTTATGCACAAACAGACTAGAAGTTTGGCAATTAACCCTAATTTAAAAAAAAAAGAGTATTTGGGTAGTTCTACTAGCGTTTCAACCGCTTTCACTTCCCTGTCGCATTTTTAAACATTTCCCTGTACGAGTAGGTTAACCATTTTCGGTTATTTTCTAGGAGTCCAGGCATTCTTCAAAATAACCGAAAATGGTTAACCTACTCGTACAGGGAAATGGTTAAAAATGCGACAGGGAAGTGAAAGCAGTTGAAACGCTAGTAGAACTACCCATTTAAGACTATTTTTGCTAGAAGGTTTAATTCATTCCTTTTTCCTCATATTTACAATGAAATTCTCGGGGCGTGTGATATAAGATATTGTCGTGTTTTTGAGGCCAAGCGTTTTTAGATTCTGTTGCTTAGCTAGGATTACAGTGAGTCTGAGAGAGTTTGAAATGTTTTAAGTTAAATAGTGTGCAACTACCTCTACTCTTCTTCGTTTGCCTATTTTGTCACCGTCATACTTTTGCTTCCATATGCACCTTCACACACACACACACACCCTAGCAGAAACAGGCCTAGCCTAGTGTGGGGTCAAAGGTAATATTGATTTTTGTACCTACTTTTTTTTGGAAAATAAATATTTTACTTTACTTTACTTTACTTTAAATATCCTTAAAATCGAACGTAGAAGGTACACTACACTCTTACAAAATGTTGTATTTGTTTTATTAGTTATTCCTATGTCATCTATGCCGTCAATTTCATTATTATGTTTCATTGTATAATTTATTAGTGTAGTTTTATCTGTGTTGAGCATTATACCGTTGGCGTCAAACCAAGTTTTTAGTGTAAACATAGCATCTTTTCTTTTATTTTTTGTGTCAGGTAGGCCTTTGATTCTCACGTGAGCAATCAGCAAATAAAATAGTGTTACAAGTGAATTTTTTGGTAAGCAAGCTGGCAGATCGTTGATGTAAATCAAAAAACAATACAGGACCAAGTATAGACCCCTGAGGCACACCAACATTTAGTTGGACCTCGTGAGATTTAACTTCATTTACACTGACTATTTGCGTTACATTGTAAAGGTAGCTTTTGATTAAGTTAAGTTCAAAACCGCTAGACCCATAGTGTTTTAGCTTTTCTAAGAGGACATCATGTCTTAAGCAGTCGAAGGCCTTTGATAGGTCGCAAAATAAGCCAGCGCATATTTGTGATTCATCCATAGCCTTTAAGACAAATTCAGTTACAGCGCTAACTGCCATTGTGGTACATTTGTTTTTCCTAAAACCAAACTGATTTTTGTTGAAAATTTCATTCATTTCGAAGTGCTCTAATATTTTGTTATCATATTGAGTTGATTCTACGACTAATTACTAACGGAACAATAACTCTTGCACAGTCTTCTACAATCTAAGACCATCTGTGCGATAATGATTGCTCAATATCTCTCTTTCTGCACTGATCGCTCATAGCCTATGCTCACCATTCTTATTCCATAAAGTTCATTATAATCTACGACTTATTATTGAAATGAAATAAATGAAATGAAATAAAATTTATTTGGCACTTAAAGCACTTAAGATAAAAAAATAATACAATTTGCTTAACTAAATCGACATTATCCTAGATTATTATTATTACCCTAATTGCATCAAACCCAAAATGGTCTCCACTCAGCTTTTTATAGCATATTTCAGATATACCGTGACGCTGGTTTTCAGTGAAACCTGGAGGGGTGTTTGGCGCACCGTAATAACTACACTATTTAAAATTAACCAAAACCAAATACAATTGCATACAATTGCATACAACTACCCATACGTGTGAGTGAACGTACATATGCGAGTGTGTCTGTTTGTGTGTGTGTGTGTGTGTGTGAGTGAGTGAGTGAGTGAGTGAGTGAGTGAGTGAGTGAGTGAGTGAGTGAGTGAGTGAGTGAGTGAGTGAGTGAGTGAGTGAGTGAGTGAGTGAGTGAGTGAGTGAGTGAGTGAGTGAGTGAGTGAGTGAGTGAGTGAGTGAGTGAGTGAGTGAGTGAGTGAGTGAGTGAGTGAGTGAGTGAGTGAGTGAGTGAGTGAGTGAGTGAGTGAGTGAGTGAGTGAGTGAGTGAGTGAGTGAGTGAGTGAGTGAGTGAGTGAGTGAGTGAGTGAGTGAGTGAGTGAGTGTGTGTGTGTGTGTGTGTGTGTGTGTGTGTGTGTGTAAATGAGTGTCAGTACGACTGCTTATGTAGCGGATATTTGGGTTGATAAGACAAGTTTCTTGAGGTTATTTTGGAAAGACGCTACCGACTTATGATTTCGTATTGGTGGTGGTATGTCATTCCAACACTTCGTGGCAGCAAAATGAAAGCTACCACGGAAAGCAGCCGTACGATGTTGTGTATGTGTTAGGCGTATCGCTTGTCTGACTTGCCATTGCGAGAATTTGAGTTTCTCGAACAGGTAACGTGGTTGTTCGTATTTAATTATCCCAAATAAGAGAGAAGCGAGGTGTAGGCGATATCGTGAGGTCATGTTTAAAACGCCATTGCTGTTTAAGAAAGGGCTGACATGAGAGCACCGAGGAATGGGAAAGCAGAACCGCGCACAGGCATTTTGGATACGCTGTATTACTCTCTTTGTTCTTGCTAGCAAGCATCCACCAATCACTACATCAGCGTAACTTAATTTAGAGAGAATAAGCGAATCGCAAAGCCTAATGCGCATCTCCACCGTTAGACACTCTCGAATTCCGTACAATACCTTTAACCTATAGAAGCAATTTCGCAACATCTCTAAATCATTACTCTCAAATCGTAGCCTTTCGTCAAAGATAAGACGTAAGTAACGCGCTTCTGTTATTCGCTCCACACTAGCGTCCTCTATAACAAAATTTAGATTCGAGGTTGAAATGTCACTAATGTGCTTCTGACTACCCAATACCATAAATTTAGTTTTACTTGCATTCAACACTAAGTTGCTCCGGTGACACCAGTCGGCTATACTGTGAAGATCCGCGTTAAGTTTGTGTACAGCTGAGTTACACTCGTTAGGTTTAAAAGATAAGTACAACTGGGTGTCGTCTGCATACATATGGTGGTTGCAATGTTCAATATAATTAATAATATCAGCACTATATAAAATAAACAGGATTGGTCCTGTGACGGTATGCGCGGACGCACACAGCCGACAATGTCGAGTCCTGTGAGGGCTCGACTTTAATACCTCTAGTTCAGGGATCCTAATAGGAGTTTTCACGGAAACAACGGTTTACCCAAACCAACACATTTAATTAAATATTTACAGCACAATTCACTTAACCTAAATCACTCGCGGAAATACAGGTGATCCACGTGACCATAGGCGGAACTTATCTTCTGATACGGGGCGGGAGTGAAGCTCCTTACTATACGATCGGCGTGAGGCGCCGTGACGGAAAGAAGAAGTTCCTTAAACGCAGATGGAGTGAAGCTCCCAAATATGAGGTTTGGCGTGACGCGCCAAGATAGGGTGGAGGAGGTTTCACAAATCGTGAATGGAGTGAGGCTCCTTACACTGCTGGCCTAAGCGCCCTCAGTCACAGTGCCGACGGGACGGTAATCCCCGAGCCGCCAGACGCACAGGACCTGGGGAGTCCAGGGGTTTGGTGTAGATACTCCAAATAAGTACGGTATCGTTTCAACGCCGACGGGACGGTAATCCCCGAGCCGCCAGACACGTTGAACCTTTTGGGAAAGAGAGTTTCGGTGTGGGAAGAGATCTGAACGCCGACGGGACGGTAATTCCCGAGCCGCCAGACACGTCCGGACCTTAGGAACGGTGGTTAAGTTGCAGTGCTGTGACACTTTCTAAAGCCGGACTGTTTCTGAGGCAGAATATTATTCGACAACAGATATTCAGTCATTTGTAAACTGACCAGTTTTTCCAGTATTTTGAACAGAAAAGGGAGGATGCTGATAGGCCGAAGGTCTTTAAAATCACTTGGGTTTGCTTTTTTAGGAATCGGGTTTACAATAGCGATTTTCCACTGTTTAGGGAAAATGCCTGTTGCGATAGACTTGTTAATAATTTTAGTAATACATGATGGAGTATAAGGTAATGTCAGATGGATCATATCTAGTGTAACACCATCGTCACCTTTTGCATTGGTTTTAATCGCCCTAATTATATTCAAAAGCATGATTTAGATTTAGATTTAGATTTATTTATTTCATAATATAAGTCACAGTTATATTGCACACATGTCAATTATACAGAATTCATATTATGATCGAAAAAAATAATGTAGCAAAAGCCAATGTCAAAAATTAATGGATAACACATATCTAGCACAAAAATAATAAAAGAAGTCACAAACTTAATTAAACAAATGGGAGTAGAATAAACAATCAAAAAGCAATCTCAAAAGTATAGGTATTACAAAGTCAAAATTCAGCTTCAATAAATTCACTTATAGAGTAAAATGCGTTATCCAACAAAAGGTTTTTTAATCGACGCTTGAATGTTTCGTCACTGGACTCATTTTTTAAGTCAGCGGGTAGGTGCTCGTATAATTTAGGGCCGATAATACGCGGGTTCTTCCTGGCTAGCGCCGTGCGGCTCGGAGCCGTCGACTCCCATTCGCGCAAAGGTATGGAGGTTTAAACGCGTATACAAAATAATTTGGTACAAGTACACGGAATATAGGGTCAGAATGCGATATTGAGAAAATACCCTCTTGCATGATTCTCGTTGTCTTATACCGGCAAGGATCCTAAGTGCTCGTTTTTGGAGGACCATTACGCGATGTGAGTCCGTGGAGTTACCCCACAGCATTGTACCGTAAGACAGCAACGAATGAAAATAAGCAAAATACGCCTGCTTTAGCCCATCACTCGCAATAGTTGGCTTTAGCTTCCGTAAAGCGAAAGCTGCACTGCTCAACTTGGCGCAAAGTAAATCGACATGCTGCTTCCAGTTTAGGTTTCCGTCTAGCGTAAAGCCCAAAAATTTGCACTGTTGACACAGTGGCAGGGGACTGTTTATAGACAGTGGTGCCACTATACCTTTGCCAGAAAACAGCATGACGCTTGACTTTGCCACGTTAAGGATAAGCCCGTTCGCTGAGAACCACTGCTGTAGCTGCTCGCACACTTTAGTTATCCTTTGGTTAAGTTGCTCATAAGTGGGGGCACATACTACAACAGTATTATCATCAGCAAACAATATAGTTAGGCCATCAGTAATTGAGCTAGGGAGATCATTTACGAACATCAAAAACAAGGTATTCCCTAAGGAAGATCCTTGAGGGATCCCTATCTTGACATCCCCGGGCTTGGATCTATGTTTGCCACCATCTTCTCCGGCAACTTCAACGGTTTGCTTGCGGTGAGATAAAAAAGAAGCTAATAATTTATGAACGTTGTTTTGCATACCGTAGAGTTTGATTTTTTCCAGTAACAGCTGGTTATTTACGACGTCGAATGCCTTAGATAGGTCGCAAAAAATGCCAGCAACTTTATACTTAGAGTCTATACTCATAATAATCGAGCCAATGATCTGGTAAGCAGCTAGTGACGTTGACTTATTCCGTCTGTAGGCAAACTGTTTGTCGGTCATTAAATCATTGGTCTCCAAATGGCGCATAATATGAGACGAAATAATGCCCTCTATCATCTTAGATACAGTGGGAACAATTGTAATAGGTCTATGGTTGTCAACACTGTATTTGTCACCTTTCCCTTTGTACACCGGGCACACTCGTGTGCTCTTTAGTGCGTCGGGGTAGACACCGCACTGAAACATATCATTGATCAAGACGACGAGGACGATGGACATAACTGGCCAAATGGATATGATTGTGTTTACTGACATATCGTATATATCCAAAGTATTTCGTGTCTTGAGCATTGACTCGAGCGCGGAGTCAAGGTCAGCTTGCGTGACGCAGGGAAATGTGAGTTCAGGAACATCAAGATCACGCAAATGACGCCGCAAATAACCAGCGGACTGCTCGTTGTTACAACGTAGGGCGAAATTTTTAGCTACGCTTAAAAAATAGGAGTTAAACAGGTCGGGGGTATCTTTATACGGCACATCAACAATATCGTCGTCCTTGATACACACGTTTCCTTTTCTTGGCTTAAAGCATATTTCATCATTTATGACTCGCCATATTTCTTTTGCAGGATTTTTGCATTCCGCCAAACGTTTTTTATTATAATTTTGACGAGCTATTAAGGTGGATTCCTTAATTATATTCGCGTAGTGTGCTATGCAGTCTGATATAATTTGTTCATCAGGATATTGCCGACGTAAGATATTTAAGTCCTCAAATTTCACTAGGTGTTCGCGTACTGTGTTTGTCAGCCAAGGCAAACTATATTTATTTCTTAACCTAGACAATTTAATTGGAAAATGTAAGTCAATGTAGTATGTAAACAATCTAAATAATTTATTAAATTTTTCATTTATGTCAATGTCATAATCGTTAATAGAATTCCAATCGTAATTTTTAAAAGCAACATAAAATGAATAAATAGATTCAGGCGTAACGCTTCTGCGTTTAATGGACAAATTAGTTTTACTTATATTTTTTGCGTTTGTGATAGTCATGGTTATCTTTTGTGCGTTATGGTCGCTTATGGCAGTGGTAATGGGCACTGCGACTATATCCTGGCTATCAGTCAGCACTATTCCGCAGTCAATCGTCGACGAATTATCAAATGTGACGCGGGTTGGAAAATTAATGATGTTTTTGGACCCATAACTATTTAATAAGTCATCCAAACGTAGTTTTGAACAACTGATACAAGAATAATCCACATTCAAGTCGCCGACCAAAATAAACCTTATGTTTTCGTCAACTAATTTACTTAAAAGTGATTCCATACAATTTAAAAAGATGTCAAAGTTTCCGTGTCCAGTTCTATAAATAACAACAATAATTAATCTCAAATGACAAATTTCAATAGCGGTAAATTCACAATGGTATTGCACGGCTAGGGCATGTAGGTCGCTACATGGCCTATACTTTGTACCGGTTCGTACGTACAATGCAACTCCGCCGTGCTCAATGGTCGAGCGGCAGAAGTGATTAGCTAGATCGTACCCACATAATCTTATTCGTTCGATTTCGTGATTTCGACACCAAGTTTCGGTACATGCTAGGTCTCTCAGTGTATAATAAAATGTCTAATAGTGCAGTTTTACTAACTATCGATCTAACGTTTTGGTGAATAATATTAAACTGTGATCTCAAATAACCTAAGTCACTCATAGCCACTACGGGTTGTGATTTGGTGCGCGTGTCCTCAAGTTTTTTGACGTGACGACATTAAACCTCCTGATGGATACGCCGTCGGGCCTGTTCTTGAGATCTCTGACCAATTTTACCGCATCCGATGGTACGTCAAGTCGGAAAGATGAATACTGGCCTCTGGTTACTACCAGTTGGTGACATTTGACAGTCTTGAGGGCCAAATTAGACTCGAGGTGTCTCAAGATGTCATCTGCAGTGGTTTCTGGGGTCAAGTTGAAGAGATGCAGACTAAGTATACGCGGAGGGGCAGCCCGCAGACCCAGATCCCATCCCCCAACCGCAGGCGCGATGTAAGTGCTAGATATTTGTTTACTGTGAGGAGTGGATGATGAACTTGGCTTCGTAACTGCTGGAAGGGTCATGGCAGCTGCCGCACCATACGTTGCCGGGGTTTGACGCTCACGGCGTAGGCGGATATTAGAGCTGGGCTTCTTCACCACGGGGCAGTTGCCCTCACGCTGCCCTTGAGTTTGAGTCTCCGTCGTCATGTCAAGGGGAATGGATAGCGGCATTTTGGTTAAATCGGATTTCATCTTCGGATTACTGCCCATGAAGCCTATACCTTGTGGGCCTGAGTCATTCAGTGATACATTATTCATGGTGAGTTTAGGTGGAACTGCGGAAAGAGTGCAAGTGCAAGATGTTTGACGATGCTCACTACCACCAGATGCACCAGGTTCGTCATTTTGAATCAGCTTAAGAATTTTTTCTATATTCACATTTTGTGTCTGCAGCTGCTGTTCTTGGGTAGAGATTAGCTGATGACAGCTGTTCAGTTTATCTTGCAAGTTTTCTATTTTGCTCTCTAGATTTAAAATAACGTCCACTAACCTTTCCATATTAAGTGCCGATTTCGATGGTTTCTGTGACAAGCTTGAGTTTAAATATGCAAGGACCGCAACGACTAGACTTATATTGAGAAATGAGAGATACTTCTACCTCATTGTTTCCTGGAAGGTCGAGAAAAATGTTGATTGATTTTACATGGATCGTTTAAGTGAACAGGAAAATCAGAGTCTTTTATATTGAAGTTAGCAATATTTTGTTTAATATGTTTCCATAATACACGGGGATTTGCAACAGAGTTAATATATTTGTTAAAGTATGCCGCTTTTTCACTAGCAATTGCAGTTATAACAATTCCTTTTAACTCTTTGTAATATTTTTTGTGCGAGTCAAGTTTAGTAGCCTTACTTCTAGCGTGAGCCTCATTTCGTAATTTTATCATTTCCTTAACTGTGAATGTTATCCACGGATGATTTTGTTCTTTAATATTGATTGTTTTAATAGGAGCATACATATCGAACAGATTTAACAAGCACTCGTTAAAAATCTCTACCATATCCTCCACACTGCCGGTAACCAGGTCATCCCACCTTATTGCACTAAAGTCAGATGTGAAACCATCCAGATCAATGTCTTTTAATGACCTATATGTCAATCAAGTCAATGTTTGGGGGGTGTTTTAGCTTTCTTGATAAATAGGTCGCAAGTAAGAAACGCATGGTTGCTAAGGTCAGGAATATGGTTAACTGTCAAATTGCAGATACGTGTATTAGAACATATAATGTCTATTAGCGTTTCGCTATGATCGGTAAAGTGGGTTGGCCCGTCAACGTGCTGTGCTTAGTTCATGCAATTTAAAAAATCGAGTAACTTTCTTGTGTTTAAGTCTTGCGTGTTAAAAAGGTTAATGTTGAAATCCCCGAGTAGAATAATGTGATCATATTTTCCTAATGATGAGACAGAGTCACTAAGATCATCATTGAAAGTATCAGTGTCGAGCCACGGTGGGCGGTAAGCAGTACCAATTGCTAACCTAATACCATTAACGTTTATACTGAGCCACATTTGTTCCACGTTCGGTGCGGCGGGGTGCGCAATCTGGCGTACGTTTATTCCTTTTTTAATATAAAAGCCAACACCACCTCCGTGTGATCGTATATTAGTTGGCCGCGGGATGTGGCGGAGTCGGTAACCCGGTGGTGCGGGCGCACGCCAGTCTTGCCCCTCCCGCAACCAGGACACATCGCAACTAGAAATTTGTCATGACGTGTACCCAAGGATCCGGGGTTCAACAGCCCAATTGATAAACCTTTGTTTTTTACAAATTGAATAACAAAGGAGAAGGATTTTTGGATAACCTTATTATGGAGAAGATATTTACGAATAAGCGATATATGCCGCCAGCCTTTGTGTAAGGAATGAGAATAACGTGGATAGATGTGTGGTGTGTGGTTATAAAAGTACATACTTATCGTGACTTAAAAATATTATTACAAGCATTAGCGGTTTTGGTTTTTCTGTGTGACATACTAGAGGATTAACATCTAAAGACTTATAATTAAATATTTTTCTATAATAACATAAATACGCGTAACTGTACACTCGTTGTTTTACCGACTTATGTCCAAAGGTGCACGTAAAAAGGTAGCTTATACACATTATTATTAAAAATACAAAAACGGAATTAGAAAATATACCAAAAAATTAATATTAAGTATAAGATGTGATAATAATTATGTGCTATGTATTTTACAATGAGACAAGCGGTCAAATAAAAACATCACCCAAAAACTTTAATTAAATCGTCTTCTGAGCGTATACGAAACCGCGGCGTACTGGTATCTTTACGCGCGAATATTTTTCCGTCACGCGTCCACACAAAACTCCATTAGGCGCGGGAAGAGTCTGCCAGCGCTTTGTAAAACAATTGTCGGTTGGTCCGGGTCAGCCACTCGTTGACGTAGATGGGACGCGTGTCCGCAGACAAGCCTAGGTTCGCGGTGTCAGCACCGCGCCGCACGCGCGCTGCAGCCAGCAGCTGGTCGCGGAGCGCGCGGCGCGCCAGGCGCACGACGAACGGGCACGGGCGCATTGGAGCGCCCGGGGCACTTGCTTCGTCGGCTCGGCGAAGGGGTCCTGCGCGCTCCGCAGTCACAAGGTCACGCTCACCCAAGTTAATTCCCAGCTTACTTGCCACCGTCATTGCAAGGTGTATACATCTCTCGCTCTGTTCTTCGGGTATACCTGCAATCTCGACATCGTTGCACAACATCTCTTGGTCGCGGTCGTTAATTTCTAATTTAAGTTCAGATATTTGGCGCTCAAATGAAGAAGTATCCTGTGCAGACTTATCACACTGATGACCCTCTACTATCTTGACTCGAGCTGCAAGGTCGTCTATGCGGTGGTTGGAAGTATTGATAGCAGCTGTTAGATTCGATACGATGGTTTTAAATTCCTGCATTTCCACCCGCATCGCCTGCATCTCCTCCCATATAAGTCGGAACTCTGACACCAGTCCACTAGTGTCTAGCACGGGGTTCGGCGGGAGCGGCGGTCAAGTTTTAATTGGCACTAAAGGACTCGTTTTCGGTTTGGTACGATAAGTCACGTTGTTTTCCTCTTTATGGCTACTTGGCTGCACTTTGTCCCGTTTGAGCGGTGTGTTTGTATTATCAATCTTAGGTTCCTTAGTTTTACATTCCTTGCATTTCCACTTTCTCTTGTGCTTCAGACGTCATAACATTATTAAATCGTTGCTCGTTTACGTTTACGCATAATAAATCATAATGATTAGAGCAATAAGAACATTTCAAGAATTACCGGTTTGTTATTATTTGGGAACATCCATTACAACTAACTTTGACTGGTGGCGACATCTTCAGGTTTTGTCAATAACTACGTTATTGAACGCTCAGTGATCTATATGCGGCGATAGTGCAAGTTCCACTCCCTTGCCTTGGTGTTAGTTCCGGGTTCATCCCCTAGATGGCGGTGTCAACTGCGGGTGTTCAGTTATAACTTAATTTGCAGCAATAAAAACAATTGTTATTATGTAGATACACACTCAGCTTTTTCACAAGTGGTAATAGATATAAAAATACTCTGTTCATGCACATTCACTACTGGCACTTTTCATCATTTTTTCAAAACAAACAAACTGTCACAGATAACGGCTTCACAAACACTGTAAAGTGAATACTTCGTTTGCATGTAGTATTTCACCGAGAAAATGTTTTCACTGTATAAATGTAGCACAGTACACTCATGGAAGTTAAACTTAAGATGAAATGTTTAGTTTGGGAAATCTTATAGATAAATAAACACAGAGACGATAATGCTTGGACGGCTGCGCCATCTACCCTCATTCATCATCATACCCCATTATTAACAAAACAGTAATTCGAGGATCTCGTTTAGTTTGCTACAATCTACGATCATCTGTGCGATAATGATTGCTCAAAATCTCTATTTCTGCACTGATCGCTCATAGCCTATGCTCACCTTTCTTATTTTACAAAGTCAATTAAAATCTACGACTTATTATTAATAAAACAATAATTCTAGGATCTTGCACAGTCTGCTACAATCTACGACCATCTGTGGGATAATGATTGCTCAATATCTTTTTTTTTGCACTGATCGCTCATAGCCTGTACTCACAATTAATTTTCTACAAAGTTAACTATAATCTACGATTAATTATTAATGAAACAAGAACTCTAGGATCTTGCACAGTCTGCTACAATCTACGACCATCTGTGCGATAACGATTGTTCAATATCTCTCTTTCTGCACTGATCGCTCATAGCCTATGCTCACCATTCTTATTCTATAAAGTTAATAATAATCTATGACTTATTATTAACAAAACAATAATTCGAGGATCTCGCATAGTTTGCTACAATCTACGACCATCTGTGCGATATTGATTGCTCAAAATCTCTCTTCCTGCACTGATCACTCATAGCCTATGCTCACCTTTTTTATTTTACAAAGTTAACTATAATCTACGACTAATTATAAAAAAAAACAATAACTCTACGATCTCGCACAGTCTGCTACAATCTACGACCATTTGTGCGAAAATGATCGCTCAATATCTTTCTTTTCTGCACTGATCGCTCATAGGATGTGCCCAGAATTCCAATTTTACAGAGTTTATTCTACGACTAATTACTAACGAAATAAAAACTCTAGGATCTTGCACAGTCTTCTACAATCTAAGACCATCTGTGCGATAATGATTGCTCAATATCTCTCTTTTTAAAGATTTTTAAATTTAACAGAAACGTCTGTTTACGAAATTCTAAACTATATTAAATTAAATTTAAATTTGTACTCATGCTAATTTCAATGTAACTTGAAACATGAATGTCGTTTGTCAATAAACAACGATAGATGGCGTCACATTACCCCCCGACCCGAGTATGAAAAGCAAGCGATTAGTTATTTCGTGGATCTTAAGTAGGGTCTTGGTGGCATAATTGGTAAGGCGCCTGCATCGGCCCGGAGAGCCAGAGGAGATGTAGGTTCGAATTCCTGCCTAAGACCGACGAATTTTTTTCGCTTTAATATAGTTTAGAATCTCTCTTTTTGCACTGATCGCTCATTGCCTATGCTCACCATTCTTATACTATAAAGTTCATTATAATTTACGACTTATTATTAACAAAACAGTAATTCGATGATCTCGCATAGTTTGCTACAATCTACGACCATCTGTGCGATAAAGGTTGCTCAAAATCTCTCTTTCTGCACTGATCGCTCATAGCCTATGCTCACCTTTCTTATTTTACAAAGTTAATTATAATCTACGACTAATTATTAATAAAACAATAATTCTAGGATCTTGCACAGTCTGCTACAATCTACGACCATTTGTGCGATAATGATTGCTCAATATCTTTTTTTGCACTGATCGCTCATAGCCTGTACTCAAAATTATTTTTCTACAAAGTTAACTATAATCTTCGACTAATTATTAAAAAAACAATAACTCTAGGATCTCGCACAGTCTGCTAAAATCTACGACCATCTGTGCTATAATGATTGCTCAATATCTTTCTTATCTGCACTGATCGCTCATAGCCTGTGCCCAGAATTCTAATTCTACAAAGTTAATTCTACGACTAATTATTAATGAAACAATAACTCTAGGACCTTGCACAGTCTGCTACAATCTACGACAAAATGTTCGATAATGATTGTTCAATATCTGTCTTTCTGCACTGATCGCTCATAGCCTATGCTCACCATTCTTATTCTATAAAGTTAATTGTAATCTACGACTTATTATTAACAAAACAATAATTCGAGGATGTCGCATAGTTTGCTACAATCTACGACAATCTGTGCGATAATGATTGCTCAAAATCTCTCTTTCTGCACTGATCGCTCATAGCCTATGCTCACCTTTCTTATTTTACAAAGTAAACTATAATCTACGACTAATTATTAAAAAAACAATAACTCTAGGATCTCGCACAGTCTGCTACAATCTACGACCATCTGTGCGATAATCTGCACTGATCACTCATAACCTGTTCAACAATGTCTGCGTTAGTCTCAGTAATCGTCCCAATCAACTCGTCGTGCCCCGTACCGAGAGAACCAGCATTAAATAAACTAACTTTTAAATTGTTACAATGAAACATTACAAAATTTAGAAAGCTTATTATAACAATAACAAATAGACGGCTGTATACATGTAAGTAAAGTGAGATAACTCGAGAAGAACCAGTGATATAATACCTTAAAGAGTGAAATAATAGTCATATACATACTTAAGTTTATAAATATAACATTGTTCCAGAACGAATAATATAACAAGGAGTGGATAAAAGGTCGACTCATTCCCGCGACGACACACCTTAAACAACAATAAAAACGAGAAGGCCACAACAATAAGGCAAATTTTAAAATTACTTAATATGTTTACCGCAAAAGGAGGCAAAACAAACAATAAACAACTATAATTACGTTTTAAGGCTCCACAACATAGAAATAAAGAAACACAAACAACTAAGTGACGTTTTGGACCGCTACGACGGGTCCAAAAATACCCAGATCGGTCAGGCGACTTAACCGGTGGCTCGGCTGGCCGTCGGCCTGCCGCGTGAAGATCTTGCCGTCGAGGGCCAAACGTACCGCCAGGCGGCGCGTTCGATCTCGCGGGCTCGCTGAAAAAGCTGCCGGTTTTCAGTCGTGAGCCGCTCGTTGACATAGAAACGCTGCGGCGCGGCGGCCAGGCCCAGGTCCACCGTGGTGGCGCCGCGGCGCACGCGCGCGCCCCTGCAGCAGCTCGTCGCGCACGGCGCGCCGCACCAGGCGCAGCACGAGCGGCCGCGGCCGACCCGCCTCGCGCACCCGACCCGCCCGGTGCACAGAAACTAAGTCGCGCGCGTCCAGCTTGTACTGGAACACGAGTGTGAAGTGTCCTTTAAAACCCAGTTTAAAAACCCATGTTAATCTTGGCATCAAATAGCTAGGAATCGTTATTAGTTTTCTAAACAAACTGAGAACAGCGCCCTCTTTGGAAAATATTGACAACTGTTTAAACGATTAGACATTAAAAATTGACAAGTTAGATCTGCGCAACCAGCGGGAAAAACGGGTTCTCTCTGAGTTACCTAGATGGCGCTGTGATACTAGCAAATAAAACTATTAATAAAGTATGAGACCATCCTAATTGGAATTAATGAAATATGTAGATTTAATTCATCATATTAGTATAATAAATTAAAGAGGGAAGGTTTGTACAAGATTTTTTGTAGTGAGGCAACATTATATATTTATAAAGCCAAATAAAGTAGGGTCGAATTTTAAAAGTAAAGAAATGAAAAGAATGGGGCAAATTCAAGGAAAGGTGAACTTTATTTTTTACTCATTACATAAGATTAAGCATTGCGGCTAAATAGATATAATAAAATCCGCGGGAGAATAGAAGCAGATTTGCTTTACGCGCGCAGGGCATGCTAAGCTTTAAGGTTGACTTCCATGGGTAGCGGCTGATGCGACAGACGCGTGCGGCTGACGTGCGCGACTGTCGCGCGCGTCTCGCGACAGTAGTAAACACTATGAAAACGTATGGCACCGCTTCCGTGGTTAACGGCTGACGAATCTGCAAGCCGTGCGCGGCTGAGCCGCTTACTACGGAAGCGGTGCCATACGTTTTCATAGTGTTTACTACTGTCGCGAGACGCGCGCGACAGTCGCGCACGTCAGCCACACGCGTCTGTCGCATCAGCCGCTATCCATGGAAGTCAACCTTAACAGAAGGCGCGCGCAGCAGAAGCAAGATTTTGGGCATTTAGCGCGGAAAATAGAATATAGGGAAACAAACCCAAAGCATGAGCATGTCTAAGCTTAGGCCGTCGGTGAAGATGGCCTAAGCTTAGACATAATCATGCTGGTGGCGGATTCCATTGCTCCTCTCCTTTCCGACATAATCAACTTTTCCTTCTCCTCGGGCTGTTTTCCTACATCGTGGAAACTTGCTCATGTACTCCCTCTTCCTCAAGTGTCAAAACCTGTCCTTGTCCGATTATCGTCCTATTTCTATTCTCCCTGTACTTTCCAAAATAATAGAGCACTTTGTTAACCAAAGACTGGCTCGTTTTCTAAATATGCACAACCTTTTTAATCCCTTTCAATCTGGTTTCCGCCCTGGGCATAGCACTGTCACTGCTTTGGTCAAGGTCACCGACGACATTCGTTTAAACATAGAAAATAAACATCTGACTATCGTGGTTTTGTTAGATTTCAGTATCGCCTCCAACACAGTTGATTTTAATATTCTTCTCGGCATCCTCAAGACCCTAAATTTCTCTTTTTCGGCCCTTACATGGTTTGAGTCATACCTCCTTGGAAGGCGCCAGCGTGTTAAGATGGATGAAAATAATTCAGATTGGAATACTCTCACTGCTGGTGTCCCTCAGGGGGCTGTGCTCTCTCCTCTTCTTTTTTCAATTTTCATAAATGGTATAACGACTTCCCTTCTTTCTTCTTACCACTTATACACTGACGATTTGCAGATTTATGCGGGGGCTAGTTTTGATGACTTCCCTTCCCTGATTGACCTTATCAATGACGATCTTGTCACGAACCAGAAATGGGCCACTAATTTTGGACTAAAGGTCAATACAAAGAAGTCGCAGGCCATTGTTTTTGGAAGTCCCCACTACATCTCGAGGCTGTCTGACATTGTGATACCCAATTTGGTGTTTGACGGTACCATAATTCCCTTTTCCTCTACGGTTAAAAATTTGGGTATTACTATTGATCAGACACTTTCCTGGTCGACTTAGGTTACCGAAGTCAGTCGCAAGCTCTTCGCTTCACTTCATTCTCTCAGGCGCCTGCAGAATTTTCTTCCTCAACAAACCAAGATAACTTTAGCCCAATCTCTTCTTCTCCCTCTCTTAGACTACGCTGACGTTGCTTATATGGACCTCTCAGAACAGCTCCTTGATAAACTTTGTAACGGGGCGTTTTACGTCCCTTGTTAACATTAATCTCGTCCCCTGTATTGGTACTGAGGGACTGGAGATGTTTTATTCAGTTAGCTCAGGAGGATCAGGGTTTCTAGGTTTGAAATATAAACAACAAGATTTACTAATAAAATACTGAGGCTTTATGCCTGTTTATTGTAACTTAAACGGTAACCCTAGTGCTTAAACTTAAGATTGATTTGATTGATAGACGTATAGAGCCTAGCGGGATGCCGCCCAGCGCGACGCGAGGGTAACCGCACCGCCCTGGATCAGCAAGGGATTGTTATTTGGGTAGTTGCTGCTTCACAGCGCGACGCGAGGGTAACCGCACCGCCCTGGACCAGCAAGGGGTTGTTATGGGGTAGCTGCTGCTTCACAGCGCGACGCGAGGGTAACTGCACCGCCCTGGACCAGCAAGGGGTTGTTATGGGGTAGCTGCTGCTTCACAGCGCGACGCGAGGGTAACCGCACCACCCTGGACCAGCAAGGGGTTGTTATGGGGTAGCTGCTGCTTCACAGCGCGACGCGAGAGTAACCGCACCGCCCTGGACCAGCAAGGGTTTAGATGAGGATGCCGGGAGCTGTTTTAGCGCGACGCGAGGGGAACCGCACCGCCCTGTTACAGCGAGAGGAGGAGGAGAGGAGTCGGGTGAGCACCACCTGATGTGCTCCTAGCCTCGAGAGCGTTTATTGAACGTCTTGTCGGCTCGAGAGCACACCACGCAGTGTCCGGTTTGGCTCGTTGGTCGTCTCAATCCCGCCATCCATGAGGGGGATGAGGAACCGGTGACGGGCCTTTCGGCCCTCTACCGGAGTTGTCTTCGCCGACTGTTAAGACGGTCGGGTCCTAGGTGCGGGGATATGGGGGAGGGAAGGGATTTTGGGTAGGGGGGAAAGGGAGGCGTCAAAATGTGGGTTACACTGCTCGCGAGATCGAGCCAGCCAGGTGAGACCCCGTTGGGGGAGGCCCGGCTAGCGACCTACGAGCTGAGCAGCGTCTTCACGGATTCAGTGTTTTGTCGACGTCGTCGCCGAGTCGAAGTCTCGGGGGTAGGCCTTGCCGTCGGGAGGCCGCGCGTGCTGAGGCGCGATATCCCTCAGATGGGGGAATCGCGACGCGTCTGCTCGCGCGAACATTGACGTGGCAAGGCGTCCGACGAAGTCGTCCAGGCTCTCGACCTTAAGGTCCCTCTGGATCGTGGCGTTCTTCACGTAGCGGGGGGCGTTCGTCACGGTCCGCATGCACATGTTTTGTTGGGATGCCAACTTCTTTTTGTGCGATGCGGCCAGGAGGGCGTACCACGAGGGTGCGGCATACGTGAGGCGGGGTCTGATATAAGACTTATAGACCCCGAGCTTCACACGCAGAGGGAGGCTGGATTGGAGCACTGGGCGCAGCAACATTCGTGCTGTTCTTGCTGAGGCGACGACGGTTTTCACATGTAGACCCATGGTTAATCTTTTGTCTATCGTGATCCCCAGGTATTTAACTACCGGGGACCACGAGATGTCTTGTCCGTGGAGGGTGAGCGGTGGGAGACATCTGGTGGTCTAGCTCACGAGAATCGCTTGAGTCTTGGTGACGTTCACGGTCAGCCTCCACCTGGCTAGCCAAGAGGGCAAGGCGTCGAGTTGTCGCTGTAGCTTGACAGCGGCAAATTTAGCCTTGTAAGAGGAGGCGTAGAATGCCGCGTCATCAGCGTACAGAGCCAGGTGGGATCCATCAACGACCGGTATGTCATCGGTGTAAAGGTCGTAACATACCGGGGATAGGCAGCTGCCTTGAGGGACTCCGGCTGCTATGGGGCGACTCTCGGATATAGCATCTTCCACCACCACTCTGAAGGTGCGGTCCGTCAAAAATGACTGAACCACCTTCGTCAGTCTGCGGGGGGCCGAGGATTGGGACATCTTGTAGACCAGGCCTGAGTGCCAGACCCGGTCGAAGGCTTTCTCCATGTCCAAGAGAACTGCGGCCGTGTGCTCGCGTTTGTTCGCGGCGACCGACATGAAGTGCAGAACTCTCGACAGCTGGAGCGTGGTGCTGTGTTCCGCTCGGAACCCGAATTGTTCTTGACGGGGCGTAATGTGAGGGACCAGTTTGGTGAGCAGCAGTTTTTCGAGCACCTTCGAGATGCATGGTAGCAAGGTGATAGGCCGATAGCTCTCGGGCTTTAGTATGTTCTTGCCCGGTTTCGGCAGCATGATCACGTGGCCCGCCTTCCAGTTTAGCGGGAAGTGACCGGTGCGGAGGATGCCATTGAAGAGGTGCGTTACCGCCGCGATAGCGCGCTGCGGTAAGTGGCGAAGGGTGGCATTGGTGATACCATCCGCTCCGGGGGCCTTTCTGAGCTTTGTCCTCGCGATCATGCGCTTGACTTTGCCAGGGGAGAAGAACATGGGGTCTTCGTTGGGAGCTATCGGGGAGGTGAAGTAGGCTCGAAGGTGTTCTTCAACTGCCGCGATGTGGTCTGCCTCGTCGGATGGGTTCGGCTGGAACTGTCGCTCCAGGCACTCTGCAAAAATTTCTGCTCGGTCCTCGGCCCGGTACCTAGGGGTACCGTCCGCGTGTAGTAGTGGGCGAACAGGAGTGGGGGCTCCGCTAAGTCGGCGGCATAGGCGATGGATAGAGTTCCAATCGTCCGCCGCATCTGTTAGCATTCCTTCCCACGTCGCTGCTCTGTGGTCCACCAGAGCTTCCTTGACCCTAGATGTCATGGCGTTCAGCTGGGTCTTCAGCCTCGGACAACGGGTTTCTTGCCAACGCTTTCGGAGGCGCCTTTTGTCCCCTATCATCTTGGCGATGTGGCGTGTCCCAGAAGGGCCTTGAGTGCCCGGAAGTGGGTGCCCCAATTGGGGATCCGCTCGACCACTATCGGCGGGTATCTGATCTTCTTTGGGGGGGGGCCTGTGTTGGTCCCGCACCCCCTTGTCCGCCGGTTGCGGAGGGAGACGGTGGGGAGGCAGCCGCGTCGGCGAAGGACAGCCGTAGCGGAGCCGGAGGCGGAGGCGTGTGCAGCTGTGGTGGTTGCTGCGGTTTGCGGGGGGCAGGAGGTGGCAATGATGATGATGGCCCTGCGGAGTCCATCGGGGACAAGTCCAGCCGAGGCAGGGAGTGTGGAGGCTGCGACGCTTGCGGCGGAGACCCAGCAGCCCGTTTTTGCTGGGGGGAGCTGAAGGGCGGCGGCGAGAAACGCACCGCGGTTCCCGGCTGTGCCGCGGGTGGTGGGACGCTCGTACGCGGAGGCGCTGTAGGCGGCCTCGAGCGGGAAATATACGCGGCAACGCACGAGGGGGGAGCGGTCTTGATCGCGGTCGCGGACGCGCTCGCGGGCGCGGTGGGGTTGTTGGCCCCGTTCGCGGCACGCGCGGGTGCGCGGGACGGCGCGGACGCGGGCGCGGGCGCCTTGCGGGGCGCTGAGGTGCCAGGCCTGGCGGGCGGCGACACCACGAGCGGGCGCGCCTTAGTTGGGCGCTGCTCGCGGGTGTGCGGGGCAATTAAAATTGCGGAGCGCGATTTGGTTGCTGCGCGCAGGGCGGATGGAGTGCCTTGCGCGAGCCGCTCACTAAGGGCCACCTGTGTGCCCGGGGAGTTTGCGAACTCCGGGGCAGTAGGGGCCGTGGTTGGTGGTGGCTGATGATGTCTGGGGCCTTCCTGCTTCGGCCTCCACACCACGATGTTCTCCAGAATATTTACTGGAGGGCGGTGGGGGCCGAAGAGTGCCTCGCCGGCTCCCTCTTCTTTCGGGGTGCCGGCAGGGGGGGGCGTCATGGGGTGGTCCTCGCTGAAGGCGGTCACGAGTCTGAGGGCGCGCTGTACATGGGCGCGGGTCGCGGCGGCGGCGGCGTCATCCCTCCTTTGGGTGTTCTCAAACACCCTAGGGCGGGTGCGCCTGCGCGCCTCCGGTTTGGACGCCGCGGCCGCGGTATATAAAGGCCCCGGTGACGACCGCGGGGATTTGCGGGCGCGGGCGGAGTGGGCTCGGAGCGCGCGCCGCCACCGGTGCAGCGCGTATGGCCGTGACGTCACGCCGGACCGTTCGCCCGTTCGATGACCGGCCGGCGCTCGTTACAACTTGAGCGACTCCAAAACGTGTGCATTCGATACATTTTCGGCCTACGTAAATACGATCATGTCTCCCACTTCCGTGCACAGCTAAACTGGTTACCTATTCGGTTTCGCCTAAACGTTCACATCCTGTCGCTGCTTTTTAATACTATTTTTAATCCTCGTTCTCCCTTCTACCTTTCTGAGCGATTTAGCTTCATGGCCACCGGCTCCCAAAACCGGTTACGGTCAAAGGCCAATCTCACCCTCGCTTTCCCGTCCCACAAATCCAAATCCTATTCCAAATCCTTCTCGGTGCATTCTGTCAGGTTGTGGAATCGGCTACCAACTGGCATTAGGCAATCACAAACGGTAGATTCCCTAAAAGGCAAATTAAAGAAGTTTTGGCTTGACTCTATCTCCTAAATATCAACTATCCTCTAGGTACATAAAATGTAGTTTATGTATGTATATTTAAGTATTAATATATATTTCTGTATCTATTTATGTAGGTATTTGAATGTATTTTTATTTTATTTATTATTGTTTATATTTATATTTTTTATTTTATTTGTTCTTCTAAATAAATTTGTACACTTGCTTACTCGATGCACAACCTTAACTTTTCTCAATCTCTCAAGGGTTAGCTGGAAGAGATCCCTTAAAGGGATAAGTTCGCCTTTGTACTTATTTTTATATTAATTGTATTGTTCTGTTTTTTTTTCTTTTGTACAATAAAGTGTTTACATACATACATACATACATACAAACAGAAAGCGACTCGAATAGCTGGAAATATGAATGATTTAACATTAGGTTTTAATATTTCTAATATCTTCTAGTACGCATGTCTAAAGGAATCTATATAAGAGCTGGGCGAACTAGGCAGCTTTTATTCCGGTCGTCGAAGGGGTGAGTTGATATTTTGCTGAGAGGTATCATGTATCGTCCATTTTGTCTTGTTGATATTTATTTATTTGTGTTGTGCTCTTATATTATAGCTGATATTATTTTGTGTGTCGCTTTATGTTGCGTTTGAGTAACGCTACAAGTTAACGGTTATCGCTACACAGGAATGATGTAGCCGACTTTCTTATTAGCTAGGATTGTGAGAATGTTTTATAACTGTTGTTTGTGTGCTCCGGGATTGTTATTTATTAACATTGTTTTGTTTTCCAGAACTCTGTAACGACGCCTCAAATGGTAGTCGGTTAGTTACGCAGAGCTCCAGGCAGTCATAGTTTACGAAAATGAATACTTACACTCACATTTTGATTGTGAGACCTAAAGATTTCCACAATCAGGAAATGGACGGTTTTAACTTATTAACTGAGTGAGTTTGGAAGGTACGCGTACAAGGTCCCTGACACCTTTATTCGGTATGTCAGGCAACGCTGTTGGTAATCTATCATATCCTCTCTTCAGGGCCTGTCCAAGCGGATCCGAAATCAGTTTCCTTTATTTATACACGTATATATCGACCACCGTAGGTATTTTCCCCACCTGGAAGCAAACTAAAGGCTAGAAATAGCCGGTTCAAGGGTCTTAGGACTACACATAGGAAGTTATACTTCCGAAATCGTTGTTATGTTAGGTCTTAGTTGGTCTAGCAAAGGTTTTCTTACACCGGAATTCCCTTAACACTACTCACACGTTTAACGTAACTGTAAAAATCATTTTGGGCTTTTAGTTGCTCCAAAACAGTATATTAGTAAGTGTTTAGGGGTCTTAGGAATTTAGTAGCTTTTTTATTACACCGTGGAAAGCTTATAAACACGTAATGTGATTAGCTAGGTATATGTAGACAAAGATTGTTCTACTACGCCATCTCTGTCGACGTAACAATTAAAATGATTAAAGCTAAATTAGCCTTCCAAAACCAGTGGGAAAATTCATAACTAGTAATAATTAATTCATGTTAAAAAAGTAATCCTTTTGAATTAAATTCAATTTAGGCCAATATTCAATCTAGGGTATCGAAACATACTTATTGAATGTAATCTTGATATTATGGTTAGGTCTATCTATACTTGAGAGAAACGTCAAATCCTAAGACCTTCCGTCCAGTTAGGAAATAAATAAAGCGCTAGGCTGCGGACTATGTATGTTGTCCGTTAAAACCATGTTGGTATGATTAGGGACTTCGTTTAAACATAAAAGGTATTGTAGTGGTTATAATTAGCAGATAGGTAGAGATCTAAGTTTCAGAAGCAGTCGCGTCTAACTTTAATGTGATAAACCTAGGCGGCTAACTAGGGAGCCGCCCACTAAAATGAATTTATCTGATTGCGTGGATAAAGAGTTCACGTTAAAATTGTCTCATACGAATAAAAGTAATTAGTTAGCTACCTATGTGTATTTACACAAGGTTATTGTCATTGAGTTCATCTAAGCACATAACGAGACTATTACAAGTCTACGGGTTTAGTATTAGCTTTCAAGGATAGTAAGGGTAAATAAGACTGCATGTGTATAAGACGACTAAGGGACTAAAGGCTGTGTAGTGCTGTTAGGCGATGGGTTTGCAACCTGTCACTAATACACTGGATAACATCTTAGCCTGGTTGTGCAAAATGTGGTCACAGAATTATCAACAAGTTTTTGGAGTTGTTGGTGAGTCTGTGGTTCTGCCTACCCCACTCTGGGAATGAAGGCGTGAGTTTATGTATGTATGTATGTGTATAAGGTTACGGCCCGGTCTAAAACTAAGTAATGAAAAGCTAAGATTCACTTATTTAAATAATATTCCGAAAAGTTTCTAGTTGTAAGAATTAAATCGTCATAGGTATAAGTTACACATTATTTTTAAACCTCAGGTAAAGCAAATAATTTTAGGTTAACGTAGTCCTTTTGTATAGGTAAAATTCAAAGTGATACTTACGAGTTGGTCTGTCCTTTCAATACACCTTTTAACAGCTGAAGATGTGTTGTACATACCGAGCTACGGCTTACTGTCTCTGTCCAAGGACAATCAGTTGTCACTGTACTTACACATATGCCTAGTTGTTGTCTGAAGGAATTCTAGTGTTGAGTATACACTATGTTGTTCAAGATTACACCACCTTAGTGAGAATATTAAGGTTATTAAGAAAGTAATTTATCGACAAAACCAAAGGGCTACTAATCTAGTTAAATTAAATGTTGAAACAGGGTATCTAAGTAAATCAATTATAGGGCTACTTACTCATTCATGAAAACTACTTACTTAGTTATAGGTTCGTGTTGTAAACTTCAGTATAGTAGATGTTATATATAAAATTTACACAATAGTGGGTCCAATTCGGGTGGTTGCCGTCTAAATTTAAATTAAGAATCTGTAAATTTAGAAATGTCATTTTAGAGAATCTCATACATTTAGGCCGCATTTCACCAAACTGGAATAAGACTTACTCCGAGATTAGTCTATACAAATTCGGCATTTAATCTAGGTATAAGACCTTATCCTCGCTTGGTGAAATCCGCCATTAGTTGTTTAAATTTAGAGATAGACGCCATTCGGTATTCAACTTCTCCAAAGAGTTTCTACAACTCAAAAGAGAAAACACTTGCGCAGTGACTAGAATTCTAACTGGCCACTGCAAATTGAACAAACATCTGTTTCTAATGGGTATGAAACAAGAACCGACATGCAGGTTCTGTCAGGAAACAGAGGAGACAGCAATGCACATCCTCTGTTCCTGCGGACCACTAATGCGTAACAGAAGTATCTACCTAGGGCGACATATTGTGGATCCACAGGAGATACAACTTCTCATGGCCCAAAGCATCTGGAAATTCCTAGACGCAACGGGCCTTTGCAGTGAACTCTAAACAAAGGGCTGTTACAAAAGATCAGCAATGGTCGAAGTGACACACAAGGCCCATCCAAACTCCCCCAATAATACTGGCGGCCCTTTATTTAACAACTGATATGTACTTAATCATCGTAATCTTGTATTCGGTATTCGGATGCACATCCCAAACGTCAAAATACAGGATTTAACCTAAATTTTCTGTAAATTTAGGCGCCACCTAAACAGTGGCGTGTAAATTTATTGACAGATAGGATAAAATCCTAAAAAAAAAAAAAAAAAATTTGAGCCTGGTCTAACCTCAAGTATATACATATGAAAAAAGATAAACGTTTCACGTTTCCGCAAAGCAATATCTCTACTCCATCGTGAATTCAAAACAAAGATCGGAGACCCACCGAGCACGTTCAACGCCGAGTTTCACCCGATGGCCAGAGGCAATACCGATAACAGACATCACGGCAGAAACAGTGGGGAAGGCACTCTTGAGTGGCTGGATTTCCCGTTTTGGTTGCCCTACTACCATAGTGACAGACAGAGGACGCCAATTCGAGTCATCACTTTTCCAGCATCTTTCCCAAATCGCTGGTTTTCAGCACCGCAGGACAACTGCATATCACCCTGCATGCAATGGACTTGTGGAGAGGTAAGATTGTCAAAAAGACGCGATCGGGACGCATTGTTCGATTTCCCGACTATTATCGCCCTTGACGGTCTCCGGAAGGGGGTGATGTAGCGTATTTTATATTGTACAGATAACAATGAACCATTCATTTATAATGTACAAACTAATAAGTTATTTTTGGTATTTATTATTTATTAATTTAATCATGCGAATCATAAAATAATTTTAATTAATAATTGTAATATTTAATTAATATTCATATTCATTGATATTGTTATAATTAATAATCAGTTATTTATAAATCATTATACAGTTGCATTATATTCAATATAATACATTTCATGTGTAATGTAATTACCGCTGCGGTTTTGCAGTAGCGAGCGAGGAACCCTAAACCTGTCCCTTTGTTCTCGCTATCGACGCGCGGCCTACGTGACCGCTCGGCGGCGATGCGTGGGCGCGCCAGTCCGCTTGATGCTCTGACGTTAGACGCACGGCCGTTGATGCGCTTGCGTGAAGTCACGACTCTCGCTACTTGCTATCGCCGCTTGACTATTTGTATGCGTAGCTTATTTCGCTAATATTAATCGCTGTCGCTTTCTTCTTGTGCTTTCGGACTTTCTGTGCCAAATTATTCATTCTCCTTCTTGTAAATATAACCGGTGTGCTTACCCAATAAACTGTGTTGTGCGAATGTTCCGGACTTACTTATTTACTTACCGAACCGTACCCGCATCACAACAGGTAACAGCATCGTTACATACTTAATTCGTTCCTTTTCAGTAGTTTCTCTAAAATACTGTAACACTTTGCCTTTCGGCCTCATTTTTCTACTCTCAACAACACTTTTGTATTCACAATAGGTCGGATCAAGATGAACTAAAGTATATCCTATGCATGACATGTTTGTACTGTGAACGGACTTATCCCACCACTACAAACTGATAACGGGTGAGGTCCAATCAGGAACCAGTTTCCTATTATACTTGAAAACGGTAACACTAAACATCTGATGGGTTTTTATAATTGAAAACGGTAACACTAAACACCTGATGGGTTTTTACCTGCTAAGTCGAACACAATAGGGCTCATCTCCTACCAGATAACAATGTACCTATTTACAAAATAACGTTCCCACTTAAAATCAACACGAATTTAGGTAATTAAAAATAATTGAATACACACATATTGTTGGCCATTATCCAATCTAAACCCGAATTCAACCAAATGTACTTGCAGAGAACTTAACCGAGAATTCTCGGTAAATTACGGTAATTTTCCACGACGAGAATTACCGTAATTGTGTAATTTCCGGGCGGCACATCACTAGGCGCGACACATGTCTCAAGCCTCGTTTTCACTTAGTGTTCTGAAGAGTTCTGAGCGAGCAATCGTTCGTTCGTGTGAAAATGAAAACACTTAAGCGAGTGAACATATTTGTTCAGTGATGATCGGCTGGACGCGGCGAACGATTGCTCGCTCACTAATTCATTCAGTGAAAACGACGTCTGTGGCGAGCGAGCTGTTGCTCTGTGCATTCGCTCGGCGTTGAACGTGCTCGGTGGGTCTCCGATTTTTGTTTTGAATTCACGATGGAGTAGAGATATTGCTTTGCGGAAACGTGAAACGTTTATCTTTTTTCTTTATACCATTTTCGACTAATCTCAATAAATCTTCGAATTCTTACTCATTCATTCTGCAGAAATTGTAGAAACGTCCAGCTTCGGAATGAATTCTCAGCTCGGTTAATATATTGGCATTTCTTCATTCTCTCTGTTTCAGAAAATTTGACACCCAATACCGCCTTTTTGTTTCCGTTTTTTTAATAAAATAGCGATCATTACAAACGATGCACTAGCTAAAAGCAAATCATCTTCAATGGTGTCCACAATCGTCATGCCTTGATCACACGTACCGAGTAAACGGGCGAGACAGTGCTGTCACCCGAGTACGTGCTGTTATAAGGCAGCTTCCGTCGGAGTTAAAAGAAAACTCACTTATTACACACACAACAGTTTATTACCCAAACACACTCTTTTAAATACTATTTAGGTACAACTAGGTTACATATAATTTTTAAGAATACTGGTGTTGAACTATGGAATCGATAAATTAGACTGACTTATTACTAGGTATAACATTGGTTTTTATGTAGTGGCAAAATGACGTCAAGGCGCGTCCCCAATATGGTAGTTTACTGTATAGACAAAATACTAAGCCACATAATGCCGATACCGATGTGTATTAACTGCAGTTGTATATAACAGCCCCCTCGGTAAAACGAAGCTTTATCTTAAATAGATGAAGCTGAGTAGTAAGTTTACAAATTTATCTTAAATGCATAACTTATTTATATTTTATTTTATTAATAAGAATATAAGATGAACAACTTATTACTCTAAATCCTATTCTAAGCGTAGTACACGTTCAGCAGCTAATAGTTATTAATGTTACGAGAAGAATTGAATTTAACTTTGTTGATACGGAGATTATCTTCAAAAATTGGCAGTGATCTGACAGATTTTTTCTCATCCTCAACGGAAAATTCTGACATTTCAATAGCATTAGGACCAGATACCCGAGTTTTAGTTCTCTCGTCATTGCACTGATTAAATGACCGCATACAACAAGGTGCTGAACGTCTACGATTATTACTACAATAATAACACTTGTAACATTTTAAAACTAAGAATAATATTATAAAACCAACTAGAGATAGCGTTACACTAGAATAGTATGTCCCGTACTTTATAAAGTGAGATTGCTGTTGTAAGTAATCTATATTATCTTCTAAGTTATCTAGTTTACGAGATGCAAGTTTTAAAGAATCTAAGTTAATTTTACTAAGAGATATAGGTGCAATTAAGGGTAAGGTATGATTAAATTTTTCTTTCTTACAACAGTCATCTCCTATTATATTGAAATCAGAAGATAAGTCATTACGGATCAAAATGTCTTTAGACATACTGGGAAGCAATTTGATGCTTTTGAAATATCCAACACAATCGTCTGTTAGTTTTAGGATACCGGTACCAGACACGGAATAATCTTCAATATTATCATTACATTTTATTGTCAATTGACGCGGTTTTGACTGAACAAAAATCCATTTATTATTGTTTAAAACATGCCATATATCAACATCTCCAAAAATCTATTTGGAGTCGCATTCTTTAGGTAAAGATTTAGATTTTTCGGTTAGGAGACGAGTTTCGCAACATGGGTTGCTAGTACTAGAGTATATAGTTAACAAAGGACAAATGGAATATTCGTCATGCAGGGTAGAACACATGTTCAGGTCATCTAATAAGGTATAATGTAGTTTATCATCACTTAGAGCGATGTAAGAACTGGTCGGGTGAATGATAGAGAAAGTATTTGGGTTTTCTACTTCGTGGGGAGTTGGTAGTGGAAGCGATTTATAAACAGTATACTGTTCTGGGTATATTAATGGAATATTTAAGACGAAAACTAATTTTTGATTAAAATAATAAGATGTTAATTTGAAAACATCCATAATAGAATGGATATTTTCAATAGTAATAGGAATAGGAAAATCAAAATTCTTATTGAAATTATTTCTATTTTTTAATAGTTCGTGGTATAATGAAATAGGGGATAAAATAGAAGGATGAAGGATATTAGCTTTTGAGAATAAGATAGCATTTAGGATCGAATCTAGGTAATTAGATATACTGAGTAATGAGCTCTCAATAACATTCACTAAGTTGTTTACCCGTGACATGTAAGTCAGCTGTTCGTTTATTATCGTAACTTGAGACAAAGCTTGGTTCATATGATTAAGTTGAGCGTTTATTTTTAATTCATTAGAGTTTAATTTAGAAACGGTTGAGTTAAATGCATTAATACTTGATTTAATGATATGGATATTTTCCTTCATAAGATGGAACATTTCATGTTCGTTTTTCTGACAAGATTCTATGGCGTTATCATATTTACGGGCATCGTCTGCATCTAAAGTACCAAAGAAGAATTTTAAAATTTCACCGCCAATTTCTATGGATCTTTTGATCTTTTTATGAGTAGCATTATGTGATAATAAATGGGACAAAGATGACGACTTAGCGTAGTTAGATTCAAGAAGTATTTGAGTAGATGTTGCTATGTCGGTACAATCAAAGAGAGAGGTCGAGTTAATTTTGTTGCATAGAGTGGTAGTTTCATTTAAAAGGTGTTCTATACGTTGTAGGTGAGTATTCAGCGGGATTACGTTTGTATGAGTTACAACGTTCCAGAAATCGTGATAAAAGTGTATGGTGGTTGAGGGATCAAAATATATACCGGGACTTTGGAGAATCGGTGTTATCTTGCCTCCGGCTGAGCATCTTTGCAGAAAGGTCCTGAAAAGATAATGGGTATTCATTTAGGAGTGAGCAGGCTTTATCTCGTTCACGTGATACTTAGTATGTCGGCGGTTAATGGAGAGGGTGACGTTGTGTCTGTTATCAACGTTAACTATTTTGTAAGGACCTTTCCAAATTGGAGATAAGGCCTTTCGAAGCCTATGGTGTTGTTTCAAGAAAACAAGGTCGCCAGCCTTATATGATACTTCGTGACTAGGCGAATCGTAATATTGTTTAGAGGTTTCTTTACTTTTGAGGATATTTTCGAGGGCCTTTTCGCGGCTAAAGCGCATGCGGTATTGAAGAGCTCGGACGTATTCGTCATAAGTGAGATTATCGCGAGTTTCGTAGAGAAAATTAGGAATGTGCGGCTTATGGCCGTAGAGAAGTTCATAGGGTGTATATTGGGTAGTGCTATGAGGGGTAGTATTATAGCAAAGAATAGCTGTAAAAAGATAAGAATGCCAATCATCCTGATTTTCATTCACAAAGGATTTTAAATATTCCTTTAATGTTGCATGACTGCGTTCGAGAGCGCCATTCGTTTGTGGATGATAAGGAGTAGAGAATAAGGATTTTATCTTAAATATATCGCTAATCTGTTTGAATAGTGCCGAAGTAAAGCACGTACCGAGGTCAGTTAGGATCATTTTTGGGATACCAAATAAGGCCATAAAGTGTACGAGATTACGAGCAACTTCTTCACTCGTAGCTGTTACTTGGGGATATGCGCATGAAAACTTGCGCATGAAAGCATGAAAACTTGGAGAGTTAAGATATATCTAAATCTTTCAGCACCTGCTTCTGGAAGAGGCCCGACTAAGTCTAGAGCTAGGCGCTCAAAGGGTTTAGTGCTGGAGGACGTTACTATCATTGGGGCTTTATTACATTTTCTCAGAGGTTTATTAATTTGGCATAACGTACAAGATTTAACATAACTTTCAATATCTGATCGCATTGTCTTCCAATAGTAAGAAGCTTTGATTCGGTTAAGCATCCTGTTTATTCCAGGGTGTCCGGCAATTGTCGAATCATGGTTTTCTTTTAGGATTTTAGGGACTTCGGCTGAAGTAAGGTAGATCATTTTGTTTTTATAAATGTGTATGTTTTTATTAGTATTGTGGAATATAAATGAAATCATATTATAGATTTTAGTGTAAGAAATGTTTTTTGTAAACGGTTCCGTGAAATCTGATAACGCTAGGTTAGTGATAGTTGGATCATTTTGTAATATGATATCTCTTAAGGACTGGAGTAAGTTATAAATAGATTTGTAATTTGTTTCGTCATAATGATGTATTTTAGTGAATAAGAAATAATAGGTTTTATCATTACTGGGGAATAGAAGCACGGTGTCGGGTTCACGTTCAGTATTTAGCAGCTCGTCATGATTCGGAAGGTGAGATAGGATTTCTTCAAGGTTCGGCATGGACGAGTCAAAGTCGAGAGAGGTAGGGCATGCTATCGAGTTGAATTTTGACTTATTTAAGGCTTCAGAATGCTCCTCGATTTTTGTGTTACTCTGTTCAATTATTTTTTTAAGTTGTTTTTGGGAGAATTGTTCGTATGTCTGTTGATTTGGTAAATTTATATTCTGACTTCGAGTGGTGACGTGTACTGGAATTCGAGACAGGGCATCGGCGTTAGAGTTGAGTTTCCCTTGCTTGTAGATGACTTCGTAGTCGTACTCTTCTAATTTTAGTCTCCAGCGCATGAGTCTGCTGCCGGGATCTTTTACATTAAAAAGCCATGTAAGGGGACGGTGATCAGTAACGATTTTGAATTTATTGCCGTATAAATAAGGACGAAAACATTTAACTGCGAAGATGATGGCTAAGAGTTCTTTTTCAGTGGTGGAGTAGTTACATTCCGCCTTGTTCATAGTGCGGGATGCGTATGCGATCGGAAGGTCTTTTCCTATAGGTCCTTGGGAAAGGACAGCTCCCACTGCGCTGTTACTCGCGTCAGTGGTTACTACAAATGGTTGGGAAAAATCGGGGTATTGAAGTAATGGTGCCGTAGTTAGTTTTTCTTTAAGGTGGTTAAATGCTAAATTCTGCTCCGATGACCAATTAAATTCAAATTCAAATTCAATTCTTTATTGCGTTTTACGTTGTAGGTACATAAGGTCTTAAACTAAAGTCTAGCGTCAACGTAAACCCCGTAGGGGCACAGCAATTATTATCTAGAACATGCGCAATTTTATAATTTAGGTAGGTAGAATCGTAACTATTAAAATATATAACATCTACTTAGAAATAACGTAAATGCGACGTCTTTCTTCAAGAGAGACGTAAGGGGTTTAGTGATTTTAGAAAAATTGTCTATAAATCGGCGGTAATATCCAACTAAACCCAGAAATGATTTAATTTCTTTGGAATTTCGTGGAACTGGAAATTCAGTAACAGACCTGACCTTGTCGGGGTTAGGTTGCACGCCTTTGTCAGTAATGACGTGACCTAAGTAAGTTACTTCGCGACGTAGAAACTCACATTTATCTGGTTGTAATTTCAAGTTGAACTCGCGTAATCTATCGAAAACGAGATGAAGTTTTTGGATGTGGGTTTCAAGGTCGTGGGAGTATATGATACAATCGTCTAAATATATATAGCAATGAAGACCTTGTAGACCGGAAAGAGCGAGATTCATAAGACGCTGGAATGTAGAAGGGGCGTTTTTAAGTCCGAAGGGCATCCTGGTAAATTCATAATGTCCGGAGATACCATTAGGGTTGAGCACTGTAAATCCGGTTTTTGGTGAGTCAGCAGGGTGCATACGAATTTGATGAAATCCGGAAACTAGATCGAGAGTCGAGAAATACTTGGAGTTGCCTAATTGATCAAGGATGTCCGTTATGAGAGGGATTGGATAGACTTCAGTTACTGTGACGTCATTTAGACGTCTATAATCAATTACTATACGCCATTTTCTTTGACCTGAAGCGTCGATCTTTTTGGGGACAATCCAGACTGGTGCACTCCAGGGAGATATGGAAGGTCGTATTACGTTTTGATCTAGCATTTTTTTAATTTGTTTATCGACTTCTTGTCGATGACATTCGGGGTACCTGTAAGATTTAGCATTGATTGGTCCTGCATTTCCAGTGTTAATTGAATGTTGTAAAGCATTGGTGTAAGTTAGCGGGTCTCCTTCAAGGTAGAAAATGTCGGCATATTTGCTAACGCACTCTATTAATGACTTCCTTTCTTCGGAATTGAGATGTTCATGTCGTATAAGTTTCAATACGCGCTGGATTCGATTGGGTGAATTTGACGAGGCCTGATCCAAATTCATGACAGATTCAGCAGAATGTTCGATAAAAGCAAAGTAATCAATTGGAGTAATTCTGATTTTGTAGTTATTAATTTCGATAGGAGCGTCAGTAGTATTTAAAATGGATACATTTACACGTTTATTGTATTTTATATTGACGATGAAATTGGCTAGGTAAACGCCGTCTGAATATGTATGATCTAATATGAGACCATCCTTTATTCCAGATAACTCTGAATCAGGGTTTGAAATAGCACATTCGATTACACTCTCTGATCGAGCTGGAATTATGTAAGATGGTTGATTAAAGTGAATTTCTAAATTCTGTCCTTGTAAAGAAATAGAGTCAGTTTTATAATCTATTTTTGAATCAAAGAATCTCAAGAAATCGTTACCTATAATGCCGTCGTATTTGAGATTTATTTCATCCTTGATAACATGAAATTTGTATTTAATGTTTTTGTCTGGAAGATTGAATTGTAATTGTAAGGAACCAAATGTTTCACAGTATGAGTCGGTATCGTTAATACCTTTGAGTTTGATGATTTCAGACGAAAGGGGAGGTTTATCCGTTAAACTGGAGTATTTGACAACGCTAACGCTTGCTCCGGTATCGATGAGGAAGCAGAGGATTTGTTTGGAATGCGAGATGGCGAGATTACTGTAAGGTAAGGATATTTTTTTACTTAATACGTTGGTTTCGTAGCAGGGTAAGTGAGGATTAGAATTTTCATTCTCAGGTTCAATTTCTGAGGGTGAGAAAGGGGTTGCAACGGGACCCAGCATATGATGCATTTTTAAGTTTTTATTGCAGGATTTGGAAACGATTTCAGCGTAAGATCTAGTAACGGTTTTTGTACAAGGTTCAGAGAAAGATTTAGTGAAAGATTTAGTAAAAGGTGGTTGGTTAATTAAGGTAGGTTTAGTACAAGATTCAGTGAGCGATTTAGTAATTGTTTTTGAAGAAACAGTGGGCATGCGCTTGTTTATATCGCGATTCAGTGGTTGCTGAGAATAAATATTCCGGGCATTTTCCGGAGATTTAGGATTAGTACAAGATTTAGTATTAGTCAGTGGACTTTGCCTACAGGATTTAGGATTTGGAATACCGCAAGAAATAGTGACCGTGTCATTAGGATTCTGTGATTTCGGTAGACACGGAACCGAAATCATATTAAGTTTAAAGGTTCGGCGTTATTTGCTTCTTGGAATTGAGGTTCGTATAAATATGTGTTTACTTGATTGTTCGGTGCATGTGTACTGGAAATTGGAGATCCAACGATAGTTTGTTGCGACGAGTTAGCAGAATTATTAAAGCGAATGCTATTATTGTATTGTCTCTTACGACATTCATTTATGGAGTGACCTATGTTTTTACAATAGGCACACATTTTAGCTCTATTTGAATATTGAGGTTGGGGATGATTCTGTGAAGCAGTGGAAGGCTGGTTCAATGGAATAGTAGGTATTTGGGGACGAACATGATAATAATTACGCTCTCTTTTAGCACGGAAACATTCCGACGAAGAGTGCCCTGGTTTGTGACAGATACTGCACGTTTTAATGGACCTCGAAGTTCGAAGGTCGGTTCGATTAAGGTTAAATATTTTTTCTTCCTCAATCGCGTAAGTGATCCCTTCATTGAGATTGGAGGGGTTATGACATCGGACTATATGCGAAAAATTGGGATTTAGCCCGAGTAAGAAGGTGTTAAGGGCAAGATCCTCCATGGCAGCTATACGTCCTAGAAGTTCGTTTTTATCCTTGCAAGAGTATTGGATGTCAGCTAATATTCCAGTTAAACATGATTCTACGCGCAGCGAAAATTCCGTTACTGATTCTGGGCTATACTGTTTGCAATTTTGGAGTTCTAAAAGAAGATGCGTGGAATGTTTTTTTTCTCCAAATGTTGTTCTAAGGAATTGTTTTATTTCATCCCATGTTTTGAAAGTTTTCAGACAACAGGCTAATTGAGCTTTGCCTTCTAACTGAGATAAGATGTATTTACACATAACATTCTGTTGTTCTGTACTAGCTAGACTTATAGCATTTTCACAGTTTGTTAAAAATGCCGGAAGAGTTTCGCGGTCCCCGTTGTAGGGTTTAATGAACTTAGTTAAGACGGATAGAGTAATTTTTTCGGCCATTTTGACTTTACGGGGTTGTGAATCTTTTTCGACTTCTTGTTCCAAACTAGATGAAGATTGAGCGTTAGAGAACTCGTCAGATTCTTCCTTTTTTGGTTGAGGCATTAATTATGCAGTACAGAGCATCAGACTGATAAATATACACAATTCAGATAAAAAGGATTTAGGTCTAAAGATCTTAAAACTAAGTCCTTGAGTATGAATATGTTAAAATTATCACTTTCTAACACTTCACCACTGGGTTTATCAGGAATAAGGTACTTTCACTAATACCAAAAATTGAGAACTTACAAGATGATGACGAAGTGCAGGAACATCCTTTACGGCGAGACGAGTTGGCGGCTGGTGAGGCGAGGTGTCGTGTTGCCGCGTCGGCTGCCACGCGTCGGAGTCACGTTGCGATGACACGCGCGAGTGTTGACCTGGATAGGCGCGGACTCGTGGAATGGAAAAATCCAAAAATCCACGAGGTTGATCGTTGACCTGGAGAGTTGCGAGTTGGGTTAATAATTTGTTGGTATTCCGAATGCGGGCTTAGCAAGCATGCTGAGACTAATCGTCCATCCGGTGTTGAGATGCGGGCTCAGCTAGGATGCTGAGGCTAACCGTCGATCCGGTGTTGAGATGCGGGCTCAGCGAGGATGCTGAGGCTAACCGTCGATCCGGTGTTGAGATGCGGGCTCAGCGAGGATGCTGAGGCTAACCGTCGATCTGGAAGCCGTCCTTGGGTTCGGAATGACGGGACTAGGAACTAGTTGCCTATGTCATCCCACCGCTGCCACCAATTTGTTATAAGGCAGCTTCCGTCGGAGTTAAAAGAAAACTCACTTATTACACACACAACAGTTTATTACCCAAACACACTCTTTTAAATACTATTTAGGTACAACTAGGTTACATATAATTTTTAAAAATACTGGTGTTGAACTATGGAATCGATAAATTAGACTGACTTATTACTAGGTGGAGACTACAGAATTATTTTCACGGGAGATAAACAAGGAATTAACGGAACTGCTATAGTACTTAATAAAAAGTGGGGAAACCAAGTTGAAAACACAATACATCATAGTGATCGAATAACCGCAATTAAATTAAAAACAGACACTAGTGATACATTAATTGTTCAAGTTTATATGCCTACTGGCAGCCATCCAGAAGAAGAAATAGAAGAAATGTACAATAATTTAGACGCAATACTAGATTCAGCTGACAAAAATGATAATTTAATTGTAATGGGTGATTTTAACGCTGTAGTAGGGGAAGAATCAATAAATAATATAACAGGAAAGTTTGGGCTGGGTACAAGAAATCAAAGAGGTAATAGACTTATTCAATTCTGCAGTGAAAATAATTTGGTAGTCCTAAACACTATGTTTGATTTACCTAAAAGAAGACGCTATACATGGAAGATGTAAGGAGATATCGGTCGATACCAACTAGACTACATTTTGATAAAAAGTAAACACAAAAGCCAGGTTACAGCGTGTAAAACATTACCAGGAGCGGACGTAAATACTGATCACAACCTACTTATTAGTAAACATACATTCGAAGTAAGAAAGGCACGTAGAAGTTTCAAGCCAAAGAAAATCGATCTCAATAAATTAAAAGATAAAAATAGCAATAATTCAGTGCAATATAGTAATATGATAGGAGATAAACTAAACTCAAATAAGGATATAGATATTATAGATAATAAGGGAAAATATAAATCTCTAAATAGTAATGTAAATTTAAATGAGAAATGGAATAATATAAGAGATATAATTAAAAGTTCAGCAGAAACGTGTTTGAAAAGAGAAAAGATTGTCCCAAGAAAGAAGTGGTTAAACTCAGAAATAATAGACCTCATGATAGAAAGGAGAAAATATAGAAACAAATCAGACGCAGGTAGTATAGTAAAATACAAGAGAATTACTAATATGATAACAACGAAATGCAGGAATGAGAAAGAAGCTGACTTGGAAAGAAATTGTAATGAAATAGATACTTATATGAAAAATGGAAAAACGGACAAGGCCTATTACATAATCAAAAATATGAATAAAATACATAAATCGAGAAGTACGGCAATATTACATGAAAATGGAAAAATTATAATTGATAATAAAGAAATTGCCAAAAGATGGAAGAGGTATATAGAGGATTTATACGAAGGAGAAGGTTTGAAAAAACAAGATTTAGAAACAGAAAATGAGGTAACAGAATTTAACTTAGGCCCGGAAATATTAAAAGAAGAATTCAACTTAGCAATAAATAACATCAAGAATGGGAAGGCGGCAGGAATTGACGGAATATGTATGTATGTAAACTCTTTATTGCACATAAAACCAATAACAAGTAAGTACTTACTTAAATTCAAGATAACATGTACAACGGCGAACTTATCCCTTTAAGGGATCTCTTCCAGTTAACCTGACTGTGATTGAGGAAACTGTACGAGGATAGGCAAAATAACAAGAAGTGCACAAAAAGTAAATAAACCAATAAATCTAAACTTAAATAACCATAAACAATACTTATAATAAGTAAACATCATATATGTAGCTACACAAATAAAATAAATATGCCTAAATACAAATATAATTACGTATACATATAAAATACATTATATATTAAATAAATACATCAATAACCAATTATGAAAACTACTTGATATGTAAAACATCACTTATTACATTAGTATGACGCGAGGTAATAAGCCAGCAAAGACTAGCTCACTCATTCAACCACAACTTTTTTAGCTTCCCCTTAAGCGAGCTAACTGACGGAGACTGTCTTAAGTCCAGCGGAAGCCCATTCCAAAGTTTGACAGAGTGTACCGAGAAAGATTTAGCATAAGTGTGCGTCGTGTTTGGCGGGATGGCGAGAGTAAGATTTGCGCTAGACCGCAAGCGGTGTCCGCTACCAGAAGCCAAGTAACTAAACCTTTCGGAAAGATAGGGAGGAGAAGAAGGAAGGAAAAGGATTTTGAAAAGTAATGACAGGACATGCACGTCTCGGCGACGACGAATGGGCAACCAGTTAAGCTGCGCACGGAATTGTGACACGTGGTCATATTTGCGTAGGCCAAAAACGTACCTGATGCAAACATTCTGCAGACGCTCAAGCTTGTCAAGTAGCTCCTCCCTCAGATCAATAAACGCAATGTCACCGTAATCCAGAAGTGGAAGCAGAAGAGAACGAACAAGGGTGAGTTTAGTTTTTAAGGGTAAGAAATTTTGCAGACGCCTTAAAGAATGCAATGACGCGAAGAGTTTGCGGCTGACCTGGTTAATATGGGCTGACCATGATAGTGTCTGATCAATAGTGACACCCAAGTTCTTTACAGTTAAAGAAAAGGGAATTGGCGTTCCATCATAGAGGACATTGGGAACCACTACTTCAGACATTTTGGCGATAAAATGAGGGCTGCCAATGACAATAGCCTGGGACTTCTTTGCGTTTACTTTCAACCCAAACCTTTCCACCCAGGAGCGTATCATCTCAAGATCACTATTAACACCATTAATCAAAGAGGGAAAATCGTCCAAACTAGCCGCTGCGTAAATCTGTAGATCATCCGCGTACAAATGAAATGACGAGGCAAGGGATTGAGAAATGTTGTTAATAAAAATAGAGAAGAGAAGAGGAGAGAGCACCCCACCTTGAGGTACACCAGCGGAGAGTTCACACCACTCTGAGAACCTGTCATCAACCTTGACACGCTGGCGTCTCCCTGAGAGATAAGCCCGAAACCAAGAAAGAGCAGAAGGAGAAAAGTTAAGAGAGTTCAGAATGGCGAGGAGAATGTCGAAATCGACGGTATTAAAAGCACTACTAAAATCAAGTAGTACAAGAACCGTGAGCATTTTACTTTCAATATTAAAACGAATGTCATCAGTGACCTTAACCAAAGCAGTAACTGTGCTATGCCCGGGGCGGAAACCGGATTGGAAGGGATTAAGAAGGTTATGCCTGTTGAGATGGGATAGGAGTCGGCGATTTACAAAATGTTCAACAATTTTTGACATAACCGGGAGAATGGAAATTGGGCGGTACTGATCATGGGAAGTTGGATTTGAAGATTTGGGGAGAGGGATAACATGAGCATGTTTCCATACTGAGGGAAAGACGGCGGACGAAAAGGAGAAATTGATAATATCAGACAGGATAGGAGCGATACAGTCTGCCGCGAGCATGAGCATGTCTAAGCTAAGGTTATCTTCACCAACAGCATTCGTTTTAATAGATTTGAGAGAGGCAAGAACTTCTTGCGGTGAAATATTACCAAGCTCAAAGGGAGAAGAGTCGGGGTGTGTGGTATTGGCAAGAAATGATAGAGTAAGCTGTTTAACGGAGGGGTTAAAGACAACCGGAGAAGTACAAAAATGGTTGTTGAGAGCGTTTAAATCTAAAGTGCCTGAGGAACACTGTTGCGTTTTGCCCACCCCTAATGACTTAAGAAATTTCCACAGCTTAGTGGGGGGACAATCTTCGAGAGACTTATGGAGGTATTGGCGTTTAGCGTTCCTACAGGTTTTATTGCAGCGATTTCGTAACGTCAAATACCTACAACGATTATTTTCGGAAGGTTCACGGCGCAGCCTGATTCGAGCTCGATCTCGTTTTGCCATGAGCAACTTAATGTCCGGCGTAAGCCATGGAGCCGGGACATGCTTTACACGCATAGGTTTCAGAGGTGCATGATTGTCGAAGATAGAGAGCAGAATGTCATTAAAAGCCCTGAGTTTTTGGTCAATGTGCATAAAATTGTCAATACTATGCCAGTCCGCATTATACAAATCACTGCTAAATTTTTGTACATCAATCGCAGTCAGATTTCGACGCATAATAATTTGGTGCCTTCGCTTAGGTGGTCTAATTTTGAATGATGCATGAATAAGGTCATGGTTTGAAAATGCCGCTGCATTAAATTGACCGTGAGAAGAAACAAGGTCGGAAGAAGAAGTTAAGATAAGGTCTAAAAGAGATGGAGGTCCATTATGAGGAAAATGAGTGGGACTAAGAGGCAAAATATCCAAATTTAAAGAAGAAGTGAGTGAAAGAAGCTTACCGGTACGATTATCATTTTTTAACAGACAAGTGTTAAAATCACCCATTGAAATAATGTGGTCGAATTGCGGGGAAAGATCAATAAGGGCACTCTCAAGAGTATCAAAGTAATTTATGTTAGAGGAAGGGCTATAGAAAACTCCCAAAAGAACCTTTGTGTGGTGTAAAGTAAGATTAATGAATAAATACTCAGGAGTGTTAGGACAGATAGAAGAAGACCGAGAAACTACCTGACAAGCCAAATCGTCCCGGACATACATGGCAACACCACCACCGCGAACAGTGCCACGTCCATCATCCCTAGCACAGGACCTGTCATTTCGGAAAAGGCGGTAACCGGGCAGAGGAAATAGAGTAGAAGAAAGTGTTGGCTTGAGCCACGACTCAGAGATAAGGATAGCGTGAATGTTTTTACATGTAAAAGAAGCAAGAAAGTCTGAATAGTGAGCCGGTACACTCTGTGCATTTATGTGAACAACATTGAAATTTTTCGCTAGAGACTTAAACGAAATGTTCAACCGCTCGCTAAGATCCGGCATATCTGAGACATCGCTGAGGGAATCATAAAGACTAGATGAAGATAATGAGAAAAATTCGCTGTCAATACTATTGTTAAACAAATCAGACATAAATGGCAATTAACATAAATATAAATAATATTCAAAAATAACAATATGATAAGTAAACAATATAAATATAAATATTTAAAATGTATTTAAATAAATAATGTGCAAATTAAAACCAAGTAGTTACTGCTGATCAAAGTTTCCACCATCACTCACCAGCAGCTGGCTATTATACAATTGCTTAGGTTACTAAAATAGAGCGAATAATACTAAGTTTAATAAAAATTACAATACTAAGAAAAAGAAGAATAAATCCACGAAACAAAAAAGTAGTAAAACACACAATGTCCCGAAAATACTGTAGCAAAACCCAAACGCAAATGACAACTAGTGATATAATTGCTATCTGTCATCCGTCAGTAACCAAAAGTGACAGCTGACGTTCGTAAGAAAAATAAATAGACAGTTTACGGTACAACTAATAAAAATAGAAAGAAGAAGAGGGTATACCAGATAGCTTGTGAAAAAAGTACAGGTAGATAAATTGGGAAAGGAAGTACAATTGTTAACGGGACTATTACACCATATGAAGACAAAATAGAAGTTTGAACACAATACACACGCAAATCACTACTTCCGGAGTGCCACAGCAGGGCTCTTTTTGACGGTGGGTCGAGACGCACGAACACGCAGCGCAGGCGCAGTGGGAGCCGCACCGAGATCAGCGCGCTCGCGCTGAGATTGCTCCACCGCAGTGATTCCACCAGAAGCAGGAGTCGGAACAGGCAGCAACCGCAACTCCGCCATGGAGGTTATCCTACGGCGGATGCCATCCCGACATTGTACTACAATACGCCCATCCGAAGTCCAGCTGTCTTTTATACCAAATAACCGACGAGCCTCCATAAAAGCAGCATGTCGAGTGTGTGTTAGGAACTCGGACAAAGTCATCCCAGAACCCTTTAGACGTTTTTTAAGGTTCCACACAGCGTCTCGTGTTCTTTGGCTCGCAAATTTGACTAGGATAGGCCGAGGCTTTGATACCCCACGACTCTTACCAAGGCGAAGGCAAGCATTGAAGGCCTCGGAGCTCACAGCTTGCCCCAGGTTTTCATGGCAGATATCTGCGACCACTTCAGCTGTGACCTCACTCTCCACCTCGGGGACCCCATGAAGCAGCAGCATATTTGAGCGGGATCTCATCTCCTGATCCTCGAGTGTTTTAAGCACTAGACTCATTTGAGCTTGGAGACTTCCAACTGCACTCCCAATCAAAGATTTAAAAGAGCGGTAATCTGCATCAAAAACAGGGTCCAACCCTTGTACCGGAGCAGTGCTTTCAAAGGCTGACATTCTGGCCTCAAACATGTTCTTCATGTCATCCAGACTCTTTTGCAGCTGTGATAAGTGATCCATATTGTGGTGTACAAAAATAAATAAAAAACTAAATGACTTGCACAAAGGTAAATTTCGACTTCCAGGTGAGTGTTCTTAGTTGCTCTGGAGAGGTGATAATAGCTGTAGGCGGTAGTTAGGTGACTTCTCTTACATTAACATTAAAATTAAGTTAAAAATTTGTAAAATACTATTTTTTTATAATTATTAAAGGACACACCAAAATTTTATCAACTTGTTTCTTTGCCTACCCGAATTTTTTTTCAAATATATATAGAACTAATAAAAAATGCAGAATGTGATTCTCTGAAAAATGTCATATATAATATTATCAACAGTATCTATAAAACAGGAGTGATCCCGAAAGATTTCCAAGTCAGTAAAACTATTCCCTTGCCCAAGAAACTTAACACTCTAAAATGCGAGGAACATAGGACGTTAAGTTTAATCTCACAAGCATCCAAGATATTAATAAAAATTATTCAGAATAGACTCAGAACAAAGATGGAAGAACAAATAGGACCAGACCAGTATGGATTTAGGAAGAATAAAGGCACTCGGGAGGCTATACTAGCGTTAAGGATGATTATTGACCGACGTATGGATTTAGGGTTAGAAACACATGTTGCGTTCATCGATTTAGAGAAAGCCTTCGATAAAGTTAACTGGAAGATGATGATGAAAACTCTTAAAGAGATAGGAGTAGACTATCGAGATAGGAGGATAATATACGAACTATACAGAGACCAGGAAACAATTATTGAAATTGGGGAAGTGCAAGAAAAGATAAAAATTCAACAGGGAGTAAGGCAAGGGTGTCCACTTTCACCCCTATTATTTAATCTATTTATAGAAAATTCAATTAAGAAAATAAGAGAAAGAGCTTTAGGAGGTGTCAAAATAAATGGTGAAAAAGTTTATTTCGTACGATTTGCGGATGACATCGCAGCATTGGCGGAAAATAGTGATGGAATAGAAAAATTAATAAACAATATGGACTCAATATTTAAAGAATCAGAACTAAAAATTAATATTAGTAAAACCAAAATTTTAACCGCTTCAAAATCAAATTCAGTAAATAGCCCAATTAAACTAAATAACATTACAATAGATCAAGTTGAAAATTTCAAGTATCTCGGAAGCATTATTACCAGTAACGCAAGATGTAGCCAAGACATCATTGCAAGGATTGCAATAGCCAAACAAGCTTTCAACAATAAGAAACACATTTTCAGATCAAAAATAGCAACTAACATTAAAAAGTATTTCATAAATCGTACATCTGGAGCATAGCCTTATACGCCAGTGAAACGTGGACACTGATACAAAGAGATAGAGAAAGATTGGAGGCTTTTGAAATGTGGTGTTGGAGAAGAATGGAGGGGATAAGCTGGACGGAAAAAATGTCAAATGACCGAGTGCTGAATAGAATAAATGAAAATAGGAATTTACTAGGAACAATAGAAAATAGAAGAGGAACAATGATAGGACACCTGCTACGACACGACCTTTTCCTTAGAAACATCATAGAAGGAAAGTTAGAGGGAAAGAGAGGCAGAGGAAGACCAAGGAGAAATTACTTTGAGCAGATAAAAGAGAAGGTTAAGGTTGGGTCGTACCAGAAAGTCAAGCAGTTGACAGAGGACCGGAGCGGTTGGCGATTGCTCCACCGACAAGAGCATGGCTCTTAAATAAAGAGAGATTACTAGGTATAACATTGGTTTTTATGTAGTGGCAAAATGACGTCAAGGCGCGTCCCCAATATGGTAGTTTACTGTATAGACAAAATACTAAGCCACATAATGCCGATACCGATGTGTATTAACTGCAGTTGTATATAACAGTGCGTATAAACATAGCGGTCACTCACTCGGCAGGTCTTAACGTGCACGTTCTCGCTAGTCGCCGATCTTTTTACGATCCATTGTGTCCGAATCTCTCAATAGAACTGAACTGACTGTCCTAATTTCAAAACATTTAGTGAAACTCGCTCACATCATTGAATTCATTGAATGAAAACGGATATTTTCTATTTTGAGCGAACATCGACAGCACCGCAATCATTTGCTTTAAATAAAATGTGTATCTAGAACACTAAGTGAAAACGCGGCTTCATTCAGTAGCCGGGCACAGCGGGCTCGCGCGCGCGTCCTCCCCGGGCCGTAACCAAGTCTCGGTAATCATTTTTAACAAGCAACAATCTTGTACACAACGGTTTGTATACCAACCAATGTAGACAATTGAAAAAACCAATATAGAATATTAAGGAGCTACTTGAGCGCTGCATCTCATAAAAAAATCTATTTAGGTAGTTCATATGATACATCACATACCTACTTACCGACAAGTATGTACTGGAAAAACATTCCTTGTTTTTGTAAAGTGTTTATCTTTATAACATGGGTGCAATATATCACTCACTGCATCGTTTTTGTTAGTAGGTACTAACACTAGAAAGGCAGAAATAGGTGGTTAGTTGTTTATCAGTAAATAAATCATAAGTTATCATTACTATCATACTTAGATAGGTACAGAAAAAACTTTAATAAGTATAAAACATTCAGCAAAATATTAAAACTAGCCATCTAATCGTTTATAGGTAATTAAATGATTTACCTTTGATGTTCGGGGAACAATATATCAATTTAGGCAGCAACAGCAAACACATTCATGGCATGAGCTGACTCGGAGGTGAGCGAGCCCTAATGAGAAACGTGAAAATAACTCCTTATTACAACGTGCAGGTAACTTTTACATGAAGCACATAAGTGTTAATGTTTTCTTGTAAACATTTTCACGGTCGATAATCGGTAACAGTGTTGGTGACAGTCAGTTTTCTTTCATTACACTTCACGCATTACACTTCACGCACTTCACTCACAGAACCATTTGCATTTTGCACACAGACAATAAAGGCAGACACAGGTTAAGTGTTTATCTTAGGGCTTTTTACACTATTAAATTATTAAGTACGAATCCTTTTTCGGATTTAATTATATCTTATTATTATTTAAAACTTACAATTAAATCTGGAAGGATCGTATATACCATATGTATATACTTGAGGTTAGACCAGGCTCATATTTTTTTTAGGATTTTATCCTATCTGTCAATAAATTTACACGCCACTGTTTAGGTGGCGCCTAAATTTACAGAAAATTTAGGTTAAATCCTGTATTTTGACGTTTGGGATGTGCATCCGAATACCGAATGGCGTCTATCTCTAAATTTAAACAACTAATGGCGGATTTCACCAAGCGAGGATAAGGTCTTATACCTAGATTAAATGCCGAATTTGTATAGACTAATCTCGGAGTAAGTCTTATTGCAGTTTGGTGAAATGCGGCCTAAATGTATGAGATTCTCTAAAATGACATTTCTAAATTTACAGATTCTTAATTTAAATTTAGACGGCAACCACCCGAATTGGACCCACTATTGTGTAAATTTTATATATAACATCTACTATACTGAAGTTTACAACACGAACCTATAACTAAGTAAGTAGTTTTCATGAATGAGTAAGTAGCCCTATAATTGATTTACTTAGTGAGTTTGGAGATATCCTGTTTCAACATTTAATTTAACTAGATTAGTAGCCCTTTGGTTTTGTCGATAAATTACTTTCTTAATAACCTTAATATTCTCACTAAGGTGGTGTAATCTTGAACAACATAGTGTATACTCAACACTAGAATTCCTTCAGACAACAACTAGGCATATGTGTAAGTACAGTGGCAACTGATTGTCCTTGGACAGAGACAGTAAGCCGTAGCTCGGTATGTACAACACATCTTCAGCTGTTAAAAGGTGTATTGAAAGGACAGACCAACTCGTAAGTATCACTTTGAATTTTACCTATACAAAAGGACTACGTTAACCTAAAATTATTTGCTTTACCTGAGGTTTAAAAATAATGTGTAACTTATACCTATGACGATTTAATTCTTACAACTAGAAACTTTTCGGAATATTATTTAAATAAGTGAATCTTAGCTTTTCATTACTTAGTTTTAGACCGGGCCGTAACCTTATACACATACATACATACATAAACTCACGCCTTCATTCCCAGAGTGGGGTAGGCAGAACCACAGACTCACCAACAACTCCAAAAACTTGTTGATAATTCTGTGACCACATTTTGCACAACCAGGCTAAGATGTTATCCAGTGTATTAGTGACAGGTTGCAAACCCATCGCCTAACAGCACTACACAGCCTTTAGTCCCTTAGTCGTCTTATACACATGCAGTCTTATTTACCCTTACTATCCTTGAAAGCTAATACTAAACCCGTAGACTTGTAATAGTCTCGTTATGTGCTTAGATGAACTCAATGACAATAACCTTGTGTAAATACACATAGGTAGCTAACTAATTACTTTTATTCGTATGAGACAATTTTAACGTGAACTCTTTATCCACGCAATCAGATAAATTCATTTTAGTGGGCGGCTCCCTAGTTAGCCGCCTAGGTTTATCACATTAAAGTTAGACGCGACTGCTTCTGAAACTTAGATCTCTACCTATCTGCTAATTATAACCACTACAATACCTTTTATGTTTAAACGAAGTCCCTAATCATACCAACATGGTTTTAACGGACAACATACATAGTCCGCAGCCTAGCGCTTTATTTATTTCCTAACTGGACGGAAGGTCTTAGGATTTGACGTTTCTCTCAAGTATAGATAGACCTAACCATAATATCAAGATTACATTCAATAAGTATGTTTCGATACCCTAGATTGAATATTGGCCTAAATTGAATTTAATTCAAAAGGATTACTTTTTTAACATGAATTAATTATTACTAGTTATGAATTTTCCCACTGGTTTTGGAAGGCTAATTTAGCTTTAATCATTTTAATTGTTACGTCGACAGAGATGGCGTAGTAGAACAATCTTTGTCTACATATACCTAGCTAATCACATTACGTGTTTATAAGCTTTCCACGGTGTAATAAAAAAGCTACTAAATTCCTAAGACCCCTAAACACTTACTAATATACTGTTTTGGAGCAACTAAAAGCCCAAAATGATTTTTACAGTTACGTTAAACGTGTGAGTAGTGTTAAAGGAATTCCGGTGTAAGAAAACCTTTGCTAGACCAACTAAGACCTAACATAACAACGATTTCGGAAGTATAACTTCCTATGTGTAGTCCTAAGACCCTTGAACCGGCTATTTCTAGCCTTTAGTTTGCTTCCAGGTGGGGAAAATACCTACGGTGGTCGATATATACGTGTATAAATAAAGGAAACTGATTTCGGATCCGCTTGGACAGGCCCTGAAGAGAGGATATGATAGATTACCAACAGCGTTGCCTGACATACCGAATAAAGGTGTCAGGGACCTTGTACGCGTACCTTCCAAACTCACTCAGTTAATAAGTTAAAACCGTCCATTTCCTGATTGTGGAAATCTTTAGGTCTCACAATCAAAATGTGAGTGTAAGTATTCATTTTCGTAAACTATGACTGCCTGGAGCTCTGCGTAACTAACCGACTACCATTTGAGGCGTCGTTACAGAGTTCTGGAAAACAAAACAATGTTAATAAATAACAATCCCGGAGCACACAAACACCAGTTATTAAAACATTCTCACAATCCTAGCTAATAAGAAAGTCGGCTACATCATTCCTGTGTAGCGATAATCGTTAACTTGTAGCGTTACTCAAACGCAACATAAAGCGACACACAAAATAATATCACCTATAATATAAGAGCACAACACAAATAAATAAATATCAACAAGACAAAATGGACGATACATGACACCTCTCAGCAAAATATCAACTCAACCCTTCGACGACCGGAATAAAAGTGACGCTGCCTAGTTCGCCCAGCTCCCGTCATCCTAATTGTATTATAGTGTTAGCTTTAAGTAATCGTTTTTTGTAAATAAATTTGTTTGGACAGCTGCAGTGACCGAGGTGGTCGCGTTTGAATTTTAATATAAATTCAGTGCAATCAATTCACCAAAACAAATAGTCATACCATCTGGCTAGCCACCTCTGACGCTCGGTCCGATACGTCACGGAAATTTCCGCCGCCCGACCGGAAATCCAGGTAGCGGCGTGAAACCGGTCGCGTCGTCACTGCCCACGTCACGCTTGTTGACAAAAAAAAGTTTGTCAACATCGGAAATTTTTGAAGCCCGTGGAAATTTCCGTAAGTAGGAGTTTGGCGAGGGTAGTTACCCTCCCAATCTTTTTACTGGCCCCCGCCTATTGCGAGCCCGCAAGGTGGGGGCACACGGATAAAAGCCCTTTTTAGGGCTACCAGCACCCCACCATCTCCGGAATGCCGCCGAAGGCCATACCGGACCCAACATCTCGCCGGCGCACACGCCCAAGAGTGTTCGCGAGCACCCAAAGGCGCGACCCCACTACCGTCGCCAATGTGGAGCGCGCTTTTGCGATCCTCAGGGCGGCAGGCGAGGCGCGAACACCGTCGCCCACCGTCACCCCGACTGAAGAGGGAGCCGGAGAGGAACTCTTCCGCCCCCGAGAACATCCCAATTCCGACGATATTCTCGAAAGTGTCTCAGTCGGGGCTCCGCACCAGGCTGGCCCTCACCGCCGCACGCTGCCGACCTCGAACGCCTCTGCCCCGAGGTTTATAAACTCCCCGGGCACGCAAGTGGCCCTGAGTGAGCTCCTTGCCCAGGCGAGGTGTTTAGTGTTCCATTTATATCTATTATTTAAAGTTACTTAATATTCTTTGTACCATCTTTTCCAAAAGTCATTAAATATAAATAAATATCAGGGGACATTGTCACACCAATTGACCTAGTCCCAAACTAAGCTCTAGGCTTGTACTATGGGTACTAGACAACGATAAACATACTTATATAGATAAATATATACTTAAATACATAGAAAACATCCATGACTCAGAAACAAATATTCGCGCTCATCACACAAATATCTGCCCTTACCGGGATTTGAACCCAGGACCGCTAGCTTCGTAGGCAGGGTCACTACCAACTAGGCCAGCGCGTGGTCTCATTGACCATTTTTTGAGTTAACCTCCATCTATCTAATCCTGTTACATTGTACTTTGTGTAATCCTCGTCAGTTACATTTAAGAGAGGTTCACCTACAAGAAAATGACCAGGTGTTAAGGGGAGTGGATCGCTGGGGTCGTCACTTAGTAACGATATTGGTCTCGAATTTAAACACGCTTCTACTTGCGTTAAAACCGTCGACAGTTCTTCATACGTCAGGGTACTACTTCCAACTACTTTTCTTAAATGCGTCTTTGTGCTGCGAACGCCCGCTTCCCACAACCCTCCAAAGTTTGGTGAATGAGGGGGTATGAAATGCCACTTTGTGCTTTCTAACGTAAGAAACTCTGCAATTTCAGTTGGAATCGACTACTTGGCACTGTCAAACATTTCTCTTAGTTGGTTATCTGCCCCAACAAAGTTGGTGCCATTATCGCTATACAAATCCTGACAGTGTCCTCTTCGGGAGGTGAATCTCCGAAAAGCAGCAATAAATCCCTTTGCCGTTAAGTCGGTGACTGCCTCTAGGTGCACCGCGCGGGTCACCATACATATGAATAGACAAATATAGCCTTTGAATGATTTGGATCCTCTGCCTGGTAAGAATCTGATATTAACTGGGCCACAATAATCTACTCCAGTGGCCTTGAAAGGCTTGCTGGGTTTCAGCCGAACCTCAGGCAAAAGCCCCATTATTTGAATATGTTTTTTATTTGAGTATCTCATACAAACGACACATTTTCTAAAAACACTTTTAACGAGATCCTTTCCACGAATTATCCAGTACCTACTCCTCAAGCTGCTTAACATTAACCCCGGACCTCCATGCAAAGTTTTTTGATGAGCATCGAACACTATAAGCCAGGTAAGGTGATTTTTACCAGGCATCATTATAGGATGTTTCGTTTCGTAATGAATATTCGATTGCGTAATGCGTCCTCCTACTCTTACAATCCCATTTTGGTCCAAAATGTGACAAAGAGTACGGGGAGCTTGCTCTTTTTTTGTACGCAACCGACAGTTTTTAACTGTTTTATTTCACTCGAAAATTCTTGGTCCTGGACTTGCTTAATGCATGTTAATAAAGTTTGACTTAATTCCTCTGTAGTTATATATTTTGCCCTTTGAGGACGTTCTCCTTTTGGTAACTTTAAAGATAATACTCTTCTGCAATACGACAGGACTCTTAACATTTTTGGTAATGACGAAAACCTTAACCAAATACGTTCCTCGTTTGCCTCAGATAAAACAGCTAAAGACTGGATTCTTTGCTCTTCCTGTGTGTCTCCGACTAATGATGTGTCGATATGAATTTTGTGATTAGACAACCATTGCGGCCCCTTCCACCACAGTTCGTAGCTCGCTAATTCTTTAGGCTGTAACCCTCTTGATGCGCAATCAGCGGGGTTCATGTGTGTACTTACATGGCCCCATTGCTCAAATTCTAAAATGTTTAATATTATTGATACTCTATTACTTACAAAAGTACTCCAACCGGCTAGAACCACCCTTAAGCCACGCTAGCACAATCGTGGAATCGGTCCAACCATATAAATTCTCCTTGGGCACATTTAAAACTTGCGATACTTCAAACATTAATTTCGCTGCCAACGCTGCTCCGCAGAGTTCCAGTCTGGGTATAGAGATCTCCTTCTCTATTGGCGCAACCTTTGTTTTCGCAGTCACTAAATGTACGTGAACATTATTAAATTCATCAGTGGTCCGAATATATATTGCAGCAGAAAAGGCTATTTTTGAGGCATCCGAAAATGCATGTAGCTCAACTTTCGACGAACGAGTTACGCCCATCCATCTCGGTAATTTTAAATCCTCTAAATTAACTAGATTTGCCCGATACTCTAACCATTGCTGAAGCAGCTCCTCTGCCAAGTGGTCATTCCAACCGTGACCTGATTTCCATAACTTTTGGATGAAAACCTTGGCAGTAATAACCACCGGAGCGATCCATCCTAGAGGATCGTAAAACTTAGCGACATCTGATAAGACTTGCCTCTTAGTTATAAGTTCATTTGGTTCTGGTAAGTTAAGAATGTACTCAAAATTATCTGTCTCTTTATTCCAATTAATACCTAATACTTTGATTAGGTTGTTAATTTTAATTGGTTTAGTCTTGATCTCAATTTGATCCTTTTCCTCAATTTGTTTCTAGAAAATGTTCACTATTACTGTTCCACTTCTGCATCTGAAATCCACCTGTATGCATCAAGCTCGACATTTGCTTATAAATATCTAATGCTTCAGCATGGGTAGCGGCTCCAGTCATGTGGTCGTCCATATAATAATCTTCTTTTGCGATCTTTGCTGCTATAGGATAATTATGCTCTTCTAATTCTGCCAGCCTTTGCAGTGACTTAACTGCCAAATATGGCGCACATGCTGTTCCAAATGTTAACCTCAAAAGTTTGTAGTGTTTGATTGGTTCAGATGGATCAAACCTCCAGACAATTCTCTGAAAGTTAATGTCATCTTCCGCAACCTTTATCATTCGGTACATCTTAACTATATCTGCGACAATACCTATCTCATGTCTTCTCCATCTCATTAAGATGTGTCTCAGGTCTGCCTGAAGTTTCGGTCCCACCAACAAGTCATCATTTAGAGCAACGTGATTATCTCCTTTGCACGACGCGTCAAATACAACACGCACCTTTGTTGTATCCTTGTCGTTTCTCACGACTGCATAGTGTGGCAGATAATAGGGCTCTCAGGTTTTCTATATCTCCTTCTTGTACTAAAACCATGTGATTTAAATCTAAGTATTCTCTCATCACTAGATTATATTCTTTTCTCAGATTTGGATTTTTTGTTAGTTTTTTCTCTAATATTTCTAATCGCTTAATAGCAATTTCTCGTGAATGACCTTGTAGGCATTGCGGATTCTCTGTTGTGAAAGGCATTCTTACTATGAATTTACCTTCTCTGTCTCGAACTGTAGTTGCAATCAAAAAAATCCTCACATAATTTCTCACTCTTAGGTAATTCCTTTTGTATCAAGTTGGGCTCATTCTCTAACTCCCAAAATTGTTTTAGTAACTCATCCTCTCTCATCTGTCCATGCATACTAACGAGGTTATCATTTAATAGCTCTCCTTCTGCAGATATTTTCCCAGACAAAATCCAGCCAAAAACAGTATTCTGTGCTATTAAATTACATTGCGAAGACTTTATAATACCATCCAGTAATATTTCGCCGTAAACTTCCGCACCTAGTAACGCGTCAATCTTTCCTGGCGTACGTGGGATCAGCTAGCGGCAGATTTTTTATTTCAATCCACTCTGGAGGACTAAGACGAGTACATGGAAGCAGTGACGTTAAAGAATTTAATACATATGCGTTGACTCTAAGCTTAACATCAGGATAAGTACGCGATTCGACGTCAAATGAGACCATATATTTAATTTTAGTACGACCATCCCCAAGCCCTGACACCCAACCACTAACTGGTTTACGTGTTAGTCCTAGCACTTGAACTGAAGCCTCTGTTATAAAAGAGGCTTGTAAACCTTGATCTAGAATAGACCTAATTGTTAGTTTACAACCATTATTCTTTATTACCCTGACTACAGCTGTCGCCAATAGAACGCCAGCGGGATGAATCTCCTCTCTCGAAAAGGCAGCTGTAATGTTAGGTTCACCTCGTGATGTACTCGGGCTGGGCTTCGCTCCCGGTGGCTCACTGGATATTGCCGCACTCATCGCAACCTCGCTCGATGACTGAATCTCTTGTTTGTCCTCCTTCTCAAAATGCAGTCGAGTGTTATGTCGCTTTCCACATTTTTTACAGCTCACTGATTGACGACAATTTATCACTGCATGTGTGGGCGATAAACAATTAAAACATAGATTTTTATTCTGTACAAAATCTTGCCTGTCTCTCGCTCTCAGTTGCTCAAACTTCTTGCAATAGTACAAATAGTGGTGTTCATGACACATTGCACACTTGTATACTTTATTTTTAAATTTGTCCGTCCCGACCGCTGAATGGAATACTTTTGGCTTAGGTACAGGTTTGCGTAGGTGGTTTTGGTGTTCGTCTTCGTTACTGGATGCGATAAGTAAATCGTCGACAAACGGAAATACGTAGTCGAGTTCGCGAAGTACTTCGTGTATGAAACGTTGGAATGTCTGACCGGCGTTCTTGAGACCGGGACACATTCTCAGGAACTCCAAGAGGCCAAATGGGGTGATAATGGGTGATGGTGGATAACGTCTTGATTGTTGACAGGTAGTTGCTGGTAGCCGCGGTTTAGATCGAGAGTGGAGAATATTTCTTTTCCGGCGAGTTGATACGTGAAATCGCGTATCCGTGGGATTGGGTAGCGGTCTGGTTTAGTGACGGCGTTGAGTCTTCGGTAGTCACCGCATACACGCAAATCTCCGTTTTTCTTTGGTACTACGTGTAAAGGCGACGACCACGGACTTTTGCTTGGACGGCATAGTCCCTGTTGCATCATTCTTTCGAATTCTTGTGACGACTTGGTAGCGGTGGGGTGCAATTGGTTGAGCGCGGCAATGGATAGGCTGGCTGGTGGTTTCGATGAAATGTTTGACGGAGTGCTTCGGGCTGAGTTTCATGGAGGTAAGTCTTGTTGTACCCGGGTACTCGGCCAAGATGTTGTGATACGACTGTTGCAAGTCTATGCTACGAACTGTAGGTATATTCGTAACACAAACCTCCGCTATCGTCGTAAGTGATGTTTTGCCGTCGACTAGTCGTCGATTGTGCGCTGTCGTACATAGCAATCCGCCTTGATTTAATTGCCAAAAAGTAGTTGGTTTCTGGCGGCGTGTAGATGAGGTCTGAGATCTGTTTGATATCTTGCTTTTCCAGCTGCGCGATGACTAGTTGCGCGAGCTGGGCTTGGCTCTTCTTGAGATCGGCGGTGGCTGCTTCGAAGCTGCAGAACCAGAGACGCGGCTGGTCGCGCCAAAACGGTGGAACGCGAAGTGATAGTGAGATGCCGCTTATTTCAGGCTTCGCTGGTGCGCCTTCGCTGGGTTTGTCGGCGCCGGGCAAGACATCATCTGGGGTGTTCATTTTCAGGTTGCTTGTTGTTCGCAGGGGTCACCAATGTAGAGATTGTTGGTAGTGAGTTGGTTGTTTAGTAAAACACCTCTATTAGTTGTAGAAAATAATTAACAAATGTACTCGTTGGTTGTCTCAATCCCGCCATCCATGAGGGGGATGAGGAACAGGTGACGGGCCTTTCGGCCCTCTTCCGGAGTGATCTTCGCCGACCGTTAAAACGGTCGGGTCCTAGGATAGCAGCCTGCGGGGATATGGGGGAGGGAAGGGATTTTGGGTAGGGGGGAAAGGGAGGCGTCATAATGTAGGTTACACTGCTCGCGAGATCGAGCCAGCCAGGTGAGAGCCCGTTGGGGGAGGACCGGCTAGCAACCTACGAGCTGAGCAGCGTCTTCGTGGATTCTGTGATTATGTCGACGTCGTCGCCGTGTCGAGGTCTCGGGGATAGGCCTTGCCGTCGGGGGGCCGCGCGTGCTGATAAAGATAAAGATAAAAAGATAAAAGATGTTTATTTAGTAGGCCGCACGGGCACTTTTACACGTCAAAAATCTACCAGCGCTTCGCAAGAGACCACTGCTGAGAAGAAACGCCGCAAGAAACTCAACAGTCAGTCGTTTTTTAAATATTGCTTATGATAAATGATATTATACAACGAAAAAAAAACTTAACCTAGCATTATATAAAACAATGAATGTAACAAAAAAATATGAATAAATATAACATGCGTAGTTGAGCAGGAAAATGTATCAAAACTCAAAATTTCTACAAGAACTCATAAGTAGTAAATATAAAAAATAAATAAAAATTATACTTGCCTATGACGGTGCAAAACAACACGTAAAAAGTTTCGATACATTCTCCTACAGAAACCGTGTCCCCTAGACAATACACAATGTTTTACATATTTGTATGATTCAGTTATTATGAAGATATTTAGGTGTTTAATTTGGTGTTTAATTTAGGCCAAGCATTTTTATCTGTTAGATAGTCTTCGACCCTATAGCAAGCTTTAGACATCAACGACTTTTTCAAGTAATTTTTAAGTACTGGAAATGGTAACTTTAAAACTTCGTCAGGTAATTTATTATAGAAATGAATGCATTGACCTACAAATGATTTATATACCTTACGGACACGATTTTTTTTTATAGCTATTTTATTTTTATTTCTTGTATTCAAATTATGTATGTCACAATTCTTGATAAAAGAGTCTTGATTTTTAATGACATAAATAATATTCTCATAAATAAATTGTGATCCTACTGTCAAAATATTAATTTCTTTAAATAGTAATCTTAAGGAATCACGGGAGTTTAGGTTATATATAGAACGAATGGCTCTTTTTTGTAACATGAAAATAGTCTGTATGTCAGCAGCTTTTCCCCAAACAAGAATACCGTACGACATAACACTATGAAAATAACTATAATAAACTAAGCGAGCTGTCTCAACATTGGTAAGTTGTCTGATTTTCCTAACAGCATAAGCTGCCGAACTTAATTTACCTGCTAGTACTGCTATATGGGGACTCCATTGCAAGTTTTGGCCTATAGTAATTCCTAAGAAAAGCGCCTTATCCACCATTTCCAAACACTCGATAGCGATAGGCGCGATATCCCTCAGATGGGGGAATCGCGACGCGTCTGCTCGCGCGAACATTGACGTGGCAAGGCGTCCGACGAAGTCGTCCAGGCTCTCGACCTTAAGGTCCCTCTGGATCGTGGCGTTTTTCACGTAGCGGGGGGCATTCGTCACGGTCCGCATGCACATGTTTTGTTGGGATGCCAACTTCTTTTTGTGCGATGCGGCCAGGAGGGCGTACCACGCGGGTGCGGCATACGTGAGGCGGGGTCTGATATAAGACTTATAGACCCCGAGCTTCACACGCAGAGGGAGGCTGGATTGGAGCACTGGACGCAGCAACATTCGTGCAGTTCTTGCTGACGCGACGACGGTTTTCACGTGTGGACCCATGGTCAATCTTTTGTCGATCGTGATCCCTAGGTATTTAACTACCGGGGACCACGAGATGTCTTGTCCGTGGTGGGTGAGCGGTGGGAGACATCGGGTGGTCTTGCTCACGAGAATCGCTTGAGTCTTGGTGACGTTCACCCTCCACCTGGCTAGCCAAGAGGGCAAGGCGTCGAGTTGTCGCTGTAGCTTGACGGCGACAAATTTAGCCTTGTAAGAGGAGGCGTAGAATGCTGCGTCATCAGCGTACAGAGCCAGGTGGAATCCATCAACGACCGGTATGTCATCGGTGTAAAGGTCGTAACATACCGGGGATAGGCAGCTGCCTTGAGGGACTCCGGCTGCTATGGGGCGACTCTCGGATGTAGCGTCTTCCACCACCACTCTGAAGGTGCGGTCCGTCAAAAATGACTGGACCACCTTCGTCAGTCTGCGGGGGGCCGAGGATTGGGACATCTTGTAGACCAGGCCTGAGTGCCAGATCCGGTCGAAGGCTTTCTCCATGTCCAAGAGAACTGCGGCCGTGTGCTCGCGTTTGTTCGCGGCGACCGCCATGAAGTGCAGAACTCTGGACAGCTGGAGCGTGGTGCTATGTTCCGCTCGGAACCCGAATTGTTCTTAACGGGGCGTAATGTGAGGGACCAGTTTGGTGAGCAGCAGTTTTTCGAGCACCTTCGAGATGCAAGGTAACAAGGTGATAGGCCGATAGCTCTCGGGTTTCCGTATGTTCTTGCCCGGTTTCGGCAGCATGATCACGTGGCCCGCCTTCCAGTTTAGCGGGAAGTGGCCGGTGCGGAGGATGCCATTGAAGAGGTGCGTTACCGCCGTGATAGCGCGCGGCGGTAAGTGGCGAAGGGTGGCATTGGTGATACCATCCGCTCCGGGGGCCTTTCTGGGCTTTGTCCTTGCGATCATGCGCTTGACTTTGCCAGATGAGAAGAACATGGGGTCTTCGTTGGGAGCTATCGGGGAGGTGAAGTAGGTTCGAAGGTGCTCTTCAACTGCCGCGATGTGGTCTGCCTTGTCGGATGGGTTCGGCTGGAACTGACGCTCCAGGCACTCTGCGAAAATTTCCGCTCGGTCCTCGGCCCGGTACCTAGGAGTACCATCCGCGTGGAGTAGTGGTCGAACAGGAGTGGGGGCTCCGCTAAGTCGGCGGCATAGGCGATGGATGGAGTTCCAATCGTCCGCCGCATCTGTTAGCATTCCTTCCCACGTCGCTGCTCTGTGGTCCACCAGAGCTGCCTTGACCCTAGATGTCATGGCGTTCAGCTGGTTCTTCAGCCTCGGACAACGGGTTTCTTGCCAACGCTTTCGGAGGCGCCTTTTGTCCCCTATCATCTTGGCGATGTGCGTTGGCAGTGGAGGCAGCTTGTTGGTGTGTCGTCTAGGTGATGACGATGCGGACAGAGCTTCTCGGATGCGACTGGTTAGGTCCATCGAGAATCTGTCGTTGTCCGCGGCGTCGGAGAGCGTCTGGTATGGAACGTGGGCGTCCATGCGCCTCGAGAACTCCTCCCAATCTATGGTAGGTCTGGGAGTCCTCGGGGAGACAACTGCGGGTGCCGCAGTCAGGACGAGGAGCACCGGTTGGTGGTCGGACTGGATATCGTCGTCCAGGGTCTCTTGTCGGAGCTGGCCTTGGAGTCCACGGTGCACGGCGATGTCTAGGACGTCCGGAGTGTGCGCAGTGTTGTATGGATAATGCGTCGGCATCTCCGGGCCGTCCACGTGATAGCCGTGGATCTCGGCGTCGTTGAGGAGTCGGCGTCCGTCTGTGTTGGAGATGTTGGAATTCCATGCCGGATCCTTGCAGTTCCAGTCGCCAGCCGCTATGGTAGGCAGCGGCGAGTCTAGCAAGGTCCTGACCTCAGCTAGGTCAAGCCGGGATTGTGGGGGCTTGTATACGGCATAGACTCGCATGGGAGCGGCGGCAACATGGATCTCCACACCTAGGAGTTGTAACAAGCCTAGGTGGATCTGCGGCAGCGGTTGGTGGACGACTCTTCTTCTGACAAGTATGGCCAGTCCTCGAAAGGCCTTGCCTCCTTGCTCGTCCTGACGATATGTGTCGTAATACGGCACCTTTAGTGGGATGGATGGTGTCAGGATGGTCTCCGAGATCAGGGCTATGTGGATCTCCTGTTCTCGGAGAAGTGCAGCCAGTAGCGGGATTTTTTTCTGCAAGCCCGCGGCGTTCCAGTGGACGATCTTCAGGGACGTGAGTTCTGGATAATTTTTTCCATCCCTCTGCGGGCTAACGCGGTGATGTCCGCGTTCGAGTGCGTGGCTTCCAGAGCCAACACAACCTCCTGCAGTGCCTGCATCGCCGTCATCACCACGTTAATAAACTCGGCGGCTGTGTAGTGAGCGGCAGTACTCGGGCTTGGTCCCTGGGTCGGGGCAATAAAAGCCTGAGTTGCTGCTGCCGTGGTGGCTGCTGCTAGAACCGGGGCTGGTTTTACCGGTTTGGTGGTGGGTGCAGTGGTGGGGGTGGCGGCTGTAACAGCCGTGTTCTCACCGTCCTGGGGGGGTCTTGGTCCCCGTTTCCTACCGCCGCGCCTCTTCCCGCGGCGGGGGGCAGGCATTAATGGATCGTTCGCAGGGGCCATGAGGGTGGCGCTCTCCTGCGCTGCCTCGACTACCTGCATGCAGGCCATGTCGGTGCCCTGCCTGGGCTTTGGGAGGTGGACAGTCTTCTTCGCCTTACGGTTCTCTCTGAGGAGAACCGGGCAAGAAGCACTGTTTGCTGTGTGCGAACCGCTGCAGTTCGCGCACGTTGGTGGCTCCTCTCTGGGCCGGTCGCATGCTCCGGCAGCATGTGGGCCGCCACAGCGCACACAAGCTATGGGGCGGTGGCAGTTGTGGGAGGAGTGGGCGAACTTCTGGCAACGGTGGCACTGCGCCAGGCCACGTTTGCCCCTCCATGGCTCGATAGTCAGACCCCGGAATGCAGAGGACTTCTGTGACCCTGTAGAGTCTGGCGGCATTTTCGAGATCTTTCTTCACCTGAGCGTAAAAAATACACCCAGGTCTGCCTTGACGGGCCCTGATGGGTCTGACGTATTCCACGTCAAACCCCTGGTTCGTCAGGTCCTCCAGGATCTCTTCAGGTTGGGTATCAACGGGTAGGCCTCTGATGGCCACCTTCAGGCTGCGCTCGCTGGGCAGGGAGTAGCAGTGCCACTCGACACCGGGGACCTCCTTCTCCAGGTCGGTGAGGTACCGCTGCACCTCCCTGAATTCTTGCTCCCCCGCTGGTGAGAAGCGCACTCCGTTTCCGAAGGGGCGGGCGTTTTGGGCGTGTCCCAGAAGGGCCTTGAGTGCCCGGAAGTGGGTGCCCCAATTGGGAATTCGCTCAACCACGATCGGCGGGTATCTAATCTTCTTGGGGGAGGGGGCTGTGTTGGTCCCGCACCCCCTTGTCCGCCGGTTGCGGAGGGAGACGGTGGGGAGGCAGCCGCGTCGGCGAAGGACAGCCGTAGCGGTGCCGGAGGCGGAGGCGTGTGCAGCTGTGGTGGTTGCTGCGGTTTGCGGGGGGCAGGAGGTGGCGATGACGATGGCCCTGCGGAGTCCATCGGGGACAAAACCAGGCGAGGCAGGGAGTGTGGAGGCTGCGACGCTTGCGGCGGCGACCCAGCAGCCCGTTTTTGCTGGGGGGAGCTGAAGGGCGGCGGCGAGAATTGCACCGCGGATCCCGGCTGTGCAGCGGGTGGTGGGGCGCTCATACGCGGAGGCGCTGTAGGCGGCCTTGAGCGGGTAATGTACGCGGCAACGCACGGGGGGGGAGCGGTCGCGATCGCGGACACGGACGCGCTCGCGGGCGCGGTGGGGTTGTTGGCCCCATTCGCGGCACGCGCGGGTGCGCGGAGTGGCGCGGACGCGGGCGCGGGCGCCTTGCGGGGCGCTGAGGTGTCAAGCCTGGCGGGCGGCGACACCACGAGCGGGCGCGCCTTAGTAGGGCGCTGCTCGCGGGGTTGCGGAGCAATTAAAATTGCGGAGCGCGATTTAGTTGCTACGCGCAGGGCGGATGGAGTGCCTTGCGCGAGCCGCTCACTAAGGGCCACCTGTAAGCCCGGGGAGTTTGCGAACTCCGGGGCAGTAGGGGCCGTGGTTGGTGGTGGCTGATGCCTGGGGCCTTCTTGCTTCGGCCTCCACACCACGATGTTCTCCAGAATATTTACTGGAGGGCCGTGGGGGCCGAAGAATTCCACGCCGGCTCCCTCTTCTGTCGGGGTGCCGGCAGGGGGGGGCGTCATCGGGTGGTCTTCGCCGAAGGCGCTCACGAGGTTGAGGGCGCGCAGTACATGGGCGCGGATTGCGGCGGCGGCGGCGTCATCCCTCCTCTGGGTGTTCTCAAACACCCTCGGGCGGGTGCGCCTGTGCGCCGTGGGGTCTAGCCGGTTATCCCTCAGGGGCATATCCGGAGATGGCGGTTTCCTCGGCAAATAGCCCTAACAAGGGCTTTTTCCTTTCACCCCACCTTTGCGGATTCGCAAAAAGGCGGGGGACACAAACAACTTTTGGGGGGAGGGATATAAGTGCGGACTGCTTATTCCTCCCTCGCCAAAGTTGTTGTGGAAGAGTTTGTGGTGATGGAGATCACAAGGGCAGTGACTCACGCGACCGGTCACGCCGCGGCCTTTTCCACTCCCCCCCTCTTCCCCCGCCCCAAGGTTCCACCCGCAAGCGAGTGACCGGGACTAGGTACTGGGAGGAAAGTTTTCGGTCGTCGGCGCGGAAATTTCCGTTGTTGACTCCGGTCCAAACGCGTCACGCTGTGACGTGGGCAAGCCAGATGTTGTTGACTTGATTTGTTTGAATTGATTTGTTTTTTTCTTGTCCGCAAAAACAACACGTCCCACTAGCCACTGCGGCCTATCCTCTAACATGTATTTACAAAAAACGATTACTTAAAGCTAACACTATAATACAATTAGGATACACACAGACGAGGAATACTATTTACAAATAAGAGCGAGAGGTAAAATAAAACATGAGACAAAACAATAACAAGACAATTGACGAGCGAGACGGGGCGAAGGTGGGGTGATGCGCGTCAACCTGCGCAGAAGCGCGCCTATAAAATGGAATGGAATTTCCCCGCCGCCGGCCGGTAACTTTCCTTCCAGTACCTAGTCTCGGCCTCTCGCTTGCGGGGGGAGCCTTGGGACGGGGGAAAAGGGAGGGGAGTGGTGAGGCCGCGGTGCGTTATGGTCGCGTGAGTCACTGCCCCATCTTACGTCATCCTTTGTTTTATTTGGGTGGGTAGATTATTTTTTTCCGAAAATATATCTACCCTCCAAATTAACATTGTGTCCCTCCCACCTTGTGCGAGTCCGCAAAGGTGGGGTAATTTGTAAAAGCCCTTTTTAGGGCTACCCCCAACATGCAGCCTGGATCCCAGAGTGATCCAACGGCGCGAAGGCAGACGCGCCCGCGGATCTTCCGCAACACCCGACGGATCCGGATCCCGATCTCTACTGAGGACCGCACCCATGTCGTGCGCGCGTTCAACCTGCTGCGAGCGGCCGGTCAGGCAACACCGCCGACGACCGCTCCGAACACCCCGCCACCGGACGGCCAAGCTATTGCCGAGCTGGCCGTGCAGATGGCCGCCGGCGTGCCGCCTCAGCGCGACCCCCGCCTTGACCCAGGATGACCCCGGCGGATCCGGTCCCCGGGCCACTCGTGCGACCTGGAGTTCGCAAACTCCCCGGGCACTCAGCTCACGTTGAGCGAGATGCTCGCGGACGGCGAAACTGCTCCGCCTGTGCTGCGTGCCGCGTTCGCGCGGATCACCGCCGCTCGCGCCGCAGCCACTGCTGCTGCCGCCGCCGCCCCAACATCGGCCCCCTCTGCCTCCCAACCGCGAGAGCAGCGCCCACAGACGGCGCACACCTCGCTCGCACTGCCCAGCAGCCTCCCGCGCCGCGGCACTGTGCCCCGCGTGATGCCCGCAAATGCGGAGCTCCGCGACAACCCGGAGGACGAGCCGCCGCCCCTCGCACCCGTGCGAGCTGTCGCCGCTGCCGCCTCTACCAGCCGCGCCTCAACATCCGCCACGCCAGCACGCGTAGCCCGGACCACCCCCGCGAGCGCGCATGCGCCCGCGACCTCACCACTTTTCCGCGCAAGGCCTACCACCGCGCCTGTGCGTGAAAGCGCGCCGCCGCAACAGCCGAAGGCCGTCGCGCGGCCGCGAGCCGCGCCTCAAACCCCAAAGCCGCCTGCCGCTACCGCTGCGTCCTCCACCGCAGCGACGCCGAGCAAGGAGCGGGTTGCGAAAACCCCTCCTGCGACGCTACAGTAACCGCGCTCACTGCCCCGGCTCAACCTGTGTCCGATGGACACAACCGGGCCGTCACCACCAGGTGCCCAACAGCTTCCACAGCTGCGCTCTCCATCGCCGCCACTCTCTTTCGCCGCAGCAGCCGCCTCTCCGCCATCTCCTTCCGCAACTAGCGGTCAAGGACCGGCGACAGCAGCGCAGGCGCCCGCGAAGAAGATTCGCTACCCGCCGCTGGTTGTCCAGCGGATCACACACTGGGGTAAGCACTTCCGGGCCCTAAAGGGACTTCTGGGACGCGCCCCTAATGCCCGCCCGTTCAGAACCGGGATCCGTTTTTCCCCGACAGGTGAGCAGGAGTTCCGAGTGGTACAGCGGTACCTCTCCGACCTGGAGAAGGAGGACTCTAGCTTGGAGTGGTACTCCTACTCCCTGCCCGTCGAGCGCAACGAAAAGGTGGCCATTAGGGGTTTCCCCGTGGACACCAGCCCCGACGACATCACCGACGACCTCACTTCCCAAGGCTTCGACGTGGAATACGTCAGGCCCATCAGAGCCCGCAGCGGCAGACCCGGGTGTATTTTTTACGCCCAGGTCACCAAAAATGCGGCCATCTTCCGCGTCACGGAGATCCTCTGCATGCCAGGGATCATCGTGGAGCCTTGGAGAGGTAAGCGAGGCATCGCGCAATGCCACCGCTGCCAAAGTTTCGCCCACTCCTCTCACCACTGCCACCGCCCCATAGCCTGCGTGCGCTGTGGAGGCCCCCACGCTGCCAGCGACTGCCCACGGCCCCAAGAGGAGCCACCAACATGCGCGAACTGTAGCGGTGAGCACACTGCTAACAGCGCTAAATGCCCAGTCCTGCTCAAGGAAAACCGGAGGACTAAAAAGTCACCCCACCCTCCGAAGCCCACCAAGCAGGGCCCCGAACCCACCACTACCCGAACCGTCGAGGCGGCGCAACACAGCGCCACCCTGATGGCCCCCGGGAACGACCCCAAACAGCCCCCCACCACCCGCCGTGGAAAGAGACGCGGAGCCCGAAACCGTGGCCCGCAGCCCTCCGCGCCAGCCGCTACGTCAACCGTAGCCACTCAAACACTAACCGACACCCCGGTGAGTACACTCCCGACCATACCACCCGAAGCCATCACCCAAAGAGAGGCGCTGATGGAAGGCTTCGCCGTGATCCAGGAGGCCGTAAGGGCCAGACTGGACGGCGAGCCCATGCCCGCAGCAGCCCTCAACTGGCTGAACAATCACATGTCTGCGTAGGTACGACTATCTACCCCCTCCACCGCGCAGCCTGCGCCTTCGGCGCCGGCTGCGCTCCAAGGACCCGACCGTTTTCACGGTCGGCGCAGATTACCCCGGTCGGGGGTCATACGACCCGGCACCGGCTCCTCATCCCCCTTTTTGTATAAAAAGGGCCGGATCGAGACGACCAACGAGTCGTTCTCTTTTGCTCCGGGCCGTCGAGGTGGAAACAATGTCGCTCCGCTGCGCGTCTGCTCCGAAATACACTTCGACTGTTTCCTTACGACTGATGTCAAATCAATCAATCCTCTTCGACGTCTTTATCAATCACGCGTTTCCTTATAACTGATGTCTGTGTCAATCAGGTTTTCTTATTACTGGCGTCGAAACAATCAATCACTAATCGCCTTACTCCCACAAGGCTGTAACGGTCCAGATATGCCCGTTCAATTCACAAATATAAAAAGTGTTAGTTCAGGCTCTAAAAAGAGCTGATTAATATGCAAAATCTATTTTTTATAAAGTAGCATTATTTTCAAATATTATTTATTAGTCACGAATAAGTGATATTGCATTATTATTATAAGTGATAAAATGTGTACGCAACATGTTTGAACGCCTGCTAAAAACAGTCCGCAATTACATCATAACGAGTATGTTGTGATATAACTCTAGAAGGACTCTCGCCGTTTTAGTAAGCAGTTAATCAAGTCGTGTTCTAGTTTTGTAATCTCAATTACATAATAAAAGATATTTGCTTAATAAGGTTTTATAGTACTAAAGTCGAGTATTACTTCTACAATAAACAATGACAATGTAGATGAAATGGGAGTGTTTTAGTTCTTGAGTAATATGAACACAAGGGAGAGTAGGAAGGAACTATAAAAGGTTATCTCGCTTGAATCGGAACCCCGATTGCGTAAACGAACATCACCGAGTAGATGGCGGCTTATTAATTATTAATTCTGGTGGTAGAAGCGGGCAGCGTCTGTCACGTTCGATTTGGTAAAATTCGACAGTGACGGAGATAGACACCATCAGAATACGGATTCAAGTAGATAATAAAAACGATAATATGAATGCAAAGAAAAATATGCTGTGTAGTGAATGGCATAAGGATCACCATTGTCGATATAAGTCAAGAATCAGATCTGATGATGTAGGTTGGTTATGATTAAAAAGAATTAAGCGGCAGAAATGAAAATTGAGAGTATACCTTATATTGATAAACTTAAGGATTATTTTCGAGAATTGTGACCAGATTGGTTTGATTGGAACGAGTCCCACGTTTCACCAGCTTGGCACGATTGGCGAGACTGGCGCAAAGCATATGGCCGCCGCGCATCGGAGCGAGAATCTATATGTCGCAGAATAAGATGATTAACTCTATTATGATTAGAAGTGTTTGATTTGACTTGATCTGTAACAGTGGTGGGTAAACACCGTGACGTCACGTGAGACGGAGTCGTTGAGGTGGGGCTGGTGGGCTGAGGGTTCATTCTTTTGCCGAGAGCCGAAGGGAACGCACCTCACTCAGCGAACCTGTCGGTTTACCTACACCTGGTAGCTTATTATACCTGCTGTACCTACTCTTAAGAATTGTTAATAAAAAGCTTATCTGAATTCTTGGAGTTTGTGATTCGATTGCTCGATAACCTACACCATGGATACCTTGCCATCCGAAACGCCTGATAAAGAGGAGGCTGCTAACCTTATACGAGAGCCGACATCAGAAGTGGGATACGCTCGGGCACAACCACAAGCTCCAACTGCAGTCTGTGATCCAGAACCATGGAAGGTTTTACTCGAACTACAGAGCCGCTCCATGTTGCAACTCATCGAGGCCATGAAACAACCACCGTCGATTTTAATCACACTGCCAGAATTTAATCCTGAGGTTGCTGATGCAGATCCTCGGGCTTGGTGTTCGACTGTTGATATTTGCCTCACTGAACGTCCATTGGAAGGAGGGGCCTTGATAATTGCCCTCAGTAAGTCGCTTAAGGGAAGCGCTTCATCGTGGCTTTCTCAAGTATCACATGCCGGAATGAAATGGTCGCACTTCAAGGACCTATTTCTTGCTCGCTACGAATGCGCGGAGACTGTCGCCGCGGCCCTCATCAATATCAACAAGGGGCGCCCTATGGAAGGAGAATGTTTGGCTGCGTATGCCGCTCGTTTGTTGACAAAAGTTAATGCTAAGTGGAAAGATTTGACAACAGAGCAGATAGCGATATCGTATGTGTTGGCGCACACATCGCAATTTGATTCCCGCTTGCATCGTTTAGCTTTTACTACAGCGGTCACAAATAGAACCACGCTTCTGCAAGAGATGAATTCATTTTCTTACCTCAAACATAAGTCCAGCGACGATAGCAACGACGCTTCCACTACAAAACGCTCCCGATTTCCAACACTGCCGTCTCAATTTAAATGCCATCACTGTGGTAAACCCGGCCACAAAGCTATTGATTGTCGCCTTAGGAAATTCAAAGGCACTAGCACTCTCACTACACCATCAAGCACATTCAAGTCTCCCTCAACTACTACAGCATCAAACAACAAATCCGTCGTCTGTTACAACTGCAATCAACGAGGACACTACTCTCGCCAGTGCACTGCACCGGGCGCCAGCGCACCACAGCGTCCGCAGCACAGCGCGGCGAGCTCCACGGGCAGCAGCGGCGCCCCGGGCGCAACTCCACAGCAGCGGCGCGTTGATGCCTGCGAGATACGAGGCGTGTGCGGCAACTTAACGCAATCCGGTGAGTCGCATTCATTTTACTTTGATTCTGGTGCTGAGTGTTCTCTCGTAAAGCAAAACACGGCTTCTAAGTTATCCGGAAAACGAACAAATTTACAGTTTGAAATAACAGGTATTGGCAATTCGAAAGTAAATTGTAGCGAACAAATTTTAAGTGATGTCGTTATCGATGGTCACAATATGTCGCTTACTTTTTATATTCTACCCGACAATTGCTTAAAATATGACATTATAGTTGGCAGAGATATTCTTAAACTAGGTTTTTTGTCCATATGACCGAATCAACGCTGCGTATATCGAAAGATAAAAATGTTAAATGTTGCTATTTTTCACAGTCATCTAAATTCAATAATGTTGTCTCTGATTTGCCTCCCGAGTACCAAGGTCGTTTAAATACCTTGTTAAATGATTTTTCCCATGTTTTTGCTGATGGTTTACCTACAACTCGAGTGACAACAGGAGAATTAAACATTCGGTTAATAGACCCAAATCGTACAGTTCAACGTCGGCCTTATAGGCTTAGTCCTGATGAAAGGCAGGTCGTGCGTGAAAAAGTAGACGAACTGCTGCGCGCTAATATCATCCGCCCTAGTTGCTCTCCATTCTCAAGCCCGGTTGTTTTAGTCAAAAAACGAGACGGAAGCGACCGCATGTGTGTTGATTATCGTGAGCTGAACAGCAATACTGTGCCTGATCGCTTCCCTCTGCCGTTGATCTCTGATCAGATCGCTAGGTTGTCAGGCGCTAATTATTATTCTTGCCTTGATTGTGCTAGCGGATTTAATCAATTACCCGTACATGCTGACAGTATCGAACGTACCGCTTTTGTTACTCCCGACGGCCAGTTTGAATATTTAGCTATGCCTTTCGGTTTACGTAATAGTCCCAGTGTATTTCAACGCGCTGTATCTAACGCTCTTGATAAACTGGCTTATTCCTATGCCGTTCTTTATATCGACGATATCCTGATTCCATCTCGTGATGAAGAAGAGGGGTTGAACCGGCTGCGCGAAGTTATGGAAGCGCTTTCTAATGCCGGTTTTTCGCTAAATCTTTCTAAATGCTCATTTCTCAAACGACGTGTTGAATTTCTCGGTTACGATATAACCGCTGGTGAAGTTCGACCCAACCCTAGGAAAATAGAAGCTCTAACTAACCTACCTCCACCCGACAACATTCACCAACTCTGACAGTTTATAGGTCTTGCTTCATATTTTAGAAAGTTTGTGTCGAACTTCTCCAAAATGATGACTCCCTTGTTTGTTCTTACAACTAGTAAAAAGTTCGAGTGGAAACCGGAGCACGAAGAAATAAGACAAAAAGTTATTTCAATTATTACAAGTAAACCTGTGCTTATGATTTTTAACCCGGAGTTTCCAGTCGAGCTTCATACTGATGCAAGTGCGGAAGGCTATGGCGCGATACTGTTTATGAAAGTCGAAGGAAACCTTCACGTAGTCGAGTACTTCAGCAAGCGAACCACAAAAGCAGAGTCAAAGTATCACTCTTATGAGTTAGAAACTCTGGCGGTGGTAAACGCTGTGAAGCACTTTCGACACTATTTGCAAGGTCGTGATTTTACCGTCGTAACCGATTGTAATTCGTTAAAAGCGTCTCGTAATAAGGTCGATCTAACTCCTCGAGTTCATCGTTGGTGGGCCTTTCTGCAGGCTTTTGACTTTAACATCGTTTATCGGGAAGGCAAACGCATGAGTCATGTTGATTTTCTGTCTCGAAATCACCTACCAGAACGTGAAAAAGTCTCTTTTAACAAAATTGAAGAGAAGCGCGTCGACATTGCTACTCTCTCCCAGCATTGGCTTTTAGCCGAACAGGCTCAGGATGTCGAAATTCAATCCATTGTTTCAAAGCTCTATAACAACGAGCTCTCCTCAGATCTTTCGCAAACCTACGAGACTCGCGCGGGTGTATTACATCGTAAGGTGCAGAGAAATAATTGTACTCGTTGCTTACCAATTGTTCCACGAGCTTTTCGTTGGTCTATTGTTAACCATGTCCATGAAGCTGTCATGCACCTTGGCTGGGAAAAGACTCTTGAAAAGCTCTATGAATGCTATTGGTTTGAGCATATGTCAAAGTATGTCCGAAAGTTTGTTGACAACTGCATCACGTGTAGAGTTTCGAAACCTTCTTCCGGTAAGGTGCAAGCGGAGCTTCACCCGATCCCCAAAATAAGTGTGCCCTGGCACACGGTGCATGTTGATATAACGGGAAGACTGAGTGGAAAGAACGACTTAAAAGAATACGTCATTGTCTTAATTGATGCTTTCACCAAGTTTGTCCTGTTATATCATACACTGCGCATTGACACTTCAAGCGTTATCAAGGCTCTAAGATCTGCTGTGGGTCTCTTTGGCGCTCCTGGTCGTGTTGTAGCTGACCAGGGACGTTGTTTTGCTAGCAGTGATTTCAAGGCGTTCTGTGAATCTGGAAATATTTCATTACATCTAATCGCTACCGGGACAAGTCGTGCAAATGGTCAAGTTGAGAGGGTAATGAGTACCTTAAAAGGCATGCTTACAGCTGTAGAAACGTCTAATAGGTCATGGCAGGACGCTTTGGATGATGTTCAGTTGGCCATGAACTGTACTATCAATCGTGTAACAAAAGCGAGTCCATTAGAGATTTTAATAGGTAAAATTGCTAGACCAATTAATTTGTTCACTCTTTATGACGAAGAAGCCATGGTTAGTCTTGCTGATGTGAGGGAACGCGCGGTACAGAATATTGAAAAGAGTGCGGTTTATGAAAAGTCTCGTTTTGACAAAAACAAATCTAAAATTGTAAAATTTAACGTTGGTGACCTTGTATTAATTGAAAATGAAGAGAGAAACCAAACATAACTTGACCCCAAATTCAAAGGCCCGTTTCAAATCGTAGAACAACTCGATGGCAACCGTTATGTGTTAAAAGCTCTTAATGGTAACAGGACATACAAGTATGCACACGATCGCCTTCGAAAAATGCCTCAATGTCAAGTTCCTGTTGAGTTAGATTTGATCGATTAGTTGTAAAAATATTAGAGTAATTGTTACTTCACGGGTAGCACAGCAGCTATTTAGCCGCACTGCATGCATCAGTTGTAACCGTAACTGCGACCTGTAATGCGGTCGTTCAGAGCGCGGTGGGCAGTTGATGATGCAGCGAGGGCTCGGGTCTCTTTAGAGACTAGTTATTTGGTTGCGTAGAGCGACCCGGGAGTCTTGGTGACTCTATTACAGTTTGGGTTTGTTTTAGCCCCGGGTGACATTTGTCACTAGTAATGCTGCCTAGGGCGGCCGAGCTGACACTGTGCTATAACTGTGAGTGTAACTTTATTTATTTCCTTTACTTTAAAGCAAGAGGAACTTGACATTTTTAACAGCTTTGCTTTAGGTCAGTTAGGCCGAGCGGATGTTCACTATAGACATACTTCATTTGTTCACAGGTAGGTCACACGAGGACGTGTGACATGTCAGGTCTGGCCGTGTCGCAGAATAAGATGATTAACTCTATTATGATTAGAAGTGTTTGATTTGACTTGATCTGTAACAGTGGTGGGTAAACACCGTGACGTCACGTGAGACGGAGTCGTTGAGGTGGGGCTGGTGGGCTGAGGGTTCATTCTTTTGCCGAGAGCCGAAGGGAACGCACCTCACTCAGCGAACCTGTCGGTTTACCTACACCTGGTAGCTTATTATACCTGCTGTACCTACTCTTAAGAATTGTTAATAAAAAGCTTATCTGAATTCTTGGAGTTTGTGATTCGATTGCTCGATAACCTACACCATGGATACCTTGCCATCCGAAACGCCTGATAAAGAGGAGGCTGCTAACCTTATACGAGAGCCGACATATATATATAGGTTCTCAAGGGAAAATGGGCACCACCGATGCCGAACCTGAGGGAGGGGAGTTACGTTCGGCATCCCCACCACCCACCCAAGAAGCCCAAGCGGAGGACTCCTTCGATACTTGGGTGCATAAATTCCAACAAGGGAATACAAATGCCCCGGACACCCCGAGAACCTCGAGACCAATCCCCTTCGCCGCTGCTAGACGCCACGACCAGGCCGAATCCAAAGCCCTCCCACTTGATAGTGAGTTGGTGAAGGAAATTACTCGGTCAAGTAGGGCGTCGCCCGGCTTGAAATGGTGGAACACCACTTATATCAAGCTCCAAGCGTACCTACAGGGTCAAACGACCCACTTGGAGCCCGAAGAGAAAGCCATACTGGTGGGCTGGGCGTACCTACATTTCCTGCCCATGCGTACGCCGACAGGGAAGCGCATGCGCACGGAGGACTCACCGCCTCTCCAAGCACTCAAAACTAAGAGGCCGAAAGTATCCCCTCCCAGGGACCCGAGAACCCACCGATCGCGTTCACTCGGTGCAAGCGAGCAGGAAGCGACCGACGAAAGCGTGCGGGAGATGCCCCGGAGCTGCTTCGCACCCTTGCGGGAGACCATCCCCTAACCGGAGCTACAACCTCGGCTAGGTCACGCGAAGCGGGCACGCACGCTGACCAAGCAAAAGGTCCCAACAAAGAGAGGGAAACCGCCACCCCCTCCACTTTGACTGCCCCCACCACCGCGACTGAGACGCGCCCCACCACGCGTGCGAAATTTGCCGCCCCCACCACCAAAGCGACGATTATCCCCACCACCGCTACAGCTGCCCCCACCACAGCGACCGTTGCTTCCACCTCCAACGAAACGCGCCCCACCATGCCAGCTAACCAAGCTGCCCCCACCACCGCTGCCACTGGTACCCCCACCACCGCTACCACTATCCCCACCCAGAAGAGGACAAGATATCCGCCGATAGTGGTAGACAAACTACCTGGATGGTCTACGCATTTCAGGGCCCTATCGGAGCGGCTCGGGGGAAAACCGCCTAACGCACGACCCTATGGGAACGGGGTGCGTTTCTCGCCGGACTCCGGGGAGAAGTACCGAATAGTACAGCAATATCTGACGGAAATTCAAGCTGCCGATCCTGCCACTACCATCCCATGGCACAACTACTCCCCGGCCGACGACAAACGACTCAAGGTGGCGATACGCGGCCTCCCGGCCGACACCGAAACGGAGGAGATTAAAGAGGCCCTAACTCAAAACTTCACCATGGCTGACATGGGCCTGGCGGGCCTGCCGCGCCGAATATTCATAAACGAGAGACTGACGCGGGCTAATCGTCAGCTTTTCCATCGAGTCCGGGAGGAGTGCCTCAAGCGTCGGTGGAGATTCTCGTGGACCAGGAGGGGCCGCGTCTTCGCCCGGCAGAGCGACGGAGGGCAGGCCTTCTGCTTTCGCTCGGATACCGACCTGCAAAGGATTTTTGGAGCAAGTTCAGTTTGACAGGAAAATAAAAAAATGTTGGCTAGATTTGTGTATGTATTTAGTACTAGCTTCTGCCCGCGACTTCGTCCGCGTAGAATTAATAATTTTGCCATCCCACGGAAACACTGATTTATTTCGGGATTCAAGGTAGCCTATGTGTTAATCCAGTGTATAAGCAAACTCTATTCCAAATTATATCCAACCAAATTCGTCCGTCCGTTTTAGCGAAAAAGTAACAAACTCACGCACGCATAACCATTCGCATTGATATTATATCGCTGCCTATCAATGATAAAGGCATAACTCAAAAAAGCATTTTTTTCAGGAGAGCCATTTAAAAAAAAAACAAAAACATTTTAAAATGACTTTTGACCTTCATAAGATAAAAATATACTTGTTTTTGTCGTAATATCGATGGTCCCACCGAATAAACGTGTATGTGAAAAAATATGTTTTTACAGGAAAAAAATAAATACGTTAGAACTGTAATTACGAACAACTGTGACAACATAGGTATATAAGATGTATATACAAAATATAGGTAAAAAAATAATCTTTCTATTAACATTTTAATAAGTTAAGTATGAAAGCTTGTTTTCAAGAAAATTGAGAAAAAGCATGTTATTTTTTTATTCTAGTGCAGGTAAGCGCAGATACTTTGTGTTTTAAACTTTTACACGTTTTTTCGTGTTATAAGGAGCGTCTTCTTTAAATGTAATGCAAAGAAACGTTAGTTTTTGCGTAAAATCAAGACTATTACCTTGATGGGTACTAAGCTCTTGCATGTTTCTTTAGGTAGAAATATACGATTGTTCTAAACAGTAACTTACTTTTCCAAGATTTTGTAAGGTAATTAATGTTGTGCAAATATACTTAACAATAACTAAGGCATTCTAATTATTGTTTTGTAACTAAAACTGCCTTGTTTTTTACTGTTAAATTTATCAAATCTTTTGTTATTTTGTGAGCTTTATAACAAAAATGATTATATTAACCGATTTATAAGTAAAACAGATTCTAAACGGGGTTTTATCATCGACATAAATACAGCAGGCTTCGTCAAGATGCATAACGTTAACGTTAGCGGCTTTGGAAAAAAGTATCTTATTTTATTATTGTGTCTTATTAAAACAATAAAACATATTTACCATATGCGAACACTAAGTAAGGATAGCCGGCTGACCCAAGTAGAAGCAAAAATGCTCAGGTACAAGCTACAGATACTCGGTCTCAGAGAGGTTCGCAGGAAGATGAAGAGACCGCCCGTGAAAATGTAGTGAGATTCCTCCTTACTGATGCGGCGAAGAATAGTCTCTTTGACTAGAATCCCTTCTCTGAGTGAATCATAACAGCCCGCTTTAACAGCAAAGCCTGAAAAATCACCATCGTTCAATGCTACGCACCCATGAACATGGTTTCGGAAGAGAATAAAGAGGATTTCTATAAAGCCCTCAACTCGACTTTGAAGAAAATCCGCAGACAAGATAAAGTCATTGTATTGTCATGAACAACGATGGATGCTAAAGATATATGGGAAGCAGCGGTTCTCTGACCATCGGAGGTAATTTATTCATTTATGGAGAACACCTTAAAAATACATGGAATTCACCCGATGGAGTCACGGAAAATCAAATTGACCACCTTGCCATCAGCGCTAAATGGCACTTATCGCTGCCCGATGTTCGCAACCGCCGAAGGGCGGACATCGATGGTGATCACCACCTAGTGGTTGCTGAAGTGCGGCTCAAAGTAGCTGTCGCTTAAACTGCTGGCGGGACTACCAAAGTGAGCAGACAGTTTGAGGTCAGCAAGTTAGGCGCTACTCAATGCGCTGTCAACAGTGCTGGACGACCTGAGGCTGCAATACCGCCAGATGAGAAAAACCATCTACCGGAGTACAAGGCGTGACCGACGGGTATGGACGGATGTTGTAGCCGATATTGCCCAACGTGCCGCTGACTCTGGCAATCTCAGGGAGTTGTATAAGGCGACACTGACCAAAAATTTTAACCGGAAGAAGAAGCCCCAGAAAGACAAGAAGGGCCAACTAATAGTGACATCTGAGGTACAGTTTCAGCGCTAGCGGGAGCTCTTTGAGGAGATCTTCAGAGTCCTCGACGACCCTATGAGCACATCTGCACCTGATTTCAGTTTGCCTCTGCATAGCCCAAACATAAAAAATTCTCCGCCCGCAGAAGCGGAAGTAGCAAATGCCGTCAGATTGCTCAAAAATGGCAAGCCCGCCGGAGTTGACCTGATCACAGCGGAAATTCTTTAAGCCGACCTGCCTTTCGCCGTGATCGCTCTGACGCCGCCGACGCCACTCTTAGGAGAAAAAAATAATACCGGACGATTGAAATAATGGCCTTACTTGGCCTATCACTGTGCCAAAAAAGGGAGACCTCCTTTCGGCTCATTCTAAGGTGAACTCCAAGATCATTCTAGATCGGCTGTCAGGGGCCGTTGAACCTCTTATTCTTCTTCAAATTATTATTATATATTATGCAGGGAGCACGCTGGATTCCGACCTAGTCGATCTTGCAAGGATGAAATCAACACACTGCGCATCATATTAGAATGGGCATCAGAATGGCAGAGGGAAATGTATTTAACCTTTGTAGATTTAGGGTGTTCTTATATCTGGGACTGATTGCGTAGGATTAGTGTTCCCGACAAAATCACGAACCTCATTAAGGCCATCTACAACAACTATTTTTGTAGAGTGACGTGCAAGGCCTCATCTCGGAGGACATACCGATACATGCGGGTGTACGACAGGGGTGTCTTCGCTCACCTCTCTTTCTTGTTGTTCCTGGATAGTTTACAGTAGCGTATCGCGTCAGAAACTGGAGGAAACGACTAGGATATCGCTGCGAGAATCGCCAGAGCATTTGCGCAGCTCCGCCCGGTATGGCAATGGCGGAAATTGACACGGAGGATTAAAACTAAAATATTTCGGTCGAACGTCAAAACCGTATTGCTATACGGATGCGAGACATGGAAGGTCACAAAAGACACCTCGCGTCGACTACAAACTTGCATCAACTGCTGCCGTCGCCGGATTTTTAACATATACTGGCCATAGAATAGGCGAAGGATCATTGTGGAAGCGGAGGCATAGGGAAGACTTGGAGCGAGTTGAAACGCGATGCAAAACACCGACCGTGCTGGCGGCGCACTGTGGATGCCCTCTGTCCCATCCAGGGGACATAGGACCTTAAGTCAAGTAAATCAACCTTTTCCAGATTCGTCGTAGGTATATAATTTTGAGCATTCTTTTGCACCGAGATGAACCAGCCGTCGTTGCTCTCTTCATTTTGGATACGCACAACTAATTTGAATAACACAAAACCACTAACTTATCACCACTTATTGTTTTATTAAGTAACCCATTGTTTTTATTATTTGTAAACTCATAAGTATCAAGGGTTAGCTGGAAGAGATCCCTTAAAGGGATAAGTTCGCCTTTGTACTTATTTTTATATTAATTGTATTGTTCTGTTTTTTTCTTTTGTACAATAAAGTGTTTACATACATACATACATACATACATTATCACGTTCCGCACGACTGACTGACTGATTGTTAAGGGAGCGAGCCCATCTAGTGGCAATGTCACGCGGTGCCCCCTACCCCTCTTCGATTAAGCAGCCATTGCTGTTTTAAAAACAGGTGCGAAGATAGTCTAAGCACTTAAAACGAATTTTGTCGCAAATAATATTGTTAGTGAATATGCGTATTTTGAATTAATACAATACCACATAAAGAAAATTATATGCTGCAACCGTTATTACACAATGTGAGTATTATTTATTAAATAGCAAACACTTGTTACTATAACTTTTATAGCAACTTTATACTGCAAGAAGCAATACGCTAAACACTCGTATCGTCCATAACACCAAAAAGCGTGCATCAGAATAATACACAAATATAAAGTTTAGTAAAGTTGTGTTTTCACTCACGCACGTTTATTCGTGTTAAGACGATAAATTGTAATTTGTGTAACAAGTGAGAATACCAATATTCGTGTCGCCTTACTGATTATATTTTCCGTAGAATAAAAATATTTTATATAATAAATCGGAAAATAATAAACATACCCCCCTCGAAAAATTAGGGGGACCCCCCCTCTATTACAACCTCAGGAATCGAAATCAGCAAAAAAAATTTTTTACGGTATTAACCCTTGCACGTTTATTCGGTGGGGCCATCGATATTATAACCTCCCAGTTAATTTATGAAACCAAAAATCAAATGCAAGAGACGCAAGTCTAAATTTAATATCTTTACAAATTGTAGATCTATTCGACATGCTTCTCAAAACCTTCGTCGTGATTATGTGCAATAAGGACACAAGTAGTGAAACTACAAAATTATACATGTAATATTTTGGACAACAACGATGCTTTCGTGTTAAACCCTAGTATTTTTTTCTTTTTTTGATGACTAATGATGCATATCGTTTTATACCTATAAAAAAAACAATAAATCATGGACAAAACCGAAGAAATACGAATTATGTCTATAAAAATATTAATTCTTTGTCATAAATAAGGGCATATTTTGTAATCGCACACCTCTTTTTTCACATTACAAAGTAATGATTTACCTTATTTGACGTGTGAGACCTTAGAAAACGCATTGGTCGAACATAATAAACCCTGAATTATTTTGCTAACATAATATCTAAGACAAACTGGAATAAAACAGCGATCAGGGGTTCGCGAATAAACGTGTATGTGAAAAAATATGATTTTACAGGAAAAAATAAATACGTTAGAACTGTAATTACGAACAACTGTGACAACATAGGTATATAAGATGTATATACAAAATATAGGTAAAAAAATAATCGTTCTATTAACATTTTAATAAGTTAAGTATGAAAGCTTGTTTTCAAGAAAATTGAGAAAAAGCATGTTATTTTTTTATTCTAGTGCAGGTAAGCGCAGATACTTTGTGTTTTAAACGTTTACACGTTTTTTCATGTTATAAGGAGCGTCTTCTTTAAATGTAATGCAAAGTAACGTTAGTTTTTGCGTAAAAACAAGACTATTACCTTGATGGGTACTAAGCTCTTGCATGTTTCTTTAGGTAGAAATATACGATTATTCTAAACAGTAACTTACTTTTCCAAGATTTTGTATGGTAATTAATGTTGTGCAAATATACTTAACAATAACTAAGGCATTCTAATTATTGTTTTGTAACTAAAACTGCCCTGTTTTTTACTGTTAAATTTATCAAATCTTTTGTTATTTTGTGAGCTTTAAAACAAAAATGCTTATATAAACCGATTAATATACAAAACAGATTCTAAACGGGGTTTTGTCATCGACATAAATACAGCCGGCTTCGTCAAGATGCATAACGTTAACGTTAGCGGCTTTGGAAAAAAGTATCTTATTTTATTATTGTGTCTTATTAAAACAATAAAACATATTTACCATATGCGAACACTAAGTAAGGATGGCCGGCTGGCCCAAGTAGAAGCAAAAATGCTAAGGTACAAGCTACAGATACTCGGTCTCAGAGAGGTTCGCAGGAAGATGAAGAGACCGCCCGTGAAAATGTAGTGAGATTCCTCCTTACTGATGCGGCGAAGAATAGTCTCTTTGACTGGAATCCCTTCTCTGAGTGAATCATAACAGCCCGCTTTAACAGCAAAGCCCGAAAAATCACCATCGTTCAATGTTACGCACCCATGAACATGGTTTCGGAAGAGAATAAAGAGGATTTCTATAAAGCCCTCAACTCGACTTTGAAGAAAATCCGCAGACAAGATAAAGTCATTGTATTGTCAAGGCATGAACAACGATGGATGCTAAAGATATATGGGAAGTAGCGGTTCTTGGAGTTCTGTCAAGGTAACGATCTGACCATCGGAGGTAATTTATTCATATATGGAGAACACCTTAAAAATACATGGAATTCACCCGATGGAGTCTCGGAAAATCAAATTGACCACCTTGCCATCAGCGCTAAATGGCGCTTATCGCTGCCCGATGTTCGCAACCGCCGAGGGGCGGACATCGATAAGTAGTGATCACCACCTAGTGGTTGCTGAAGTGCGGCTCAAAGTAGCTGTCGCTTAAACTGCTGGCGGGACTACCAAAGTGAATACTAATTTTCATAGCTTTCATTTCAGTGTTTCAGTATAGAGTGTTAGGATTTTCTTTAGACTTTTTAGGCTTTACATTAATGCAGGAGTTAGAGGTATAGGGTTTCGCGTTTAAGGGGGTTTATATGGGGGGGGGGTTACACTGTCAAACTATTGGGTAGGCAAGTATATACAGGTAAGTCGGAACTAATAATTTGTACCAAACCTAACGTTTGCATATTCTATAGACTTCATAGTAAGTAAGTAAGGTAAGTAAAGATTTATTTATGCAAAAAATGTGGTACATAAGTTGCTAAGTAATTACAGAGTTCTACACATTTCGCCAGTAGATGGCATGCAAAAAATTAAAGGCAATACAATTATAAATTTAAACTACACAATAAATTAATAACTTCATGAATTGTTTACAGGATGTCAATATCTTAATTACTATACTCGTTTGTCAAAATTGTTACTACTTAAATAAATTAAACCATGTCACATTATTATTTATAAACATAGTGGTCGATATATTCGCTTACAGAGTAAAAACATTCTTGGGTAAGCCATTTTTTTAGTACATTTTTGAATTTTGTCAGCGGTAGATCTTTTATTTCGTTGTGCAATCTATTGTAAATACTCACTGCCATACAGTTAGCATTTTTACTAAATAATGCTGTTTTTGAATGTGGTTTAACCAATCTATCAGGGTACCTGGTATTAAAACAACAATGGTCTTTATACGTTTTAAATAAATTTGGATGGGATCTTACGAGTAAACATATTTCATAAATATACATACAGGGGACCGTCAACACCTTCAATTCCCTAAATAGTGGTCGACATGATGTAAAAACGTCTACAGTACAAATTGACCGAATGCATTGTTTTTGTGCGAGTAAAGCTTTATGAGCCTGCGACGAGTTTCCCCACAGCAGAATCCCGTATCTCAATAGCGAGCATACATACCCGTGGTAGGCCTGGATAGCAATGTGCTTTGTGCTAATTTTGGTGAGGCGCCATAGAACATAAGCGAAGGAATTAATTTTGTTGCACATTTGGTCAATATGACCTATCCAAGAGAACTTGTCATCTAGAGTAATGCCGAGAAATGTTGTTTGACATGATTCTCTGATCATCTGATCATCGTATGTTACCGTCAGAGGGAGTTTTCTTCCACTTTTGTTAATAAATTGCATAAACGTCGATTTATTGATATTAACAAGCAAGTTATTATTATGAAGCCAAAACATGACTTTCTGAATGGTGTCATTTATCTCGTTATTGTATGTTATAATGTTACGGCATGGGACCACGATTGACAAGTCATCCGCAAACAGTGTGCAATCCATTTCTGTTATATCTGGGAGATCGTTGATGTATAGTAAAAATAAAGTGGGCCCTAGGATGCTGCCTTGCGGTACTCCTACTCTGTTGATTTTTGTAGAAGATGTATGTGCTGTTAATAATTTATTGTCATCCAATTTATACACTTCCACATATTGATTTCTAGCCAGCAGATAACTTTTGAGCCAATCATTTACTGCACCTCTCAAGCCATAGCGTTCACATTTATTTAAGAGCAATTCATGTGAGACAAAGTCCAACGCCTTGCTCATATCAAAAAATACGGCTACTACTGGGATACTCTTGTCTAGATGTTTAAATACATTATTTGTTAAAGAGAGTGCGGCCAGAGCGGTCGATTTTCCCTTTTGAAAACCAAATTGTTCTGTTTTGATTATTTCAAACCTTTGGAGAAAACTGAGTATCCGCTTGTACATTGCTTTCTCAAATATTTTTGAGATTACCGGTATGAGTGCAATTGGCCTGTAATTTTCTACGTTTTCTCGGCTACCCTTTTTGTACAGTGGCTTAATTAAAGATTTCTTTAAGGGATCCGGAAAGACGCCAGATACAAATGAAAAAATTACCAAGTAACTCAGTACCGATGCAATTTCCCGTTTGCATGCTTTTACTATGTGAGTTTGTATATTGTCATGACCGGTTGCATAGGTAGAATTTAGTGAGTCAATAATTTTGGTTATCTCATATTCGTCTGTAGGTAGTAAGAATAAGCTAGCGTTATTAGACTTTATTAGTGAAATGTCAGGTCTTCCGTTGGTGTTTGAATTAGAGTTAGTCAGAATGATAAAATAATTATTAAATACATTTGCGATATCAGTACATATATTTTTTGCCTACTTTCGATTAGTATGACTGTAAATTGTCTGTTTAATAAGCATTCGCAACAAGCATTTCTAATGATATAAGTACTGGACTGAGCTTTTTCAGCCTACCTATTGGCCACATATTGTTTAGCGTATTAAGTTTGGTATAAATTACTTTTCATCGAATAAACAGCCCGGTGCAAATCGTCTCCCGTTCGTATCTTAGACCAAAAATATTATTGTTTGGTTCCAGAGATGAACTCGCGAACTGGAAAAATGTTTGAGAATCTTCGGTTAAATTTAAAAATACGCAAAAAAACCAGCAGCTTCTGCAGAAACTTTGTGTGAAAATCAAGATTTTTCTTCGGATGACAGTGTTAAAGATCCCACCTTTAAAAAATTTGCAAACCGAGATTCATTGAATTCTTTTTCTTCGAGTTCTAGTGAAGGAGGCGTGAGTGTGACACCTAAAAAAAGAAAAAAATATACCAAAAAAAAAACACAAAAAAAGATGACTCCGCCTCTTACTAAAGAGGTTTTAATTGAATCTGAAAATAAAAAAGACGTTGATAAGTCAAAAAGTACTCTCGGGCATTGTAGTAAGCAAAACGATATTGGAAGAGACAGATTCTCTACTTATAATAAAGAAAACATCAACGCAGCACAAATAATTCCTGATATGGTAAAACGTGTTTCACCTACAAGCAACATCAACGCAGCACAAATAATTCCTGATATGGTAAAACGTGTTTCACCTACAAGCAACATCAACGCAGCACAAATAATTCCTAAAATGGTAAAACGTGTTTCACCTACAAGCAACATCAACGCAGTACAAATAATTCCTGATATGGTAAAACGTGTTTCACCTACAAGCAACTCACCTTCCTCATCAACATCCATCCAGCTCTTCCTCAAGCTCAAGTTCTTCTTCCACCAGTTCGTCAGATTCTTTTGATTCCGAGGATAACACCCAAGAAGTGTCAAAGCCTGATAATGGCTCTTCTTACGATATTTCGGGTTGTGAGCCTTCCTCTTGTGTTTCGAATGTTGAGCCTCTAAATTGTTGTCAACAAGTAGTTTTAAACTAAGAAATGCAGCTCGACGTGAACAAACAGATTATGTTTTCACCTGACTGGATTTCAGATAGTGACGATAACTACACCCACACCTATACCTGCTTGTTACCTGTGACAAACCCTATTAGCAAAAATATCGTTTTTCCGAGTTCGTCGCCATTTGATCCTAATCTGGAAGAAAATATGCTGGATACAACCATTTATCAGTCAGTAACAGTCCTACCACTACCAATAAAACACTTCAACAAGGAATTGACCAACAGGTCCACATAATCTCTAACTCCGCAGCTGACTTCTTAAGTTCGGATGATGAAAATGCCACTTCCTTAAATCGCATTAATAAAGCAGATACTAATGCAGCAGAGATCTCAAATGAGAAAACTGTTCTTCGGCACAAAGAAATAACGCGTAAAAGAAAGGCTGTCCCTGAAAATTGGACTCGTAATACAGCAAAAAGACTGAGAAATATTGGTAAGTCGTACATATCAACGTCGAAACGTGTCGTGCCTGAAAAATCCTTGAAGCCTCCTTGTACTGAAAAATGTAAACTAAAATGTTCTCAAGAAATTACAGAAATTCAAAGGAAAATTATATTTAAAAATTATTGGGAATTGGGGGACATACAAAGGCAACATGAATTTATTTTGCGGCACCTATCTACAGTCCAGCCAAGGGACGCATATAAGGTTCACAACAGTAACCGCGGCCATAACAACGCTTTCTATCTCACAGTCGAACAGCGGAGAATACGGGTTTGTAAGGTCTTTTTCAAAGCTACATTCGATATTACAGATCGAACTGTGAAAACTGTTGTCAACAAAACGGCGAAAGACTCTGACACCAGTGTGTTATTTTTGGACCATCGAGGCAAGCACGCTAATCATAAATCGGTAGATCCAGCAATAAAAGCAAGCGTTCGAGAGCACATTCAGTCTATTCCCAGAATAGAGAGCCACTACTGCCGTGTTGATACTAAACGTGAATACATAGATGGTGGGAAGAGTATTGCAGACTTACACAGAGACTATGTGCAAGTCCAGAAACGGAAAGATCTACCATACGCGAACTACCTTATGTATAACCATATTTTTAATGAGTATAACATTTCATTCTGTTCTACATGATGCATGCGAGAGTAAACACATATAAACATTTACTTGAAGCATTGCAGTTGCTTAAACCAAAATATCGCACGGCGTTACTTAAATCTTGTGATGATGATGAGATCAACATTATTTGTGAGTGCATTTATAACGTCCTAAATGGAAAAATTCCTTTAGAAAAAAAAGAAAAATCTAAATTAAAAAAATATAAAGATATCTTACTGTACTGATCCCAACTCAGCGGGCAATCGGGCATATGTATATATGCAAGTATATATGTGTATATATTTTTTTTTCGGTATTTCTTTCCCCTCTAGTCATAATCGCAATTTATATGTACTCATACATAATTATGAGTAGGGAGTTTAGTCCCGTTGGATTATCAGTAGGTACGTTATTCGTCTAGGCTAACACCGGATTTTCTAGCTTCTTAGCAGATTACTTAATTCGAGTACGAATTTGTACCTATATAGACTCAAACTGGGAAATTATCTATGCATAATTTAAAACGCCTACAACAAAACAAATAGCAAATAGGAGGGATAAACGAATAATCATTTTCGTATTATCAGGAGTTTAAATTTTGGTTCGCTGTGGAACCTTGGCATAATGACAACGTCACATGTCATGATGAGATAGGAAATTACGTAGGAATTATTCGTTGATATTGTATGAAAGGGTTCTATGTGGGTTGAGGTTTGAAGTTCATGACCGAGTTTGAGATATATAGATAGTTTTGGGGAGGTCAAATACCAATATGAATATCTAAAAGGATATTATGGTGTATAAAGAAGCTAACAGTATGAATCCGCAATTACCGCAGTTAATGCTAATTATTTTTAGTGAGAACATGTAAGGTAGATTGATAAGTGAGGGTATTTGTTCGATTAGTGTTGGTAACATGGATATGCTTCGACCATTATTTATTTTATAGTTATTTCGCCTAGTGCCTGCTATACGGCCGCATCTCAAAATTTTTCATTTTTGATATTATTGCAGATTCGTGGTCAGAAGGGTTTAATTTACCACCTTAACTCAAAAAAATAAGGAAAACTATCCTCTAAAGCCTCTTAATGCACTTGTGGCCTTATGCAAATTTCCAAAAATCGACTATCCCTTACCTGCAATATGGCCACTCGCCAGTCCGCCGCTTGCGCCCGCGACGATCGCACGCAAAACTACCATGCTGTTCAGACACTTCGGAGTTGCGGCCGTGTAGCACAAACGTTCGGAACAAGTTTTTGAGTTACGTCCACAACGCACAACAGTAAATAAGACCGTGATTACAATGAACGTGTCAAAATATAAACGAAATAAAAATCACTTGATGATAAGACAACTACAGTAAGTAGGTACCTTTATATAATAGTTATAAGTCGTTACCTATGATTAATATACCTAAAGATTGTAATATAACAATATAAGGGTCAATCAACTTTTTTACACACACAATTCTGTCTGTTGCCCACTGTTCAGATTTTAATAAATAAAATAAAATCTGGGGACTTATTGGAAGTGAAATTATTATAAAATTATAGTTATATCATTAACTCCTTTCATTATAATGTATTGTTTTATTATTATTTTGATATTTATTTAATTTTCTGTACATATAGGTTTTGTATGATAAATATTCAAATATAAAAGTAAAATAAAATACTAATACAAAAAATATACATTATAAAAAACCTAACCTATGAGTGCCGCCGGCAGCGGGGCAGGGCTCAAGCTACCGGTGGTTAGGGCTGCAGAGAGAGGAACCTCCTCACAATGCGTGCCGAGGAGTACTACCTTCTGTATCTGGCCCTTAATCCAGCGAGAGTCTCTTGAGGTGTTGGTCGAGACTCTTCGCTATAAGACCGTTTGCCGAAACAACTATTGGGACAAAGATCGTCGAAACAACATCCCACATGGCGGTCACCTCGTTAGCCAAGTCAAGGTTCTTGCTGAGCTTGTCCTTCTCGGCCTTCACGAGGTTCTCGTCATGCGGGATGGTGACGTCGACGAGCACTGCCGCCGGGCAGATCGATCGATTGAGATCGATCTGTCAATACGATATCAGGCTTATTGGCGACAATAGTCCTGTCCGTGATGACAAATCGATCCCAATAGAGCGTAGCACGACCATTTTCGAGAACTGGCGCCGGTGTTTACTTATAGTACGGCACTTCAGACTCAACAAGACCATTATTGAAGAGCAAGTTGCTGATGGATGATCCTGGATGTATGAGCAAGTACTCGCCGTTGAAATTATGTGTCTGAGGGACTTGCCGGGGCAACGGCACGCTCGACAAATGTCGACCGTGCCATCCCTCAGAATATATTTCCGGTAATTGTTCGTCATTATGACCTCGTCAGCTATTGCACAGACAAAACCTTCGGTTCCCCAAAGATTTCGGTTTTCACGGCCGCTAAAAAGTCTACGTCGTGCCTTGTTAGGGCCAGGTAGAAGCGTCCGTGTAGCTCGTTGCTTTTCCATACGTTCTTGCGGTCTTCAGTGCTCAACACCGTTGGTCTGCGCCAGTTTTCGTTTGCCAAGGAGAGAGGCGTGAGGCTCCTGTCTACTGCAACCACGATGCATCCCACACTCATTGCCAAGGAAATAATCCCTGAGATTGCACGCACACCTCGCGGTTGTGGAGATTCTTAGCATTTAAAATGCCTCGACCTCCACATTTCCTTGGGATGTACAATCTCATGACAGATGAGCGTGGGTGCAACATGCGATGTAATTTAAGCAGTAGACGGATCCCCCTATCCAGGGCGTCCAGCTCAGTCTGAGTCCACCTTAGTATGCCAAAGGAGTATGTGAGCAGCGGCACCACCCAACCATTGAAGGCGCGCCTTACTACCCCGTGACAATGTTGACATTTAATATCATATCATGTCATGCAAAAACCATGATAACAAGATCTAGAACGAATAGAACAGAAGCGGATACTGCGATAGCACGCCCTCCACCCCAGCCCGCTTCGTTCAGCTCATGTCGCCATCGCTGTTGGGTGATGAGTTTGCCACTGCACCCGACACCAGCGAGTCGAGCGACCTCCGCCGTCGCGACCACCTACGTGACGTGCGACCACCGCTGCCGGCACGCTTGGGGCCTGCGGGGCATCCTGCTCTGCGCACGGCTCCGGCTACCGGTGGTTTAGTTCACCGCATGCAATGGTCAACATCGAATAATGAAAATTGCATGCGAGCATAATACGGGGCTACAGAGGGAGGAACTAACCTCACTGCGTACCGTGATCGAATGCTACTCCTGTTTCAGACTCTTGAACCAGCCATCACTGTTACCGCCCAATGACTATTGGATCAGGTGCGGGCCATTCAGCGGCTTCGGCGACTGGATCAGTCTGTACCTTGATCGGCTACGCCTTGAATCGCTACATATTCGTTCAACCTCCGCTTCATCACGGTACCCTCCTGCTGCGTTATCGGCTTCGATGCCAGTCGCCCAACACGCACTGATATCAGTGCAGTATGATCCCGATAGCGACGTTGAGGATTGTGTGAATATAAGCGTAACTAGCCAGGTGAATGAGCAACTGAGGAGGGCTTTGGAAGACGCGATCGCGCAGTATCGGTCTTTAGGCCTCGTTTACCACGCTTGCCTGCCAGTAAACGAAATTTAGCACTTATGGGAGCCCTAAACGCCTTGCTGGCGTCATATTTACAAGCCAGCGAGGATATTATCGATACCCACTCAAATTTGTCCTGCGGGGCCAGCACTGCATGCCGCGTAGCTCGAGTCAAGTTTTCGGACACTGACCGAGCGACGCGCGCTCGCGGGTCTGTCCCCGCTTGGCAAGTGCGAGTTGAGCGGCGTATTGATAAGTTTAGGACTCTCATAGGAAAGCTAATCTGCTTCAGGGGGGCAATGAACGCCCCCGAGTCATACGTTTCGTGAACCAGGCTTTTGCTTGGACCGGAATAAGGCCCCAACATTATTGTGGCCTGTGTCACGGAACGTATCGACTTCCTGAAGCAGAAAGTTTGCGCGTGGGCAAGCCGTATTCGTCGCTATAGAGAGCGTGTGGATAGATACCAGCAAAATCACCTCTTCCAAAGTGATCCGAGGAAGGTGTACCGAAAGTGGGAAGGAACCGATCAAGGAGTGAGCGACGGACACCTACCGGATGCTCCTGCTATGGTTAATTTCTGGCGCAGTATCTGGTCGGTGCCTGTCGTGCACACAGAAGGAGACTGGATTTTAGCTGGGCAGATATTCAAACATAGGTAATTTAAATTATATACCTATCTGTCAAGAGAATTTACGCATTAGGCATACTTCGAGACATTGATTATCGCATATAATAATGTTTTATTGTGCCAAAGATGATAAATAAAGGTATCTGATAACTATTTTTCGTGTTTTTCATTTATTTTATTATTTTATTATTTTTAAATGTATTTTTGTATGATAGTATGCTTATTACCGTCATTTAATTCTTTTGCGATTTTGGACACATCTCGAAATTCCGTAAAATACTTTCTGCGATATGGCCACAACACGAAGTGCCTATATTTGAAGGCCAGTACTTTAAAAACAACGCATACTTGAAAAAAAAATGCATTTCATTTGAAGCTCTATATAATGAACAACAAAATAACCTAAACCACAGTGTTATTGACCCAAAACTTAATGAATTAGACCCTTTTTTCTGCCGCACACTCAACTCGCAAAACTTTGATCGGTGATTTCTCTTAATATTGGTTTTTTGAGATGTGCCCGTATAGCAGGCACTAGGCGATTTATTACTATGTTTTATAAATGCTATATATTTAAATCGTAGAAATTTTGAACTTGTAGCATTTGATTTTGGATGTTTTGCTGCGTAACCAATCAGAGATATATTAAAATAGATAAATTACATATAAATTTATTTCACCTCTTTCTTTTTAAGATTATTTGATTTTCATTTGTCTGTATATTAGGATCAGATTGAATTACAAATTTAAACTAGGTAAATGGAAGATCAACACAATAAGAAGAAGAATTTTGGTTTAGACTTGGGTTGTTTTAAGAGGTAATGGAAGAGGTTATTTAAAAGATCAAAATAACTGTTTTAATTAATTAATTTGTATTGAGAATTTGTTTGGGCTAGTCCATACTGTGTTTTCGTTGTTGGTCGAGAACGACCATTTTATAAAGAATTATCGAGTCGTTATTGCGAAATACCTCGTTATTACTTATATGAAAACTCGTTATTGCGGGTGTTAAATTCGTTATTGCGCATAAGGAGCCATATTGCTTATATGACAATCCGTTATTGCGGGAGGGTCAAGATTACTGGTCGGGGCTTTGGAAGAAGAAATGGCAGGGGTATAAATAGGGAAACGGGGAAGACTCTGGGCTTTTTTGCTGAACGAGGGACGGAGCGCTGCCCAAGAGTAGTCCAAAGATTAATTTAGTAATTTAGTGTTTGGATGGAGAATCGGAATCCAATTGGTGAGTATAAATCCTAACCTGTAGGACGTTAAATTTATTTAACGTGACTTTTAGAATACATCAGCGTATTCTCGTCTCCCCCCTGTCGTGGTCAGGACACCTTTAACACCTGGTTTACCAGGCTGCGGGCTGAGTCCGGTTCGCAGGCGACGGCGTTATCCCATATTAATGCATGTAATTTGATCCCAACACCTACATACAAGCGTGTGGCTATTGCAGCAATGTGGTAGTCTACATGTTTGGCTAACGCCGAAAGGCGGTGTGTGATCTTCAAGCGGATCCACCAGTGACCTTCGGGTTGTTGAAATGCTTGTCCTTTCGCCGGTACGGTACACGTGGAAGGGGCCACAGGTTGGCACATGCGGCAAGGCTGTCCTGTCATGGGGATTCCAACAGACCTCTGTCCAAGAACGGAAGCGTGTACCTCAATGCCGGGAGGGTCCCCCTTCCAAATCCTTTATCCTATTCTTGAACCGGCACCGACTGTAGGAACCTGGTTCAGGCAGATAGGGAGTCATTAGGCACGGGTAGGCAGGATGTGCATGCAGCTTTATAATTGTATTTTAACACTCGATTGTAGGATTCTGCTTCAGGCACATAGGGAATCATTAGGCCCGGGTAGGCAGGGTGTGCATGCAGCTTTATAATTGTATTTTAACACCGATTGTAGGAGTCTGCTTCAGACTGATAGGGTTTCTTTAGGCACGGGTAGGTAGAATGTGTTTATTTCAACATCCAGTGGTAAATGGAAAAATAGGATGTGCGTGAATCTTATTACAGTACGTTCAGTTCTTAATAGTGCTCGGCTTATAATAAAAATCACATTAACGTTTGCAATTGAATATATATTTGATTGCCAAGTGCTATTGAGAATCTGGAAATATTGTACTTAATTTATTTGTTTATTTGTTGAAACTATTTTGTTTCATGATGTGTTTATTTGTTGTGTTTTGCTATTTATTTCATGATGTGTTTATTTGCTGTGTTTTGCTATTTATTTCATGATGTGTTTATTTGCTGAATTTTGCTATTTATTTCATGTGTGTTTTCCTCTGTTTTACTATTTATTCAAATAAATAAATAAAAATAAAATTCAGGATGTGTCTTATTTTTTGTACTTTGTAGTTAAAGGGTAATTATGCACGAATTCACATTGTAAAAATTGATATAAATTATTCAATATGTTTTTAAAATTCACAAATTTTGAGATGTTTTGATGAGGTTGAATAAGTTAGGACCTGCAATGCAAGTTAAGTCATACTATCCAACTTGCTTAAAATATTCAAACCTATGTAGTCAGGATAGGTATTAAAAGAATTTAAAACTAATTTGTTCCTTAAAATTTACTCTGTTAACTTGTAAATTGTTAAATTGAAATTCGTGCATAAATCCTATAACTTTTCAGGAAATTTTACTTGTGTAGCAGGCAGGCAGGTAAGTGTCTATTTTGATTTAATAATCCCGATCGGGATTAATAAACTTTATCTTATATAAAACCCTTTATTAGCATTCTTTATCTTAAACGGTATCTCAATTAAGTTAGGACTTTTAAATTTTATCTATAGCCTTACAATCTAGGTCAAATTTTATTGTTGAAGTATCAGCGGAGAGGTATTTGTGGTTTGTTATAGGTACAAAGAGATATTGGAGGTAAAACTCAACTGAAGCTTCTATTTTATGGATACCTATCCCAAAATAAGACAAAGAATGCTCAGGGAATTTATCTATGTGACTTTTAACATACAGGTACCATAACTATTACACAATGAAACCCTATAACCTAACTATTTGTTCGTTCAATACATCATTGACTATAATAAATTAAAAAAACCGCCTTCAAAAACGCAAAAAATAACTTCTACTACTAGGTACTTAGTAGTAGGTACCTATCCTATTAGGTTAGTCCAACTGAAGTCAAAATATTGTGACCACAATATTTTCAACAAAAAGCCGACTTCAGTTGGACTAACCTAATAGGATAGGTACCTACTACTAAGTACCTAGTAGTAGAAGTTATTTTTTGCGTTTTTGAAGGCGGTTTTTTTGTTTTTTAAAACATTTATTTTATTTTACACTTTTTAGTGATCATAATAAGCTTATGTAGTCCCACTTCTTAGTTGATATATGAAACTTTAAGACATTTCAAGCTCGCCGCAAGCAACGCCGCGGGAAAATCATAGTCATTTTAAAACAATTAAATGTGCTTCGTTGTAGTCGCTCAACTATCTTAATCGAGATATCTTATCGCCACCCTTGAAATCGGTACCGTTGAGGAGTTCCGGTGGCCATCTGTGGTCTTCATCATCAGTTCCGCTTCACCAAGTGACACTTTTTGAATGCAAATGCTACACTTGTTACTAAAAATACTAAAATCGTTATATGTTTGCATACAATATTTGAGGAGTTCCCTCAATTCCTCACTGATCCCTTCATCAGATTCAGATTTGCTGACAATGGGACTACCTCGGAAGTATACTCTATCAAACCAAAAAAGAATTTTTAAAATCGGTCCACAATTGACGGAGTAATCGGTGAATATACATATAAAAAAAAAAAAAAAAAAAAAAACATACAGTGGAACGTATAACCTCCTCCTTTTTTGAAGTCGGTTAAAAATAAAAGATAGGTAAATAAAAGCACACCTTAAAGATTCAGTAAATTCAGCAAATGTTGAAATTATTATGGTGGGTTGACGATGATTCTTCTAGATTGTTAATATAACTACATTGATAATAGTTTATCAGCGGTGATCAGTGCTCTTAGCAAGTTATTAGTACCCTGAAATAAAACAATATTAGTTAACGCTTTGTTATATTATGGGGTAACACTACATAGGTATATGTCTTTTGACATGCAGGTACCATAACTATTATACATTAAAACTCTATAACTTAACAATAAATACAATAATTTGTTCATTACGTAACTGGTTATAATGAAATTAAAATAAAAGGTTAGGTAATTAAAAGCACACCTTTAGGATTCAATAAATTCAGCAAATGTTGAAATTATTATGTTGAGATGGCATCAACGCCACTTTCAAGATTGTTAATAATACTGCATTGCTCATCAGCGGTGCTCAATGCTTTTAGCAAGCTAGTAGTATCCTGAAATAAATATAATTTTATCACCTTACATTACATAGGATTGCTAAGCTTGATATAAAGATGTTGGTCTATAATTTATGAATGTTAGAGGTATTAAACAGGACTATAAACATAGAATAGCTTACAGTACTTTGCAATTACGGTTATTTATTTAGTACAGTGAGTGATCGAATCTACTTATAATTCTTGTAGGCAATAGAATAGTACATTTAACACTGTCTTTGCCAGAATCTCTGATTTTCATACAAAATGGACGCACCTAGCAGGTTGGCGGCAGTTAAAGTGGCTTACACTTAATAAATTAACATTTTCATACCTTAAGTATTTCACTCGATGAAATTTAATCAGGTTCTTCGTTTTTATATTCTTTGTGAAGTTCGGAATAAAGTAGATAACGATGGAAATTCATATTTGGAACAAGAGATTGTCGAGAGCAAATAGAGGCTTGGTAAATCATTTTATTGTTAGATCTGAAACATCACAATAATAAAATAGAAATATTTACGGATGCTAGGCATCGATAAGTATCTTTAATTAAATAGAACCAACCAGAATTACAAGATAATTTTCGATAAACGAGATAGGAAGCCAAACGCCCGCCTTTAATATCAACGAATTTGTCTGTGTTTATGGTTACAGATAATTATGGTCTAGTAATAATGTAGATTACACTACTGTGCAAGTTATAAAGCGAAACATTCACGGATCTGCAATATATTAACGATATAGTTTTATATCAAGTAATTGGAGTGTGAATTCATACATTTGTTAGCGTCTGAATTTGACCCAATAGTCTAACAACATTGGTTTTGCGATCTTAGACACCACGACATAGTTTGTTTCACGCTGTTTTACTGATTAAGAAAGAGATAGACTTTTAACAATCTTAGAATAGAGAGAGCTTTAGACGCAATTCAGTATTAGGAATTACGAAGGTTTTACTGTTTGTACGAGTCTTGACTAATTATCAATAAGATTGTTCGAGTTGACATATTATTTAGGAAACACTAGGATTAGGTTGCATATCCCGGGGTAGGGATAATTTTGGTTGTTATATTATGCCTTTTGATGCAATTTTATTAGTCGCTTGTTTGATAAAATGAATTATTTGTTCAATTTACTAAAATATTTGCAAATACTTTTGACTTTATTTAAATGAGAAAAGCAAAGGTAATTGGATTAATAATTCACCCGTTAAAGGTGTGACGATTTAGTGGCAATGTGTCGGCTCTTGGCTTGATTCTAGGTGCCCATGCGTGCATGGGTGATAGCACGGGCTATTCCGAGTGATTGGACTAGGTCGTTTCGCTGTGAACGTGGGTTCCATGAAAATCTCTACTTGAAGTGCTAGATCGAGTAGGAATGCTTACCTGGTGGACTGGAGACTCTTGGAGGCACTCTCACATGTAGAACGTTGTGGAGATGAGACGTTACATCATACCAGGGCTGTGGAAATGAGGCTCGAGATGGCTACCTTTATGTCTTCAGAAAACCTTGTCCTCGTATTATGCTTCTGAATTTAGAAACTTGAAGTGGAGATTAAGTAAATTTAGTTTAGTGCGACTTTTATTGTAGTATGGGAAAAAGGATATGCCATGTCAATATGAGACTTAGATACAGACAAGATTGTTAATTCTTAGTATAGGAAGAACTATAGACGCATGTTAAGTTTGGTTGGAGAATGAACATGACATTTTAGGAAACACTAGGATTAGGATGCATATCCTGGGGTAGGGTTAATTTTGTTTGTAATATTATGCCATTTGATGCAATTTTACTAGTCGCTTGTTTGATAAAATGAATTATTTGTTCAATTTACTAAAATATTTGCAAATACTTTTGACTTTATTTAAATGAGAAAAGCAAAGGTAATTGGATTAATAATTCACCCGTTAAAGCGGTGTGACGATTTAGTGGCAATGTGTCGGCTCTTGGCTTGATTCTAGGTGCCCATGCGTGCATGGGTGATAGCACGGGTTATTCCGAGTGATTGGACTAGGTCGTTTCGCTGTGAACGTGGGTTCCATGAAAATCTCTACTTGAAGTGCTAGATCGAGTAGGAATGCTTACCTGGTGGACTGGAGACTCTTGGAGGCACTCTCACATGTAGTACGTTGTGGAGATGAGACGTTACATCATACCAGGGCTGTGGAAATGAGGCTCGAGATGGCTACCTTTATGTCTTCAGAAAACTTTGTCCTCGTATTATGCTTCTGAATTTAGAAACTTGAAGTGGAGATTAAGTAAATTTAGTTTAGTGCGACTTTTATTGTAGTATGGGAAAAAGGATATGCCAGGTCAATATGAGACTTAGATACATACAAGATTGTTAAATCTTAGAATAGTAAGAACTATAGACGCATGTTAAGTATTAGGAATCAAAAGGAATTACTGTTTGGTTCGAGAATTAACATGACATTTTAGGAAACACTAGGATTAGGATGCATATCCTGGGGTAGGGTTAATTTTGTTTGTAATATTATGCCATTTTTTGCAATTTTACTTGTCGCTTGTTTGATAAAATAAATTATTTGTTAAATTTACTAAAATATTTGCAAATACTTTTGACTTTATTTAATTGAGAAAAGCAAAGGTAATTGGATTAATAATTCACCCGTTAAAGCGGTGTGACGATTTAGTGGCAATGTGTCGGCTCTTGGCTTGATTCTAGGTGCCCATGCGTGCATGGGTGATAGCACGGGTTATTCCGAGTGATTGGACTAGGTCGTTTCGCTGTGAACGTGGGTTCCATGGAAAATCTCTCCTTGAAGGTAGCCTTGAGTAGAGACTCCCGTATCTTCTAGTGGCAAGGATACCAGGGTTTCACCTTGGAGACTCGGGTTCGATTCCCGGTGCGGGAATACCGAAAGTCTCCCCTTAAGGTGGCTTTTAAGTGGAAATTAAGTAAATTTAGTCTAATGCGACTTTTATTGGGGTATTTTGGGTAAAATCTTCCTTGGGTTGACTCAACCGACAAACACTGACAATAAAGACAGTTTAATTGGGGAATAGCAACTTTTGCTTTTGGTGGAGCGATGCCCAGGTCTGGTGACGAGTCGCACAGAGACGTGCGGATGCCTAAGTTGAGGCGTGGAGGGGCACGTCTCTCTCTCTTCAATCTTTATGAAGAGGGACCAGTAGGGATTCTGGTATAGCGGTTACTAATAAATTTGCATTATATCTTTCATTATAATCGAAATTAGGAGTATTAGTGAATTTAGGTAGCTTAGGGTTATAAATTTAGATAGGTATAGGATGTTTTAACTGTTGAAACCTAGTTACACATGAAACTGTTTATTATACAAACTAGAAAGCTGGTTGAAAGTAGTGCTTTCGTTGAGTGAAACTTGGATTAAACTATCTAGAGGTTTTGGTTAGACAACGTCAATTGAATGTCCGGCTTAGGTATTTAGATATGGATTTACAACACTAATGTCGAAAGTTGCCAATAACTTGACTGATGTTTAGAACGTTAATAGCTGACTAAATGTGTGAATTTACAATCGATTAACATTTAACACCGAATGATGAAATTAATACTATAAGGGCGCTATAGGTAACTTCTCGCGGTAAGATATAGTTAGGAAGGTTATGTTATGAGAATTATAATAAGTTAAATATTATTTAAGCTAATTAGATAATAGGTTCATAAATAAAGACCCCAAAATGTTTATTAATCATGAAATCTATGTAGTTAATGTTCTTTAAAGTACCTATCCAGCACACTCGAGTATTCCTTAAAAGAATCAGTTACGAACGGGTACAACTTAGGGTCCTAACTTTATTAAAACTAGATGATCACGCTGGCCAATTATTTGTTTATAATGTTCTATTTATATATTTATTTATCTCTTTTCTGTTATTTTTGGGTGGGGTAGAGTACGTTTCATTACATTACGGAAATTAGTTTCAAAAGGAAAACATAAAATAAGAAAAACTGTTATAATTCAAAAGGGAGGTGCATTTCTACCTATTATATTAGGAGCAGTTTTAAGTGCCTTAGTTAACTCTTTATCATAAACAAAATGGAAAACACGAAAAAAATGCTATTAGTAGAATCAGATTTTATTGAAAGACTCAAACGCAATGAGAGCCTACCTGAAAATTCATCATCCCGTCTAGATGCTGAGATGCAAAAAATCCTTAAAAGTAAAATGAATGATCGTGAAAAGTGGACCTTATATTCACAAGCATTGCAGCGATTTTTACATTTTATTGAAACAGATCGAAAACCATTTAGAATACCAATCGTAACGGAGGGGGAGCTTCAACTCAACTACGAAAGTAATGATCTAAAGTCAAAAGTGAACAAAAAGGAAGTTAATGAATATAATGAGTCAGTTGCAAATCCACCTTTACCAGAAGGAGATGGTACTACAGCAGTTACACCGATTGGTAAAACAAATCCAGAACCAATGCCAATTAGCCCATCAAAAATTAACTGTTGAAACCTAGTTACACATGAAACTGTTTATTATACAAACTAGAAAGCTGGTTGAAAGTAGTGCTTTCGTTGAGTGAAACTTGGATTCAACTATCTAGAGGTTTTGGTTAGACAACGTCAATTGAATGTCCGGCTTAGGTATTTAGATATGGATTTACAACACTAATGTCGAAAGTTGCCAATAACTTGACTGATGATTAGAACGTTAATAGCTGACTAAATGTGTGAATTTACAATTGATTAAAATTTAACACCGAATGATGAAATTAATACTATAAGGGCGCTATAGGTAACTTCTCGCGGTAAGATATAGTTAGGAAGGTTATGTTATGAGAATTATAATAAGTTAAATATTATTTAAGCTAATTAGATAATAGGTTCATAAATAAAGACCCCAAAATGTTTATTAATCATGAAATCTATGTAGTTAATGTTCTTTAAAGTACCTATCCAGCACACTCGAGTATTCCTTAAAAGAATCAGTTACGAACGGGTACAACTTAGGGTCCTAACTTTATTAAAACTAGATGATCATGCTGGCCAATTATTTGTTTATATGCTCTATTTATATATTTATTTATCTCTTTTCCGTTTATTTTTGGGTGGGGTAGAGTACGTTTCATTACAAAATTACAAGCGGAACTTTTTTTCTAGCAAAAGGAGTTAGAAAGAGACTTTCGCTTGTAATTTGTAACTTGTAGCTTCGTGAAACGGGCCTCTGCGGCCCGTTTCGCGAAGCTACAAGTTACAAATTACAAGCGGAACTCTCCTTCTAGCAAAAGGAGTTAGAAAGAGACTTCCGCTTGTAATTTGTAACTTTTAGCTTCGTGAAACGCGCCTCTGATCGTCATTGGTCGAAGTTGTGTCAAATGGAAACTTGTTACCTGTAAATTGTAATTTGTAGCTTTACAAAACAAGCCACTGATAGTAAAACGCAGATAAGCAGGTAATCCTGACAGCTGTCCTTCCAGTACCTACAAATTACAATAACCTCAAAGGACTTGAGAGAAGCGCGTGGAGCTAACCCCATGTGCTTCTGTTTAGTCCACCAGAGTAAATCTCCTTAACCGAACAATTGTCCTCGCGTGTGATATCCATGGACTTGTTTCTCTAATAAGTCCATGACGATTATAAATTGTAGTGCAATGACAGATGTCAGGATTGACTTTATATCTTCCATTCACTATACATGCAAACAAATTTTATCCTTTGTACATAGTAATAATCTTATAATATTATACCTACATATAGGTAATAAAAAACATTGAAACAAAAAATGACGTACTTATTTTATTACCTTTGCCTATTTCTAGTAATCTAATAAGAAATACGCATTTAAAATAATTTCATGCATTAATTATTTACAAAGTAAGTATTATTTTAAAAAAACCCTATTTATTTGTTATATTGGGCAAATTTTCATATGGTCGGCAACACCAACCTACCATGGCATATTTTTGTGTCTGTCCTTATCTAATGTCAGTGACATCATTGTTCTTGCAACTTGTGTAAGTGAGACCGATATATTTTTACTATGTGTTTATTTTAAAATGTGTAGTGGTTTCAAAGCTACGTCGTCGCGGCTAAGAAGTGGTCATACTTTTTTTACCGCTTGATAATGAGGTTTGCTTCTCTAGTCTATTTATCTCAATGCCTAAACTTATCAATACGCCGCTTAATTCGCACTTGCCAATCGGGGACAGACACGCGAGCGCGCGGAGCTCGGTAAGTGTCCGAAAACTTGATTCGAGCTACGTGGCACGCAGCTATGGCCCCGCAGTACAAAATTGAGTGGGTATCGCTAATATCCTCTCTGTGTTGAAAGTATGACGCTAGCACGGCGTTTAGGGCTCCCATAAGTGCAAAATTTCGTTTACTGGCAGGCAAGCGTGGTAAACGAGACCTAAAGTTGGGTGTGAACCGATACTGCGCGATCACGTCTTCCAAAGCCCTCCTCAATTGCTCATTTACCTGGCTAGTTACGCTTATATTCGCACAATCCTCAACGTCGCTAACGGGATCATCCTGCACTGACATCAGTGCGTGTTGGGCGACTGGCATCGAAGCCAATAACGCAGCAGGAGGGTCCCGTGATGAAGCGGTGGTTGTACGAATAGGTAGCGATTCAAGGCGTAGCCGATCAAGTACAAACTGATCCAGTTGCCGAAGCCGCTTAATGGCCCGCACTTGATTAGATAGTCGTTGGACAGTAACGGTGATGGCTGGTTCAAGAGTCTGAAACAGAAGCAGCATTCGATCACGGTCCGCAGTGGGGTTAGTCCCTCCCTCTGTAGCCCCGTAGTATGCTCGCATGCAATTTTCATTATTTGATGTTGATCATCGCATGCGGCGCACTAAACCACCGGTAGCGGGAGCCGTGCGCGGAGCAGGATGCCCCGCAGGCCCCAAGCGTAGTTTTAAATTCATCGCATTTGCAGCTTTCTGAGACAATGACTCTCAGATCTCTGTCTGAAGTTGAAACCTACAAATATTTTGGTATGTCACAGTCTTTGGATATTATGGACGGCGATGTCAAGCAGTGAAGGTTTTGTCTGTGCAATTGCTGACGAGGTCATAATGACGAACAATTACCAGAAATATATTCTGAGGGATTGCACGGTCGACATTTGTCGAGCGTGCCGTTGCCCCGGCGAGTCCCTCAGACACATAATTTCCGGTTGTTCGCATTTGGCCAACGGCGAGTACTTGTACAGACAACCTCGTGGCCAGGATCATCCATCAGCAACTTGCTCTTCAATATGGTCTTGTTGAGTCTGAAGTGCCGTACTATACGTACATACCTGCACCAGTTCTCGAAAATTCTCGTGCTACGCTCTATTGGGATCGATCTGTCATCACGGACAGGACTATTGTCGCCAATAACCCTGATATCGTATTGACAGATCGATATCAACGCCGGGCAGTGCTCGTCGACGTCATCATCCCGCATGACGAGAACCTCGTTAAGGCCGAGAAGGACAAGCTCAGCAAGTACCTTGACTTGGCCCACGAGGTGACCGCCATGTGGGATGTTGACTCGATGATCATTGTCCCGAAAGTTGTTTCGGCAAACGGTCTTATAGCGAAGAGTCTCGACCTACACCTCAAAAGACTCTCGCTAGATAGCTGGATCAAGGGCCAGATACAGAAGGCAGGACTGCTCGACACAGCACGCATTGTGAGGAGGTTCCTCTCTCTCTGCAGCCCTAACCACGCACCGGTAGCTTGAGCCCTGACCCACTGCCAGCGGCACTCGTAGGTAAGGTTTTTTATAATGTATATTTTTTGTATTAGTATTATTATTTTACTTTTATATTTGAATATTTATTGTAAAAAACCTAATGTACAGAACATTAAATAAATATATGAACAATAATAATAACCTAATGTACAGAAAATTAAATAAATATCAATTAAAATCTGAACAGTGGGCAACAGACAGAAACGTGTGGGTAAAAAAGTTGATTGACCCTTATATTGAAATATTACATTTACTGACTATAGCAGTAACATGTAAAATACTTAGTAAATTATAAACACGTAAAAAGCAGCAGAGCCTTCATTACTTACTAAATGTTATATTACAAATCTTAGGTATATTAATCATAGGTACTTATAACTATTATACATGTCGCATCATCTGCAGAAAGTCGTGTTAACGAAGACTGCTATACGATGACAGCTGTCAGTGAGCTGTCAAATGAATGTTTTGTTTGATTTGTTGATTTGTAGTAACGGAACGTTACATCAAGTGACAGCTGTCAGACAGTTGTTGCTTGGATAAGGTCGTAGAGAGGGCGCCGCTATGGCATTATTATGATGGCAACACTGTGTCTTAAATGACGTTAGCAATGAGCTGAAGTTTGAGCGGATGTTGAAAATGACAGTTGGGAAGGAAAAAGGGTGGCATTCTATTCTGGATCGGTGGCCATGAGCGCTACTCTCTGCGAACTTATCGTGTAACGTTTTAATCCGGCGATATATTTCTCATTGTACAAAAGTATTGATTTGTTACAACTTGTTGCGGATTATAATAAACCAGATTACAAAGTACGTACTGTGTTATTAACTTTAAAAACCACGTGTGGCAAGGTAATCAAAATAGAACAATGGATGAAGCTAACCCAGTAAACGCCCCTGCTGAGGACCCTCCGTCATACATATACTTGCTTACTTGCTTACTTGTTGTCTTATCATCACGTGATTTTTATTTCGTTTATATTTTGATGCATTAATTGTAATCACAGTCCCATTTACTGTTATGCGATGTGGACGTAACTCAAAACCTTGTTCCGAACGTTTATGCTACACGGCCGCAACTCCGAAGTGTCCGGGCAGCATGGTAGTTCCGCGTGCGATCGTCGCGGGCGCAAGCGGCGGACTGGTGAGCGGCCGTATTGCAGGAAAGGGATAGTAGATTTTTGGAAATTTGCAAAAGGCCACAAGTGCATTAAGAGGCTTTAGAGGATAGTTTTCCTTATTTTTTTAATTTAGGTGGTAAATTAAACCCTTCTGACCACGAATCTGCAATAATCTCAAAAATGTTTTTTTTTTGAGATGAGACTAGGCACTAGGCGAGGTTAATACACCGGGCAATATAGTCAAATTGGTCATTAAACCTGTAGGAAAGCAGGTACCCGTGGTTAGTACCATAGTAATGGTAATGTTCACATTAACAGGAAATATTCCTACATATGATATTCAATTAAAAGGTCAATTAGAGTCATCAAAGGTCATACTTGCTAATAGCAACTTTGATAAAGCCCAGGAAGATTGGATAACTTCAGCCCGGCGACAAGTGTTTAGGGTTATTAGACACGGTTTAGTTTGTTTCAAATTCAATGCGCCAACTCAGCCACCATTCATGGCAGACCTGCCCGCTGATAGAGTCACAGCCGCACAACCATTTTCAGGCGTTGCGACTGACTTTGCTGGGTCATTCTTGATCAAAAGCAGTTTATTAAAAAACGCTAAATCAGTCAAGGCTTAACTGTGTGTCTTTGTATGTTTAGGTACAAAAGCTGTTCATTTCGAGATCGTCTCTTCGCTGAGCGTCGAGGCTTTCATTGCGGCTTTCACCATGTTTGTCATCTGCCGCGAGCTGCGTTCGCTGCTCAGATCGGACCGAGGTACAAATTTTATTCGTTCTAACAGAGTATTCGCAGGGAGCTCAATCCTCCTGCATTTCCCCACATGGGGGCCTATTCGAGGGTGCAATCAAACGCGCCAAAAATCTCCTTAAGAGAGAGGTTGGCGATATCATTTTGACATTCGAGGAATTATATACTCTATTTTTTAAAATAGAGTCAATACTTAATTCCTGCCCTCTAGGATCTCGAAGTACTTACCCCGGTCATTTCATTATTGGTCAACCACTAGTAGCCTTGCCAGAGGGTCACTGGAAGGATACTAAAATGTCGCGATTATCACGCTTTCAAGTGACTCAGAAAATGTATTAGTCAGTTTGGTCACAATGGCATATTGAATATAATACACAACAGTCACCTAATAAATGGTATAGTCATACTAACAACATAGAAATAATAGAAAACAAATTCACTGCCTCTTCAATAGCGAAGAGGTCGAGTTATAGAATTGTTCAAAGGATCAGATAATGTTGTTAGGTCAGTATGACTAGTTATATAAATTACCTTTTCTCAAACATGCTCGGAAATGTATGCGTTAATGGCACGAAATGAAGACATGAAGTTTCTTGTTTATGGCTCCCTACATTACTTCTTGGCCTAGGCCAAGAAGTAATGTATGAAATCCCTAAGAAAAAATATTATTGGCCGCTGCTCTAACTTTTTAAATTTGCTTACTAACATTAAACTGACAAAGGACAAATTACATTCTGCCAACCACCACTAGATTCTATAACCATATTTTGCGACATAAAAAAAAAACAAAATCTATGGTAGGTACTAATATTTATGTGCAGTTTTGAGGTGGCCGTCGTAAGATTGCAGCCCTGAGATTGCTATCGTAAGATTGTTGTCTTGAGATTACCATCGTAAGATTGTTTTCTTGAGATTATCATCGTAAGATTGCAGTCTTGAGATTGCCATCGTAAGATTGCAATCTTGAGATTGCCAAAGAAAGGTTGCAGTCTTAAGATTGCCATCGTAAGATTGCACAGTCTTGAGATTGCCATCGTAAGATTGCACAGTCTTGAGATTGCCATCGTAAGATTGCAGTCTTGAGACTGCCACCGTAAGATTGCAGTCTTGAGACTGCCATCGTAAGATTGCACAGTCTTGAGACTGCCATCGTTAAATTGTAGTCTTGAGATTGCAGTGTTAAGATTTCCATCGTAAGATTGCAGTTTTGAGATTGCAATCGTAAGATTTCAGTCTTAAAATTGCCATCGTAAGATTGCACAGTCTTGAGATTGCTACCGTAAGATTGCAGTCTTGAATTGCTATCGAAAGGTTGCAGTCTTAAGATTGCCATCGTAAGATTACACAGTCTTGAGATTGCTATCGAAAGATTGCAGTCTTAAGATTGCCATCGTAAGATTACACAGTCTTGAGATTACAATCGTAAGATTGCAGTCTTGAGATTGCCATCGTAAGATTGCACAGTCTTGAGACTGCCATCGTAAGATTGCAGTCTTCAGACTGCCATCGTAAGATTGCAGTTTTGAGATTGCCAACGTAAGATGGCAGTCTTAAGATTGCCATCGTAAGATTGCAGTCTTGAGATTGCTATCGTAATATTGCAGTCTTAAGATTGCCATCTTAAGATTGCACAGTCTTGAGATTGACATCGTCAGATTACAGTCTTGAGATTGCCATTGTAATATTGTAGTCTTGAGAGTGCATTCATATATTGCAGTCTTAAGATTGCAGTCTCGAGATTGCCCTCGTAAGATTGTAGTAATGTACTATTAATATTTCCTCACATTGCTTGAGAAAAGTACTATACAATCCTCAGCCGGAACAGGGATTGAAGGACTCGTTCTATCCGGCCTCGTCTACGACTCGGCCGTCTACCCCAAACTCGTCCTTAAATCCCTGACTTCACGGCCTCTTCAGTAATGTACTAATAGAAGGTAACTTAAGTTAACCATTGATGTGTGCTGATGCGTAAGTAATATTTTTAATTCTAAATATTGTAACCTGTGTAAAAGCGCTTGACCAGTACTTACCTGACAAAGGATGGGTTTCTGACTTGTAGTAACTTGATCTTATTGTTATGGAAACAGTTAGGTGGGGCCGCTCCTATATAAATGAGGTATTCGATGTTGAAATTATTCATTGTTTACGTTACTGTGTTTGAGTTACTAAGGTGCCGGTTTATTCCATCATGGTGTTCATCATAATCCATTTAGTTCGTGATCAAATTGAGTGTTTAAGTAAACAGTTCATTATAACTTATTTTCATAAAAGTATACGACTGGTTTGTATCAAATTAATTGCCCACCACACTATTAGAAGATTCTGATGTAAGACCATATTTTACACCATGTGATGGTCGTATTAAGGGCTCCCTCACCTTTAGCGTTTTTCGAACGTCGACGTCTCATTAACGCCCGCGCAGCGTCGACGCAACGTTCTCGCAGCGCCGACGCGACGCAGTGGCGTTTTTCGAACGCAATAACGCCCGCGCAGCGTCGACGTCGCTTTCTCGCAGCGCCAAAACGCCATTGCGCTGCGAGAACGCGACGTCGACGCTGCGCGGGCGTTATTGTGACGTTGACGTTCGAAAAACGCCACTGCGTCGCGTCGGCGCTGCGAGAACGTTGCGTCGACGCTTCGCGGGCGTTAATGAGACGTCGACGTTCGAAAAACGCTAAATGTGAGGGAGCCCTAAAGGCAAACAGAATAGTTCGTCCTCAGATGTGATTGATGGAGTTTTAACAATGCAAGCATACTGCCAACATTGTAGACAAGATATCCCATCCAATTAATTAAAAACTATGTATTTGTTATTAAGTCGTACATTATGTTTAATTTCATGTTTTATTATTTTTATAGATCATCCCAAGTCGGGGGTGGAGTAAAGAGGACAGCTGCAGTTTCGAAGTCAGAAGAAGTGCTGGCAAAGAAAAAGCGCTCTTCAACTAGTCGCGATACAGTATCGACATCATCCGAACCAATCTTAGATGAGAATGTGAGAACAAAAAATAATGATAATGTTGAATGTTCTGTGTGTAGTAAGTTTGTATCCAAAAGATATTTCATCAACCATTTGAATAGTAATATCCACAAAAATAATGTCTTAAGGTCTGATATTCAATGGGTTAATGTACAGTTAATTGAAAACGCATTTAGGAATAGGGTGGCTACTTATAGAATACTAGACGTGCCCGCGGCTCCACCCGCGTGAATGAATTATATGAACGTGTTTGTCACAATTGTATTATGTTCATGAGCCCTGATTAGCAACGAAATGACATATTTTCAGATTATATAATTGTTTATATACATTTATTAAAATGTCAACACTCAAACATAGCTAAAATTTACACATGAAACTCAGTAATTATAATTTATAATATTATTATTTTTTGCAATTTCTGGGTAGAAATATTCATATTGCAATGGCAAACTTCAGGTCTCGATAACATTTGGTATCCGTTTTGATACAATATTATCGTTTAAAGATGTGCGTATATTATTAATTAATTATTATAACTAAAATAAGTAAATTCGAAAAAAAAATAACCCCAACCTAGTTGTGTTGGCTATTTTTAAGGCGTATTACATTATCCTGACTGTAGCATCCTAACTGGAGAAGGGGCGTTAAACCATCTCACTAATTAGAGCGAAACAATTATAATCCTTTTTAAAAACAACAACAACATATGTAACAATATAAATGTTTATTTCGATATGTAACAAACATCTAAGAATCAAAGTAGTATAGGCGACAAAATTAACGGAAACCCTACGTTTATGTAATTGTATAGTGTAAGGTTCATCACTATAGATATCATAGTCTTAAGCAATGGCATGATGTAAATACTCCTTTATATCAGTAGTTGAATATATTCATAACTGACAACACTGTATTTGAGATGGATTATATTTAAGATCTGTAAACACTGATTTAAGAATGTCAGATTTCATATATGTAACGAAATGATGGGAACAAATGTATTTAAAAAGAGATAATTAAAAACCAATAATCAGATAAAAGTGTTTTGTTCGATAAATAATCCAATAATAATAAGAAGAGTTTTCATCTCAGAAGTGAGATTAGTAAACAAGCCCACAAAAATACCTGACATTACGGCGGTGAGAAGTGTTAGTTACCTATTCTTTACGAGATGAGAGTGTTACGAACACAACAATGATGAGCATCACAGGAGCTGAAGTGAGCCAAGAACATCCCGTTCAAAACAATAAATAAGGGAACGGCAACGCAAGTGTGAACGTCACGAGAAGGAAGCACGGGAGCGAAATGTTCGTCGTGAGGCGACGCTTGTTAAGCACGAGTGAGGATGATCGAAGGAGCCGTTTGCATACAAGACACAACTATGATACATGTGAACCGCTCCAGCAAGGACATCAAATAAGCGCAAATAAATTAACAAATCGAGAGACGGAACACGGGACACGACACCAAGTATTGCGGGTACGATATTACATTATCCAAAGGAACCAAGTATGGCTGGTATGATATTACAGTGAATAATTATATTTTCTTTCTTTTCATAAACGAAATCAGAGGCGGAGTTGTTGTTGTCATCGAGCGCATCCGGTGAGTCGGAGTATGGAGCGCAGAGACAGCAAGAGAAGTCGAGGGCGCCGCAACCTTCGCCACGAGCACGGCGCGCGCAGCGGGGAGTCGTCCCAGAGCAGTGGCAGCAGTAGGAGTCAGCGCTGCAGCACGAGTCAGCACTGCAGCAGGACTCAGCACTGCAGCCGTGACCGTGAGCGTCGCGGCGGTATTGTCGAGCGCAGCGCGCGCAGCGTTGTCGGCGCGTCACAGAGCAGAAATGGTATGCAGATGTCGCGAAATGAGTCAGTGAGTGGAAATGATTTCCAAGGTAAAGATAATCAAGTATTTTTGGTGAAACTGATCAAATCTTTGCATAGTAACAGATCTCAAGGTAATAAATTTCCTATGTTAGGTAATTGTATAACAGAGTTTGACCCGATGGTTTAGGGACCGACTGTACACATGTGGCTTGATAAAGTAGACGAGTGCGCCAAGTTGTACTGTAACTGGGGCAACGATCAGATCATCCAGTGCATTACCAAAATTAACAGGTGTGGCAAAGACATGGTATCAGGCCCTTCCTACAATGTCCTCTACGTGGCCCCAATGGAAATGTAAATAATTGTATCATTCCCTAACAGTGATGATTACAAGGAATTATTAACTGAGATATTAAGTAAGCGTGATAAGTTCGTGATTCATTAGAACTATATTATTATGAAAAATTAATTTGCTAAATAGATGCGATATACATGGTAAACGAGCAGTAAGATACAATCATCTTATATGGAATCGATGATCGGTCTGTAAGATTAGGTGCTTAGGCAGTTAAATGTCAAGAACCAGAACAAGTTTTAGAATATATTTACTTAACAATAAAACAACAGTCGCAAGAATTTGAAAAGACAAGACATAACTTTGAATCTTCAGCCAAGTGGCTTAATAAAATGAATGTCACAAGTTAAAACTTAATCCTACATTTAATGATTCAGAACCGCAGTCTGAACTCGTTATTGTCTGTTAATTTGAATAAGTCGGGTCATTTCAGTTTCAAATTTACAAAGGGAAAGATTTTGAAGCGTAACATTTATCATAGGCTAGGGCTATCAACAGGTTGTCCTAAGTTACCTTCTGTAATCTCAGATAAAATCAAAAGTCCTTCAGAAAAGGTTGTTCCACCTGTAGACGTCAATGGGGACAATGACAATAAATACTTATTGGAGTTAAAACTAAAAGTAAATCATGTGCTTACATTTACTACCCATGACAATGCCCATGTGCTATGGGTAGTCAATGCACGTTAATAATAAGGCGCAGCGAAGCAGTTAAAATAGGTATGAATTGGTCAACAACAGGTCACCTTCCAGTTATGAGAAATAATATTGTCTTGCCTGTAGGATCAACCAGTATTGAGTTTTCTGAATAAATAAAAAAAAACCTACTACCTAATATCGTAAATGCGAAAGTTTGAGTGTGTGTGTGTGTTTGTGTGTTAATTTGTTGCTTCTTCACGCTGCAATGGTTTTGTGGATTTGGATAAGAATTAGGATGGACATAAGTTATAACCTGGAGTAATTCATAACACATAAGGGTTTTCATCCCGGAAAAATATAAAAAAAAACTTATGGGAATTATGATAATCGAATTATGCGCGGGCGAGGACGTGGACAGAAGCTAGTACGAAATATAATGGAAACAGTAAACGTTTTAATCGTTGATATACACGGATTAGGTGGATTGTTAGCAAAATTTTTTTAGTTCAAAATTTTAATTCAAATTTATGATGAATTAATTACTCGTGTTTTAAATACTAATTATCGTTTGTATGTAATTATTTTAGAGCTTTATGGAGATGACTCAATTTTAAATTTGAATGTGAGTGAATACCTTAGCAACGATGAGATACGAGAAATCAAGCAACTATTGATGAAACATGAGAATTGTTTTTTTTCCAGAAGTCTCAAAGATTTAGGCGTTACTGATACAAATGGAGATAGAATTCACTGATAACTTGATAAGCAATTATTTTTATTTCTATTTTGATACCGGTGCGATCTTTTGAGGAAAGTTTAAGTAGATTAGAGGGAGTCTAACTGTTGAGCGAGGCAGGGCTCACAATTAAACTAAAGAAATGACATTTTTTCTGTAAGCGGTTGGATTTCTTACGTTTTTATGTAAGTGCTGAAGGCGTAGGGCATGATTCGCGAAAAACCTTCAATACCACAATATTTTCATAACGTGAGACGTTTCATAGGATTACTTAGTTTCTTTCGTAGATTCGTTAAAGATTTCGCCTTAATTGCTCAACCTTTAACGGATCTCTTGAAATTAAAATTCGAGTGGAAATAGACAGATGATCATACAACAGCTTTTAATACTTTAAAACAAAAAATTGTTATACGACCAATATTAGCTAAGAATACAATACAATGGAATAGAAAAACGTTTATTCGACAAACACATCAACACAGGGGTACATCATAGAAAAGATACAACGATGTAAAGGCCAAGGTTGGTAGTTGAGATCCATTCTCTCGAGTTGGAGACCCTTTCGGTTGTAGCATCCTTAAGCCATTTTAGGGTGTATCTTTTCATTCATTCATTCATTCAAAATTATGACTGACTGTAATGTGTTACGAACTACGCTAACAAGAAGAGACTTGATTCCGCGAATTTTCGTACGACTGTGGAATCGAGTACAGGCATGGGTCGCGTATGGCAGACGTAGACGCACTTAGTCGTGGTCCTGTAACTGGGCCAACTGCTGAAAACCAAACACAATATTGACGTGTTGCATGTTGATGTTAAGGATTGAATCATAACCGTGCAAGGTAATGACGAATAATTAAGGTGTATTAGTCTAATTATCATGATCAAGATACCAGATTGATGGCTGAACACGTAAGTGGAGATGATTTGATGATGTTGAGATCAGATGCCAAAGAAAAGATTGTTATGCAACAAGAGTGTTCTTAAGAAGGATTTCGATAAGCACAGGCAGGTAGGAAAGTCATACAGTGTCGGAAATCTTGTTCGGGTAGAATGAACTGTTTATGACAAAGATCATTCTGGTCAATAAAACGTTATTTTCCAAATTTTATGGGCCGTACAGAAGTATAAAAATATTGCCAAACAATGGATTTTTAGTTGAAGACACTCCCTTAACTAAGAAAGGTAGCGAAAAGTATGAAAATGTAGTAGCACTAGACAAAGTACATCCATGACTTAGTTTTAAGGGTTACTCCAGTGATAATAGCGATAAAAGCGAAAATTGAGACGACAGCAGTGACGACTTTAAGTAAAATTTGTGCATATGTGATGTGAATACTTACTATTGAGTTGTATTGGAATATATAGCTAAATACGTCTAGATGAATGTTTATGTATCATTATAAGTTAGTTATGAGCTGTCAGTGTCGATTTGAATGGTGTTGTAACGATATTGCATAGATGATCGGGATGATCAGTGCAGCTTTGAATGATGTAGTATAAGAATATATTGTAGCTAAATACGTCTAGATGAATGTTTATGTATCATTATAAGTTAGTTATGAGCTGTCAGTGTAGATTTGAATGGTGTTGTAACGATATTGCATAGATGATCGGGATGATCAGTGCAGCTATGAATGATGTCGTATAAGAATATATTGTAGCTAAATACGTCTAGATGAATGTTTATGTATCATTATAAGTTGGTTACGAGCGGTCAGTGTCGATTTGAATGGTGTTGTAACGATATTGCATAGATGATCGGGATGATCAGTGCAGCTTTGAATGATGTAGTATAAGAATATATTGTAGCTAAATACGTCTAGATGAATGTTTATGTATCATTATAAGTTAGTTATGAGCTGTCAGTGTAGATTTGAATGGTGTTGTAACGATATTGCATAGATGATCGGGATGATCAGTGCAGCTATGAATGATGTCGTATAAGAATATATTGTAGCTAAATACGTCTAGATGAATGTTTATGTATCATTATAAGTTGGTTACGAGCGGTCAGTGTCGATTTGAATGGTGTTGTAACGATATTGCATAGATGATCGGTATGATCAGTGCAGCTTTGAATGATGTCGTATTTAATATCTCACAAATGATCGTAGATTATAATTAACTTTGTAGAAAATAATTGTGATGAGGCTATGAGCGATCAGTGCAAAAAAGAGAGATATTGAGCAATCATTATCGCACAGATGGTCGTAGATTGTAGCAGACTGTGCAAGATCCTAGAGATATTGTTTGACTTTGTGGAATAAGAATACTGAGCATAGGCTGAGCAGTCAGTGCAGATATGTCAGAAGTTGATATAGCATAGATGGCTGTAGATTATAGCAGACTGTGCAAGATAGCAAATAGGGTTGAATTATCCACAAATGTCTAATAAAACGAAATGGACCATAGGTTATAACCAGTCAGTGCAGATATTATATCCGGAGTTGATATACTTAGCATAGATGGCTGTAGGTTATAGCAGACTGCAAGATAGCAAAAAGGGTTGAATTATTCACAAATGAATAAAACGAATTGGAGCTTAGCATAGATGGCTGTAGGTTATAGCAGACTGCAAGATAGCAAAAAGGGTTGAATTATTCACAAATGAATAAAACGAATTGGAGCTTAGGCTATGAGCAGTCAGTGCACATATATCAGAAGTTGATATAGCATAGATGACTGTAGATTATAGCAAACTGCGCAAGGTAGATAATAAGGTTAAATAAATAAATAGTAAATAAATTATCCACAAATGTCTAATAAAACGTGTACTATATTAACAATTGGAGCTTAGGCTATGAGCAGTCAGTGCAGATATGTCAGAAGTTGATATAGCATAGATGGCTGTAGATTATAGCAAACTGCGCAAGGTAGCTAATAAGATTAAAAAAATAAATTATGCACGAATTTCTAACAAAACGTGTATTATATTAACAATTGGAGTAAAGGCTATGAGCAGTCAGTGCAGATATGTCAGAAGTTATCTATATATATAAAAGGCAAAACTGACTGACTGACATATCAACGCACAGCCGAAACTACTGTACCTAGAAACTTGAAATTTGTTACAGGGGTTCCTTTCATGATGTAAGCGAGCACGAAGAAAGGATTTTCCGAAAATCGACCCCCAACGGGAAGAAATGGGGGGAGTAGCGGGAAACTAATTCTACGTGTACGAAGTCGCGGGCGTCCTCTAGTATAGCATAGATCGCTGTAGATTGTAGCAGACTGCGCAAGATCCTAGAGCTATTGTTTTATTAATAATTAGTCGTAGATTATAACAGACTGTGCAAGATCCTAGAATTATTGTTTTATTAATAATTAGTCGTAAATTGTAGCAGACTGTGCAAGATTCTAGAATTACTGTTTTTTTTTTTTTAATGCAATATGTTGATTTGTTATTAATATTATTATTATAAATGTTTTTGTTGTAATGGGAGGACCCATTTTGCTAAGGATGGCCGAGTTGTAAGGTTCATCACTATAGATATCATAGTCTTAAGCAATGGCATGATGTAAATACTCCTTTATATCAGTAGTTGAATATATTCATAACTGACAACACTGTATTTGAGATGGATTATATTTAAGATCTGTAAACACTGATTTGAGAATGTCAGATTTCATATATGTAACGAAATGATGGGAACAAATGTATTTAAAAAGAGATAATTAAAAACCAATAATCAGATAAAAGTGTTTTGTTCGATAAATAATCCAATAATAATAAGAAGAGTTTTCAATAGTGTCTGTGGAAAATGGAGACTATATTTGAATTTGGACGTATCTTCTCTTAATTATCTACACCACTACAAAGACTTTCGTTATTTTTTCCACCTTCAGTAAGATAATTAAAAGTAATGTATGAATGTGGAAGAAGCGAAAGAGATTTGTCAAGATCGTAGCAGGTGGAAAGAAGTGGTCTCTGCCTACCCCTCTGGGAAACAGGCGTGATTTAATGTATGTATGTATGTAATTATTAAAAACGGATTGGTGCCATCTGGACCGTCATACTGACATTGACAAATGTTTTTGTGACAGTGACATTTCTTGGTAGGTTTGATGAGCATTTCTCAAATTGCCACTTTTAGTGACATCTCAAGAAATAAAAAAAAATTGGCAGGTAGGTAGGTAGAGAACATCAAACTATGCAATAATTAAATACTATATTAGAATAGTATTTAATTATTTAATTATTCAAGCAGTGTCCGAAAATATTTGTCTGGAGAGTTCCTTTTGTGTTACCGATACTCAAACGTTTTTACTATCCACTCCCCGCAACCTTGGCAATGTTTGCCAAACCCCTGACTCTCGATCTAAACAATAATAAAACTCAATTAAAATTTATCAATCAAAAGACAAATAAAGAATAATATTGATTGTTGTTATACTTACAATTCTAGGCATCACAGCAAACTATGTTTTTTTTAAATATTTTTTGGCCAGGTTGCGGGACCTTTAAGCCACGTCTTTATTGGGTAATATTAAATTTTACTTCAGTTTTTGTCACTTCATTTTCTTAAATAGATTTCACCGTGTTTTTTGTTGTGAATTTGTAATAGGTTTATGAGTATTAATGTCTTTCAAAACGATGATGCGTTCACAGAGAAGATAACGTAACTCTCGTCGGACTGCTGAAGCTAGAGTCTGTCTAATGAAAGATGAACCTGAGAAAAAGCGATATTACCGATCAATGTAGGAATAAACGAATTTGATACTTTTCTTATTTTGCTTATTTTGGTGGGCGCAAAAAAAAGAGGAACCGCATAATTTTTCACAATACTAAGGCCTGTATTAATAAACTAAAGGTACTCAAATCCACTAATACCACACTCAAGTGTCCGATTGTCCATATTAAGACCACACACGGTATCATATTTAAGTACAGTTTATTAATAGAAGTCCAAGAGTCTTATTACTTAATACGTATGGATCAACTTTTTTGTTGTTGTTATTTGTCTCGAGAGGCCAGGAGACAACAGTGATAGAGTTTCTTAGGAAAAATGTTATAATGTGTACTTCTAGCACACTCAGGAGAAAAGCCATAAAAGAATGGTAGTGGACTTATATCCTTTTAAATCATAGTTTTAATGAGTGACCCAGGAAACGCCACCCTGGCAACGAACTACAAAGAAAAGTTGATTGACCCGTATAGTCAGCATTAAATAAATAGATAGTGCACCCAAAGTCGCCAAACTTGTACCAAACTATTTGGTGACTTTGGGTGTCACGAAGTATTTGATGCTTTAAAACTATCTATGAAAAATAAATGCAGACCACCATAATAATGCTTGCATCAGCATGCTTTCTCATTTGTGAGCTCTTTTAGTAAATAAAATCATCAATAACATTAGTCATTAAGTAAAAAGATTTTATTTATTATTAGGGTAAAACCGATGCTTTCTCTCAACTCTAATAGGCAACTCTAATAGGCATCAACTGCTAATAGGCATCTGAGTGTAGGCCCTTGCTTCTTTAAAATATAAAATTCGTTCACTTTATTTCGGATGGCATGGATGTCAAAACTATCTAAGTTGGATACTGTGGCCTTGTGAGGTCGCTTCTTTCCTGGGGTACTGAAGACACCATGGTTTACTTTGCCTTCATTATTTATTCTCTTCAATGTCGAAACACTGATATCTGTAAGAAGAAAGAAGGAATGAATTAAACAGAACACCATTTACAGATACATTGTGACTACAACCCCATTATACAGTCCGACAGCTCTAAGAACATTTGGGTTTAGGTAAAATCAATAATAATTTTAGTATTTACCGGTCATTGAAGATAATTCTTCTAAATACTTCGTCTGACTCTTGCTCCAACTCTTTCAACTGCTGAACATTTTTCAAACCGTTTGTTTTTCACCATCCACGTCCAGCTTATCTGAAAGGAATACATCGTTTAATTTCTTAATGGAAAAGAAATACCAATTTCAAAAGATAGGTAGGACAGAAAAAGGTATAATATTCTATGAAACTTTGGATTGAAGATACAGAAATAATAAGTATCAAAATTAACATGCCATACTAACCTTGAACTAACCTATAAATTCGGTCACCGTATCTAAACACTCTGTTGTTTCAACAATGCTTCCCTCTTCTCTTGTTTTTCTTTATATTTGTTTAGAATGGTAAAAAGTATCTGTCGCACACCACTTTTGATAGTTTTACGCATGTTTAGTCCGTAAATTTCCAAAAGAAATCTAATTTGACACACTCACTCACACCAATAACAACTTGTTTGTCACAGTCAAAACGTCATTTTAATAGTGTTGCCAGACTTGCCAGTCAAATAAAAGCCCGGTTCATCATTCATTAGACAGACTCTATAAAACCTGTCCCAGACGTACCAATTTAACCTGCATGCAGTCCTTCCATAGCAAATCGGAACTTATAGCTCCGTATTACACTTGTGAGAAAAAGACGGAGCACTCCTTCAATTCATTTTTTAGGCCAGCCGCATACATACGTTTTCCGTATACGTTTTCGTGTATACGGAAAACGTATGTATGCGGCCGGGCTTAAGGTATTATTAGTGATCAAAAGCGTCTACTTAAACGTAAGGTATTAAGCGAGACTCTGTGGCGAGACCGATCCGAACGTTTTCGAACATTTCCGAACAATGGCCGACGGTTCAAATTGTCAATGATATCGAGATTTCATTACGTGATTGTAGAAAAAATACGCAGCGAAACCAGTAAATTTTATGTTTTTTTCTATTCCCATGTCTAGAGAATAGATTTCAATAGTTTATTCTTAGGTAACGTGCGTTGTTTTCGAGAAACGTGATAACAAAGTTCTTAAAATTTGTAGGGCGCCATCTCGCTTCTTCCTTCGTTTTTTATCCCGTTCTGGTTTTTCAATTTTATATAATAGATTGCTTAATGAAAATGTTCGCAATCCATTTACCCCCGAAACAATTTTACAAAAAAATAAAGAAAAAATCTTTACATTATTGGATCGATCACTTACTGATCATTGTGCTTTAAAAGTAAATTTTATTCTTAATGCAGATTTTACTCAAGATACCAAACAGCTAAATAATAGGTACGTTTGACTTTCAATTTAGTAACAATGTGGTGAATCTTAGTAGCGACAAAAATGATATTTTTATAACTATAGTTAACGAAATTTTGACAAGATTATCTAACTTTAATAATAATAATAACTTTATTCAACAAACCACTAAGTTTTAGTAGGTAAGATAACTAATTACTAAACACATTTTTCAACTAGCACATGTTGCTGTCAGTTGTAAGTTACATTCTAAGAATACAATGATGTCCTCTACTCCCGTACTAGTTAAAAACTGTATCACGGTGGAGTAAGATTCGCCATGCATACAATTTAGACATGACAAACCAGTATTGAGTGCTTGAAGTAAAACAATAATATAAAAAGTACTTAACAGTTTCAATTTAAGTAAACTAAATCAGGTAAACCAATAATATAAAAGGAGCTTAACAGCATTAACTTTAAATAATTGAGGGTAACACTACACAGTCATTAAATATAATGGTTACTATTCCGTTATGTTAAGGTTGAAAACGCGCTGCAATCACTACTTGTGCGATTATTAGCGGTAACTTAGTCGTAAACATGTAGTATATGCAAAAAATGCGGATATTTTTTCATATCGGACATAGTTTATCTTAAAGATATATGTGAGTGTATGGATGTGGGTGTGTGTGGGTGTGTGTATGTCTGTGTCTACATGTGTGTGCGTGTGTGCGTGTGTGTGTGTGTGTGTAATATGCCATTTACTTTATTAGTTCCTCGGTGTCTTCATAGCTAACTGCATTGAGATAAATGTTTAATGTTTTTTTACAATGATAGAAACTCAAGTCGCGCAACTTTACGTGCTTGCTTTTGCGATTGTATAGTAAGGGGCCCAGATGATGTTGAAATTTGCGAGAAAATGCTAACTTTGATTTAGGGACGGTATAGACTAAATCAGTTCTACGGCGTGATGAACAATGGTCGGGTTGTTTATGATGCTGCGCTAATATTGTATTTAATAAAAAGCTGTCTAACGGTAAGCACTTTCATGTCTTTATATAGTTGTTGCGTGGAGTATCTTACATTTTTAAAGGACATGACTTTTAGAACGGCGCGTTGGGCACGTTCAAGTGGCAGTAATGCAGTTTTGGTAGTACCTCCCCATGCATTTATGCAGTAATTTGTAATAGATTGACAGAGACCATAGTATATAGTAGTTAACAACTTACTATCACAAACATGTTTGAGATTTTTGAACACATAAATTAGTTTTCTAACCCTTCTTGTTAAATTAACAATATGTTTATTCCAATTAAGGTTTTTATCTAGTTCAACGCCTAGATAACGGATAGTATCAGTTCTACCAACCGAGAGACACACGCATTCGGCCAGTTCGGAGCAGTAATGGGCTTTTAGAGTGACTGTATCAGACGAGGGCTGGGTATTATTTCTAACACTAAATGTTATAAACTTGGTTTTAGCCGAGTTTAAAGTAAGGAGATTATTTTCGAGCCACTTAGTCACTCTATTGAAATGAAACCTTGTTGAGCAGTCTTAGCTAGCAAGTCCCACGAACTATCCTGGAAAAGTAAGACTGTGTCATCAGCAAAGGCTACGATTTGCGCATTTTCCAGCGACAGGAGACAAAGATCATTGATATTATATTAAAAAAAGGATAGGCCCAAGGACACTGCCTTGTGACACGCCGTAAATGATATCCTCCTCATTGCTCAGAAGTTCTCCGACACTCACCAACTGTTTTCTATTTGTTAAATAATCAGTCAGGAGTAGGAGTGGCGGACCTCGTATACCTATACTCTCCAGTCTCTTGACAAGGATGGGAACAGAGACTGTATCGAATGCTTTTTTTAGGTCAAGAAAAATTCCGAGAGCCTTCGTATTGTTATCAATTTGGTCAACAATATATGAGGTCACATTTTTTATGGCATCTACAGTGGATCTGTGTTCTCTGAATCCAAATTGATTAACAAATAGAGTTTGGTTTTTATTTAAGTAAGTTTTAATTCTACTATTTAAGAGTTTTTCTATTACTTTAGCAAGTGATGGTAGCAATGAAATTGGCCTATAATTTGAGATACAGTCTCTGTCCCCTGATTTGAATACCGGGATTACGACCGACTTCTTTAACGCATCCGGAAACTTTCCTTAATTAAAACAGAGATTGCAAATAGTGGCTATCGGTTTGCAAAGGACGTCAACACCCATTTTAAGAAAGTTGGACGAGATTCCGTCCCACCCAGTGGCAGCACTTGATTTTAGACTACGAATTTGTTGGCTAACTTCTAGATCATCAGTGGGCATCAAGTACATGGAATTGCCTGAATACTTCGACACTCTCAATTCATCAGCACGTTGCTGCTCAAGTAAACCAGTTCTACTGATGATCTCTGTAGCCAAGTCTTTGCCAATATTAGCGAAATATTGATTAATATAATTTATAAATGCTTAAGGGGTGGATTTGAAATTTAATAAGTGCGTTGTGTTATCCGTATGTTTGTTGATTTGACAGACATTTTTGAGGAGTTCCCATTGTTTTTTTACGTTGTTAGCATTTGCTTTGATTTGTGCTCTTTGATATGCCCTTTTAAGGTTATTGAGAATATTATTACAAGTATTACGATATCTCCGGTACGTAATTTTTAAGATTGCATTGTTAGAATCCTTTTTAAGTTTTAAATGTAGATTATCCCTATTCCGCATGCAGCGGATCAGGCCGGGCGTGATCCACGGTTAGATATTAGTTTTCCTATGAGAATTAGTCACATATACAGTGTATTTATCCAAAGTGACAGTTAAATACGATAAAAATATATTCGTTGCTGCATTACAATTTTTATCCAGTAGTTCTTCATTCCAATTAATTTTTTCAAGTTCCTTAATTATTTTAACATAATCTATTTTTTTTATTTTACGTCGTGTAGTGGAGTTTTGCACTAGATCTTTTGAGAGGGATATCATAACACAAGAGTGATCAGTAGTTGTAATATCACACACAATTGTCGTTGTTGAAAGTTTGGTTTTCACAAAACAGTGATCAATACAATTATTATATCTCGTAGGTAAAGTATGTGCTGGTAGAAGACCATTAAGTGTCAGCATGTCCAGGTAATCAGATGAGCGAGATTCCTGGTTCCCGTCTTTGATATCAATGTTCTGGTCACCCATAATTATAATATTTCGGAATATTTTAAGTTTTATCAGTAAAAACTTTGAGAGGAAAGATAGTGGATGGAGTTTATTTAAATTCAACTATCTAGATGTGAATGTAAATAAATTCAACCCATTACGTGGTTCTTCCTATATTTAAAATTGCCGAGAGATATAATGAATAATAAATAAAAAACAATAATCATGAATGTTTTAGATGGGCTGTGTTGTCAGGGTTATACCCACCTACAAACCATCATCAAATACATGGAATTCATATATAGCGCATAAACATAAACTTAACTTTGAAAATTTGACTTTCCCATTTAAATAACGGGATGTTCATAATTTGAAAAAATGAATGATATAAGCATTAAAATTTTTGGACTCGAGTACAATTCACAAAGTAAAAAACATGATGTGATAGGCCCATTTCACTTAACTAAATGTAAAAAAGCTACCCACTTAAACTTATTATATTGTGACGGTATGCGCGGACGCACACAGCCGACAATGTCGAGTCCGGTGAGGGCTCGACTTTAATACCTCTAGTTCAAGGATCCTAATACGAGTTTTCACGGAAACAACGGTTTACCCAAACCAACACCTGTAATTAAATATTTACAACACAATTCACTTAACCTAAATCACTCGCTGAAATAGGGATGGTCCACGTGACCATAGGCGGAAGCTATCTTCTGATACGGGACGGGAGTGAAGCTCCTAAAACCGGCCATCCACGTTACGGTCTACCGGAGAGGTTACCTGCGCGGGCAACCGGAGGACACGGCACACACGCACAGGTTCACCGTACGGTGTCACTCGAAAGAATTGATTTTTGGTTTTGCTCCGGTCGCCTGCATAGGTAGAACTCTCCGGTAACCGTAACGTGTATGGCCGGCTTTACTAGATGGTCGGCGGCGTGAGGCGCCGTGACGGGAAGAAGAAGTTCCTTAAACGCAGATGGAGTGAAGCTCCCAAATATGAGGTTTGGCGTGACGCGCCGAGATAGGGTGGAGGAGGTTTCCCAAATCGCGGATGGAGTGAGGCTCCTTACTAGTATCTGACACTGCTGGCCTAAACGCTCTCAGTCACAGTGCCGACGGGACTGTAATCCCCGAGCCGCCAGACGCACAGAACCTGGGGAGTCCAGGGGTTTGGTGTAGATACTCCAAATAAGTACGGTATGGTTTCAACGCCGACGAGACGGTAATCCCCGAACCGCCAGACACGTTGAACCTTTTGGGAAAGAGAGTTTCGGTGTGGGAAAAGATCTGAACGCCGACGGGACGGTAATCCCCGAGCCGCCAAACACGTCCGGACCTTTGGGAAAGAGAGTTTCCGTGTGGGAGGAGATCTGAACGCCGACGGGACGGTAATCCCCGAGCCGCCACACACGTCCGGATCTTAGGAACGGTGGTTAAGGAATGGGAGAGGGAACGACACTTCGATAGTTAGATCTAAAGGTAGGGATGCTCTCTCCCGGCCCTTCAGCACTGGCTGGGGTAAGACTCCGCTCGCGATTCACCGGTCCCTCGTCAAACTGACACCTGCCCCTCCCCCCTTAATTATAGCAGATGTTTAGGCTAAATTGCAATGGAAGAGGTCACACTTCGATAGTTAGATCTAAAGGTAGGGATAATCTCTCCCGGCCCTTCAGCACTGGCTGGGGTAAGACTCCGCTCGCGATTCACCGGTCCCTCGTCAAACTGACACCTGCCCCTCCCCCCTTAATTATAGCAGATGTTTAGGCTAAATTGCAATGGAAGAGGTCACAAAAGAGGGCAGCGCAAGGAGACACGCGCAAAAATAGTATCTCCAGGCAAAAGACCAAGCCTCAAAAAAGGGTAGCCCCACCCATAAAGATGGTGTCCACAGCCACACAAGCGGTCCAGAAAAGATCTCCGACCCAACCCTTCCATTGTCGGGCAAAAGAAAGGAAGCCCGTAGTCCGTAAGCATGCATGCGTCAGGATTCCCACTCCGCGACTCACATAGATATAAGTCTCCCCCCCATCCCAACCCCCACTCCTATCCCCCTTTTTGGAAAAACCCCGCGGATAAGTAAACGGAGGAAGGACTTTCTCCTCCGGCCTTTCAGCACTGGCTGGGGTAGTATCCGCGGGAGTCTAAATTCTAGATGGTAATAGGGGCATTGGTGTTTTTAGCCGGTGCGACCCCGGCAGTACCTGGGCCCTCCATTCCCAGGTCTCCGGAAGGGATTTTCACCTCTGCCCTTTTTCTTTTTCTCAAAGTAATGTTTTAAAAAATAGTAAACAAAAGCAAGGACTTTTGTCTTTGGCCCTTCAGGCGATTACCAAAAAAAAAAAAAAAAAAAGGTAGGGATGCAGCGAGACGGTAGTCCCCGAGCCGCCAGCGATCCGCACCCTATGTGAGCACACCGCGAAGTGCGCCGCGCTCGTGGTCATCTCAATCCCTCCTTGTCGTGGGATGAGGAGCCGGTACGGGCCTTTTGGCCCCTGTCTGGGGTGTTCTGCGCCGACCGTCAAAACGGTCGGGTCCTAGGCCAGGCTGCGGGGATGTGGGGAAGGAAGGGGATTTCGGGTAGGTGAGGAAAGGGAGGCGTCAATACGGGTGTTACGTTGCTCGCGAGATCAAGCCAGCCGGGTGAGACCTCATTAGGGGAGGCCCGGCTAGCGACCTACAAGCTGGGCAGCGTCTTCATGGGTTCATTTTCTTGTCGACATCGTCGCCGTGTCGAGATCTGGAGGGTACGCCTTGCCGTCGGGGGGTCGCGCGTGCTGTGGTGCGATATCCCTCAGGTGGGGGAATCGCGACGCTATTGCTCGCGCGAACATCAACGTGGCGAGGCGTTTGATGAACTCGTCCAGGCTCTCGACCTTAAGGTCCCTCTGGATCGGGGCATTCCTCATGTAGCGGGGGGCATTCATCACGACTCGCAGGCACAGGTTTTGCTGGGACTCCAGCTTCTTCCTGTGCGTTGCGGCTAAGAGAGCGTACCACGAGGGTGCGGCATAGGTGAGGCGGGGTCTAATTTAGGTCTTGTAGACCCCGAGCTTCACGTGCAGAGGGAGGCTAGATCCGAGCACTGGACGCAACAGGACTCGTGCTGTTCTTGCTGATGCGACGACGGTCTTTACGTGGGGGCCCATGGTTAGGCGTCTATCAATCGTGGTCCCCAAGTATTTCACAACCGGGGACCACGAGATGTCTTGTCCGTGGAGGGTGAGTGGTGGGATACGGTGGATGCATTTACTTACGAAAATCGCCTGGGTCTTGGTGACGTTTACGGTCAGCCTCCACCTGGCGAGCCAGTCTGGTAAGGCGTCAATTTGTCGCTGCAGCTTGACGGCGGCAAATTCTGGCTTGTAAGAGGAAGCGTAGAATGCCGCATCGTCGGCATACAGAGCCAGGTGGGAACCATCAACGACCGGTATGTCATCGGTGTAAAGGTCGTAACATACCGGTGATAGGCAGCTGCCTTGAGGGACTCCGGCTGCTATGGGGCGACTTTCGGAAATGGCGTCTTCTACCACCACTCTGAAGGTGCGATCCGTCAAAAACGACTGGACCACTTTCGTCAGTCTGCGTGGGGCCGAGGATTGGGACATCATGTAGACCAGGCCTGAGTGCCAGACCCGGTCGAAGGCCTTCTCCATATCCAGGAGAACTGCGGCCGTGTGCTCGCGTTTGTTCGCGGCGACCGCCATATGATGCAGGACTCTGGACAGTTGGAGCGTGGTGCTGTGTTCAGCGCGGAACCCGAATTGTTCTTGGCGAGGTGTGATATGTGGGACCAGTTTGGTGAGCAGCAGCTTTTCGAACACCTTCGAGATGCACGGTAAAAGGGTGATTGGCCGATAGCTCTCGGGCTTCAGTATGTTCTTCCCCGGTTTGGGCAACATGATCACATTGCCGGCCTTCCAGTTGAGTGGGAAGTTGCCGGTGCGGAGGACGTTAAAAAGGTGCGTTACCGCCGCGATAGCGCGCGGCGGTAAGTGGCGAAGGGTGGCGTTGGTGATACCATCCGCACCGGGGGCCTTTCTGGGCTTTGTTTTTGCGATCATGCGCTTTACTCTGCCCGGGGAAAAGAAGATGGGATCTTCATTGGGAGCTATCGGGGAGGTGAAGTAAGTACGAAGGTGCTCTTCAACTGCCGCGATGTGGTAAGTGCGCCGCGGCTCCTGCGCCGGGCGCGTATATGGGCCGTGAGGGCGGGGGGCGCGGTGCGGGGTCGGTACTTCGCTATGGAGAGGCGGCCGCTTCGATTTGTGACGTCACGCTGGCCTACGTGATCTCGGGTGCGTAGGCTACGTTCCTGAGCCAGCGCGTGACGTCACAATATTTATAACCAAAGGTAGTAAAGCACATTATTGCTTGATCAAAAATTTATCTAGATTCGTATCTAAACAATTATCCAATACACAACATGCTACACATATTTGTGATGGTTGCCTAACAATCACATGAAAATTTAATGAATCATCAAAGAAACGACTGTTTCCATGTTTGCGTAAAATTTACCTTCAGAACAGGTTAAAAAGAAAAACTGGTTCAATGAAAATGTCCCATCAAAACAACTTAGCTTCAATAATTATGAACGTAAATTAAGGGTGCCTTTTGTTGTTTATGCCGATTTTGAGGCTTTTTTAAACCCAATTCATTAGTACATCCTCTGCAACAAATATACAAAAACACGAGGTAGGTATATAGTTTTGGATACTACATTAAGTGTTCTTATGATGATAATTTGTAAATGTATAGAACATACAAAGGTAAAGATTGTGTACAGACATGTATGAAATACATTAAAAAAGATTTAGATAACATTTGTAGGAGTAATACTTTTGGCAAAACCCCTTTGCCTTTATCTGATGCAAATAATTTAGACATTGCTCAGAGTAGTACATGTTACATTTGCGATAAAAAATTAAACGGTGATGTTACTATTTCTTATAACCATCATACAGGTTTTTATGAAGGAGTAGCACATCAATTTTGTTCTGAAAAATACAGGGCACTTAATTTTGTACCCGTATTTTTCCATAATTTGAGCAACTATGATAGTCATTTTATAGTATATGGGCTTGGATTTGAAAAAGAGGACATTGAACTGATACCAGAGAACAAAGAGAAATACATTTCCTTTTCTAAATCTTTGCAAGTGAATAATCGCACAATGAAATTGAAGTTTGTTGATTCACTAAAATTTATGAGTTGCAGTCTTGAAAAATTAGCCACAACCTTGACAACTGAACAATTTCGTGAATTAAAATTGAGTTTTCCATGTGAAGAGGATTTTAAACGATTAATACGAAAGGGTATCTATCACTTTGAGCACATGAAATCATAATGAAACGTTAAAATTAACTTCTCTTCCCTCTCAAGATAAATTCTACAGTTCTTTGACTGATTGCAACATATCAGAAGACGATTATGAACATCCGAAAGATGTTTGGTCTCATTTTCAATGTCAAAATATGGGGGATTATTCTGATTTATATTTAAAAACAGATGTTTTGTTACTTACTGATGTATTTGAAAATTTTAGAAATGTATGTTTTAGGACATATGGATTAGATCCAGGTAATTATTATACTGCTCCAGGATTAAGTTGGGATGCGATGTTAAAAACTACAAAAATAAATCTAAAGCTCTTAACCGACATTGATAAAATTGCTTTCATAACTAAAAATATTCGAGGCGGCATATCACAATGTAGTAAAAGACATGCAAAAGCTAATAATAAATTTATGCCAGAATATGATCAAAATATTCTTTCTTCATTTCTTATGTACTTGGATGCAAATAATCTTTATGGGTGGGCTATGTCTCAATGCCTCCCTACAGGTAAATTTGAATGGGTGAATGTAGATACTGATTTTAATGTTTCTGTTGATGCTGAATATGGATTCATTTTAGAAGTCGATCTAGAATACCCACACGAATTGCATGACTCTCATTCGGATTTACCATTCTGTCCTGAAAATGTTTGTTTAGGGAATTCCAAAGAAAAAAAAAACCCAATTTAAATAGGAAAACGAATTATGTTCTACGATACAGAAATCTGAAACAATGTTTGAAGAATGGTTTGCAATTATTTAAAATCCATCGTATTTTGAGATTGGAACAATCTAAATGAATAAAAAGTTACATAGACTTAAACACACGCATGCGCTCGCAGGCAACGTGTGATTCTGATAAAGATCACTATAAAAGTATGAATAATTCAATGTTCCGTAAAACCATGGAAAATGTTTTGAAATATGTGAATGTCAAATTGTTAAATCACTGGGAAAATCATGGGAAATCACAGGGAGTTGAAACTATGATAGCGAAACCTGAGTTCTACAGTTTATTAATATTTTCAGAGAACTTAGCTGCTGTTCAATGAATAAAACTAAAATATTTTATAATAAACCAATTTACTTGGGATTTTGCATTTTAGATATATCGAAAACTTTCATGTATAAATTTCATTACGACTACATGAAAACGAAATATCAAGAAAACCTCAGGCTTCTTTATACAGATACAGATAGTTTAGTATATTAAACATTTACTGAAAACTATTATGAGGACATAAAATCAGAGCTCGATTTATATTTTGAAACATCAGACTATCCACCTAACAATGAATATGGTTTACCATTAATAAATAAAAAGCGGTTGGGGTTTATCAAAGACGAAAACAACGGTAAAATATTTAAAGAGTTATAAATGTGTTACTAAAAAACTGACCCTCAACGATTATAAAAAGTGTTTATTTGAAAAAAATATGCAACATGCTCAAATGCTCAGATTTAAAACAATAAAACATGTAATATTTACTCAAAATATAAATAAAGTATCATTATCTCATAACGATACAAAACGGTACTTGTTAGAAAACTCTTCGGACACTCTAGCGTGGGGGCATTATAAAATACCCCATGGATCATCACAAAATAATTTTTCCATGTAATTTATAATCACAGAACATTCAAAAAATTCAACTTTATTTTTTGTACATTGTGTATTTTTAATTTTTAATTATAAATTGTGAATTGTAATAATTGTAGAAAATGTAAATACATTTTAGTTTTTTGTAAATATAAATTGGTGAAGGTGAATTAAAATAAAGTGGTGGTACTCTGTATTTGTTTTTTAGTTATTTTTTTTATTGTAACTTGAAAAGAGACTTTCGTTATGTTGAGTTTTTTGCACTGTTTCTTTAAAAAAAAATGATACTCAAAAAAGTGTAAATTTCAATATAAAAAAAATATTTGACTATGATATCTTTGTTTTGTTTAATGTGTTTACCCTTATTTTGGTGGATTTATTTAAAAAGTAATTGAGTTCATAAATTGTGTCATTTCAAGTTTATCTGTTTGCATATCAACACGTATTACGAGTTTTAATTATGATACATTTTTATCATCCTTTCACAACCATTGTAGCTGGTCCAAGTGGATGTGGCAATACTCAATTTGTCCCAAACTTTTTAAATCATTTCAAAGAAGTATGTTATGTTGAATTCGATGAAATTATTTGGTGTTATGATGAAATGCAACCCCTGTACAATCTGGAAAATGTAAATTATAGTCAGGGAATACCGGATTTTTTACGACAAAAGTCAACAAATTTTAGTCAGTTCTACATGATGCATGCGATAGTAAACACATATAAACATTTACTTGAAGCATTGCAGTTTCTTAAACCAAAATATCGCACGGCGTTACTTAAATCTTGTGATGATGATGAGAACAACATTATTTGTGAGTTCATTTATAACGTGTTACCGGTTTACCGGTAATACCGGCCCAATTTGGTGTCGGTAAATTACCGGTAAATTTTGCAGATTACCGGTAATTTACCGAATGGTATTTAAAGGAAAAAAAACGCAAAATAACGTACGTACGTGCAAATTCTGTTGCAAATCTCTGAATAAAACTCTAACTTATACTGACCTTTGAATTATTAGGGTTACCAGTGGTTATATGTGTTCGAAATTTCGATCTCGAATGAATGACGGAACAATTAATGCCCTAAATTGTTCTTACATTAAGTATTGTAAGAACTTTAATACTGTCCAAATAGCATGTAGGTGCATACCGCATAGGATAAAATCTTTGGTTCTTATTTAAAAGTTTTTAATTTTTTGTAATTGTGAGCAAATTTTGTTTAGTATTTTTTTATTCAATGTCGATTTGTAAAAGACCATTTTTATAGTTTTACCTGACACAAGTTTGTTTTATTATATTTTACCCTTGATTATTATTTGATTTTAATAAAAGTAGAGTTTGTTTTGTGTTGGTTGTTGGTGTGGTCGTTAATTTTATGAAAGTTGATTGTTGAGTTGACTCAGTGATTTAATTTATCAAGACTTTTTTTTGATAAAATTAAAGATTTGAATATATCTAGAGATGTATTGTAGTGAAGCGAATCGCTTATTTTATGTTTTAAAGTTGATTGTTGTCCAGTAATTTACATAATCAAGACTTTTTATCTTGATATACCTACTAATGATGAATAATGATTTTAATACAAGTACATTTTTGTGGTGTCTAGAAGTAGAAGCGTTTATTTTATACCTTAAAGGCGTAAAGTTTATTGTTGACCAGAAAATTAAGTTTTGCGTTGCCTTGATTACTAGGTAGCTATTTAGTTATTAAAGCAATTTCATGAATAGAAGACTGATAAATATGTTAAATTGTGTGTTAAAAAGATTTTGGTCAAAAAATTCAAGATTTCGGATATGTTTTTGTATTTTCTTTTTAACAGCGTGATTACCGGTAATTTACCGGTATTACCGGTAAAAATGAACAGAGACCGGTAATTTACCGGTTTTCAAATTTGGCCGGTAATTGCATACCCTAATATTTACCGAAGCCAACTCTGTTTCTCGTCATATACAATCTGATAAAGGTTTCACAGGTGGTGAGAGATTATTTTAAGAGCAAAAACAATAATTATTTTACCACTAATAATATAATCCCGACATTAAAGCAAGTAATAGTAGAAAGGTTTCAAAGAACTCTTAAAATGAAAATGTGGCGTTACTTCATTCATAATAATACATATAATTACACTAATATTTTACAAGATCTTTTTCATTCTTATAACCATACCTACGATTCTAGCATTAAAATGCGACCAATTGATGTTAATGACGAGATACACGATTACCTCAATGTTCCAACAATCGAGACCGAAATAGAGAGATACAGGACCGCATATGTTAAGCGCCTATCTCTTCATCCCAATCCATTAGCAACACACCTCTTAGAACCTTCCCTCAGTGAAAAGAGGCTTAAAAGGAAGGATGTAGTGTAAGCGGTTAGGAGAGGCGCTGGCCTCTTCGCCCTAAAGACAAGTGGCTTACAACTAATCAGCTTATAGCCTTGCGACTGATCGCCGATAAATTATTTAAAAAAAAAAAAAAAAAAAAAAAAAGTTAATTTTAATAATATTCTGACCGTTTGAAATGATTTATATTATCGAAAAAAAGATAGACAAATTTCATTCCGCGAGTTGTTTATATGTTAAAGGATTTGGAAGGTGAACCCATCATTGGTACATTTTATTCTAAAAAGTTTCAAAGAGTGACTTACCTCCCCTCCACCGAGTATAAAATTGATAAAATAATACGTTCGCGTCATATTAGAGGCATAAAGGAAATACTAGTGAAGTGGTAAGGTTATCCCAATAAATTTAACTCTTGGATACTCGCATCAAGCTTTAAAAAAATATGAATGAAAATAGTTTTTATTTAACTTTGTTAAGCAACAGTTCAACGGATAACTATACGGACAACACGACTGCACATTTTCTAACTAAATTACCTAAGAACTTAGAAGGGGAGTGGGTAGTTGGATTAGTGGAATTTCAATACCCGTGTTCCATGTATAATGGAGGTGTCACCCGCAAACAAGTCAACGAAAATTGTTGATATGAAATAGTACATTACTGCAAAGACCAGTAAGTGAGCCTTCCTGGACGAGTATGAGGTAAAAACCCGAGCCGCCAGGCGAGGGCTTTTATACATACGAGTCCAGGATGGCTCTTAATGGTCGAGGCATGTATAGTGCTTTACTCAAAAATAGAACAAGTAGAATGATTAAAAAAAAAAAATGGTCAAATATTGATGACCACATCTGCACAACACTCAGGGCGCTAGTCCGACTCTTACTTAGCCGGTCGCTTACCCGGTTTTTTTTACTTTTTGTTAACGATTCACAACTCGTCATACCGGCTGAGATGTACTAGGCGCACATAAAACTGAGATGGTGCGGAGCAAGCGATGCTGAAATGAAGAGAAATCGCGCGATGTCTGGTCTGAACGAGATAACGCTTTTGGTTTATGATGCCCTGGTACTTTTGGAGCTGAATGATCAGCTTTCATGCAGTATAAGTAGCCTTTTTGAAGGCTGTCACAGTCTTTACAGATAGTTCCAAATTCAAATAATATGATATGTAAATGAGTTTACTCAAAAATGCTACGTAATCTTGCCATAACACCAGTAAAAAGGAGCCAGTAGGTTGACGTTCCTGGACAACTGGAAAAGTGTCCAGTAAAGTTGAGGAATTTCGAATTTGGAATCAAAAAGTGTCCAGTAAGTAAGTATGGAAATTCCATAACATATCATATTATTTGAATTTGGAACTATCTGTAAAGACTGTGACAGCCTTCAAAAAGGCTACATATAATACATGAAAAGCTGATCATTCAGCTCCAAAAGTACCAGGGCATCATAAACCAAAAGCGTTATCTCGTTCAGACCAGAAATCGCGCGATTTCTCTTCATTTCAGCATCGCTTGCTCCGCACCATCTCAGTTTTATGTGCGCCTAGTACATCTCGGCCGGAATGACGAGTTGTGAATCGTTAAAAAAAAATAAAAAAACCAGGTAAGCGACCGGCTAAGAGTCGGACTAGCACCCTGAGGGTTGTGCACATGTGGTCATCAATATTTTAACATTTTTTTTTATATCATTCTACTTGTTTATTTTTGAGTAAAGCACTATACATGCTTTGACCATTAAGAGCCATCCTGGACTCGTATGTATAAAAGCCCTCGCCTGGCGGCTCGGGCTTCTACCTCATACTCGTCCAGGAAGGCTCACTTACTGGTCTTTGCAGTAATGTACTATACATGCTTCGACCATTGAGAGCCATCCTGGACTCGTATGTATAAAAGCCCTCGCCTGGCGGCTCGGGCTTCTACCTCATACTCGTCCAGGAAAGCTCACTTACTGGTCTTTGCAGTAATGTACTATTACCAGCCACTACATACGATAATATTGATCATTTCCTTCAAGCGTAACATCTTAGCCTGGTTGTGCAAAATGAGGTCACAGAATTATCACCAAGTTTTTGGAGTTGTTGGTGAGTCTGTTGCTCTGCCTACCCCACTCTGGGAATTTAGGCGTGAGTTTATGTTATGTTTTTATGTCCTTCAAGCGTTTAATGAGAACCCACAACTAAAAAATAATGTCAAATTTAGGTATGATACATTGACAAAAATGGTTGGAGTAACAACAACAAATAATGAAATAACCTCTATCATAACAACCCCGATACTAAGTTTAGTCTCCAGCTGGGTTTCAAACCGAGATCAAATTTGAAACAAGTTACATATGGAAAAAACCCTGCCAATTTATATTTAGGGTTACCACCACAAATATTTGTTCACACCGATATAATTCATCCGCAAGTAGTTAGAGATGTTATAACAGAATTGCTTAGAATAATACCACTAGATCCAACTAAGTTTATTTATGGTGCATATAAAACTCACATTTTCTCACCTGCTCACTATGTACCGGTTTTACGTAGCGAGTTAAATACTATTGAAATAGATTTTATCTACACTCATATCATAAGTTCTCTATAATGCGTTCAGAATCCGTAGACAATGACCAGCATTACTTGATACAATTTTACTATGATATGTTTTCTTATCTGTAGCTGTAATGAAAAGTTAAAATTACGATACAACTTTTGATAAAGTAATGTTGTTCAAATTTGGAACATCTTCCAAAACCAACAAAATTCAAACAGGGGGCCAATTCTAGTATCAATTGAACGTCGACTCGGTATATTTGAAGTAAAGTGTCGTAGGTCATTTTGATTTCGAATGACATTAGAATAGGGACTTTGTTAGTTTGTCTATGATTTTAAAAAAATATTCATATTCGTGACACAGGTTAGCTTTGCCGCCATGTTTGTTCTGCCGCCTACTGAACGTAACTTAGAGTACTTATAATATGTGTGTAGATAAAGTAATGTATGCAACTGTACATAATTAGGCCTTAAAACACTCGTGTGATCTTATTATGAAACTCGCCTTCAGCTCGTTTCATAAAACCACACTCGTATTTTAAGGACCCTCTTTATGTATCAGTTACATAAAATACTATAAGAACAACTATCGGTGTTAATGTACCATTCCAATTTGGTAGCTCCTGCGTGAAGCTACACTTTCAACGAGTAAAATGAATTATAACAGATCGTCAGTCTCTTGCCCTTACCAGCATTATTATTCGCATCAAGCCGGCTCTGGTGTAGGAATTATCTATAAAGGAGTTCTATTGCATGGTATAGAGTCAGCCCACAATAACTTTGCACAAGATTTTAACCGGCAACCCATAAAATACCCTTATAATCTGTGTTCTTTCATGTCACTCAAACATGACATATTGGTATTACGTGAATATTTTGTCGAGGATTTTTTAACGATTCCTATTTTCAAAATGGATAAACCTATTAAAAGTGGAGTTCGAGAACTTATACTCAAGATGATAACTCATTTCCAAAATGTAAAAGAAGAAATGGAGTCCGTCCGTAAGCAAAAGGAGCAATGTTTACATAAAATTCTAAACTCTACTAAATTCTTGATATTTTATTACTGCGTTCTGTGTTATTTTATATTAACCCCATGAATTAATATTCTATTATGAAAAAATAACATATTAACGAAACGATTAGGCTAAGATGATGTTATTTTATTATAATACTAGCTTCTGCCCGCGACTTCGTCCGCCTAGATGTCGATTACAGTTATTCCCTCGGGATTTTTAAAATATTCTGGGATACAAAGTAACACACAAAAATTCTCGTTTATATTATTAGTAGGATTGTATTTTAACTTGTTCAATTTCTTTAAGGTGAAATTATTTGAAGCTGTTCATACTACAACACGGACTTCAATCGCAAATTATGTACAGAGCATAAATAGAACTGGACAAATTGGACCTGCCGTATGTTATAAATGCGCAAAGTAATAATGACAGTGAGCAGTATGATGACAGTGAGGTTGAAACAGGAGAAGGGTTCGGAGAAGTTGAAGTTCAGGAAGAACAGTATAAAAAAGTGGAATTTTTAGACTCAGATATCTCATTTATTTATTGATTAAACATGTCAAAAAATCTTTTGCATTTTATTAAATAAAAACAAAGTATTTGATTCAGGAATCAGGGACCGCTTTGGACTATGTTGAAGTGACACTGTAAATAAAATCATATGAAGTCTCTAACGTTTTGATTACTTACGTCATGACTCAGTCCAATGTGGCCTGCGAACCAAATTCTTTGACTGTACCTCATGCATGTAAGACCTCAACTTATAAAATTACCCGCTGACATACATGCATTTTTGCCTGCGACCTTGTCTGTGTAGAATTGGTTCATAGCGTTTCATTGGGAACTGCCAAATTATCCAGGATAAAAAGCAGCCTATGTCCTCTGGGATTCAAACTATCCCTATGCCAAAGTGCAGCAGTTTATGTAAGCGACAACCATACTTTCGCATTTATAAATAATATACTAGCTGTTGCCGCGACTCCGCCCGCGCAGGTAATCGTGAAATATTTTTTGAAATCGGTCCAGTAGTTTTTGAGTTTATCGTTACAAACATACAAAAATATAAATCTTTCCTTTTTATAATATTAGTGTAGAAGTAAGGATCCAGTATGCATATACATACTTCCATAGGAGTGTATATCATAGTTTCGACTACGTACTCTCGGAATATCATACTATCGAATGTTCGTTGGCTCGACTGTTACCGTACATAATAATTAGAGCTATACTTGTAAGTATCAAAACGTGTTGTGTGACTAAAAATCAGTATTGCCATAAACAAACTTATGATTTCTACTATTGTCACCTCATTGCAGAGTTATTGTGGGATGATTCTAGGGAGTTTTTTTGGGAGGGCTATTTAGATCAGTGCTCCCTTTGTTATCTAGTGGTTTGAAAACCATTGGAAAAGAAACGTTAGGTGCAGGGGTTGGTTTGTTATCCGATATGGTAAATTCACGCCCTATGGATAGTTCGATTAGATCACGATTCAAGGAGGCAAGTGCTAATTTAAAAAGAAAAGCCGATGAAAAAATTGATTCCCTCATGTCGGGATCTGGGTATAAAATGACATCTAAAAGAAGGGAACCGCTCATTACATTGAAAGCATCGAGACGAAGAGGAAGTAAAAAAAATAAAAACAAAACTCTTGAGGATATATTTACAAACTAAATAATGTCATTCCTACAAACGAAATAATGTCATTCTTGTGAATGTGCGAAATCTGAATTAGATATATTTTGCCCTTCCATCAACTCAAACAAGTATTGAAAGTGGACAATGGGTTCATTACAAACCAATTTCAGCTTTAAGTGATGACGCTCCCATCGAATTCCAAGTTCTCGGATCAAGAGATGACTATGTTGATCTATCCCAGTCAATGTTACATATTTATGCTAAAATATTGAATCAGGATGGCACAAAATTAAAACCAGATACCCTGGTTGCACCCGTCAATAACTTACATTCCCTTTTCAGTCAACTAGATGTATATTTAAATCAAAAACTCATATCATCCCCAAACAATACATATGCTTACCGTGCTTATATGGAAAATCTTCTAAACTATGGACCAGCAGCCAAAGAAACTCATCTTAGGTACTTGTGGATTGTGTAATGCTGATAATGCAAATCATATGGATACTATTGATGCAAATAACAAAGGGTTTCACATAAGACTAGAATTTGTCAAAGAGAGTAAGGAAGTGGAAATGATGGGCCTTTTACATGCCGACATATTATTATTTAACCAAGAGAAATCCTTAATAAATGGTGTCGAAATACGTATTAACTTAGTACGTTCGAAGGAGTCATTTAATCTAATTTGTCACTAAGAAAAAAAAAAGTGCAAATAATGGATGCCAGTCTCATTATAAGAAGGGCACGAATTAATCCTAGCGTTTTGTTAGCACATCAAAAAGTATTGGCAACAACGACTGCAAAATATCCTATCACAAGAGCAGAAGTTAAGGTTCTTACATTACCGTCGGGGATACAGGGTAAAACATTGGATAATATATTTCTCGGCCAAATTCCTAAAAGATGTATAAAATTCAGGGTTTAATGGCAATTTAGCTATGAATCCATTTAATTTTTAACACTATAATATGAATTCGTTTAGTTTATATGTTGATGGTCACGAAATTCCTTCTAAAACATTACAACCATCATTTGGTTCTGGTTCTGGATTAATAGCATCATCATATCACACTTTATTTTCCGGAACTGGTATTCATAATGTAAAGTAATGATATAAGCAGAAAGGATTATGGAGCAGGTTATTGTTTGTTATATTTTGATATAACCCCTGATTTATCTGCTAGTTCAACTTCACACTGGAATCTTGTAAGGCATGGAAGTGTTCGCTTAGAAATTGGCTTTGATGTTGCTCTACCCTGCACCATTAATTGTATTGTGTACGCAGACTTTGATAACGTTATTGAAATAAACAAAAATCGTGATATATCTGTAGATTACAATAGTTAGTAAACACATAAATGTTTTAATCCATATACTTTATTTCATTGTAGCCATTGTTGGCAACATCATCAAATTATTCATATTTTTTTATTAAAATGGATACAAATGAAATTCAAATTTGTATGAAAAAAATAAGCCCTTCGTTTGAATTAAACGTTTTTGCTGCTAACAGAATTCCTATTTGGGTTAATCTTCCCGTCTTTATTGTAAGTAATTTGGACCCAGACTCGAAACCGGGCTCCCACTGGGTTGCTATACATATTGACATTAATGGTATAGGGGAATACTTTGACTCCTTTGCTCGGAAACCTTCAGGTTATTTTTAAAAAGGAATACAAAGCGCTGGTCTTATAACTATAAACCACTTCAAAATCATTTTACCTCTGTTTGTGGGGAATATTATTTTTCACGCCACCTGCTCGGAAATGTGGCGAAAGATGGTCTGTTCATGGTCCCCAAAACAGCCAATAGTTGTACATTGAATGAGCAGGCCTTCTATGAATTTATCCTGGGTTACTAAAACATAGTTGCCCTGTTCCATTGAGCAAGTCGACCAATCACATCGGTAGCTGATCACTGATTCGACCAATCAGAACACGACTTGTGCTGCATATGAAATTAAATTGGCCAATGAGAAGTCGTTTTATTTTTTAATAATATTCATCCCTTCACGGATAGGCAGAGGGATCAGATTCCATACAGCCATATATGTCTGTTTTTAATCATCTGAAATAGTTCTGTCACGGTCAGAGTCGTCAGTTTAAAAAACGCCTTTGAATGACTGGCCACTAAGAACGATATCGTTAAAAAAACAGTAAAATTTGGCGGGAGAGCGTAAAATTTATTATAAGAATGGATTTTTATTTCCTCGCAGTAGTCGTGAAAAGCACTGTGTTAAGCCTCGGCCGAAAGTGCAATAGATGGACTCGTACTTTCAAGGGCCTCCCCACGCGTCGGCCCTCGAACTAACTCGTCCATGTTTTGCTAACTTTCTAACCTCAACAACAATGTACTATAGTTTATTTGTATTTTAAATTTCATGGAAAAACTATGAAAGATTTGCTAAGTTTGTTTTCTGAAAATTCATTATTTAATGATCTTATATTAAGAAATATGTTTAAGACTTTTTTTGTGAAATAAAAGAATATGTGAACTAAAATATGATTTTTATTTTAACATGTAATACAATAATAACCTTTTGTTTAATCTTCACAAACTGTTTTATTTGTGGTTTTCTCAAATAAACAAATACGTTTTGTAGTAGCACGTTTTTATTCAACTCTTTCCACAGATTATCTCCCTGTGTCTCCACGTCCACAGACTCAACAACTCGCGTTCACTCGCATTCGGTAGACCTCTCACAACATCTCTCTCCTCTTATTTGAGCATTGTGTTTCATTTAAGCCTTAGAGTGCTATAATATTTTTATACACTATAATAACAAACTACGACACAAACTATCATAGCTCAACTTAATTTACACAATAAAAACTCTTAGAACTAAAAATCTGTTTCATAATCATCAAGGTATCGGGGTCTTCTTACAAGCCTTTTAGGTGTTGTCTCCTGTGTTTCTACACTATCTTCACATTGATTATCATCCGAATCTTCCTCCAAAACTTCCTCAGAATTTGAGGTACTTTGAACTATTTCAGAAGTATCACCTAAAAGACTTGTAGGAGTACAATCATCGCTATAAGAATTATTTTGCTGCACTGGTGAAGAGTGATCTGGCGCCCTTATCAAATGCCAACGGTTTCGCCTGAACCTACCCCCTCCTGTTGCTACAACATAGGAGCGTGGCTGTTCACATTTATTTTCAATGGTACCATAGGTTTTCAAATCAACTACCCAAACTCTATCTTTAAGTTTTAACTCATCTAAGTTGGAAGTTCTATGTCTTTTGTTGTAATAGTAAGCATCTTTGTACTTCTTTGCTGCTTTTTGATCCCTGAAATCACTTTTAAATTCGACAGGTTTGTTTAATTTACTAGATGTTATAGGTAAGTTATCCCTCAGTTTGCGATTAAACATCATTTCAGCTGGGCTGTATCCAGATTCTGTAGGTGTATTTCTATAAACCAACAAAGCCATATATATATCTTCATTCTTAGCTAATAACGACTTTGCAATTTTTACTCCCGATTCAGCCATTCCATTGCTTTGCGAATAATAGGGACTACTAGTCACTGATTTAAATGCGTATTCATTGGCAAATGCGTTAAATTTTGATTTAAATTGTGTGCCACAGTCCGACCTGACCACTTCTGGGATTCCATATCTGGAGAATACGTTTTTGCATTGCATTATGACAGTTTCTTCAGTAAGGTTTTTTAATTTGGACATTTCTAAAAATCTTGAGTAATAATCTATCATCACTAAATACCAACTATTGTCATATTTAAACAAATCTATACCGATTTTTTGCCATGGCCTATCTGGAATTGGATCTATTATCATTTCTTCTTTGTGATTTTTAAATGTCTCTATACACTTAGGACAATTTTTTACAGTAGTTTCGATTTGTTTCGCCATCCCTAACCACCAGACTGCTTGCTTGGCTCTATTCCTGCATTTAGAAATACCTAAATGGCCTTGATGGATTTTCTTTAATATATCTTTTTGCATTCTCCCAGGTATGACTATTCGAGAATTGTACAAAAGAAGATTCCTTTCAATTGAAAAATTGGTTTTGTACTGATAGTATTCTTTTAACATTCCTAATTTACTTTTATTTGGCCATCCTTTTACTGTGAATTCTTTAAGTTTTATACATACATCACATTTGTTCTGCTCGTCTTGCAATTTCAGCAATGTATCATCTTGTACAGCATCACTCACAAACATATTTATGTCTAACTCCTCGTCTTCTTCTTTTGATTCTATATCTGGTAATGGCTGACGTGACAGCGCATCTGCCACAGTTTGATCTTTTCCAGGGATGTATTGAACATTATACTGAAATCGGCTAAGCCTTAATCTGAACCGTAAAAGACGAGGACTTAAGTCATCCAGTGGCTTCGTTTGCAGAATTTGCAACAAGGGTTTATGGTCTGTTTCTAGTTGAATATGTATTCCTATGACATAATCCCTGAACTTCTCCACTGCCCACACCAAAGCCAAGCATTCTTTCTCAATTTGGGCATAATGTTTTTCAGTATCTGATAATGTACGACTGGCATACATCACTATCTTTCTATCACCACATTCATCTTCTTGCATTAAAGCTGCTCCTAATCCAAAACTACTGCTATCTGCTGTTACAATGGTTTTGGTTCTTGTATTATAATGTGCCAAAGTCGGTGCAGTCTGCAGTTTTTCTTTGATTTGGTTAAATGATTTTTCTTGAATCGGGCCCCATACAAACATTTGATTTTCCTTGAGTAAGCTATGTAATGGCTCTAGAATGTGTGATTTGTTGGGTATAAATCTTCCCACAAAGTTAACCATTCCTAAGAATTGAAGCAGCTCTTTTTTGGTTCTAGGTGCTTTTAAATCTGTTATGGCTTTAACTCTCTCTGGGTCTATTTTTATTCCCTCTGCATTTACAATGTGGCCTAAATAACAAACTTCAGCTACCCCAAATAAACATTTTTTTTTGTTGATAGTTATACCTTCTTTGCTTAACCTTTTCAGTACTTCACGGAGAACTTTATCATGCTCTTCTTTAGTAGCTTCATAAATCAGTATGTCATCCATATGAATTGCGACTTTAAGATCTAGGAACAATTTTGAAAACTTCATACTGAAGTATTCTGGCGCACAATTTAGTCCAAATGGAAGTCTGTTATAGACATACCTACCACATGGTGTTATGATGGTGGTAAGTTTCTTCGAAGCCTCATCCAACTTAATTTGATGGAACCCAGAAGTGGCGTCTATTTTAGAAAAGTATTTTGCACCATTTAATTGTGCCAATGTGTTCTCTACCTTAGGAATAGGATATACTGGTCTCAAAATATTTTTGTTGACTTGAGTATAATCTCCACATATTCTTACTTTATTGTTTTTAAATACCACAACAATAGGTGATACATAATCTGTCGGTTCCTCAATGGGACTGATTATTCCTAACTGTTCTAACCTTTCTAACTCTTCTTTTACTTTAGGTAACAATGGAATTGAAACATTACGCGGCGAAGCTTGAATAAAAGGCTGAGGATTGTCTACTAACTTGATGGTGAACTCCTCTTGAAAAACCCCTAACTCATTGAAAATATTTGGGAATTCTTTTTCTACAGAGACTTCTCCTTCAAATGCATTATCACTTTTTGTTGTTTCTGAAAGTGCACAGATGCTCACTATCTCCATGCTATCAATAGAGATACGACCTAATATCGCAGTTTTTAATCCTTTTATGGCATAGACCTTCCCGCTATAGATTTTATTTTTATAAATTAATGTCAACTCTATGGTACCACTTACTTCCAACTTTGTGCCATCTGGACCCCGAACTGTCTCAGCATTCTTCACCAGCAACAGTTTATGAGCTCTTGCCCATTCCTCTGATACTGCACTTATATCAGCTCCTGTATCAATAAGAAAATTTACAGTATCTACCAATACATTGGAATGATAAACATTGACATCAATTCTATAATTTTGCTTGCGTTCACAAAAACTAACCTTAAAATCCTTCTCACTTTTAACTTCTACTTGCTTTACTGATTTGGAACGGCACAGCTTTGCAAAATGTCCCACTTTGTGGCAATTATGACACACTGCTTTAAACGCAGGGCATTTTTCTTTTTGATGCCTTTGTTGCCCACAGAACCAGCACTTGTTATTTCCTGATTTGTCATTCCTTATCCTGTTTAATTCCACGTCTTTTCGCTCCAACATCTCTTGGCCTTCTTCCTGCATTTCTGCTTGTCTACACATTAATGTAGCTTCACTGAGGGTCAGGTCATTTTTCATTAACATCCTTTCACTGGCTTTTTTGTTTTTTAAACCGATTACTAACCTGTCTCTAATCAGATCTTCCTTTAATGGCCCAAATTCACAATGTGTCGCCAATTTGTGAATTTCTGTGATGAAATCGTCCACTCTCTCATCCTCTTTTTGTATCCTACTGTTGAACTTGTACCGTTCATAGATAACGTTTCTTTTTGGGGAGAAGAAATCATCAAACTTCTTTAATAAATCCTCGTAACTCTCTAACTTACTCCCAAATTGGACGATAATATCTTCCGCTTTCTCTCCCATACAATACAATAAACAGTTGATTTTATCTTGTTCCTTACAATCGTCGTTGCCTGTTACGCTCATATATCTTATGAATCGGGATTTGTACTTCTGCCATTCCTCCGGAACAAATGTAAACGGCCCTGGCACCGCAATTTTCATAGCTTTATGTGATTCTTTCTCGACTTCACCCTCCATCTTTGTTATACTGGTTAATCTGATTTCACTGAATTAACAACACTTTTCTCGTATTACTGAATATGTGTATTAAACTGACTTGTTTTTCAACATTTCTGACCTCCTTTTACCGCTGCCACCATGTTTTATTTGTGGTTTTCTCAAATAAACAAATACGTTTTGTAGTAGCACGTTTTTATTCAACTCTTTCCACAGATTATCTCCCTGTGTCTCCACGTCCACAGACTCAACAACTCGCGTTCACTCGCATTCGGTAGACCTCTCACAACACAAACACTTTTTATCACTGCATCTTATAGTCAATAAAGTATTTCACACAATTTAATTTTACAAAGAAAACATAATTGTTTATACTGGAAATGGTCTTGAATTCTTAAAAGGTAAGGTTTTTACATGTAATACAATAACAAGCTTTTGTTTAACCTACACAAACACTTTTTATCACTGTTTCTTATTGTCAATAAAATATTTCATACAACTATCTTTAGATGCTACTTGCTTTGTGTTGTTAAATATAATATCACGTGTAGTTTGGAGCTGAGTGTCTTCTTCAGAAGACGCGTAGAATTTTAATCTCACATCTGCGTGTTTCCAGTGCTCAGTGGGCGGAATGTTTTTAATTTTCTGTAAATCATATATGTTGATTTTAATCAAGTGAGAAGCGTATGCCCCGTCAGGAGAACTTTGACTGACATTGGAAGAGCGCTTCAATACTTTAGCTTTCTTTTGGGACGTTCAAAAAGCTGTCGATGTTATTTACTGAACGCTTTTTTGCCATGGCCGGCTTAACTTTAAAACCAGGCGTGCCTTCTTCGTCGGTTGATTCATCTTTATTTTCCGGGTAGTAATAGTTCTTGAAAGTATTTTCAGAGAACTGGAACAATATCAAACAATAAATTACACAACTGTAATTTATTGTTTATAAATAGTAAATACAATACTCTTAACAAAAACACGGTGAACAAATGCTAAAAAAACACACAATTAAGTTAAAATATTTGTACATACTCACATCCATTATTAGGCATTTTATAAACACTTCACTGCACGACACAATATTATTATTTCTATAGACTGCTATAAGTACAGGGAGCTCCGGTAACGAAGACTGTTGCGTGGCTAATAGTTGTTCAGACACAATACCCCACCGCTTTTATACGCTCCGTAAGTTAAGCGTCTTCCTAAGGCGAAGGCTAGACGTACAATATATATTGTTATCCATCAATATTTATCTCATATTGTGATATATATTGTGCGTCTAGTCTGCTTTATTGATGGATGCTATTATTACGAACGTGGGAGTAGGTAACTGATAGAAATGCACAAATACACCGATAATCAAAAGTAGACTTTAATAACGTACTCACTTAAACCGTTACAAACAATTATCGCACAATAAATTCGAATACTCAAATGATCGCTCGGGTCACTCTTGTTCGCACCGTTCGCTTTCCAATTAAACACTGAATCTACCTCGTTGATCATCTCGATCCGGCCCTTTTTATACAAAAAGGGGGATGAGGAGCCGGTGCCGGGTCGTATGACCCCCGACCGGGGTAATCTGCGCCGGCTGTGAAGACGGCCGGGTCCTTGGAGCGCAGCCGGCGCCGAAGGCGCAGGCTGCGCGGTGGAGGGGGTAGGTGTTGGTACCTACGCAGACATGTGGTTGTTCAGCCAATTGAAGGCTGCTGCGGGCATGGGCTCGCCGTCCAGTCTGGCCCTTACGGCCTCCTGGACCACGGCGAAGCCCTCCATCAGCGCCGCTCTTTGGGTGATGGCTTCGGGTGGTATGGTCGGGAGTGTACTCACCGGGGTGTCGGTTTGAGTTGTGGTAGTGTTCGTGGCAGCTTGCGTGGAGGGCTGCGGGCCACGGTTTCGGGCTCCGCGCCTCTTTCCGCGGCGGGTGGTGGGTGGCTGCTTGGGGTCGTTCCCGGGGGCCATCAGGGTGGCGCTGTGTTGCGCCGCCTCGACGGTTCGGGTAGTGGTGGTGGGCTCGGGGCCCTGCTTGATGGGCTTCGGAGGGTGTGGTGACTTCTTAGTCCTCCGGTTTTCCCTAAGCAGGACTGGGCATTTGGCGCTGTTAGCGGTGTGCTCACCGCTACAGTTCGCGCATGTTGTTGGCTCCTCTCGGGGCCGTGGGCAGTCGCTGGCAGCGTGGGGGCCTCCACAGCGCACGCAGGCTATGGGGCGGTGGCAGGTGAGAGGAGTGGGTGAAACTTTGGCAGCGGTGGCACTGCGCGATGCCTCGCTTACCTCTCCAAGGCTCCACGATGATCCCTGGCATGCAGAGGATCTCCGTGACGCGGAAAATGGCCGCATTTTTGGTGACCTGGGCGTAAAAAATACACCCGGGTCTACCGCTGCGGGCTCTGATGGGCCTGACGTATTCCACGTCGAAGCCTTGGGAAGTGAGGTCGTCGGTGATGTCATCGGGGCTGGTGTCCACGGGGAGGCCCCTAATGGCCACCTTTTGGTTGCGCTCGACAGGCAGGGAGTAGGAGTACCACTCCAAGCTAGAGTCCTCCTTCTCCAGGTCGGAGAGGTACCGCTGTACCACTCGGAACTCCTGCTCACCTGTCGGGGAGAAACGTATCCCGGTTCTGAACGGGCGGGCATTAGGGGCGCGTCCCAGAAGTCCCTTTAGGGCCCGGAAGTGCTTACCCCATTGTGTGATCCGCTGGAAAACCAGCGGCGGGTAGCGAATCTTCTTCGCGGGCGCCTGCGCTGCTGTCGCCGGTCCTTGACCGCTAGTTGCGGAAGGAGATGGCGGAGAGGCGGCTGCTGCGGCGAAAGAGAGTGGCGGCGATGGAGAGCGCAGCTGTGGAAGCTGTTGGGCACCTGGTGGTGACGGCCCGGTTGTGTCCATCGGACACAGGTCGAGCCGGGGTAGTGAGCGCGGTTGCTGTAGCGTCGCAGGAGGGGTTTTCGCAACCCGCTTCTTGCTCGGCGTCGCTGCGGTGGAGGACGCAGCGGTAGCGGCAGGCGGCTTTGGGGTTTGAGGCGCGGCTCGCGGCCGCGCGACGGCCTTCGGCTGTTGCGGCGGCGCGCTTACGCGCACAGGCGCGGTGGTGGGCCTTGCGCGGAAAGGTGGTGAGGTCGCGGACTGAATCTACTTGCAATCGGTCCGCCTTTTATAGTTCCCGTCTCCGATCATTCCAGAATGCGTTCTGGAATAATCGATGTACTTTGCCCCGCCAAGGACGTTCAAGACTATTCGTTGCTGGAATGTTCTACGCCTTTCTATCTTGTATTGTTCGCGATGTCCTTGACCTTGACTCACGCTATTGCTGTCTCATTTTCAATCGTGTTATCTTTTTCACATGCTTCTCGAAGGTTCTCAGTACGGCTGTCTCTTTCTAATCATGCTATCTCTTTCACTCTTAGTGGAAAATTGCCATATACTGAAATGTACTTCAAAGGCCCATAAGGGGTCCTGAAAACGTCTGAAAATGGGTTTTCAGGATATGGCGTAATTTGATAGAGGGTGGCATGAAACGGACTGAAAACATGTTTCAGGCGCCTGAAAATTACTGCAAGTTGGTCGAAATTTTGATAATCTAGTATGTGATAATCCAGCTACCTATGAAACGGACTGAAACGATAGGTATTTCAGCCTGCTAAAAACGCTTCTAAAGCATCGAAATTCACGATTGAAGATGAGACACCTTATCCCATCGGCGTAGCACTATATTGAATCCATGGACAGATTGTGATCCATCAGTATTTGCCAATTGACGGATAAAAATATTTATTGTACGTCTAGCCTTGGCCTAAAAACATGTTTGAACTAGTAGTTCATCTTACACAGACGCCGACTTATTCACCAACACCAAAAATAATAAAACGCACAAGTAACAATCGCATCCGTTGTGACCATAAAACATAATAGGCGGCTATCAATAAAACAATTAAATCGTTATAACAATGCACTCGGGTACACAAAACTTGTCGATACAGGCTTTTTTGATTGATATACCTACTCCATAGCGCTTTGAATCAAGTCAGAACCAGTTTACATGCTTCGTTTTACTTTACATACTAGTGTGTTACAATAAAATTAAAATGTATGTGAAGGTGAACCCCATATAAGTATGTACTAGATAGATAATGTTATAGCTAATGTTAGTCGCAGATACATACTCGTAGATACATACCCGTACGTGGGTTAGATTGCATTTAACCACTATATTTTTAACAAGCTAAGTGTAGGTAATTCATTTAGAAATACCTATATGCAATATATGGTTTTGATAGTTGTTTAGAATAGGCTCTAAGTAACAACAGCTTAAGATAATACTACGATTAGCTAGATTTACTAACATTAATTTAGGCAAATTGAATTAAGTTTCTTGAAAGTATTAAAAACAGTAGGTATTTTAAGTTAGAATAGGTTGCATAATGTTAGGTTAACTTCAATAAGGTAGGTTAGGTTAGGTTAGAACTGTAACCCTTAAAAAACAATAGGTATGTTAAGCTAGGACAGGTTTCACGATGTTAGGTTAACTTCAACAAGGTAGGTTAGGTTTTTTTTTTTTGGTAATCGCCTGAAGGGCCAAAGACAAAAGTCCTTGCTTTTGTTTACTGTTTTTTAAAACATTACTTTATAGAAAAAGAAAAAGGGCAGAGGTGAAAATCCCTTCCGGAGACCTGGGAATGGAGGGCCCAGGTACTGCCGGGCTCGCACCGGGTAAAAACACCAATGCCCCTATTACCAACTAGAATTTAGACTCCCGCGGATACTACCCCACCCAGTGCTGAAAGGCCAGAGGAGAAAGTCCTTCCTCCGTTTACTTATCCGCGGGGTTTTTCCAAAAAGGGGGGGTTAGGAGTGGGGGTTGGGATGGGGGGGAGACTTATATCTATGTGAGTCGCGGAGTGGGAATCCTGACGCATGCATGCTTACGGACTACGGGCTTCCTTTCTTTTGCCCGACAATGGAAGGGTTGGGTCGGAGATCTTTTCTGGACCGCTTGTGTGGCTGTGGACACCATCTTTATGGGTGGGGCTACCCTTTTTTGAGGCTTGGTCTTTTGCCTGGAGATACTATTTTTGCGCGTGTCTCCTTGCGCTGCCCTCTTTTGTGACCTCTTCCATTGCAATTTAGCCTAAACATCTGCTATAATTAAGGGGGGAGGGGCAGGTGTCAGTTTAACGAGGGACCGGTGAATCGCGAGCGGAGCCTTACCCCAGCCAGTGCTGAAGGGCCGGGAGAGAAAATCATTCTCCCGTTTAGGAGGCCGCAGGATTCCCCATCCCCCGTCCTACCAACACCCCTTAGGTGTTCGGGTGGTGCGTGCGTCAGGAGGTTGCTTAACTAGGTACACTTAAGATCAGAGTTAGCTAGGGTTTAAACAAAGAGATTGTACAGAGGTGCTTAGGGAATGGGGTGTTTGAGGTTGGAAATGTTAAATTATTTATTTTATACTATTGCATCATCCTACAAGATTAGGGGTGCAGGGGGAGAGAAGAAAATTGGGTTTTCTTGGAGGGGTGGGGGGGACAGAATAGGAGAAGGAGGTTTGGGGGGTAGGGGGGGCGGGGGCGGAAGGTCCACTTCAGATGCTGATTAGAGAATGTTGCACTAAGGATCGCACCCGGCCCGTGCTGGCTCGAGACTGACCGCCTCAGACCGTGGAACTCGTCAAAGTTCCTCCTGGTTGCGTTTTTCTGCATTAGCCACCTCGAGCTCAACTCTGAGCGGGCGTTCACTAGGTTTTCCTCTACCAGTTCCCCGTGCAGTCCCTTCTCCAAGCAGAATCTGAAGTAGACCCTCTCCAGATCCTGGTCGTCGCTCGGCCGCCCCGCAGATAGGTTAGGTTAGGTTAGAACTATGACCCTTAAAAACAGTATGTTAAGAAAACCACTATGGTTACTTAATTAAAAGAGAAACACGTAGGTAAAATTAAAAATCACATTACAACAGTTAAAAGCGCAATCAGGTAATATGTTAAAAAAGGTAGGAACGCGCCCATTGCAAGACAATGGTGTTGGACGCCCCGAGAACAAACAATAGGCTGAGCGACCACGGGACAGAAGGGTACCCAGGTAACCTATTGTATTGAGTACATGCACTATTGCAAGCTATGGGAAGGAGTGATCTGGGAGTCTCGGGACCCGTCCCAAACGCTCTAAATGGGGGGATAAACACCGAAAAACTACGATTTTTTTTTTATTATTTTTAGGAGAAAAACCCCGCCTCTCGCTCGTCAGAGCACCATTTTTTTGGGGGAGTAGAGGCGGGGCCAGTTCCGTGGATTACCTACTACTTGTGTATTTATTAAGTATTCATTTTGTCTGTTTGTTCATAGTGTTTCAACCTATGTTAAGCTATGTCTATATATTAATATCATGTGTCATACTAGAGTACAGTTCATAAGGGACTTCAAGTGTTCAGTTCATTTTCCTCCCAGGCGGGCCAGGAAATGTTAATGGAAAATCAACACGTTTTCATTGGTTTTATCTCATCATGTATATCAATAAGTAGTGGCGTATGTCGCCGTCCTTATGACCATAGACATAGACCTAACCATACTTATTTTTAGACTTTAGAGCTGTCAGTGCTTATAGGTTAGATCATTCATATCGCTTCCCCTGTCAACTCACAGCGTGCCGGACCCAAATCATTTTTATCTTTATTGTATTTCGTATTTTACTGTAAGTTTCATATTAAATAACAGATATAAAGCACCAGTGTTCATATTCAACGTCATCACCCACCCTGGGAACCTGCACGATTCGAACCCGCGCCAGATTTCTGTGACACGAGTCAACGTCTTCACGTCATCACCGAGTGGTAATACGAGCCTGCCGGGATCAGGCGGTTATTATTATCGTTCAACAGTTAAGATCATCAAGATATGCAAACACTGATTTTGCTTTGAGTTCACGGCAAAATTTATCCATTTACCTTTGAAATGTTCTTGGAGCATTTCTCGTACCAAAAGGCATACGTTTAAAACGAAATGTTCCAAAGGCAGTCACAAACGTGGATTTATTTTGGTCATTTTTATGTATTTTAATTTGCCAATAGCCTGAATGTAAATCAATTTTTGTCATATATGGCATTGCTTTAGCTTGCTGTGACAAATCATCTATGCGAGGCAATGGGTTTCGATCTGGTGTTGTGATAGCATTTAACTTCCTATACACACTCTGATATCTGAGTCACCTTCAGGCACCAATACAACTGGGGCTGCCCAAGGACTTTCACATTCTTCTATTATTTCGTTAGCTAATATTTCATCTTATTTTATTTTAAATTGTTGTTGTTTGATAGTCTGTATGGTTTCAGTGCTATAGGTTTATGACTACCTGTTTCTATTTAATGTTCCGCAAATGGTGTTGGTTCACTCTGCTTATTAAAAATATCATGAAACTCATCTAACAATTTTATTAAATTGTTCTTTGTCAGAATAAAGGTGCTTTTCCACCGGCGACGCGGGGAGAGACGAGGTGGGACAAGAATTGAAATCGCGCCGACCCATTTCCACCAAAATTTTCCGGCGCGAGCTCGCGCGGGCTCGCGCTCCAAGAACATTTCAAAGGTAAATGGATAAATTTTGCCGTGAACTCAAAGCAAAATCAGTGTTTGCATATCTTGATGATCTTAACTGTTGAACGATAATAATAACCGCCTGATCCCGGCAGGCTCGTATTACCACTCGGTGATGACGTGAAGACGTTGACTCGTGTCACAGAAATCTGGCGCGGGTTCGAATCGTGCAGGTTCCCAGGGTGGGTGATGACGTTGAATATGAACACTGGTGCTTTATATCTGTTATTTAATATGAAACTTACAGTAAAATACGAAATACAATAAAGATAAAAATGATTTGGGTCCGGCACGCTGTGAGTTGACAGGGGAAGCGATATGAATGATCTAACCTATAAGCACTGACAGCTCTAAAGTCTAAAAATAAGTATGGTTAGGTCTATGTCTATGGTCATAAGGACGGCGACATACGCCACTACTTATTGATATACATGATGAGATAAAACCAATGAAAACGTGTTGATTTTCCATTAACATTTCCTGGCCCGCCTGGGAGGAAAATGAACTGAACACTTGAAGTCCCTTATGAACTGTACTCTAGTATGACACATGATATTAATATATAGACATAGCTTAACATAGGTTGAAACACTATGAACAAACAGACAAAATGAATACTTAATAAATACACAAGTAGTAGGTAATCCACGGAACTGGCCCCGCCTCTACTCCCCCAAAAAAATGGTGCTCTGACGAGCGAGAGGCGGGGTTTTTCTCCTAAAAATAATAAAAAAAAAATCGTATTTTTTCGGTGTTTATCCCCCCATTTAGAGCGTTTGGGACGGGTCCCGAGACTCCCAGATCACTCCTTCCCATAGCTTGCAATAGTGCATGTACTCAATACAATAGGTTACCTGGGTACCCTTCTGTCCCGTGGTCGCTCAGCCTATTGTTTGTTCTCGGGGCGTCCAACACCATTGTCTTGCAATGGGCGCGTTCCTACCTTTTTTAACATATTACTTGATTGCGCTTTTAACTGTTGTAATGTGATTTTTAATTTTACCTACGTGTTTCTCTTTTAATTAAGTAACCATAGTGGTTTTCTTAACATACTGTTTTTAAGGGTCATAGTTCTAACCTAACCTAACCTATCTGCGGGGCGGCCGAGCGACGACCAGGATCTGGAGAGGGTCTACTTCAGATTCTGCTTGGAGAAGGGACTGCACGGGGAACTGGTAGAGGAAAACCTAGTGAACGCCCGCTCAGAGTTGAGCTCGAGGTGGCTAATGCAGAAAAACGCAACCAGGAGGAACTTTGACGAGTTCCACGGTCTGAGGCGGTCAGTCTCGAGCCAGCACGGGCCGGGTGCGATCCTTAGTGCAACATTCTCTAATCAGCATCTGAAGTGGACCTTCCGCCCCCGCCCCCCCTACCCCCCAAACCTCCTTCTCCTATTCTGTCCCCCCCACCCCTCCAAGAAAACCCAATTTTCTTCTCTCCCCCTGCACCCCTAATCTTGTAGGATGATGCAATAGTATAAAATAAATAATTTAACATTTCCAACCTCAAACACCCCATTCCCTAAGCACCTCTGTACAATCTCTTTGTTTAAACCCTAGCTAACTCTGATCTTAAGTGTACCTAGTTAAGCAACCTCCTGACGCACGCACCACCCGAACACCTAAGGGGTGTTGGTAGGACGGGGGATGGGGAATCCTGCGGCCTCCTAAACGGGAGAATGATTTTCTCTCCCGGCCCTTCAGCACTGGCTGGGGTAAGGCTCCGCTCGCGATTCACCGGTCCCTCGTTAAACTGACACCTGCCCCTCCCCCCTTAATTATAGCAGATGTTTAGGCTAAATTGCAATGGAAGAGGTCACAAAAGAGGGCAGCGCAAGGAGACACGCGCAAAAATAGTATCTCCAGGCAAAATACCAAGCCTCAAAAAAGGGTAGCCCCACCCATAAAGATGGTGTCCACAGCCACACAAGCGGTCCAGAAAAGATCTCCGACCCAACCCTTCCATTGTCGGGCAAAAGAAAGGAAGCCCGTAGTCCGTAAGCATGCATGCGTCAGGATTCCCACTCCGCGACTCACATAGATATAAGTCTCCCCCCCATCCCAACCCCCACTCCTAACCCCCCCTTTTTGGAAAAACCCCGCGGATAAGTAAACGGAGGAAGGACTTTCTCCTCTGGCCTTTCAGCACTGGGTGGGGTAGTATCCGCGGGAGTCTAAATTCTAGTTGGTAATAGGGGCATTGGTGTTTTTACCCGGTGCGAGCCCGGCAGTACCTGGGCCCTCCATTCCCAGGTCTCCGGAAGGGATTTTCACCTCTGCCCTTTTTCTTTTTCTATAAAGTAATGTTTTAAAAAACAGTAAACAAAAGCAAGGACTTTTGTCTTTGGCCCTTCAGGCGATTACCAAAAAAAAAAAACCTAACCTACCTTGTTGAAGTTAACCTAACATCGTGAAACCTGTCCTAGCTTAACATACCTATTGTTTTTTAAGGGTTACAGTTCTAACCTAACCTAACCTACCTTATTGAAGTTAACCTAACATTATGCAACCTATTCTAACTTAAAATACCTACTGTTTTTAATACTTTCAAGAAACTTAATTCAATTTGCCTAAATTAATGTTAGTAAATCTAGCTAATCGTAGTATTATCTTAAGCTGTTGTTACTTAGAGCCTATTCTAAACAACTATCAAAACCATATATTGCATATAGGTATTTCTAAATGAATTACCTACACTTAGCTTGTTAAAAATATAGTGGTTAAATGCAATCTAACCCACGTACGGGTATGTATCTATGAGCTCGCGCGCCACGGCGCTTGCCCGCGCGTCCCGGCGCTTGCCCGCGCGCTAAGGGCCCTTACACATTAGCGATTTGTCCGGCGATTTCTCAGCGATTTAACGTGCACCACGCTCGCCACGTGCACTCCGCGATCTCGTGGCGAGCGTGGTACACGTTAAATCGCTGAGAAATCGTCGGACAAATCGCTAGTATGTAAGGGCCCTAAAGGCCGCCATATACGGAACGATCAGTCGTTACGATCGATCTGAAACGATATCGAGACGATTTATATTTCTATTGAAATTTTGATGCGATATTGCCACACACGTACAATCCATCGCTCAATTTCAGTCTGAACCGACGGATAGCATAATCAATAATCATAACACGCCGCGCGGGTGACACGTGAATTATGTCTTGTGAAGTAGCACTATTAAATATGCTAATAGAAGAAGAATCAGATTAAGAGATAATCTAAAGAAATAATCTCATAACTCTTATGAGAAAACGAACTCATCGTTATTGGGTTTTACATACATTACCTATACATTTTTGGTTTTCCCGTCCCGTCCGTGTAATCGTTACGTATGCACATTCCGATACATTCTCTATGAAACGATATTGTAAAAACTCCCCGTCCCGTCCGTGTAAAATCACGTTACGTGTGAAGAGATCTTAAAATATCATCGCGAGCCAGCGCCGTCCCGCGCGGGCCAGCGCGGTACCGCGCGGGCTGGCGCGATGACAAGCGAGAATCGTGTTTCAGTTGCAGAATTAATAAACACTATGTACGCAGCAATACGGTTCATTATTACAATAACAAAAATTTCAATTCTCGTATCGCACATCCTCGCCAATCGATACTGTTTCCACCGAAGATGCGCTAGGAGAGAATTGAAATTTTGCCATACAAATTCGCGCCGCCTCGTCCTGCCTCGCCGGTGGAAATGCACCTTAAGATAGATATGTAGCTTCAAAGGAATGTAAGGAAATATCAATGGAATACATTTTCAAAGGATTTATAGGGGCATAAGTAATACGAGGATCTTTTGTACGTATATCTTCAATTCCGTGGCTCACGAGGACGAACAAACGGAGGTGGAGTGTCTGATTTCACCAATTTCCATTTCATCGTCTGCGTCTGTCGGTGCTTGTAAATTTTCATTTGGGCTTCCCATTAATGGAGTGTCAGGAATAGATGAAAACATTTGCAGTTTTGATGCCCATGCCATGAAATCGGATAACGGCTCTTCTAAACATGTTCCACTCTTTTGTTCCAGTTCATTGAAATCTCTTTTCTTGACGGTAGTACGTTAGTGATTTCATTTTCCATGCGAAGAAAGTCATATTTTGATTCTGGAGTATCAATAAAATACAACACCCTTTGTCCTAAATCCAATATTATTCCATTGCTTTGAAAGAAGCCTATGCCCAAAAGCGTTCGAGTGTCTACTTCAGGAAATACCGTAAAGTTAATTGATAGTATTCTATCGCCCTTAGTAATTGAAACGGTCATTGATGATAGTTCCATCCATTTAGATGAACCGTCAGCCAGGTTAACCTGTGTTTTGTATGATGTACTAGTGACTCCAGCTTGCTTCATTAATTTATACAGCTTGCTTCCTGCTTGTCCGAGCTGCTGTATCAATATGTGCATAACCCAGCTTCTCGTTAAATTTTATTTCGATAGTTGGGACTTTGGCAACATTCTGAACTGCAGGGCAGTAAGCATAAAAGTGAACAGATTTCGGAGGGCTATCTTTTGTTTTGCATACAGTGCAATTGCTACGATACACCCCTGTGGAGTACTACAACCGTGGCGCGCAAACGTATAGGTAGGTTTGGACACCGTATAGGTTGATGGTTTGATTGCTTAAGACGTATCCGAAGTGGTGGAAGTGGCATTATTTTCCCTGTCAGATTTAGTCATCAATTGTATGTCCTTTACGTCTTCAAAACAGATATCGGACTATCATTTTCTTACTTGTATTGGTCTGCCCCCGATAGCAAAAAGGGCGCATCTAACATGAAGTCGAAATCGAGAAATTAAATGTTTTAGTTGAAAAATAAAAAAAATGAATGCTTTCTCTAAAAAAATAGGCACAGACACTTTCCGTAAACGAAGTAATATAGATATGTACCATGAAGTGGTGGAAGTGGCATTATTTTCACTGTCAGATTTAGTCATCAATTGTATGTCCTTTACGTCTTCAAAACAGATATCGGACTATCATTTTCTTACTTGTATTGGTCTGCCCCCGATAGCAAAAAGGGCGCATCTAACATGAAGTTTAAAAAATCTACACGCAAAACTAAAATTATTAAAGGAATTTTTTATCTGAAGTGGTGGAAGTGGCATTATTTTCCCTGTCAGATTTATTCATCAATTATATGTCCTTTACGTCTTCAAAACAGATATCGGACTATCATTTTCTTACTTGCATTGGTCTGCCCCCGATAGCAAAAAGGGCGCATCTAACATGAAGTTTAAAAAATCTACACGCAAAACTAAAATTATTAAAGGAATTTTAGGTAATATAGGGAAACTCATATTAATATAATACAAAAACTATATTTAAAAATAAATTATAAAAAACCAGTGCGAAAGGTAATTTTTCGTCCATTACCGTCAGAATGTAATGAAAGACTCTTCTCACTTACCCTCGGTAAATATTTTTATATGTTTTTGCTATACTTATGACAACATTATGACCACGGACCTTAAAAAAATACGGACGGAATGTTGCATCAGAAAAGTGTGATGTGAGCAAGGTCTGTGATTTCGTTCCGTCATACACAATCTACCGTCACACAAATGTACTAGGTCTGTGAACCCGCCGCCAGTACGCGTCGAGCCACATTACGAGTGGCACACAGTGAAATTGAACTTTACGCTGAAGAAAATGCCGCATTGTGTAGTAAAAACTTGTAAAAACTACATTAACATATAAAAAGCCACTTGGTATCACTTTTCACGTGTAAGTTATGATTATTCGTGTTATTTTTCATAAATATGTGTTTATTTAATTTGATGCAAATTACGAACAAGAATGACAATCAGTGTTGCCAGTTTTTTCACGGATTTTTTTCCCTAAATGTCGGGAAATCTGTTACGCTGTTAGTGGTACTGTAATGGTACGGAACCCTGCTTATACGAGTCAGACTTGATTTTGACCGGTTTTTTACACACTTTTAACTAAGTTACAAACAATCTAATAAAACTAAGAAAGTAGTTCTTGGATGTCTGTTTAGTGGGGTGTAGTGGGGTACCTATAGGATTATAGCCAGTCGACCCATACAAGGGTGGCAAGTCCTAAAGACTAGTTATACCACAACCTCACCGGTGGCTCCAAGTAGTTGGTATGCACCCAACGGCTACACCCCGGTAAACCACATCGACTCGTGGGCTAAACCCGGTGAGAGGACGTGAAGGCGTCGGCTGACATGTTTCGGTTACCTCCCGAATTGTGCATAAAGTCTGGCTCGGCAGTGACTGACCCTGGCGGATCTGGCGAGCTAGCAAGACAATGTTGATGGTCAAGAGCGGCAGTCGAGGTCGGAAGTGACTGTCGGTCAGATACTGCAGCCGAACCCCCCGCCGCTCGTAGCGGTTTCCGTTCCATTGGATTACGGGGGACTAGGCCGAGAGAGAGTATTTGCGTTTGCGCGTCCGCTTATACACTTATATTCCTGCGCAGATAACTGTTTTTCGTACAATGGACTCTGAATGACGAAAAGTCCCGTAGCGATGGGTCGAGGTAGAGAGATCCGGTTTGGTGCAGACTGGGCTTTGTCTGAGGCCTGCATGCGGTAGACTTCGGGGGTGTTCCTAGAACACCGTGGTCGCTTTCTCTCTGATCTGGAGGGATAGGGAGGATTCAGAAGCACCTGGAGTGACAGAGCAGCCCTATTTAGGGAAGCACTGCTCTCCTCGCTCAGCTGGGGAGGGGGCTAGAAAAGGTGGCCTAAACATTGCTCACCCTACCTTTAAGGACGGTAGCAACCGCGGCTGCATCCGCATCAACAAATTCGCGGTCGACGATACAAGAAAAATTATACCACATCATATCGACGGTTAAAAGGCGACTTGATTCAAGCGACACTCTGGGCGATATTGAGTTATATATATCATTGGAATCGGCAAATTTTTCTGCGTCGTTTGAGCCCGGTTTGAAATAAATCAGAGCACTTTTTTGGCGCTTGAATCCATTGCCAATTAAGGTATCATTTTTTATTACGGGGTGTTAAGTGACAGGAATTTATTAGTTTTTTTAAACCATGGTTTATGTGCCCACGTAAAAAATCATCTTTTTAAACTACTTGTAATTTAGGCTTTTTTTCCCTCATAAGTTTTGTACGAAAACGTCATTTCAATCTTTTTGCTTTGAACATTCAAATATATCGCTTTCACTTCGACCATTTTCCTTTGAACATTTAAACGTATTGCTGTCACTTGAATCATTTTACTTTGAACGTCCTAACGTATCCCTGTCAGTTAAATCTTTTTGCTTTGAACATTAAAACATATAGCTGTAACTTAAATCTTTTTCCTTTGAAAATTTAAACGTATCGCTGACACTTGAATCATTTTGCTTTGACCATCTAAATATATCGATGTCAGTTAAATGTTTTTGCTTTGAACATTTAAACATATCGCTGTCACTAAAATCATTCTTTCTTAAACCTTTTCATGGACCGATGTGAGTTGTGGCATTTTTCTTTGAGCAGTATTTATTTTGTGTGCCTATTGAAACTATTTTCTTAAAACGGAAAAAAAAAATTACACTGTTAATTCGTTTATATTAAATCTCTTTAATTGAAAAGTTTCCTTTGAGCTACTTTTTTTTTGTACCACATCGTATTTAAAATTATTTTAATTATTTTTACCAAGTAACATAAAGTCGGTTAAAAATTAATCCGTCCATCTAAAAGAAAAAATCAGTACCTATAAGAGTATGAAGTTAATAATAGTTACTATGCGAGTACCGTCTTTTTGATTTGGTCGGCAGTCTAGGCGCGTGTTTGCGCGGGCGCGTCGATCGGTCAGTCAACGGTTACGCGCGAGTCGTGTTGGTTGTGTACGTAATTATAAAGGCGCATTGTACCTACGTTGGCTACATAAAAGTCCGTTCAGTTAATTAATTATTTACTGTTTGTGATTGTCTTGATGGACCAGCCCTGTCGTAGAAAATAACTTCGAAAAACACAATGGAGGGAAAAAGAAATGAGTATTTTAGGAATGTAATAAATAAGTACGTTGAAAAAGAAGCAAAGTGCAAGAAAAAACAAGCTGTGGATAAAAGGATAAATAAAGAGAACATTATTACATCTCATAATGTAAGTCTATGTCTGTTTTTATTTAATATAAATAATTATTAAAATATGCGTAAGTACCTAATTAAAACATACCTAGCCTATAGTTGGTAGTGTCCCTGCTTACGAAGATAGTGGTCCTGGGTTCGAATCCCGGTATGGGCAAAAATTTGTGACTGGCGTGAGTATAATACTTTGTTCCTGAGTTTTGGATGTTTTCTATGTATAAATAAGGTGTGTATTTATCTATATAAGTATGGTAAGTCTACCGTTATCTAGTACCCCTTATTTCATGCCTAGAGATAAGTTTGGGACTAGGCCAATTTGTGTGAGATTGTCCTCTGATATTTAATTAAATTTATTATAATTTTATAATCAAATTTCAATTCGTGATGTGAGTTTTATATCAATAAACATCTAAATAGAATTATCAGATACATGCTTATTTATTACGAAATAATAAATTCACTTGCACTAGAGTTAAATAATTCACTCGCAAAATAATTCGAAATGTACCTACTCGCGGGGAAGCCCCGTGACTGCACGCGCGGGGATGTCCCGCAACCTGCTAGCGCGGGGAATATAAACGGAATTGATTATTAGGGGAAAAACCTTAAACTATAACTATATTTACTAACTATAAATTTTATGATGGGGCTATAAGGTGCGACATTTTATTATAAAGCTAATCGAGTAAGTAGGTACAAACCTGAAGAATCCCCAAAACTCGTATTAAGATTGCCACTTCGGTAACAGAAATTGAAGTGGTACTTTTTAGCCTAGTGATGCCAGTTTGTGATTGAGATCTTATAAAAAAATAGGTGTAAGTATGTCATTATGTATATCAGCAAACCCTAGTAGAAAGTGGGTATTTTTGAAATACCACAACTTTGGTTTCAGGTTGAAGAAGCCAAAGCCTATGGTCCAACAGTGACGGTTGCAGTTGCGGACATCCACCAAGAGCCCGATGTCAAAAAAAATGTAGGTATTTTGACTCCTCACGCTCTTACTTCCGGTCCTGGTAATTACCTTCTTCTATCTATCTATTATTATAAAACAATCGATGTGTATGTATGTATGTTCCCTAGGGACTCCAAAACGGCTGAACCGATATTGATGAAATTTTTAGGCAATCTCCAGATTAGACTGGCGGGCGGATGTATTTTTTTATGCGATGGTCAGTAACGCGCCGGGTACATAACAGCTAGTTATTACATAGAAGAACTTTGATTGTATCATCTACTCTTCTTTCGTAATTTATGTGCTATATATATTTACAGGAAGGTGATAAAGTAATCACTGAAGAAGTAGAAATTTTTATTGAGATAGAAGAATTGGTAATTATAATATTATAATTAGCCCTTTTATAATATTTGGTTTAAGTAGTTTAACATAGGTACAAATAAATAGTTTAAATAGGTGGGTAGTATAGGTAGGTTATCTTAATAATCAATCACTTTGAGGGAATTGTAAATATTATAGTCGCTCTTCAGAAGAGAAATCATTTCCAATTGTCATTTCCGAGAGACTGCAACAGGCTTGCCTCCTGTAACATTTGATCTAGCAAAAATTTGCTAAAAGCGGGTAGTAATTATATCAACAAACAACCTGACGTGTAAAAGTGCCCGTGCGGCCTACTTACTGAATAAATATCATTTATCTTTTTTTTACCTACCCTAGATTAAGCTTAGCATGGTGATAACCGATAAAATTCATCAATATTTTTAACTACTCACTCGTAAGAGAACATTGTCTTGCATTGGCGTACTTATGTGTATTATAGCTTCCGCGCGCGACTTCGACCGCGTTAATTTCGATTACCGTTATTAAATTGGGAACTTTTTAATTTCCCATTTTCATATTATTTATACTTAATATTAGTAGGATGTTTTACTTACTTTTGTTTTAATTTTAGGGTGATGAAAACCTAATAAGTACAGGACTAGGAGGTAATTTATCTGATAAATCAACTATATCGGATAGCGACGATAATACAACGAAATTGACTAGTAATGTAAAAAAAGCATTAATTAGTCAGAGAAGTTTTGATCAACAACAAAAGGTATGAATCATTGGATTGTCATGATCCGTATGATCTAACCACTTGATATTAACATTTCAAGGATGAATTTATATTCTGGGGACCGAAAACCACCCACACTCAAAATGTCATGTTCCATTGTTATCAATGATGATATTTTTAAAGAATATAAAATTTAGCCCTACCCTACTTACTTAACATTTTTGTTTGCTTTTAGGTACATGATAACCAACTAAGAGAACATATCAAGGATGTATCAACGGATACATTTAATAATGTTAATAATTTTGAAATAGGCCTAGCAAATGCAAGACCCTCTATTCAGGAGCATTCTAATGATAAAGAAAAGGTAAAATAGTGACAGTTTAATGTGTGCAAATTAATAATGATCTTACTTATATTATGTAGTGATTGCGGCTACTTGAATACTTATTACGAATTATTTTGGTTTCAGGGCGACTGTAACACGGACACAATAAATTCTGAGGAACGCGAAATTATAAACGATGATCAAATATCTCCAGACAATGGGTGTGCTGATCAAGAATTACCTGACGTAAATTCAGTTAAATCTAAACCTCACGACATTCAGATAGCAGCACCCAGTCGTGAACAGAGTGACGAACTGCAACCAACTTTCACTGATTTCATACCGGAAGACACAATGGCAATTATTCGAAAGTCTTTAGAAGAAGGTGAAAATGATGTTATAACATTACCTGATTTAGACAAAGAAAGGGAAAAAAAAGAAGGTGAAAAAAACGTTACAGCATTACCTGATTTAGACGGAGAAAAACAAAAAATAAAAAAAAATAAACGTGACTCGATTAAAAAAAATTACATTGACTTTCTTTCTGAAGAAGAAGACTTTGTATGGGACTCAACATCATGGAAAGACACCGATGAAGAGTCAATATCGAGTGGCCAAGAGCCGAGAAAGAAACGTAAGAAGTCAAAAAAATCCAAGGGCCCAGTAGATGGAAAAGTTGGTGAAGAAGGTCTAAAAAAAAAGAAAACAAATAGAAGATCAATAGAAAAAGAAGCTCGGCAAAAAGGAAAAGGATACGTAAAAAAAGACGGAACAATAGTTAGCGAAAAGAAGTTACACCCGAATCCCTGTACTGGAAAACAGTGCGGCCACAACTGTCAAGAAGTAAGTGAAGAAAAAAGAAAGAACCTTTTTGACTTTTTCTGGAGCTTGTCGCCTTCAAAACGTAAGGATTGGTTAGTAGCATTGAGCAATAAACGACAAACAAAGAGGAAGCGCGTGAAAGATTCAGGATATCGAGCAAATACCTACGACTATTTCATCAATGACGGGGAAGGTCGCCGACAAGTTTGTCTTAAATTTATTTTGAAAACACTTGACCTCAGTCATAAATACGTCTACTACACAGTGTCACAAGCTTCTTACGGATTAGCAAAAAAACTATCCCAGCTAATAAGACGACTAATGCCATTCGAGAGTCAGTTATGAAATTCATAAAAAGTCTTCCAGCTCTTCCATCTCATTACTGCAGAAAGGACACTACCAGACTTTACCTTCCAGTTGAATTTAAAAGTATTAAAAACTTGCATAGGATTTATAAAGAAGATCGAACGAGCCAGTCATTAGATTTCGTCAGTGAAAATATATTTAGAGATATATTTAAAAACGAGTTCAATTTGGGATTCCACGTACCAAAGAAAGATAAATGTATTAAATGTATGCGTTACGAAACAGACTTGAGTAAATATGAAGTAGAAAAGAAGGAGCATTTAGATGAAAAAGAGGCTTCAAAAAAAAGATTGAACTGTCACAGAGAGCTGGGGAAGGAGAATCCATCTATATTATGCACATCTTTTGATTTACAAAAAGTATTGAATACTCCTTATGGAAACAGTATACTTCTCTTCTATACAAGAAAATATGCAGTTTACAATCTCTGCTTTTATGAAAATGTAACCAGAGAAGGCTATTGTTACCTGTGGGGAGAAGCTGATGCAAAACGTGGTGGTAATGAAGTTTCCACCATTTTAGAAAAATACATTCAAACTGTTGACTCCCGTGGCACCATCAAGCATTTAGTTCTCTACTCAGATTCTTGCCCGGGCCAAAATAAAAATAAAATTGTTATGGCAGCAGTCCATATTGCGCTATCCAATGCACAAAATCTTGAGTCTATCCAGTTGAATTATTTACTTCCAGGTCATACCGAAATGAGTGTGGACAGTATGCACTCTGTTATTGAAAATTCAGTAAGGAACACTACTGTATGGGCCCCATCCCAATGGCTCACCATTTGCCAGATAGCCAGAAAAGATGTTTCTCCTTATAACGTTCAGTGGCTAGAATACACAGATTTCAAAAATTTTGAAGATGTTTCCAATAAATATTTTAAAGGGAACCTTACTGGGAAAATTAGTAAAATCCGCATCGCAACATTTAAAAAATCTTCTTTACAGAACGTTTCAGTTAAATATACCATGAAAGAAGAAACTGAAGAGGACCTGATACCGGTTATTGGAAAACAGAAAATAGCGAATACCAAATTATACAAGTCGTCATTACCAATATCAAAAGCCAAATACAATGACTTAAAGAAGTTATGTGACACGGGTGTGATTCCCAACATTTTTCATAAAGAGTATTTGACATTACTAACCGTAAATGGTAAAGATGATGCGTTAATCGACACCGACTTGGAGGATTTATCCGGAGAAGAGTAACAAAAAATATCGAGTGTTACAGATTATTATTAGAGTTAGGATTTTGGTGGCAAAACGTGGTTCTAGAATCCATGGAGTCGCTACTTCCAAATTTTTATTACACATATCACTTTGATTTTGGCCTTTATTTTTGTCATATTTCTAAATAAATTAATACATCTTTAGTTCAGTTTATCCATACCTACTATAATATTTTTTTATTTATTACGCTTTCACAGCGGAGATAACCTCCGTACCAAAATTAGTTTAAGCTCGTTTAGTGATTGAAGGTCAAAATCCAGGTTGTATGACATGTATTATAATAATCAGAAAACAGCGTCATCATGGATCCTAAAATCACGGTTTGCCACCAAAAGTCCTAACCCTAATTATTATAATTGGAATATTATTTCAGAGTTGGAGTTTATGATTATAGCTCTTTTATTTTTCGTTACAAAATAGAAAAAAAGGAATAAAGGATTCCGTTATTCAATTCATTTATTTAAATTTAAGATAACATTTGATCTCATTATTGTTGTAGTTGTTGTTCGTCTTAGAAATATTTATAGTACTTAAGAACTAAATTACAACACGCATGATCAGCAATCATCTTCAGGATGCTGTTCAGCAGAGACGCCACCTTCCTGCGCAAAATTACTGCGTGTTTTTTCATTTAAATACTTAGAGTGAGTGAAACAAAAATTGTTTTAAGTTTAAGTAACATAAATAAATAAAACAAAAGTTGATTGACATAAATTTGTTTTATTTGAATTATTATGGCAAAAATATAATAAATTATCATTATTTAGTGACGTCTTCAAATTAAGAAAAACTGTCTTAAAAGCCTTAGTACTTAAAAGTATGGTTATTCCATCAATATAAGTCATTTGTATTTGAATTGAGATGTCTTTTAAGTAGATTTTCCTTATTCGTCAATTTTATTTCATAATATTTAAGGTATTTTACCTCAATCAGATTTCAATAAATCTTTCTATTAAAGCTTTTTGTCTTTAACCTAATATAACAAATGTGTATTTTGAGTCATTTCGGCGTGAACAGTGAATAAGTACATTGCCATCATAAATCATTTTTCTTAAATCTGTCATAGGCTACTCTTGCACTTACATCCTTTTACCTTGATCAGATAATTTGAACTCATTCCCTTATATCATGTTGCCTTGACCAGATAGTTTATACCCATGCACTTAAATCCTTTTACCTTGATCAGATAATTTGAACTTGTGCATTTAAATTATTTAACCTTCATCAGAAAATTTGAACTAATTTACTTAAATCCTGTTGCCTTGATCACACAATTGTGCATAATGGCTTAAGTAACATCTAACTCTGTAAAAAAACGTTATTCATTTGTCATATATATATCAAAATATAGCAGGCTTAACGACTTTTTATAATTTAAGAGTGTGTTTACGATTACGTAGATGCTTTGTGTGCAATGTTTTTTTTTCCAAAAAAATGAACTTTAAATCGCTCTCCTGTAAAGTTTCCAAAATGGCGGTTGAATCAATTCGCCTTTTAACCGTCGATATAAAACCTCTGATTTGACGTTTGGCGCGTGGAACGTGCGTACACTCCTTGATCGTGCTAACAATGCCTGTCCAGAGCGGAAAACTGCCATCGTTGCCCGGGAACTTCATAGCTACGATATAGATGTGGCTGCTCTCAGCGAAACACATTTAGCTGATGAAGGGGAGCTGTTAGGAGACGGTGGTGGGTATACTTTCTTTTGGAAAGGACTCGCTGCCTCCGAACCGCGGCGATCAGGTGTTGGATTTGCGATCAAGAATAGGCTTGTTAAACAGCTCCAAGAGTGTCCGGTTCACATCTCGGATCGCATTACCACATTGCGCCTACACTTAGATGACAGCAATAACCTTAATGTCATCAGTGTCTATGCCCCAACGCTAGACAAGTCTAATGACATTAAAGACCAATTCTATGAGGATCTCTCAAAAAAAAATCGAAAGCGTAAGGCCTAGAGAACGGATTCTTCTGTTGGGCGACTTCAAAGCCAGGGTTGGACGTGACTGCGATGCTTGGCCCGGAGTCCTGGATAGGCACGGAGTCGGTAGCATGAACAGCAACGGACAGTTGCTGCTCAGCTTGTGTGCACAGTACCATCTCGCAATTACAAGCACCATGTTTAGGCTTCCAGCCAAATACCAAAATACGTGGATGCACCCTCGATCTAAGCACTGGCATATGATTGACTACGCGATCGTTCGACAACAAGACATTTCCCAAGTGTTGGACAGATCATAGGCTTGTTGTCACAAAGCTGCGTCTCCGCCTCCGACGTCCTTGCAGATCCAAGACGCAAAAACCGACGTGTTTAAACGTGGATCGGCTTAATGATATCGGGACCAGGAAAAAATATACCGAAGCCTTGACTGCTATGTTGCAGAACAGGAACGCTGGGGATGTTGATGCTGATTGGGGGACTCTATCTTCTCATATTTTAGACACCGCCACAGTTACTCTGAGTCTAAAAGTCCGTAAGCACGAAGACTGGTTTGATGAGAATGATGGAGCTCTTAAAGAGGCAATCGATAAACACCGGCGTCTTCTTCGGCAACATAGACAGCTAAATCAACGAGATGTTGCGGAGATCAAGCAGAGTGACCTGGAGCTGCGTAGACTAACTCGGGAAATGAAAGACAAGTGGTGGCAAGATAAAGCTCGACACATGCAGTGGCTCGCAGACACCAACCAGCTCGGGGAGTTTTACAGCGAGGTTCGAAAGCTGGTAGGGCTGACTTTCCATGCTAAAGTGCCACTTAAGCCTGCTAATGGAGAGGGCCTTCTTAAAAGCAAGGAAGAAGTCCTAAGCCGATGGGCGGAACACTTCAACACTCTGCTGAATGTGGACAAGTCAGCTGATCTGGAACACGTGCGTTTGATTCCTCAACTCCCTACTACTGTCGAGCTGGATGAGCCTTTGTCACGTGACGAGGTCGTTGTTGCCATCAAGCAACATCAGAACAAACGGGCGGCGGGCGTCGACTCTATACCTGGTGAGCTGCTTAAATACGGTGGCGAGGAATTGCATTCAGCTATATGGGAGCTCTTTGATCGTATGTGGAAAAGCGAACAAGTGCCATCAACATTTAAAGTGTCGTGCATAAGGGCCCTGTATAAGAATAAAGGCGATCATTCTGATTGTAATTCTTACCGTGGTATTTCGCTGCAGTTCCCGGGAAAGTCTTCGCCCGAATGTTATTAAACCGCCTAATTAAAATGTCGGAAAAGTTGTTGCCTGAAACTCAGTTTGGCTTCCGACCTGATTGAGGCACCTGTAAGGCTATCTTCTCACTACGTCAACTACAAGAGAAAAGCAGAGAGCAAGGTCGTCACATGTATCTCTGTTTTATCGACCTTGAAAAAGCCTTTGACAGCGTGCCTTGAGAAGCTCTCTGGGTAGTGCTGGGGAAGATAGGATGCACAGAGAATTTTGTAAGACTTCTTAGACTCCTGCATGACGACAAGGAATGCTGTGTCGCTGTCGATGGCGAACAATCGGAGTTTTTCCCCGTTACCTGTGGGGGAAAGCAAGGGTGCGTTCTGGCGCTCACATTGTTCGCATTGTATTTTGCAGTCGTAGTCCAAGAGGTTTTACAAACTAACTCTCAAGGTGTCCGCATCCGTTTCCGCACAGATGGTATCATTTTCAACCTCGCGAGGCTCAAAGCCCTCACAAAAGTCTCTTGCGTTGAAATTACCGAGATCTTGTATGCCGATGACTTATGCTTCGTATCAGAATCCCCAGAAGGTCTGCAACAGCTCATGTCCAATTTCGACGAGTCTTGCCAAAAATTCGGCTTTAAAATCAGTGTCAAAAAGACGGAGGTCTTTGGACATCGACGGTCACGAGGCACTGACCATTAGACTCGGCGAGGACGAACTGAAGCAGGTCGACAAGTTCAGATATTTGGGGAGCACGTTGACCTCTAAGTGCGACCTTGATTCAGAGATCAACAGCAGGATTGGTGCTGCTGCTGCAGCGTTTGGTAAGCTGGATACCAAGGTCTTCTGTTCACATGACTTGAAACTTGCTACTAAGATCTCGGTGTATATGACAGTCGTGCTGCCCAACAACTTATATTCAGCCGAAACCTGGACCTTGTACCGCCGACACATCCGCATGCTAGACCAATTCCACCTCAAATGTCTACGCAAAATACTAAGGATCCAATGGTCTGATCATGTGCGGAACACTGAAGTGCTGCGCAGAGCCAATGTGTTGGTGGCATTGAGGCGTACATTATGCGGCGTCAACTTCGGTGGTGTGGTCACGTGTCCAGGATGCCGGAGCAGAGAGTGGCGAAGCGCATCTTCTATTCGGAACTTAAGTAGGGCAAGTGAAAGCATGGCGGACAACTCCTAAGGTATAAAGATGTGCTTAAACGGCATATGAAAAGATGCGACATCGAGCCGTCTCGCTGGGAAAAGCAGGCTGCCAAACGACCTGAGTGGCGGACTCTGGTGCAAACCAAAGTCCACGACTTTTAAAAGCAACGGCGCTCTGAACTTGACGCCAAGCGCGACGAACTGAAAGCCCGTCCACCTGTGGCATTTTCCTACAATATTGTCGACGGTGAACTCACATGCCCGCAACGCACAAGAACTTTCACAAAGAAAATTGGCTACATAAGCCACATGCGAGCTCACCAGCGACAACAGGGTCTACTTTAAAACGGTCGCCGTGACCGAGATTGGTCGGACCAATCATATGTGTCAGATTCTCTTGAGATTTTGCATACTTATGTAATTGCGATGACAGTATAATTAAATTACTTTCGAGCTGTTATGATGATGGAGACTGCGAAAATAAGTATTGGAAAAATGCACCCGGGCAAATACTAATCATTTAATGTAAATAATAAATTGCTTTATTCGTAAAATGTATTCTTATTCACTATGTTCATAAAAATGTAGTTTGACATATCAATATTATTCTGTCGTGCAACCGTTGAAATTTAAATTAAATTTGTCATACAATTTTCTTATCTCTTAGTCCCATAATTTTTTAGTTGAAATTGGTTTTGTCATAACAAAATGAGAAAACCCAATTTTAATTAAATTCATACGGTTGCATGACGCAATCGAACCCAATGCTGAAGTAGGGTAGTACGGTCGGCCTTATAAGAAGCTGCACACTTTAGTGTTTTGTCACTTTAACGTCATGTTTGAACTGCTGCACTAATCTGTCAAAGGCGTTAAAGCGACAAGGTACAAAAGTGTGCAGCTTCTTATAAGGCCGACTGTACATAAATGATAACATGATTTAATTGTAAGTACGAAGTTTTTGCAGCGATACAATTGCGATTCAGTCTCTATGCAGTTAAAATTCGTCAACGTTTAGTCGCGATACAGTGGCGCGGCTGTCAAATGAGCGGTGTACCCTTGTTTTGTCGACAACCTTTTCATCGAATATTATTTCATCGACAACGATTCATCGAAACTTTGGTACTAGTAATATTGTTTGGCATTATCTTATTTCAACTACTATTTATTTAAATTTATCTTACTACGTGGAAATACTAATCAACGAATACTACTTAATCGCTGATTTGTTTCAAATTATCTTAATTGGTACAACTACAAAACATTGCAATTCATTTCTTCGACGTATTACTTTGATAGAATTTTATATGTCCTATTGCACATTTATACATTTCTCAAATTATGTAGTGTGACATACAAATATGTATAATAAAACTAAGATTTATTGGAGTAAATCATTTATTACGGCTTACCATTGATTGGCCGATAGACATTTAATCGATATTATTTCAAAGAAAAAAAAAGAAAAATCAACAAGACTCAAGAAGAAGAGAGATATAAGACTTAAACTTTTAAATTTTTTGCTATGCTTTTTAGCAACTTCACTTCTGAATACTCTGCTTGATGTCGTAAAATGGTATCTATTCGAGCATCTTTGTCGATAAATCTTCTTTTTTTGCTTTGCGGTGGTTCACCACACAGAATCTTCTCAATATCGGCTAAGTTGGATATAGTTTCTCTGATCAGTTCCTTGATAAGAGCATATGTGCCGGGATGGTGTTTATCTATCATGGTATTTATTGGGTACACTACATAATCTCGAAATATTTTTTTCCGAATTCGATAAACACGAATTTCAGAATTCCGATTTTGAAATTTCCGAATCATCACTATTCCGAATTTTAGTTTCACGAAGTTTCAGAATCACGAATTTTTAAAATTCCGAATGTTCACATTTCCGAATTATTAAAATCCCGAAAAATATTTTTCCGAATATCACAATTCCGATTATTTCTAATCCGAATCCCGAATATTCATTATTCTGAAATTTTTGCAGCCCGAATTCTCTAAGATTTTTTATTTAAAATAAGCGCCTGATAAAATATTGTATAATGTTTAACATGCTTAATGCACAAAAACTGTGAAATGTCCGACAAAGTCGACGGAGCTCCTGTTCTGCGTAGCTGAGGCGCTTCGCGCCTTGATGCAACTCTAACCTAACCTAACCTATCAAGGTAAGATGATCTAGTTTAGTTATGAGCTCGTCATCTCGCCTAACTTTTGTTTCAAGTAGAAGACTTCAATTCAATTCAAGTGGTTAGTTCCAAATTTTTCATTATCGATTTGGTTTGTGAATTTTAAGAATTATAATTTTCGTAAAAAGAAAATTCGGAATTGTCAACATTCGTAAATATAATATTCGAAAAAACGTTTTCGTGATTTTAATATTCGGTAATATAAAATTCTAGATTTTGATATTCGGCCTTACATTTTTTTGGTATTGTAAAAATTCGGAATTATGAAATTAGGTTTTTTCAAATTCGGAATTAAATAATTCGAGATTTTAGGGTGTTCCCGTATTTATTATATGATGCCAGGCCTCGGCTGAATTTTAGGTCCTTGGTATATTCATCGTGTTAATTAAACGACAACTCTAAAATTCAGGTGAATATTTAGGCTGACTTTTTGCAGTTCCAAAAATATAATTTTCTTCAAACCAACCAGCAATTTTCTTAGTATCCTCATCTTGCAAGCTTTCTAGAAATTTATGAAAATAATGAGGTATTTCAGTGTCCTTCAAAAAACTCAACGCTACTAGACATTTTACTTCGAGATTGAATTTTGCATATTTAGCATATTTTGTTGAAAGGCCAAACTTTTGAACTCTTCTGAAAAATAAATTTATAATATTTTTGCATAACTAGTTATATCAAGAAATAGAACTACGAGGCTTTCAAAGTAGGTTAGGTTAGGTTAGGTTAGGTTAACACGTTACCATGTATGGTGTATAACTGAGTAAAAATTGCCGGTGATACCGCAAACGTGCCATCCAGTAGCCAATAATGACATTTACTCAATGTTTACATTAACTCAAGTGTAGACAGTATTAATATTCTTTTTTTACTATCGAACACTTTGTCTTTAATAACAAAATTGTTACCTCTTAACCGAGTTTCTTCCACATTTAATTCAAAATTAATATTTGTAGATTCAACCGCACTTGTACATTTTTAGCTTTTTGCCGATATATTACTTGTTTAAGGGCTGAGGTAGATGGTAATTGTTCTAAAACAGTTTCATCAGTATTTGATTTCGCATTTTTTAGTATATTGCTTTCTTTTAAGCCTGAACTACATGAACTTTGCTTGAGTTTTTCTCTAAACACCGCTATGTCTTTTCGCAATGGATTAGGTTGTGATTTTGCACTTCTTTTGTTATAATATGCTTGACATTCTCATTAACCATGGTATTTACAGTTGTATTGCACTTATAAATGTTGTTATGATACATTTCACAGCACCAGTAAAACATATCATTTCGGGACCTATTCCTGTTATACGTGAAACCGTCTACATACAGCTTTAATGCTCCTCTATTTGATTTAAATACTTCGCACACAATTGTCTCCTCTGTGTCACTCAATTTTCACAATACAATAATATACACAAGTAATTAAACTAACCATTCGTCCAGATAAACAATTTCATATCTGAAACTACCCACATAGCTATAATCGCGCAGAGTGAGTGATTGCGTTTATTTTTGATAGCAAAATATTACCAATTGAAATAATTTTATGCGGAATAAATATTATTACAAGTAAAAAAAAACAAATTAAAAAAACCCGAAATGATTAGTCATGACATGAATTTTATTGAAATAAGTCAACTACTAATTAAAAGACCTCAG